>OZ007590.1:69022737-69663798 GCA_963931845.1 Maratus michaelseni | reverse complement strand
GCAGTGTAACTAAATTTTGTTGTAAAAGGTTATTTGTTCTTAATCAAAATATTCATGTTTTTATATGTCTGAATTGTAAATTTAAGGAAGTACGGAATTTATACCCCTTATTTGAAATTCGAACGAATTGGTTATTTTTGTTATTCTTTATTCAGCAGTAAGCGCAATTCATTCTGCACATTTTCGATACGAGTGTCTATTTTTAGGACGAAGTGCTACTTTTAATTATTTTTTTTATGAGATTTTTAATTCGACCTTTATTTTCAGAATTATCTATTTTGAACACTTTTCTTTAAGTTAAATACTTTCCACTATACTTTTATTCTCACTTATCAAAAATTATTTATTAACCGGATTTAAAATTAAACGGAAACACTATAACATTATCATTAACAAGGATAACATTAAAACCCTATACCAAATGAAAACATTTTAAAAGGCTAGCTAATGCTAAAGAAAAATCTTTTATTGCATCGCCTTTGCTTGTTTAAAAAAAACATTTTAGAGTCCGCATTTATATTAAAAACCTCGGTTTTGCCATTTTATTTTGAGATCTCTGAAAAAAATATATAAATTGCATGAAAAAGGATTTTTTTTTAATATTATGTACGCTTTAAACAGGCCTGTATCGCTTTGTTTCTGAAATCACGAAAGTTTGTGTTCAAAATAAATCCACCGTTATCTAAAAATAAAAAAAAAAACACGTAATGTTTGTTCATAATTCATGAAGATGTAGATAAAACATAACACCATATTAAAATAAAACTAAAATACTTGAGGTATAATCGATAACATTACATACACGAATCTATATCTACAACTTTCTCTACCAAAAAACTCAATAAAATGCAGCTAAACATAACTAATGCCATTTTACACATAGAAATTTACTGTTCGCATAACATTTTAGAAATAACAGATTTAAGGTAAGCTGCATTGGTTCACCCACCAATCCTAATAATATTTCAGTGTTTTCAATGTATCCTGCATTCTTCTTGTAAAATGCATGAAAATATTAGTTTTTGGAATGTAAAATCGAGTTTGGTTGTATTATGTTAGGTTGAAATTTTTAATGCTATTTGTATTATTCATGAATTTTCTATTAATTTCTGTTATGCATTGTTTCATAGTAAGAAAAGATATAATCAAATCCCAAAAAACATTATTTGTACTTCAACAACGTCGAAAACATTTAATGCTAAATTTTTTTTATTATCGCAACAACTTCAACAAATTATTCATGAAAAAATATTCTTTGTCTCTTATATTGTCATATATTTTGCAAGCGGTTCTGTTTGATAAGCATTTTGTTTTATTCATGTATTTCCTCTTAATTTCTGTTATTCATTGTTTAATAGTAAAAAACAGTAAATAAGTGAATCCTGAGAAACATTGCTTGTACTGCAGTATCATCAGAAAGCATTAAATGCTAGAATTTTGTTTCTGTCACCGCAACTTCAATAAATTTTTCATGAAAAAATATTCTTTGTATTTTATATTCTCATATATTTTGTAAGTTCTCTTTGATAAATATTTTGTCTCGTTCGTACATTTTGTATTATACGTGTCTTTTCTAATTATTTCTGTTACTCATTATTTGATTGTAAGAAAAGAAATAAACAAACCCTAAAAAACATTGTTTGTACTTCAGCTTCATAGGAAAGCATGGAATGGCAGAGTTTGTTTTCAGTCGCAAGAACTTCAGCAAATTATTCATGAAAAAATATTCTTTGTGTCTTATGTTGTCATATAATTTATTAGTTCTTTTTGATAAACATGTATACGCAAGAAAATATCAATATATTTTAATTTAATGACTAAGGTGTATTTTATTTAACTCTTAATAATTATATATATATTAATAATCCTGTTTCACAACCATGTACAACCAACGAAATTTAAATCAATATAATATAATTTAAAGAAAACAATGTTGACTTAGAATAAAATAGAACTGCATACTCGGATTTCCAAAAGAAAATATTCTGTATTTCTTTTAACACAACTGTCAGACATTATTTATATAGCTGTTTTGAAATGTTCTAGCAAATATTTATTTAAAAATGACTCCTTTTCCTTTTCCGATTGAGTGGTCGATTCAAAGATGCAATTTATATGCTAATTTCAAATCTGAGCCATTTCTTTTTAAAATAATGATAAAAGATTTGTTATTCCAATTGCAAAGTCAGATCTTCAGTACGCGTTTCGTAAATATTTGAACTTCTTTGAAAGTATTGCGAAAATATATTACTTCCTAACTTTTTGTTGTTTTCGTATGACAATAATAAATTTTGAATTCAAACAAACAAGGAATTTAAAAGCAAATTCGCAGTTTATTTTAAGGTACGTATATTTTATATAATGCAAGTGCTCCAATTGTCTATTACCACGCTAGTAGACAGCCACAATGAGGAAAAGCTTTATATATAGTTTATTTTTAGTTCCAAATAAAATAGTATTAGAATATTATATATAGTATTAGAATTTCCATATGTGCAACCATCTTTCATAAATCGTCAGCCATCACTAAGGTTGTTTTTTTTCTTTTTTGCATTAGTAATCAGCCATTTTTTTAATCTTGTTTGCTGTCTTGTTACTGGAAATTTTTACCTTATATGTTAAGAAGCTAAATCCCAGAGTTCTATGTATAATAGAGCTGCAATGTACTATCAAAGCGGTTTGCAATATGAATGCCCCAATCATTCAGCCCAAATAAAAACAAGCACTAGGTACAAAAATTGAATTCCTTGGGCGGGGACAAGTTTTCAAAGCGAGTTTGGGCTGAATTGTAACCAATTTTAGGGTTGCATTTTTGGCTTCAAGCAAAGCCTGCACGTTTCATCTGTAATAATCTTAGAACTTTGTGAACAAAATATGTCAGTATAATCTTATTCCTGTCAGACGCATGCTGGTGTCAAGTCTCAGTGAACCACACTGGAATAGAACCGCAGAAACATAAGAGAGGTGGCGATACTTCCACCCTTCTTGGTTGTCATGGGATCAAAGTAGGCTGAAAAACAGCCGAGATAAGTGGAATACCCCGGCCTGTCTTTTCGTTGTCTGCTAATAAAATACAACAGAACCGTTGTCGACGATAGAGAAAGGACAAAGGCAGATCACACCGAATGTGTTACGTAAATTTAAATTAAAAAAAAAACACTATATGTTGTTTTCCCTATTTTAAATATTATATATATACATATATACGTATAACAAAAAATATATAACAAACATTAAAACCAAAATAACAAATTTCCATACAATCAAAAGTAGAACTCTATGTATCGAATAATAAGTCGTTGATGGCTTAAAATATCAGAGCAGAGTTAAAAAAATGTAATGTGCATAACCTATATAATATATATATATATATATATATACAGGGTGTATCTGAAAAAGTGGGCAAAACTTTACAGGGTGACAGAACGCAGCTGTACGTGCATATTTCGTCATAGAATGTATGGCCGCACGAACCGCTAGGAGGCGTTGTAAATGGTATGATACATACCTACGAGAGGTGCTGTCGGAGCTGCTGTGTCTGATTCCAAACCCCATCAGGTCGATAATGTGGTTTCAACATGACGGTGCGCCTGCACATTTTGCCGCTGCTGCACTTTGCAACATATGCGGAACACTTTAGATGCAACGTTCCCAGGGCGATGGACTGGTCAAGGTGGTCCATAGCTTAGCCTCCAAGATCGCCGGATCTCTCGTGTTTGTACTGTGGGGCCATATGAAAAGCCTAATCTACGAGTGCCCCATTGAAACCGATATGGATCTAGTCGCCAGGATTGCCGTTGTTGCCGGGGATATTCGGGTAATGCCTGGTGTGTTCGCAAATGTGCGTCTGTCTCTATCCCGTATGTGTGAAGCGTGCATTACAGCACGGCGAAAGATCTTTTGAGTAATTTCTTTGAGCATGTACATTAATTACATTGTTGTTAATTTTTTTTCTGAAGTAATTCCTATCATTCTTGTGTTAATTCTTTAACTACGACAGTGGAAAACTACCTTTTAACTTCTCACCGCTTGCGTTCCGACCATACATTCTATGACAAAATTTGCTCGTATAGCGGCGTTCTATCACCCCGTAAAGTTTTGTCCACTTTTCCAGATATGTGGGCAAAAATATGCCCCATATATATATATATATATATATATATATATATATATATATATATATATATATAAGCAGAATGTCGACTAAAATCCTAAGGCAGCCAAATAGCTTCGGAACGGAGTGGGCAAGTTAGGTAAAAGTTTGGTAAAGTGGTCATGGCCGATCAGATGCGAATGTCGGCAGCGCCACTAGTGGCAAAATGTGAAAGTTAGCACGCCTAACTCGAAAACGGAGAGATATAGGAAAAATTTTAATTATAATGTTGTTCAGCATACTTGAAATAGTAATATTGCGAAAACGGATCGAGTGTTTAGAAAAATGGAGACGTTGATTTGTGAGAATGCTAGTGGCAATAAATCGGGCCATCAAGAGCCAAATGGTATAAAACATACTACTCAGGAAAGAAGATAGGGAAAGGTGAGGAGCACAATATTTATTACACAGACACGTGATTACAGTAGAAGTACATTGTAACTCAGAAATGGAAGAAACAGTACTTACACTAGCATCACGTTAAGAGCGCATAGCTCGCTATAAGAGGCTGCCGTCGAAAACAATACAGTGTTGTATATGGGAAAGAATGTTTTTTGTACATTTCTCAATAGAACACAATTGCCGCAGGCTGGTAGACTGTCTTAGACAGTCCCTTTTATTGTAGTCTTAATTTATTTTATCTTAAAAACGGTTCAGACTATTTACACTAAATTTTGAACCCTATAGTTTTCGGGCACAAGAAAACTGTTGGGCTAGGTCACATGTTCGAGAAAATTCAATTAGTGTGTCATTTTGGTCATGGGTCATTATGGGTCAAGCTATTTTTCTTAAAAACGGCTCAGACTATTTACACTAAATTTTTCTTCCTATGGTTTTCGGGCACGAGAAGACTGTTGGACTAGGTCACATGTTTGAGAAAATTCAATTAGTGGGTTATTTTCGTCATGGGTCATTATGGGTCAAGCTATTTTATCTTAAAAACGGTTCCGACTATTTACTCAAAATTTTGCATCCTATGGTTTTTGGACACGAGAAGACTATTAGGCTAGGTCACATGTTCGAGAAATTTCGAATAGTGGGTCATTTTGGTCATGGGTCATTATGGTCAAGCTATTTTATCTTAAAAACGGCTCAGACTATTTACACTAAATTTTGCATCCTATGGTTTTCGGGCACGAAAAAACTGTTGGGCTAAATCACATGTTTGAGAAAATTCAATTAGTGGATCATTTTGGTCATGGGTCATTATGGGTCAAGCTATTTTATCTCAAAAACGGCTCAGAAGATTTGAACTAAATTTTGTATCCTACGGTTTTTCGGCTCAAGAAAATCATTGGGCTAGGTCACATACTCGAGAAAATTCAATTAGTGGGTCCTTTTGGTCATGGGTCATTATGGGTCTAGCTATTTTAACTTAAAAACGGCTCAGGCTATTTACACTAAATTTTGTATCCTATGGTTTTCGGGCATGAGAAGACTGTTGGACTAGGTGACGTGTTCGAGAAAATTCAATTAGTGGGTCATTTTGATCATGGGTCATTATGAGTCAAGCTATCTTATCTTAAAAACGGCTCAGACTATTTAGATTAAATTTTGCCTCCTATGGTTTTTGGGCACGAGAAGATTGTTGGGCTAGGTCACATGTTCGAGAAAATTCAATTATTGGGTCATTTTGGTCATGGGTCATTATGGGTCAAGCTATTTTATCTTAAAAACGGCTCAGATGATTTGAACTAAATTTAGTGTCCTATAGTTTAAGGGAATGAGAAGACAATTGGGCTAGGTCACATGTTAGAGAAAATTCGATAAGTGAGTCATTTTGGTCATGCGTCATTGTGGGTCACGCTATTTTTATCTTAAAAAGTGTTGGCGACATTGGCGGGATTTGGCAGGAAAATTGACTTTTAAGATTACCAATGCCAAAACATTTGCTTGGCGCCAAAAAAAAATATCAACAAATTTTACGAATATTGCGAAAAAATGGGCTTTTAGAAGCTGAAGGAATTTTCTAGAAATTCCCAATAGGAGCGGAGAAACGTGATTCAACCAATCAGAGTCCATAGAACGTTCTCGAAATCAGAATTGAACCAATCAGGGTACATATGATAAGGAATGTTGACTTTTAAGATTACCAATGCCAAAACACTTGCTTGGCGCCAAAAGAGAAATATATCGCCAAATTTGGCGAATTTGGCGAAAAATTTGTCTTTTAGAATCTGAAGGAATTTTCCAGAAATTCACTATAGGAGGCGACATACAAAATTGAACCTATCAGAGTCCATGGAACGTTCTCGAAATAGATTTAAACCAATCAGGGTACATAGAACTTTCTCAACGCATGCTTGGTGCTAAATGAAAGAATGTCGCTAAACTTGGCAACATTTGGCAAAAATGTTGGCTTTTAGAAAGTGAAATAATTTTCTAGAAATTTCCAATAGGAGCCGACATACAGTGGTGGCCAAAATTTTGGACATTTTTTGAAAGTTTCATGTTTTTCAAATTTGTGTGCTTGTAGAATATATTAATTTTCACTTAAATACAAACGTTTATATATCAAATTAAAGGTAATTGAATGTAGAATTTAATAATAAAAACACTATTACAATATCTGTATTACAAACAAAGTTATGCTCAATTTAGTAGAACGAACAAACACAAATCGTTTTGAATAAGGACGTGTTTTGTAATAAAAGCGTACTAGCCAATCACAAACACTGTTCTGAGGACCATCAAATGTCTCTAACTATAGTTTAGGTTATTTGGATGGTAAAAGAGTTATTATTGTGGAAATATTTTGCAGAATGATGCATACTAGTACAATTGAATAGAAATGTTTTTGAATATTTAAAGTCCTTTTTTTAATTAAATTAATTTTAAACAATGTCATCAACAAGAAGAACTAATTTGACATCTACAAAAAGAAGCCGAATTGTCATATTGAAAGAAAATGGCCTCTCTTATGCTGAAATTCCAAGACAAGTTTGTGGTTCAGAGACTTGTTCTGGTGTACGAAAGTTCTGTTTACGTTATGAAAAAACGAAATCAGTGGAAAAGGACTGGAATGAAACGATCAGTGAAATTTGTAGCCAGTGTAATTGTATGTGCTTGAATGACTGCACAGGGCTCTGGAAGGCTATGTATCGTTAACAAAAGGATTAATTCTGAGATATATCAAGAAACCCTTGAGCATTTCTTGATACCATCGTCAGAAGGTCTGTGTGGTGTCGATTTTATTTTCCAACTTGATTTAGCACATTCATACAGGTCAGTGTCCACCAAGAACTGGCTTAGCCAACACCAAATTAACGCACTTCCCTGGCTGGCTAATTCGCCAGATTTAAATCCAATAGAGAATTTGTGTGGAATAATGAAGAAAAGACTGCAAGATATTGCGCCAAAAAACAAAGTTGAGCTTATTTCCAGCATAAAGTCGACATGGTCATGTCTGGGAAGAAAACATTGTGAACCACTTGTAGCTAGCTTGGCAAAACGAGTTTGTGCTGTTGAAAAATGTAAAGGTGATGCTACAAAATATTAAAGAATACCTATTTTACCATTTTTTATAAACACGTATGCATTATTCTAATATTTTGAACCAGGTAAATGGTTATTATAACATTTTGATTTTTTCCAAGTGTGGATAATTATTTTTTCTATTATTTCCTTCCATTTTTAGTCTGAAAGATCCTACAAACTATGTAGATTCTTACAATATTAAGTATTATCCTGTATTACTTTTTGTATAAGTGATACGGTCCAAAACGTTTTTTCACAATTCCTTTTTTTTTCTATTATTCTAATTTTTTGACTTGGAGCTGTATATATATATATACAGTATGACATATACATTTTAATATTTAAAATAAAACTGTACAATCCAGCCAACTGAGGATTATGTGAAGGCGTAAGCCTGCTATCAGAGTGAAGTATTATGAGTGGAAAGAAAAGTGGTTACAAAAAATTGATTAAGATGAAAATCCAAGAATGATTTTTGTGTATTGCGTTTTTCATAGAGAGTTACTGTTCCAAAATATTAACACTTGTTTCTAATTACGTAATAAATTTACCGTAAAATGTACCAATGCTATCAAACTTTTCCCCAGAAAAAGGAATTGATTAAAACAACAAAACATGTTTTGTTGAGTACATTTTGGTTGTTTCAAGCAAAATTTTTAGTTGAAGTAAAAAGTTGGTTTTGTTGCATTGAAAAAAAATATATTGTTAACACTCTTACAAAATTTTAACAAAATTTCATCAATTTTACATGAATGAACAAAATCTGTTTTTTTAATTTTACCATAATTTTATTTTAATTTATACAAAATTTAAATTGTTGTGTAGTACCATAACTCTCTCATGTAACTTGGTTTATTTGACTTATATAGCTACTAGCTTACCCGCCCGGCGTTGCCCGTGCTAACAACCTTAAATGTACCTGAAATCAGTGTTGAACATTTTTTTTTATTTTTAAACAAACCTAATGTTGGGGGGCCCACTACCTTAGACAGCAAACACTGGGCGTGCCATACACACTCCCATATATTACCGTAAGTCGAGTCGAAAGAGCCATACCCCTTCATGATCCAGCCCATAGAACCAGAGATAGAAAAGCACCCCTGGTGGTGAAAATCGAAAAGCTCTATCTATGTATAGTCGAATGAGCCATACCTCGTCGTGATCCAGCGTATAGAACCAGATATAGGAAAGCACCCCTTGTGGTGAAAATCCGAACTAAAATCAGTCAGCTCTATCGATGTCAAGTGGAAAGAGCCATACCCCATTGTGATCCAGCCCATAGAAACAGAGATAGGAAAGCACCCCTTGGTGGTGAAATTCAGAACTAAAATAGGTAAGCTCTATTGATGTTGTGTCTAATGAGCCAAAGCGTGTCGTGATGTGACACATAGAACCCGAATTAGCTGCAAAATCCTTTAGTTACACCTTCCACCGCCAGGGGGCACAATATGTTCTTTACGAACATAACTGAATTCATTAAGATTATCGATGTCGAGTCGAATGAGGCATACCCCGTCATGATCCAGCCCATAGAACCAAAGATACGAAAGCGCCCCCTGTCGTGAAAATCCGAACTAAAATCAGTAAGCTCTATTGATGTCGGGTGGAAAGAGCCATACCCCGTCGTGATCTAGCCCATAGAAACAGAGATAGCAAAGCACCCCCCTGGTGGTGAGAGGAAGTTGATGTAGAATAAATGCGATATTTAATAAAAAGTCGTTCCCACCCCACCCCCTTTATCTCGCCATTTTCGCTAATTATTACAAATATACAAATGTTTCTTAATTACATCTAATGTCCCGATCTGATAATGAGGTTTCCCTATCTACCTATCCTAATCCGCTTTTCCCTATCATAATAGAAAAAAAGCATATTTTATCAAAGAATCGCTGGCAAACGTGAATTTCGTCAAAGGTTCGCAAGAAAAACACGAATTTTATCAAAGAATCGCTGAAAAAACATGAATTTTGTAAAAGGATCGCTAAAAAAACATGAATCTCGTCAAAAGGCAGCAGACAAAACACGAATATTGTCAAACGATCATTAAAAAAGCAAATTTCATCAAAAGATCACGGAAAAATGCGAATTTCATCAAAGGATCGCGGGGAAAACGCAAATTTCGCCAAAGGATCACAGGAAAAATGTGAATTTCGTCAAAGGATCGCTGAAAAAACACGAATTACGTCGTAGGAGCACTGAAAAAACATGAATCTCGACAAAAGTATGTGGAAAAACACGAATTTCGTTAAAGGATCACAAAAAAAGCAAATTTCGTCAAATGATTGCAAGAAAAACTTGAATTTCATCGAAGGATCGCAGAAAAAATACGAAATTCGTCAAAGGATTGTGAAAAAAATGCAGATTTTGTGAAAGGTTCACAAAAAAAACTTTCGTGAAAGGGTCGCGGAAAAAATGCAACTGTCTTTATTAAAAACTGCACACACACAAACCTCTACACAAACAAACCTATTCTGTCTTCCTGCCTGAGGAAAGCACCGTAATTATAACACCTAGGCCTGAATTTTTTATTTCAATTTAGATTTTTTTATTATTAAAACGTGCGTACGGAATTCTGGATTCGAGGGTATTCCATGCTCTCCGCCAATCCACAGCAATAAAGCAGACAGCCAATGAGAGCAGGTGTGAATATGGGATGATCCAGGATCCAGCGACGGCAGTTCATGTTCACAGCTGAGAGCGGCTAGCCACAGATTTCATTGTTTTGTTTATGTTTGAGTTTTATTTTAAAGAAAAGGTATATATTTTTGGCTAATTGAGGTTCACATAAGTTAGTTTCAATTGTATTCATTCTTTGTATGCGTAGTTGCCCCCATATATTATGTGTTTGGTAAGAATATATTTTGCACTTTGCTGAATGTTTTCGTAGCGTTAGACATATCAGCTAATGTTCTTAAATGAAACAAACTGTTTTCAATAACAAATCTTAGTGAATCAAATTAATCTTACATTTTACTATAAAATGTACATTTCTATAATTTATCGCATATTACAACGTTCTTTGGAACTAAAAATGTAGTCCAATAACAGTAACATAAAGAAAAATTGTAAATAACAATAAATACATAATCATAAATTTCGCATTATTGAATTAACAAACTCATATATAAGATACAACTTTAAACTGATATGCCTCATCAACTGTTGTCGAAATCAATATAATGTAAATAATTCTTAAACATTATGAGTTTGCTAAGAAATTAAAACATTCATTGCAGTGTAGGATGTATTTTTTCCTCAAAACAATTTAATTTGTAAATATGAAGTTAAAAAAAAAATCCCCGTTTTCTCACATATTATGAGTTTTATCAGCAAGTTAAACAATAAGTAAATATGAATGATTTGCGGAGCTGTTTCTATCACTAATTCAATAACATCACCCAAAAACCCCCAACAAAAATAATTATAAAGAGTGCGATGACAACATAAATTTGCATGTCCGCATTGCATGTCCGTTCTTGGGCGATTCTTATAAAACACAAAATTTGTCACAAAATGGTGATTTTTTTTATAACATGCTTACAAATTAAAATGGTTTATAATTATTTTTAAAAAAACCTGGCCAGAAATAACATTGATTTTACATTTTTAAAGACTTATTCTTCATAATTATTTTGAAAGAGCTCCGCAAATCATTCATATTTATTTATTGTTTTACTTTCTGATGAAACTCATAATGTGAGAAAACGGTGATTTTTTTTACCTCATACTTACAAATCCAATTGTTTTGATTAAAAAATACATCCTACACTTCACTGAATGTTTCAAATTCTTAAACAAAATCATAATATTTAAGAAATATTTACATTACATTGATTTCGACAACAGTTGATGAGGCATATCAGTTTAAAGTTATATCTTATATATATGAGTTTGTTAATTTACAATCTTTCTGTTACAGCTTTTGACTACATTTTTAGTTCCCGAAAACGTTGTAACATGCGATAAATTGTAGAACTGTACATTTTATAGTAAAGTGTAAGATTAATTTGATTCATTAAGATTTGTTATTGAAAACAGTTTGTTTCATTTCAGAACATCAGCAGATATGTGAACGTTTTGAAAACATTCAGTAAAATGCAAGTTATATTCTTACCTAAAACATAATATATGGGGGCAACTAAACATACAAAGAATGAATACAATCAACACTAACCTACTTTAATCTCAATCAGTCAAAAATATAGTCCTATTCCTTTTCTTTAAAATAAATCTAAAAAATAAACATTGTGCTACGACCATGAACTGTCGTCGCTGGTCGCTAGACCCTGGATCATGCACCTGCTCTCATTGGCTGGCTGCTTCGTTGTCACGGATGGCGTTGCCGAGGCTATTTCATGGGAGGAGCTTGAAATAGCCTCGAACCCAAAATTACATATAGACGTTTTAATTTAAAAAAAAATTAATTTAATTAAAATTTAAAAATCCGGCGGTGAGGCACACTTTCCGGTGATAGTATCTACACATGACAAAAATTTCAGAGTCCTAGGTGTTATAATTACGGTGAAATCCTCGGGCAGGCAGACAGACACTTATTCTTTTATAGAGATAGAGATATAATTAAAGGATTAACATATTTTTTTGGATAATTAAAACTAACCAAGGTAGTTTTAAAAATCCCCCTATCACATTTATTACTTTCTTCTATCTTTACAAGAAGAAAGTATTGGAGTCATGAAAATTTTCAACTTCTGGTTTTCGACGGATTTTAGAAGGTCCTGAACACGATTTGACTGTTTTTAGAAAATGACTGTCGATGACGGAATTTAAGAAAACTTTATATTCTGTTACTTCCTGATATAAATTGGCGCTGATTAGTTTTTGGCGTAAATAGCGCAACAGGTGACGCTGCTATGTTGCAATTTTCGCGATTTCTCAAGAACTAATGCATTGATTTACATCAAACTACAGATTGAGTTACACCTTGACATAAATAGAAGCTGATTACGTTTTGGTGTAAATAACCCAACAAGTGGCGCTGCTATGCTACTTTTTCCATGATTTTCACTATAAATAAATTTCACGAACTAATGCACGGATTAATTTTTAATTCATTTTCAGCAGTGATTTACGCCTGTAATTCTTAAATAATACCAGTGAATTTTTATCCTGCTTTTTTTCAAGCGTAAACCGACAGATTGAAAAATGTCCCAAGTCGGGAATCGTACCCGGGTCCTCAGAATAGTGCTCTGAGGCCCTAGCATACGGCAAAACACTTAATTTTTAATTAATTTTCTGCATTGAATTACGCCTGTAATCCTTGAATACTAACCAGTGAATTTTTATCCAGCTTTTTACAGGCGTAATTCACTGCTGAAAATGAATTAAAAATTAACTATATGTTGCCGTATGCTGGGCTTTGTATTTTCGTCTCATGTTTGCCGCAGAAATTTGCATGCTCATGCAGGGCCTGTTTACAGAATAGGCCCGGGAAGCCCCTGCTTACCCAAAGAAATACAAAGGTACCCACAAATTTATTTTTCAGAATTACTTTTTACAAAAAAAAGACAGTCAGGGTAAAAAATGCACTTTTTCCTTACGAAATTTTTATCTAAGAAGCTCGCTCTTTCTAAATTGTTGCTTACTCGAAATTTTGATGATAAAATTTCAAATTGTTGCAGCATACTAAAAATGGATTTAGTAAATAACAAAGCAATTGGTAGAGGGGCGTCCCAGAGTAACGGTATTTTTCAAAATAACTTTTTACAAAAAAAAAACAATCAGGGTAAAAAATGCATTTTTTCCTTACGAAATTTTTATCTAAGAAGCTTGCTCTTTCTAAATTGTTGCTTATTCGAAATTTTGATGGTAAAATTTCGAATTGTTGCAGAATACTAAAAATAGATTTAGTAAATAACAAAACAGCTTCTCTCACGACAGCTTCTCTCACTTATACGACGCTTTAAACGGTTCAGGCAATTTTACATTTCTCATTCAAGAACTCATTTTTATAATAATTAAAGTACAAATCATTAACTTTTCTTATTTTTATCCTTTTGACTATTGTTAAAGTGTTTATTAGTAATAAATAACATTTCTTATCTACCTTGGTATGTTATTAACGGTGAAATCTATGGCGGGAAGGTGGTTGTAGGGAATTTTCTTGTGCCTGCAATGTAACAAAAGCCAAATGACCGCCTGCAGATCACATCTCTGAATAGTAAAGAGTGGGAAATCAGGTTTATTGCAAAATGCACTTTCCTGGATCAGTGTCCATCGCATCCAGATATAAAAGATCTACCATTTCTGCAACAAATTAAAGTTTGACTTTTGCCAACAAATTCTACAAACAGATTAAAGCTATTAGATCTAGGTATTATAAAGAATTTCAAGTAAACTACAGAATTACTTGTCGTTTTATTTTTGATCGGGAAGTTAAAAAGGAAGATAAAGCAATTTCCATTTTAGATGCTATGCATCTTACAGCATTTGCATGGAAAAATGTGACATCGCAGACAGTTAAGAATTGTTTCAGAAAATGTGGTTTTTCACAAGATCAAACGGCTAGGTTAACAAATGAACCCGATTTTGAGAGCGTATGGAAATCCTTCAATGAGAAATGTTTGAGGATATCAATAATGAAGACGTGAGCAAAGAGGATGACGAAGATGAGAACAATGTTCCTGCTGTTGTAAATTTTTCAGAAGCAAGTGTCGCTTTAAATACATTAAAGAATTATGTCCACCAAAATGATTATTCCCAAAATAGCTTATATATTATTCCCAAAATAGCTCAGTGGTATAGCCTCAGATAGTTATTCTGAGGACCCGGGTTCTATTCCCGGCTTGGGACATTGTTCAATCTGTCGGTTTACACTTGTAAAACAGCAGGATAAAGACACAGAAGAAGACATTTTCTATTTTCGTCGACGACAGAGACAAACTGATATCACTTCGTTGTTTGAGAAAATCAGATCTGTTAATCTTCAAAATAAACTTAGTGGTGAGTGAACAATTTTGTGAACTATTTAAAATATATTTTATGTTTTATGTTTAATATTATTTTAAACTTTTGTTAAAATCTGTTCTTAGTACTCAAAACTTATCATTTTAATATAGGTGAAATAATTAATTCATGTAAAGTTTCAAACTTGTATGATAAGACGGTCTCTCGCTTATACGACTACCTCAGTTATACGACTTTTTTCTACGGTCCCCTGAAAGTCGTATAAGTGAGAGGTCACTGTATTATAATTGTTTCTGTAACAAAAACCTTTTGTTGTTAAAACAAAGAAAATTCTTAAAATTACACAAAACAATTGTTCTTTAAACAAAAGTTTTTGTTACCGAAACTGAAAAGAACTTTTAAAGTAACAGATAATTATATTTATTTTGAGAAAACTTTCAACAAAGGAATTTTGTTAATTCAAGTAAAATTGAACCATTTTTACTTGAATTAACAAAACATTTTTTTTATTGATAATACAAATTTTTTTGTTGGAACTGCAAAAAAATCAACAATAGTTTTCTTGTTGATTCAAACAAAACTTCCATTGGCCCATATTTAAACGGAAAGTTTTGTTGGGCCAACCAAATTTTTGTTGAATCAACAAAACTATTCTCGATTCAACAAAACTTTTCTCTGGGTGTTAATGACAAATTTGATAGTCTCTTGAAGAAATTTTGTAAAAGTAATAATGCAGACCTTTGTTTCACACTGGGGCATGTTAGCGAGGAACAAGAAAACTCTTCTTCATACAAAGATATATGGCATCATTGCATCAATAGAGATATTTAAAAACGTATTTGAAACGACAGATTTACCTGTTTGATAAGCTAAAATTCCGAAATCACTTGTCACTGTCGATTATCTTTTAGACTTTCTACATATGAATGGCATTTCACTTTTTAAATAAAAATAATTGAGGGGTTAGGGGCAAGCGAGTGCCAAGCCACATTTATGAACTTTTGAGATATTTCAGTTTGAAAATTTGCAATACTCAAATCAAAATATATAACATAAAATTTTTTCGCCAATGTCTTACTAACATCTGCGATATTCTGAGTAACAATATGGCATTTCAATTTTGTTTAATTTTTAAATGTTGTTTTTTTTAATATCGCATTTAGTCCACATGACAGATATTATTATGACAGAGTACAATAGTGTGCTTCGAACGCTATCGGGCCAGTTCAGATATTCGAAAAAAGCTAGGAAAATAGACCGGTAAATTTTTTCTTCATAAAAAAAGGTGTCTTTTTTTCTTGGAAAATGAAATTTATTTGGATTTATTAAAGAAAGGATAAAGTGTTTTGAAAAGAATATTAAACAAAACCCTTTGTGCGATCTGCGATCACACTTACCCGCTTGTTTACGTTTTTGTTTCCCTCTATTAGTTCAGGAAATATGCAAGATTTTATAAAACTTTGAATTTTGTAAGATTGTAACTTTCGGCTCACTCTAATTAAAGATTTAGAATTAAAGATTGAGAATATTTTTGCAAATAGATTTTAACTTCTTTTCTATATAGGTTTCCACATGCAAAGTATAGAAAAAAACAAAATAAATGCAAACACCCATGTTTGTCGAAATTCTGTGGGATGATTCTATCTATATGTAATTGAACACAAAACTTGACTTTGCTCAATTTATTTACTTATTTGTATATATTTAAGAAAGAAAGATTAATTACAAAAGGAAAGAGGTAAAATCAGATAATCAGATTTTGACTAAAACATTTTAGAGAACTACGCTTATATTCAAAGTAAAGTAATTATGTTTAATGTATTCTGAAAGAATTGTCCTGTGACATCGGAAAATAATTATATATTATAGCTCAATAATGTGCAATTCAATTTATGTTGTTATTAATGTTATTTTGTTTTGTAAAGAAAGTCCGGAAGCGGGAAACGGCACAGTCTGCGAAAGATTTCTCTTTGTTTCCAACAACGTTCCCATTCACTTTTGTTTGATGGTAAGCATATTTTCTTTCCTTTCAAAACAAAGAATAATAGCTCGCTTCTAAAATACATCCGTACTGGGAATCCAGTAACGTAAAATTAGAAAATTTGATTAATTAAGGAATTTTTTAAACCTCTGATCTTTTCTAAAATGAAACAAAAGTGTTGCACATGTAATGTCAAAAATAATATGCTTTTCTGTCTGTAAATCAATTTATGTTAACATGACTATCCTTATTTTTTAATTGAAATTGATAAAAGTTGGTACAAAAAAAATTAAAAAGCGTGATTAGAGTCAGATTTGCTTAAATATCAGATTTCTTGAAAGATAAAAGGAAATAGAGCAGTTGAAATGTCATTAAATATAGTGACTAAAAAATAAAAAATATCGACACCAATACTTTACAATTCGCTATGCAGTGTGGTGTGTTATAGTTTTATGGCTTCCTTTCAATCCAATAACGACCGTAAATTTCATTAAATTAACATTGCGAACAACAACCAGTATTTCGAGAAGCTTTTATAAAATAAATTAAGAAGTCACGGTTTCTTAAAGCGACATATTTTATTAAGAATGAATGTATATGATGCATTATCCCCCCTCCCTTTCAAAGAGCAACAGTGGTGTACAGAGTCAAAATGAAGTTTTCGCCAAATTAATATTCTTGTTTCAAGCCATGACGACAAAGCTATTCGCAAATTACCAACGGTTACGCTGTATTACATTGAATTTTTTAAAAGCCAGACATGCCATATTCATACCATATTTGGCAAATAATAATTTTTGAAAACTGTGGGAAGATTATGACATACCAAAAATTACAGGGCGTATCTGAACTCAAAAATAGTTCTTAATGTAAATAAAATGCAATGGATATTTTGAAGCGAAGGCCTATACAGATACTGCAAGAATGGAATTTTATCTTTATTTATTTCATGTATTTCGTTGAAAATCACTAGACGTTACATATATGATGTTTGTAGAGAAGAATGTCTGGTATTAGTCACAACTGAGAGACGTTAAAATGAATATATATTTTTTTTATTTTAACTGTTACGTGTAAAGGCTGTTCCTTGCAAAGGAAATTGTCAAGTTATTTTTTAAGTATTTACGTTTTTTTATCAGCAGTAAGTGTTATTATAAGTTGTGCATGTGTTAAGAGAATTTAGACGATAATGAATGAGATTTTCATTTAAAGATTATCTATATATATTTTTTTTAATTTTAATTTGGGAAGAATTTTATTTTTATGATTTTAATTCTGAACAAATATGTGATGATATCACATATTTCTCCCCTGAGACGAAAGGAAAAATTAAGTAGCCATGACTTCATATGCACATACACAAATACAAAACAACCAGAATATTGCACAAAAAAACTATGTTGTAACATATTTCAAGAGTTCAATGTTTAAAACTTTGAGCAGAATATTTTTAATAATCTTTCAGTTGTGTTAATAAAGTACCTTGTAAAAATATGTCGATAAAATTACATTATTATGAGATCTCTTAAGTTTATTTTGTATTTCGATTAAGTGTTCTGTCATTTGTTTAATTCACCAGAATACTGTATTCTTAATTGCATGTACTTGCAACAAAATTAGGTTATGTAGCAAGGTTGGTTTTGTTTACCAACTCGAAAGTATCTTGCATGTTTTATTACAATACTCTAAATATACATATAGAATGTATACTGCATTATGCAATTGTTCTAATATATATATATATATATATATATAACGTATACTGTATTATGAAATTGTGTATGTATATATATATACATATATATATATATATATATAACGTATACTGTATTATGAAATTGTGTATGTATATATATATACTAGAACAATTGCATAATACAGTGAACTGATTGATAAAGAATATTAGATAGCTACTAACTTTTACGTTTTTCCTTCCTATTAAATTTTGCCCTATTTGATCGACAAAATCTGCCATTAAATAAACATCGTAAAAAAAAAAAAAATCTCACGTAATACTTGTCGGACAATGACAAAAAAATCCTTCGATTAGGGTATTCGTTCTAGAAGGGCAGGGCGTAGAAAATATATCCTGAAGTGCATTACATTATGGTGTTATCGTTCTAGGCGTTGGCATTCCTGGCATTAAATCATAAGACCCGACCAATCAGTGGTGGTTTAAACAACCAATGAAGCACGCTGTTTGGTTGGGTCTTATAATTTAATGCCAGAAGTGCTAACGTCTAGAACCATAATGTCATAAGGAAAATGCACTTTATCACGTTATTGGGGTCGCAACATGAAGCTTCCGCTTTCCCTTTCCACCTTCCACTCATCCACTCCTCCCAAGCATTTAATTGTTTGGAGCCATATCGACATCAAATAAAATTAAGGTGGAAAAATTGGTTAATTTCATAAAATGTTTCTCTCAATACTATGAAATGACAGCTAGTGCGCATAAAACTTTGAACGGACCAACAGTTCGAAAAGGAAAATGATGGAAAAATAGAAGAACTTATGAGGTAGATCTATCTAGATTCTATTTCCAAAACATCATAAACTCTGGTATTGAGAGAAATATAATGACTCAGTTGGGAAATATTATAATTCTGCGTATTCAATTGTTATCGAGTATCCTTGTTGTTGTATAAATTTAATTTAGTTTGCTATATTTAATGGTAAATTATCTTATAAATGTTTACATTATTGCATGTCTGTGACAGAATAAATAAAACAATAGAAAGTATTGAAAGCGGATAAAAAGTATTTGATGTTACAACAGAATAAACTATCTTTTAAATGTTTGTTTTTCTCTTTGGTTGTGTAAAGTTGTGTTCTTTAAAATCGGAATGATTATCGTATCTGAACTAATCGTTATGTGAATCGTGTGATGTGCGAAACATTTATCGCTACTCACAAGATTGTGACGTTTTAAAATTTAAGATAGCGTGACGTACTGAATCTTCGTTTTTATGTTGATAACAGTTATTCTGAAATGATAAAATCTGCATTCTGCTGTTAGAAAAGGAACAAAATATTTCATTATGTCTTGTGAGTGCGTGAACCAATAACAGATAAATAAAATAGTATAAGAAATTTTGAAATGTTTTCTTACTTTTAATTCCATTTTTTTCTCAAACGATGCATTTGAAAAATCAGATAGCACGTGGGACATGAAGATGTGCTATTTTGAGTACTGAGAACACCCAGATAATTTTCCTGCGAATCAATTCCTAAATCACAAGATATCACAAAACTGTTGATGATTTTCATTTTATGATGTATTATCTCTTTCAGAAAGCCCATATCTATGATAAACGTCAACTATAAATGTCACTCTTTCAAAATAAAACATACTTTATTCTTATATCTCCGAAGTAAATCTTCTGTGATTTTTCTAAGGTATTATTGTTGTATTTCTCAGTAATGTATCACTGAATTTATGTTTAATGCCCTTGTGGCACTGTATAAGAAGAAAATTTTTCCTGGAGAAAAGGTATATTCTCCTAATGATTTCCTTTTGTTTGTAACTACGTTTTTATTCATTATTCTTTTAAGATAAGCTTAATTATTCTGTTCCCAGAACAGATGAAAGTCTACCCAATTTTGTCATACATCTTATGAAAATAAACATTTTCTAGAAACTGAATGGCAAGTTCATTTTATGAATTCCTTAATTCTTTTCGGAAAATATTTTAAATAAATTACCTAATGCACTGACAGGAAGAATTTTATTTTTTATTGTGTCAGATCATGTTCGAAAAATTTTAAAAAATACTTGGGATTAATTTCTTACAACAGAAAGTGATTAAATTTTTTTAAATTATAAATATTAATTTTTTTTTCCAAGACGCACAATCTATTTGTAATGAACCCTGAACAATCTATTTGTAATATTAAGGGGGCTCTGCTCCGTACGAGCTAATCTCACCAATACCCGTTCACACCCCAAGTCTCTGAAAATATGCTAATTAGCTCTGTTTCAAAAAGATGAAAAATAATATAAAAACAAAAATAGATTTTTTAAACACTATTTTATAAGCATTCAATGTTTATCTTAAAGATCTTGCCTAATTTCGTGGCTGCTTTTCATGTAGTTACAAAAAATGTCTAGTACAATATGTTAATTTGGCGTGGCCACCATTATGGAAGACTCACCGATTTTTTATTTAAGTTTAATAGAAAACTCAAACTCTTAAATTTATTAAAGATATATAATTTTTGCTCTGTTTTTGTTTTCTTTTTTTTAACGGTGTGACAATACGGAAAAAAGTCATTATTTAAGCTATCTCTAAAATATCTAAACTGTTTTCTTCTAAAAATATGTTCATAATCATATTGAACTAGAAAAGAGTTTTTTAAAAAAGCTATTGCACCATTTATTTTTATTTATATTTTCTACTTTTTAGTGTGTAAAATATTTCGTTGTTGCAGTTTCACAGCCAGTTGGCATACTTTGGCAAGCGTGGTTTTGCGCATAATTAACTCCATTGTTATTGAAACTCGTAAAAAGTTGTAACCATAAAGAATATTTGCAATTTATCATCTGCTAGAACTGGCGACTATTTTTATATTAACTCGTAACACAATTTACAAACAAATTTCTTTTTGGTAGAATGCTTTTAACAGTATCCTAGTATAAGTGTATAGCAGATATTATTTTTCTAAAGGTGGTGAGAGTAGAATAAAGAAATAGTCGCCGGAATGACATATGACCCAACTCCGTAATCACAGGGTTCATTTACAATTAAGTTCTAAAATTATTTAATCGGAAAAACACCTACGTACATAATTTTTATAATCATAGCATATGACGAAGTGGGTGAATAATCTATATTAATAAAATAAAGTTTCGCTCTGTGTGTGTGTCTGTGTGTCTGTTGGCGATGGCTAGCAAAATCTAGCCCACCTAGAAGTCTGGAAATTTAGGTGTGGATAGTCCAAGGTCTGGTCATGTGCACCTGAACCTAAGAATTTTAATATTTTGATAATTAGCCTAGATATTAATTAGATTCTCATTAACCATCGCTTCTAAAATGTCATCTTTTAAATCAAAATGGCGAAAGAAACGAACTGGCGCATTGGATTTGCAACCGGAAATGAACGAATTCGAAATTATTTTACTAATTAGCGAATTTTAAGAAAACTAATTGAGATATCAATTTGAAAATTTCTGAGCTTATATAAAAAAAATATTATGTGACTATGTGACTATGTGATTTTTGAAAAATTCGGTTTGTAATTTTTTTTTATTTATGCAAAAAACTGCCAAAAATCTGCCGGCGCCAGTGAAAACGATCCGAGAAAGTTTCAGACAGGGATCTGCTTTCATTAAAAACTGAACTACAAAGAGATCTGTTTCTCGGGCCGATCCCTCCATTTAGTTTGCGAAAATGAAAGGAAATAATTGCCAATTTTTACTAATAAACAAAAATTTAGGTAACTAATTAAGATATAGATTTGAAATTCAGGTCGGGAAGGGGTGTAATCTGCCGGCTATTTTAGCGTAGCGTCTTCGTTATGTTCTAATTATCAGAAAAATGTAATTCTCTTTTTAATGATCGCGTAAATGTAGGTGACGGTGGTTCTCTTGAACAAATTATTCACTGTATTTGCGGGTATGGGGAGGGAGGGTGTTAACGCCTTTCTCTGAGATTGTAATTATCTCGGGCCCGGGCAACGCCGGGCGGGTTAGCTAGTGGATTATAAAATTCCATCTTTACACACAAAACACAATATAAGTAAAATAAAAGAGCGCAAGGGCTGCAAAAGTAGACTCTCAAAAGCCATTTCAAAATAAATATTAATTTAAGACATGGACTCATTAAGCGAAATAAACATTAAAAGCACTTTTAATTTAATAAAATATCATTGTTCACCCCACACACACATTCAGACACATAAAAAATTATTTAAAAAAGAAAAATCTGGGAAAAGGAAATACGAACGGAAATTTTGTGGAAGTTATGCCACTTTGTGTAATAGTAGTAATTCGTGTCGATTTCAGATGGAAGTGCATCTGGTGCGGGTCGGGGTTGTAATTTATTTTCGCGGGTTCTGGTCGGGTTTAAACCTACCCGTGCAACACTTTGTTATAAATAATAATAAAGACTTGTCACAAAAAAGACAAATGTTACTTGTGCGTGGAAAATATTTTGAGGAAACTCTACAGTCTGCAAACGATTTCATTTTGTTTCCGGTCAGAATTTCGTTCTCTATTGTTTAAATTTAAGAATAAATATTTCATCTCTACAACAAAGAAAGACAGCTCTTTTCTTTTATATATCAGATGGAAATGAATTCCTTTCTTGAAAACAGAAAATATCATTTAGTATTTGAATAATTTAAATAAATGATTCATTTCAGAATCTGAATGAATAATATTGTAAAACAATTGTACAATCGAGACAATTTATTTTTTATTTGAAGTCAATGATTTAGTATTTGGAAAACTTACAATCTGTTACTCATAGCATAAAGCTATATGATCACCGTAGAAATATATTTCCCATACGATCATTATATATGATAATTATAAACGTTTCTTTAGAAAACTCCGTTTACATCTAAAGTTAAAATTTGGCTTACAACGCTCTTAAAGTGTGGTGTGAAATCACATATCGTTTTAAATTACCTTTATTAATATCTCTTTTTTTAATTCATGGATTAATTAATTTAAAAAATAACCCTGGGTTTTTTCCTTTTAATAAAATTAAATAGTTAAGCTATCTAGCGTTAAACAATTCCCATGCAAACTTCAAATCTTTAATCATCGCGCGAGATCAACCACAGTCGAAATATTTCGACTACAGAAATATCAGTTCCTCTTTTAGGGTTCTATATAATTTGTCATTTATGCATTTGTTTCTGTCTGGAAGATATAATGGCCTCCTTTTTCTTATTTGTCTTTCTAGGCATATCGTACAGGGTTTCCAAAATTGTTGCAACATATTGTTGGCATGTTGTCAGTCTTCTAAATTATCAAGTGTTTTTTTACCAAATTCAAAAGTATTCGTATGTTATTACCTAACTGATATCTTCTGATTTATACGCTCTCGTTAAATTAAATATGCCAATAAATCAAAGGAGGAATTTTTCGCGTATGAGTTTCATTAATCTTTTCCTGACCGCTATAATTGTCAACATGTAGTATTCAATATAATATGCAGCTCCCCGATGTCGTGGTCACCGGCAGGCAGTCGTTCTCGTTATGCATCATACTCAAATCTTTTCTGTACTTTTGCTTTATGATGTAAATCTGGACAACGGGGTCCGAATGTAAATATTTTCAGAATTTTTTTCTTCTAATAAAATGCTACAAAGTTAAATAAGCTCAATAAAGCAAACCGCGTATTTCTACGATAATTACGTCAGCAAATACAACAATTTTTGTGTTTTACTATCAGACTTTCCACGCCCGTAAATAAAACTTTAAGTTTATTTTTCTCATAATTCTCATAATTATGATTTTTTCATAATTGGACATGTTTAAAAGGATATATCTAAAATTTCTTTCAAGATATGTGTATGAAATTCGGTATAGAGTTGTCATGTTATGTTTTCAATAAATTGTCTTCAAGATTCATGTAAATTTCATGCGAAAATTTTGAAATTATATGCCTTAAAGTAAAAATCCTTCACAAAAATCCTCTTTTTTTAACTTTTAAATTTATTATAAATTTTGTAAGTAATATTTTTATAAAAGCTGAAGCCAAATTAACAAGAAATCGTTTCTGCACACAATAGTAAAAACAGTAATGAAATAGGGTAAATGTTTCATGAGTTATATAAAAATTAAATAAGTTTAAAATGATCTTTCTTTTTTTTTTTCAAAGTTTTCAAAACTTTTTTATCTGAAAATTAATTTTCATAGGAAAACACATTTCAAGAAAAAAATACATATCAATAAGGAAAAGAAAAATTTGACCCCAGGACCCCGTTAAAATATTTTCATATATTCCCAATGTACTCTTCTTCCCAAGTGTACCCCATTTCGCTTACCTGGATTTTGGGAGTATCGGAGTATTTGGAAATATATTTTAGCGATCACGTCCGTGGGAATTCCATTATATATGTATCTGTTAATTAATGTAAATTTACAATTATTGTCACTTCATTATCATCGCCATTTTTTAAAAATTACGTCGGTATTTAATTGCCAATATTATATTATTTTCTTTTTCTTTAATGTATCTAAAATTTCATGTTTTGCACGTGAAATAGAATGTCAGTCCTACTTCTTTGTAAAATACAACTGAAAATTTTCCTATCTGTTATCCCATTTTTATTTCTTTCAACATTTCCTAGTGAAATGTGTGCAACAAATTATTTTAAAATAATACAGAAAATGATAACATTAATGACGCACTTAGGGATATCAACTTGATTTGCTTCATAAAACCCATTTTTATCTATAACAAAACATTACATTTTCTTTATATCACCAAAGTACATGTTCTACGATCTTTACTGAATGCTGATTATTCTTATACACAATGCTTACTGTTCATTGTCTGTTCAATGTACATTGCTAATTGTTCTAAGACATGTTAAATAATCATTATTGGATTTTTTTTTACTCTAATGATATTCTTTATGCTATGACTATTGCATTTTTTTAACATAAAAATTTGTATAAGAAACAGTGCAGTCTGCTAACGATTTCCTTTTGATTTCAACCATGTTTTCTTGAATAAGTATAAATACTTTCTTGTACTATTCAAGAATCTCAAGATAATGATTTGTGAAAGGATATAATAACATAGTGTAAGAAACAAAGTTCATTTAAAATTAACTATTTTTAATTATTTCATGGAGTTGCTAATTGATACGATTTTGATTTTCATCAGAAGAAATGGGACTATAATGTATCACAAAAAACCATTTCATGTGGATTACACCATATTACAAATCGGCACGCTTAAATTTATTTGATCTACATAGCAACCTTAAATGTAGGTCCAAACTGTTTTAGAAAATTGGCCAATGTTCAAATAGAGAAATCTACGGAAGCGAAAGAAAGATGTATTCATTATTGCTATGATTACTGATGGTATTTTTACGTAGTTTTCATTAGAAAAAGTAAGAAACTACCTTAGCTTCTGCAGGACAGCAATTATGAGAAATTTCGATATATTTTCATCGATATAATTAAAATGAAATCACATGTACGAAAATAATTGAATAAATAAATGGAAAAAAATAAATACGGGAGATTGAAAATACAAAAATAAAGAAGTAAGAATGTGTTAGGGATTCATAAGAGGAGCTTTATAAGCACAAACATAGTAAAAATATGTTATATCGTCGAATATTGTCAGAATAAGACCTAAACATAACCATATTTAGCTCCTTATTGCATATAAAAAAAAACTCGGATTATTAAAATAAATTAAGGTATCCAAAAAAAGAATAAAAATTCAATAATAAGATGCAAAAACCTGATAAATAACAAAAACAACTCTAAAAAAATGACATAGATGCAACAGGATGCAGCATATATGGCCTTGTGACAAGAAACGGCTAAGTAGAGTCAAGAGATAGAGCACTGCCATCTAAAAATGGAATGAATAATGAAAATGAACAAAAAATTATGAATCAAAGGCGTAAAAAAGGATAAATGAAGATGGAAATAAATTATATGAATATTAAAGAAGAAAAAAAAGATAATAAAACAAACGTTAATAAATGAAAGTACTTAATATTATTAATATTATTAAAAATATATAGAATGATGAATGTAGATGGTAAATTAATATTAAATAAATATGAAAGGTAAATAAATAATAAAATAATGATACAGATGAGTGTGTAGATGTTAAATTAACATTATAAAAGTATTGCTATATTAATTTTGGGGATACAAGTATATCAAATACATAATTCTACTTAAAATCATGTATGATTCATGATTGCGTTAGTGCATAAATACCTTTTTTATTGTTTTTGTTTTGTTTTAAATATAAATGTTTTAAATTTTTTGTCATGCAATAGTACTCATACTTATAAAGCAACTTGGATGAAACTGAGCATGCATATAGGGCTTAGGAAAATCTCGACCGAGTTAATTGGCTAACTTGATTTGTCATAGTGTTACAAAATGACGTCCACATAAAATAAATAAATAAATAAATAAATAGAAACCAAAAGATCATTTTTTAAGCAAATTAAATCGATAAAAAGATTCCAAATCCTTTTTTGTTTCACTTTTATCTTAAAAATGATTGCAAAGAGGAGCTTAAATAAAATCTAAGGTTATCTGCCGTTTTGAAGCAAGACATCAGATTTAAAATCTAGGGTTATTTAAAATTAGGGTTCTTTCTAAATCATGTTCACTACTATTACGTTTTAGCGAGCATGATTTCTTTCAAAATTAATTTCATTTTTGTAACCGTTGTTGCAATTCTCAGATGCTTAAAACAACATTGTTGTCACCATCGCTCATTTTAGACTCCGATACTGGCTGTAATCCCAAATATGGTAGGTTAGAAGATTAATTTATATACAACTATTGTCTATTTATAAATTATGTACAGAATATTTGCACAAACTACTTGATCTGAAAATTTGATGCATTGGTCGAGATTGGCGCCAAATGTGAGCAATGAAGCAACATTTTCAGTTATACGAGCGTAGAAATTATTTATTACTATTATAGACTATTCTAATAATGACAGATTAACGGGTATTAATTTAATTATTTAAACTTAGAAAAAGCGAAAAAAATTGTTTGCTGTACTAAATATTGTAGCTACATTTTCCTCCAGGTACATGGCGGAAATGCTTTTTTTTTTATTCAGACAATTTTTTTACGAAATATATTTAAAAATAAAATAATAATTAGAGATCAGAAAACTAATGATGCATTTTAAATATAATTAATTTTATTTATTTCAAGCACATTTCTGTTTATAATAAAATTTATCACTTTCTTCATACCACCGAAATAAATGTCCTATGTTTTAACAAAAGAATCATTATTGTATTCTTTAATGATGTGTCACACGGTTTATGTTGTTGGTGATTTTTCAGTCTTTCAGGGGGTGAGGGGGACGAATCCACATAGGAAATCCTACGGTCTCCTAACGATTTCCTTTTGTTTGCAACCGCATTTTCTTTCTTTGTTGTTTGACGGTTAGTCCGATTATTTTGCATTCAGAACAAAGAACATCTGTCAGTTTCTATTGTGCTTTTAATGAAACGAATCTTTTACTAGAAAACTAAGCAATTCGATTGTTGTAGCTTATTTTAATATCTCGGAGTCATTTTAGAATGTAAAGAAAATAATTTAGTGAAACTACGTAACGGAATAAAATAAAATTCATTGTTTCACTATGTAAAACCAAGTGCAAGTGATATAATGTATGATAAAGTAAGGTTGAGTTCAACATGAATAGTATAGCGTATTGTATTTTTCAACCTTTGCAAAATGTATCATTTGAAAGAGATTTAAATAAAAGGCGATGACATTAAAGAATATTCATTCCAAAAGAGGAAAATTTGGTTGAATTTGACTTTAAACTTTTTTTCTTCTTTTTGCAACTCTATATAATTCTTTTTTAATTATGGCTCCCTTATATGTAAAATTCTCAATGATTTTCTGACAGCATTAATCTCAAAGATGAATGCGATTAATGTTTAAAATGAAATATTATGTAAATATTTTTAATTATCTTTCAAAAATCAATCAGACTTTAAAGAGAAGGCTTGGATTTTCCGGTTTAGTAAATAGCCCTACATCACGAAAAATAACGGTACATATTATGAGAGACTAAGGAGACAAAGAAAATAAAAGCTAATGCGTAGCATTGGACTTAAAGCAATGATTTCTTTTACACTTAAATGTACATATATGTGTTACCTATATTCATTAAAAAAAATTATTCATGTACAAAATGTACCAAAAAACTAATAGGGGAAATGGATAAATGTATAACCATCAAGGGGAGTTAGTTAAGCCTTGCATCTTTATAGCTTTACTGCAAACTCAGGAGAGACACACATATTACAATTTAATCTTAATTTAAGTTAATATTGTTAACGAACAATGCTGAAAGTTTAAATCTAAATAATTTATTTCAAATGCACAAATCTATTAGCTATGGTGTATCTTATAATTTTTAAATTTAATTATTTTTCTCTTCCATATCAAAAATACATAATGGGAAACTTGATGTAAATAATATAGATTGGTAAGACTCAACATTTAAAGGAAAAACAGCTTTGAATTTTACCAACAGGAGCATAACAGTGCTGTAATATAATTTTTTTCATTAATTTGCCACGACAAAGGACGTTTTTTAAACCATAAGATTAGAGGAAAATTTTGGAAAAAATAGGCATAAAATAGGAAAAGAGTTTACCATATATTTATAAGCATTTACAATAAGCAAATTTGAGTCAATTAAAAACGAACAAAGTTGAAATTTAAAATCTAAATAATTAATTTCAAATGTATAAATTTATCAGCTATGATGTTTCTTATAATATTTAAACTTAATTCTTCTTCTCTCGAATATAAAATACTTAACAGAAAATAAAAAAATTAAAATACTTGAAAAACGAATAAAATAATTATTTAAAAAGTTAGAGAATTGTTTAAAAAACAGAAAAATAATTAGTAAAAGACTGCAAAATTAATCTTTAAAAATTAAATAAATGAATAAAAATTGATGCATTTAGTTTTATCCGAGTAATCGAAAAGGATTTAAATAGTTTCTTTAAACATAGCTTCTTCTCAAAAGACAGAATATTTTTATTTATTTGTCATTTTTATTAGTCTTTTAATTTAGGTATGACAAATACGAAATTATTTTATCACCTTTTTAATTTATTTGCAATGCAAAAGGATCAAGATATGGTTATTAATTTTACAAAAACCGTATAATAAGTGAATCTTCTTTTCAAAAATTTATCGAAATATTTTTATTGGGTTTTAGCTAAAAATTTTACTTAACGAAATATTTAATGAGTGGAAAAGAAAATCACTATGCAAATGATACATTGTTTGTGCAGCACATAAAATAAATTATTTGTGTAATGTAAAAAGAAAAGATCCATTTCATTTCAAAAATATTCTATTGAATATTTTTAATTTATCTCGTTTAAAATTTTTTCTTTTAATATTTGTTTTCTCGATGTGGCTTCTCAGATATGTACAACGTTTGTTATTGTATGTGATATAGTTTTGCTACTTTTTTTCATTGATATTATGATTTTTAAAATTAAAATATTTAATTAGAATTTGTAAATTATCTTCGCAATTCACAAGCGTTGAGCAGTTTTTCATTATTTTAGTTCCTCTTGCAAGTTTTTAGTTGCAGTTTTTCTTTCCTGGGGCGTAATCGTTATAGAATTTCGTTATTCCAAAATTAATGAAATCTGCTCTTTTCATATGTAAACATTATACCACTTTTCAAATACAAAAATAACACAAAAAACAGTAGACTTCTCAGACAGCTATGTTCTAAAATTCTGTCTCGACTTACAGATTTACTGGCAGGGTGACTATATATAACCAGTTGGAAATTATTTAATTTTTGCAGTGGCGAGTTGTGTATAAATTGGAATTCGGTTATTTTCCATATACTGACTGTATCTGAACTGATAATCAGAACTTTTGAGTGTGTATAAGCGTCAAGACAAACAATTTTTGTATAGAAAACCAGGATCGAAATGCACTTATTGCGACAAAAACACAGGATATCTCACTCCAATCTAAATTTGGATTTCATAGTTATGACAATAATTAAGATATTGTAGCACTAATTTCAGCCGATTTACACTGCTTTCTGTGAAATAAGATAACATCACAAGAAATCGTTGAAATCACCACTAATATCATCCACTTAACACCAAGATAGGCGCACCACAATTCAGATTAGAATTGACAGTCCACATGGTGTCACTCACCGTACAACACACATCGCACTTCCAGCACTTCTTATGGTTTCACCACATTCCATACAAAACAAAATTAATACGATGGAAATTTTGCTAAATTACCTTCATTATTGTTAAAGTTGTGTTCTAAAATTCGTGCTCAGCTGGTATTGGAATTTTGACCGAATAAATCAAAATAATTTTGACTGAATAAGTCAATTACAATCATGGTCACCCATTAAATTTTTTTTTCTCTTGGCGCATATTAACACCTCTGAAAGTTTTATCCATCAGTTAATATATACGCTGTATAAGATCCCCATGTATATATATGCATATACACTAATGAAGTCACTAAATGGATCCTAATCTTGTGCGTCTCAATATTAAAAGCTTGCTTTCGTCACCAAAAAACATTCACAAGCTAATGTGGAACAAAGAACAGAGTGCCTACCTGGAGGTCTAATCCAAAATTAAGTAAGCACAGAAAGGGAGGAATGTTGGCTATTGCTAAAACAATAGAAACGTTCACTATTTATTCTTCGCTTGCAATTAATTTTTTTTAATGACTGTTTTTCCATAGGCTATCTGGGGTGGAAAGCTAATGTGATAGTTTTGTACTTTTATGATATTTCAAGAAGTTTTATGCCGAGGGCAATTCCAATCTAGGAAGCTGTGAGGTTCGAATTATAGTTTCCTTTATAATCTTTCGAAGTCCATACCAACAAAATTTGAAAAATTTTCACAAACTATAACAAAAACCTTCGATCTCAGATATCCTGTTCAAAATGAAACATTTAAAAATATTGGAATGCAAACAAGAAAGTTTCATGGAGCATATTGCGTTTTATCCAGTGACACTAGCTGTCTTCAAGTACTAAATACATTTGCTCTACTGTATTCTTTTATGTGGGTATTTATGAAATGAAAATATCATGGATATTTTAGAGACTGCAGGAAACTTCACATATTTTAGCTTATTCTAACAATAAAACTAGTCTATCGTATTATAGAAAATAGTTATAATTAAACAAGTGGAGAACAGAAGCTTATGAAGATAGTTGTAACTAGTTGCATGCATACAAAGAAGCAGAGTACCAACTTGGGACCCGGGTTTAAGCCTTCTTGAAGCTCCCATTGTATATATATATATATATATATATATATATATATATATATATATATATATATATAAACCAAATGCGCCAAAAGTTCATTAAAACTTTAAAATTTAATTAAAAAAGAAACAAATTATGCTAAAATGTTGTAGTTTGCAGGAATGGGATTAGAGGGAGATCGAAGATTTTAACGATTTTAATAAAAATAAAAGTTGTGGTCAAAACAATTACGATAGATGGCTCTGGCATGCATCATATGAAGAAAATGCATGCAATTTAGGCTTATAGTAAAAGACGCATTTCAACGAAGCGTCTGATAGCACATGAAACAGTATTTTTTCTCGTCTCCAGTGATTTTACCGTTCAGAATTTTCGCAATGCACCAGTTTCCGAATCCCCTTTCTTCTAAAAGTGTTTAACCAACAGCGCATGATCTGGTAACGATAGTATACTGCTGGATACATCGAATTAAGAATCTGTGTGCCTTGAGGAGTTTTATTGACACCCTGATTTGCACAAATCTGATTCATATTATGAATGCATTGCCATCTATTGGTAATTTTTGAACCAAAAGTTTTTTGTTATTAGAAAACATCCGATCTCCCTCGAATCCCATTCCGGCAAACTGCAATTTTTTAGCATATTTTTGTTTTCTTTCTAATGAATTTTTAATGTTTTAACGAGCTTTTGGCGCACCTGGCATGTATTCAAATAAAATGTGGGATTTAGGATAGTATTAATAATATTTATTAAATTTGTTATTTTTACGCTAAATCAATTGTTAATTAATATGATTAAAGCATTTGATTATTAACTAATTTCAATTAATTTTTTTTTTACTTTTAAATCCAAATGATTGTTTAATAAATAATTATGTACTATGTGTGATTTCCATATAAAAATTATATTTAGATAATGACGGAGAAACCTTTTTATGCAGTTAATAATCTCCACATGTTGTAAACGATCGAAAGAACACTTAGAACATGTTAAAAACCAGACCCCAATTAACTGTAAGTACTTCAAGTGATAAACGCAGCTGCAAACCATAATGAATAAAACCAGAGCCTGTCGAAACTAATCAGCTGAGAAATTCTACAGACCTCCCTACTTCAACCTACAGCTGATGCCCCGCGCGAGAACTTAATAACAATTCTCCCTCAGAATCTAAAATGTAGCCGAACAGTTAAGACGCCCTTGTAAATATCCCAAATTTAATGTAAAATTGGAGCACTTCTATGACATAATATGCAGCCTCCAAACGCGATACAAATGTAAATACAAAGCCAAGAATTTCAATAATAATATTATATTCAAAGGAAAATGGATCTACTTACTTCGTGCAAATTGTTATATTTCTACTAATACTATATTTCTTATTACTTCAATACAGTGATACGTCAATGAATCGATAACATAAATATCGGTGCAATACTTTGGATTACTGTGGATTATTTTCTGCGCAAAAGGAAAATTTCAGGTAAGCTGAACCAATCTTTTTTACCATTATCAAAAGATGAAAATGTAAATTAAAATATGAAGACTGATTTAACAATTTATAAAGATAGAAAACTTTTTATGCTATCGACGGTTCTCCAACAGATAACATGCGCATATTACTGTACGTTTGGGTTATGAGCTATAAAAACAAATTGAATATAATTTTCCACACTAACGTGTTGCATATGGCACGTTACATTACTTTTAAACGGAATGTTTTTGTTGAGAGGCTTATATCAACCATGAATTTTGAAATTCTGCTATAAATCAGAATGAATTTATCAATTTGTAGTTTTGATCATTGTATTTTTTTATTCCTATGCTACAAAAAAAGTTGATTTAAACTTTCAAAGTTCAGAAAAATATTCTTCCAATAAAATTTTATGAAACATACTATAGAGGGGTACATTTTATAAAAGGCACTGTATGCTATTACAGATGTCGCTTACCCGCAAGAAAAGTGGCACAACAAAAAATTCATTTTGCATATTATTACACTAATAGGTCTGAATTGGGTGTGTTTTTCTACAGTAAAAGTGACATAAGTATAGTTATCCGGGAAACTGATAAATTACAGGGCTGTGTGCCACTTTACCACCGGCGGCAAATTGTGTGGAGAAATAAATTTACTCAATTTTCTCTATCTCTTCTACGTCTTGATTTTTAAAGGTCTTAAACCCTTTCCGTTGCGTATCCAGGAAAGTTTTCTCCACCAGTTTCCCCCCAGTGTTACATGCTATTCATATTATGGATAGATATTGACAAAGATATTGACAAAATGAAAATAAGTAGTTCAAATCCTCAACATGAGGAGTAAATGTGGTATTGTACTGATAATAATCACGGAAAAAATGTCAGAATTGCATCTCAAGAAGCAAATCCAAATTTTGAAAATTATATATTCATTGCAACATTCTCTGTCCATAAATTGTTAAAACACTGAGATAGTTTCTCCTAGTGGATAATTTTGAACTTATATTTTTCCTGTTATTTCTTCATTATCTCAGTATCATTTATGCAAAATTTCTTGTGCATGTGTTGATTGCAACTATATCTATAAATCTCGGAGTATCCCCAGTTGAATTATAGCCACCATAATTTCATACTATTTTGCTTTGAAATAAATATTTATTGAAAACATTCCTTTTAAATTATTTAATGATAGATAATTTTCTTAAATATTTTTTTGGTTAAATAAATTGTTTCTTTATATTCCATACAGAAGTTAATGTTTAGTTTCGTTTTCAATTAGCACTATTTTAATTAATAGATAAATTTAATTAAATTCATTGCCATTATTTGTCTCAAGTTCTTTGTTTCGTTTTCTATGGAAAAGTGACTTTGAATACATTTAAGTAGCATTTATTTTAAGGTTTATCTTAACTAAGCTAAATTCTTTGCACGTTTAAAAACTATTTTAATTCAATCTGAATTCTTTGCTTGGATTCGTAGAGTTTAATAGATATTATCACCAACATTGTAGCAAACTGCTTAGAAAGAAGTAATTTTTTCTAAGATAAAATTTCTTACAGCAAGATTTCTTTTGTTTTCTGAAATTAGATTTCTGTAGTTGAATTAAAACTGTGGCATTCAAATAATTAAGAAAGGCAATAATAAATGTGTAATTGTGATTATTTTCTTGTCTACCATTATTTTCAAACAATAATCATCGTTGTAGATTTCTATAACATCTGCAAGAAAAATAATCTTCGTGGTAGATGCTACAAAATTTGAAAGAAAATGTAATAGGGAGCAGAAAAATCGGCAAACATATAAATATACATAACTATGTTCGGAACACATTTATTGTAACATAGCTTACATTATTTTGTTCAGGAATATACAATCGTTTATTTTTTTCTCTTTATTTTTGGAATGCCCTCCTGTAATCTTCTTTACAGACCGACGAAAAAGACTTCAAAAGTGATAAATACATCCCAGTTATCATTTTTTGATTTTTAAAACTTTTTTAAACTGTTTTCGGTTAAAAAATAAATAAACGTTTAAACGACTATAAATGATTTATAAACGACTAAATGGTTTTTAAAAGATTTTATGGAAAAAGATTGCAATCTTGCGGCAATATTTTATAAAATGTTGCTAGTTGACAAAATCTAAAAGTAGTTTATAAGATTTTTAGGACAGGCATATCAAAAGGTAGAAATGCAAGGATAGTTATAAGATTGCATATTAACTTTGTAACAGGAATTGAAATCAAATATAGAAAATAATGCTTTTATAGTATCCCCAACCAAGGTAGAAATGAAATTATGAGGATATGTAAAGCTTATGGAGATGTGTAATAGAAATTTTTATTTATTTATTTATTTATTTATTTTTTGTCTGAATTCACTTTAAGGAGGCACATTTTACTCCCACAATATATTTGGACTTTTTTTCATAACTCTATAATGTTAAGAGATAGTGAAAAATGTGTAGGTTATTTTTTTTTCTTTTTTTTATTTCTATCTAATACTAACAAAATATCTATAGTTGATAACAACAACAAAAAATTATTATACATTCTGTAACAATACACGGTAAGAATAATCTAAGCCTAAACTCTGATACTAGGTACATCTTGGTGGGGGAAGAGAGCTCTGTTTATTTATGAAAATGCGTGGTTAGAAGTTGCGGACTTTTTGGTCATATTTATAATCTAGGGACAGATAAGGTTCAGTAGGAGCTTGCAGAAGTAAGATCGTTTCGTGGTTTACTCCAAAATTTTGCACTGTACATCATCCTTGCTGTATGCCATTCCACATGGTTTAATTGATAACATTGATATGACAATCCATTTTTGTAAACATAATATCTGGGATATCGCTCATCCGCAAGAAGAGTTGAAAAATTTATTTTGCGTATTGGTGCACTGATGGGTTTGACATAGGTGCAGCTTGCTACATGAAAAAATGTAATAAATTCCCTTATCTGAGAAACTGTTAAGTTGCGCTATATGTCACTCACTTTGCCAACACAAATTGTGTGTGGGGGATATATTTACTCAATCTTCTCTATCTCTTCTACGTCTTGATTCTTAAAGGTTTTACTAAGTATTATAGTTATATGTTACGGTAAAATAATGCTAATCTTCTTTTGCCTCTCCTGTAAAGTGTAGTATTTTTGAGTTGTGTCCCTTTCCTTACGGATGAACGATATTATCCCATAAATTCACAGCAATGAGTTTCCGTTCCATAATATAGGTTGAATCCTCTTTAGAAAGAGTTGTATTTGCTGATAACTTGTTAAATTATACATGAGTGAAGTCAAGGAAATTTAAGGGTGATTAGGTTGTTAAATTGCGTGATTCTCAAGAAATTTTACTTTTGATACTTTTAGGGGAATACGTTTAAAATACCAGCATCTTTCAAAATACTAACAATTGTCCATGGAAAGACTAAAGTATTAAGTTTGCATTTTCGACCAATAAATTTTAGCTTGTATTTTGGATGAAAAGCTGCAAAATGAACCAGAACACGTTGATCATTAGCGAGAAAAGTGTTCTTCCTTCGTGATCTACCCTTTAAATAAATGCTTTCATCCTTTCAAAAAATTTCATCACTCTATTACATGTTGCAAGAGATTTTTTTTTCTCAGACAAGCCTAATAACGGGTTTGCTTTAAAAATAGGAGTCCGTTTCGAAATTCCATTTCCATAACATTTTGAGTGTAATTGTATGTTTATAGCACAATGAGTTCTTTTCGAAAATGAATTATCGTAAGCTGTCATTAGGTTAATTGCATAGTTTGTTACAAAGGTAAAAATTGAAGTGGTAACTGTAATATATTTATTTTAAAATTTTAAATTTTGTGTGGAGAGATTTTTTTTCGTTCCCTACTGTATATCACGAAGATTTTCGTTTGGAAATAATTATAGCTAAAACACGTGACTGCGCTGACCATGATATTGCTTTTACAAACCATTTATAATGTATAGATGCTTTTAACAATAGCTAACATTCTTAGAATGTCTTCAAATTTATCTCTGATTTTCATTTAACATTCTAACTTAGATTTGCTAAGTTAAAGCAAATTACTTAATTATGTGTTTCTCGTCAATTATTACACTTCCCAATTTTCATGACTTTTTGCTAAATAGTTTTTGCGTTAGCGCTCTCATAAATTTGTACTTTAATTCGAGATCCTTATTGTTGAAAGAACTTCTCTCAACATTTTACGCACGATCCTTTTAATCTGTATGCGAATTTCAGTGACAACTGCATTGCCATCGTCTCTTTTTCGACCAGTCAGTTGACGTGGAAGAAAGAAGAGACTCCTTCCTGAGTTCATCTGTCAACAAGTATAGTCAGCGCGTACCTTTTTTTTCTGTTGAGTATAGTAGAAAGGCTTCTCTGGTCAAGTGGAATGTGCGCTCGGCAATTCTCCCCTTTGGAAGGTTGTCCGACGAAGCCAATTTTTTTATCGTTCTGTCAAAAAGAATTTGGTGTCTTCAAAATCTGGTTTCCTGTGAGTTTGCCATCTGCATAAGTTTCCTGAGCATCGGTTAAATCAACAATAAGTGGGATGCCTTAATTCGATCTGTTATCTTCAAATGTGGAGCAAAAAATATTAATTAAAGGACTCACCATTTACATCATATATAAGTCATGTATAACTTCAAGTGTTACGTGATTAACCAGTTTTGTACTAGAGCTGTTATCTACAATTCTATTAGTGCGATCGAATTTCTTGTGTGTTTTTGTGTTGTGAAACACTTCTGTGCATAAATAGTTTCTTAACCGTCCGTAAAAAATTATACAAGTACAAGATTTGTTATTGTTCCTCATATATGTCCCAGTATATGCATTGTGAAAAAAAAGATAATCTAAAATGGGTCTTCTAAAGCAGTAATAATAGTGAAATAAATACGTGAAAGATATAGTACGGCTAAGAACCGATTCAAGATAATTTAAAAAGCGTTGTGTAAATTTGAGGTTCATGTACTTTCGGAGATTTGATATATCAGCCTAAAATGTCCTTCAAGTCCGCCATCTTTTTAAAAATAGATGTTTCTTCAATGTGTCCTAAATTTCAATTTGTGATTTTAAATATGATCGATGATCTGGAATTTCCTTTCTATCTCTATCCATTTGTATGTTTTTAAATATGTTGCATTTAACTGTGTTAGAAATCATAATTGAGATTACTTAAAATCTGCTATTTATATCTGATTTTGATTTGTGTTTAATTCACCTAAATGATTTAAATCCTTTGTGAGAGGAAATAGTGATTAACTTTGTAGATTTTCACGTCCTTCGAGCTTTGGTAAACGAAGTGCGGGTTGGAAAAACCTTACTTAAGGCCCAGGACCCGGCTCCCTTTTGGGTGTTCGGTTCCGAAGCTGTTGGGGGGATTCCGGCTTGTCGCCAAATGTAAATATGGTGTGTACTTTGAATCCTGGACCGGACTTTTTTGCCCAGTTGGGAAGATTACATCTCATATCAATGTGGTGGTCTCCAAGAAGGTGGGAACCACTGCAAATCGCAGCGACCAATGTCGTCAATCACTTGGTAAATTGGCGTGGTCAGCAGGTGGCTGCGCCTCCACCGCCAGTAGAGCATACAGGAACTCTCCTAGTCATGCTCGTTCAAAGTTCTCCAGAACTTGGGGACGGTGGTTGACGTGCCTGTGGCAACTTGCGGCGTAGCTCAGTTTTACCGTAAATGATGTATATATTTTTAAGTAATTTTTCTTATTCATTTTAGGTTATAATATTTAAAATTTATTACTATCAAAAAGATAAGTTCGTAGGATGTGTTTTTACTATTTGCAGTGAATTTGAAATTTAAATTCCACTATACATTTACACATTTTAAAGATTTTGAAATTTTGACCAATTGAGCATGGCCGAATATTAATTCGGCCATGCTCGATTGGTAACTTTACAATAACAGTGCAATTCCCTCAATTTATTTCTACCGTTTGTATTTATATTTTTGTTGCTTATTGAGTTAAGTATAGGGAATTAGTTTTATTTTTCTTTTTCACATAGTTTAAGATTTCGAATAAAATCAGGAATAACAGTGCATAATGCCGAATAAATTTTTAAAGAAACAGTCATATTGAATTACTTTAGTTTATATAAAAAGCTTATTTTATCAACGAACAATTAAAGTTTCTCTCAGCCTGATTTGAGGTAGTTGCAAATATTTCTAAACAGCAAGAAGTTTTACAATGATTAAAAATATATGTAATATCTAACAAATAATTAGCTTTCTATCATTAAAATAATCAAATCTAAATAAAAATAACAGTCTCATTAAAAATAATTTTGAAAAATATTATTGAAAAAAGACATTACTACATCAATAAATCTATTATGAAATGTAGAGAAGAATATGTGAAACATTAAAATGAGAAATGCATGCATTGATTTATTCTTTTAAAAATTTGCTTTTCTGATATACGTCACATCGCATGATATGTAAACACTGAAACTAACAGAAAATACAAATATTTGAACAAGTATCAAACTTACGTAAGGTACATTTCGCCAGCCCGGACCTGTGGAGTTGAGGAAATTCAGTAATGCCATTCGTTAGTACTCCGTTAGTACCGGTAAGTACCGAGAGATTTTCGTTTGTACCGCTTCCGTTACGGAGTAACGGACGATTCTCATGTGCGAGCTCCGGGCTGGAGAAACATGGGGTTTCCCATAGGAAAAAAATTAAAGTTTCCCGATCGCGCTCAAATTATAGGTGTCGTTAGTACTCCGTTAGTACCGGTAAGTACCGAGAGATTTTCGTTTGTACCACTTCCGTTACGGAGATATGACCGATTCTTACTCCGGGCTGGAAAAAAGTGGCATTTCCCTCAGCAAGGGCAAAAAATTCTCCGACATCGCACAAATTGCCCGTGTCGTTAGTACTCCGTTAGTACCGGTAAGTACCGAGAGATTTTCGTTTGTACCACTTCCGTTACGGAGTAACGGACAATTCTTATGGGCGAGCTCCGGGCTGGAGAAACATGGGGTTTCCCATAGGAAAAAAATTAAAGTTTCCCGATCGCGCTCAAATTATAAGTGTCGTTAGTACTCCATTAGTACCGGTAAGTACCGAGAGATTTTCGTTTGTACCACTTCCGTTACGGAGAAATGGCCGATTCTTACTCCGTGCTGGAAAAAAGTGGCATTTCCCTCAGCAAGGGTAAAAAATTCTCCGACATCGCACAAATTGCCCGTGTCGTTAGTACTCCGTTAGTACCGGTAAGTACCGAGAGATTTTCGTTTGTACCGCTTCCGTTACGGAGTAACGGACGATTCTTATGTGCGAGCTCCGGGCTGGAGAAACATGGGGTTTCCCATAGGGAAAAAAATAAAGTTTACCGATCGCGCTCAAATTATAGGTGTCGTTAGTACTCCGTTAGTACCGGTAAGTACCGAGAGATTTTCGTTTGTACCACTTCCGTTACGGAGATATGGCCGATTCTTACTCCGGGCTGGAAAAAAGTGGCATTTCCCTCAGCAAGAGTAAAAAATTCTCCGACATCGCACAAATTGCCCGTGTCGTTAGTACTCCGTTAGTACCGGTAAGTACCGACAGATTTTCGTTTGTACCGCTTCCGTTCCGGAGTAACGGACAATTCTTATGGGCGAGCTCCGGGCTGGAGAAACATGGGGTTTCCCATAGGAAAAAAATTAAAGTTTACCGATCGCGCTCAAGTTATAGGTGTCGTTAGTACTCCGTTAGTACCGGTAAGTACCGAGAGATTTTCGTTTGTACCACTTCCGTTACGGAGATATGGCCGATTCTTACTCCGGGCTGGAAAAAAGTGGCATTTCCCTCAGCAAGGGTAAAAAATTCTCCGACATCGCACAAATTGCCCGTGTCGTTAGTACTCCGTTAGTACCGGTAAGTACCGAGAGATTTTCGTTTGTACCGCTTCCGTTACGGAGTAACGGACAATTCTTATGGGCGAGCTCCGGGCTGGAGAAACATGGGGTTTCCCATAGGAAAAAAATTAAAGTTTACCGATCGCGCTCAAATTATAGGTGTCGTTAGTACTACGTTAGTACCGGTAAGTACCGAGAGATTTTCGTTTGTACCACTTCCGTTACGGAGATATGGCCGATTCTTACTCCGGGCTGGAAAAAAGTGGCATTTCCCTCAGCAAGAGTAAAAAATTCTCCGACATCGCACAAATTGCCCGTGTCGTTAGTACTCCGTTAGTACCGGTAAGTACCGAGAGATTTTCGTTTGTACCGCTTCCGTTACGGAGTAACGGACAATTCTTATGGGCGAGCTCCGGGCTGGAGAAACATGGGGTTTCCCATAGGAAAAAAATTAAAGTTTACCGATCGCGCTCAAATTATAGGTGTCGTTAGAACTACGTTAGTACCGGTAAGTACCGAGAGATTTTCGTTTGTACCACTTCCGTTACGGAGATATGGCCGATTCTTACTCCGGGCTGGAAAAAAGTGGCATTTCCCTCAGCAAGAGTAAAAAATTCTCCGACATCGCACAAATTGCCCGTGTCGTTAGTACTCCGTTAGTACCGGTAAGTACCGAGAGATTTTCGTTTGTACCGCTTCCGTTACGGAGTAACGGACAATTCTTATGGGCGAGCTCCGGGCTGGAGAAACATGGGGTTTCCCATAGGAAAAAAATTAAAGTTTACCGATCGCGCTCAAATTATAGGTGTCGTTAGTACTACGTTAGTACCGGTAAGTACCGAGAGATTTTCGTTTGTGCCACTTCTGTTACGGAGATATGGCCGATTCTTACTCCGGGCTGGAAAAAAGTGGCATTTCCCTCAGCAAGGGTAAAAAATTCTCCGACATCGCACAAATTGCCCGTGTCGTTAGTACTCTGTTAGTACCGGTAAGTACCGAGAGATTTTCGTTTGTACCGCTTCCGTTACGGAGAAACGGCCGATTCTTATGTGCGAGCTCCGGGCTGGAGAAACATGGGGTTTCCCATAGGAAAAAAATATAAAGTTTCCCGATCGCGCTCAAATTATAGGTGTCGTTAGTACTCCATTAGTACCGGTAAGTACCGAGAGATTTTCGTTTGTACCACTTCCGTTACGGAGATATGGCCGATTCTTACTCCGGGCTGGAAAAAAGTGGCATTTCCCTCAGCAAGGGTAAAAAATTCTCCGACATCGCACAAATTGCCCGTGTCGTTAGTACTCCGTTAGTACCGGTAAGTACCGAGAGATTTTCGTTTGTACCGCTTCCGTTACGGAGTAACGGACAATTCTTATGGGCGAGCTCCGGGCTGGAGAAACATGGGGTTTCCCATAGGAAAAAAATTAAAGTTTACGGATCGCGCTCAAATTATAGGTGTCGTTAGTACTACGTTAGTACCGGTAAGTACCGAGAGATTTTCGTTTGTACCACTTCCGTTACGGAGATATGGCCGATTCTTACTCCGGGCTGGAAAAAAGTGGCATTTCCCTCAGCAAGGGTAAAAAATTCTCCGACATCGCACAAATTGCCCGTGTCGTTAGTACTCCGTTAGTACCGGTAAGTACCGAGAGATTTTCGTTTGTACCGCTTCCGTTACGGAGTAACGGACGATTCTTATGTGCGAGCTCCGGGCTGGAGAAACATGGGGTTTCCCATAGGAAAAAAATTAAAGTTTCTCGATCGCGCTCAAATTATACGAGTCGTTAGTACTCCGTTCGTACCGATAATTACCGAGATGTTTTCGTTTCTACCACTTCCGTTACAGAGTTATGGCCGATTCTTACTCCCGGGCTGGAAAAGAGGGGCATTTCCCACAGCAAGGGTAAAAAATTGCAAACAATATGCGAATTATTCAAGTTGTGTTAGCAAATTCCGTATATTAAAACTAAAAAGCATGCATTGCGATACAAATTTCTAAAGCTTTAAAAATATTATTTATTATACAAATTATTGTAAGTAGTGATTAATAATACATTTAAAAATGTTTCACCACTCTGTTATAAAGGTTACATAAATGTTTATTGTTGTAGAAAAGAAAAAAAAAAGTAATGTTTTTTTTTTCTTTCTATCGTTTCTTTTACAGAACTGATTTTGCATTTAATATATAAAATGAAATTTTTTTCTGTTTGTCTTTGCTTCTATACATATGAGCAGTTTGAAAGCCTGAATTGTGAAATTTTACGTTTAGGTATATTAAAACACAGCCGAGTCAACTAAAGTTACCCGGAATCAAAATAATGTATAGTTAATTTTTAATTAATTAAAAACCAAACATCTAACAGACTTTCCTATCAATTTTAAACATTTTTCTTTATAGCAGTTGCCAACATTTAAAAGTCCACCATAAAATTCTTTCTATATTTATCAAATTAATTTTCTAATAATTTTCTAGTTAATTTTCTATTGAAAGATAGCATGCTTATCTAATAGCATGCTTATCTAATAAGTCATGAAAAAAAAGTGGGATTTTTCCAAATAATTATTTCTTGCAACTTAACATATCTGACTGAATTTTTTTTTCTTTCTTTTTACCAAATACACTTATTAACGTTTTTCATATCAGTCATATCAAAATACAGACGAACGCCAATTTACCTAATTCTAATTAATCAAACATCCAAGTATTCAAAGTTCTATCAACTTCTCTTTTTAAAAATCTTACAATCTAAACATTATGTTTTTTTTGTTAAAGAAAATAGTGGGAGTAAAATTAAAAATTCTAAATTATGTATGTTATGACACATACAATCTTCAAAATTTCTCAAAAATATATTAATTTTTGGAAAAGTATAAAAAGTTGTAAAATTGTAAATGATAAATATAATTATTTATCCAAAGATCTGTAATGTTAAAATAGAGAAAAATACGCAAATATCTAAAAATGTATAGATTTATTTCAAAAGGCTAAATAATATTCTTCTAATAAATATTGGAAACAAAAAATATTCTCCACGAAATTATCCCTTCCAACATATCACTGTCATATGCATATCACTGTCATATTTGTTTGCTTACAATGTGATAAAAATATATTTATATTATTTATATAACTTATATCAAAATATATTATACGGCATGTAATATATTATGGCAAGTAGTTACTATTCCTTACACCTTTATACGAGTATATAGTCTAATTTTTATCAGTAACATGAAAATTAACATGTATTTACATTTTAAGTATGACTTCTCTCAAACCATATTATGGCGAATGAAATTTTTCCGAAAAAAAGTTGCTACATTAAATGTGCTACATAAAATTATACAAAATGGTATATATAAAAGAGTTATGCACTGTAAAAATAAAGTAGAATATTTATAAATATCTAAAAATGTATGCATTCAGCTAAAAAAAAAAAAAAAAAAAGAAAAGAAAAAAGCTGCAGAATTTTTTTTTAAACGATGAAAAAAAAATTCTTTAAGAAGAATATATTTATTTACATTTTTTGTACCAGTCATATCAAAAAATATTTTTGTACATATCTTCAAAATAACATAAAAGGAATAATGCTACATTAAGAATAAAACATTAATTTCTTTAAATTGTAATTACATATTTGTTCAACAACCGTTATGCAATGTACAAATAAAAACAGAAAAGTGTGTATATTCTGCTAAGAAAGCTGCAGTAATAAATAATGGAAAATGATTATCCCTTTTACTACAGGTTATAATTATCTCATTTACATTTATTTTTTCTTTTTGAGGGAGAAGATATTAATTGAAGTCCTTCATATCACCCATATCAAAATACATTTTGGCACATGTAATCTTCAAATTTAAAAAAAATGAATTTTATACAAAATAAAATAATAATTTCTTTAAAAGTTTCTGGAACAGTTATGAAATGTAAAAATAAATAAATGTATACGTAAATATATAAAATATATGTATATTGATGTTAAAAAATTGCTGAATGCTGTAGCAATAAATTATGGTGAAATATTACGAAGAATTATCACTCCCCTTATGATTTTTCTTTTAATTTTTCATATCACTCAAATCAAAATATATATAATAACGCATACGATCTTCAACTTTTGAAACAAAATAGATGCTACATACCTAATAAAATAACAATTTCTGTACAAAATTGTACAAAATGGTAAATGAAACAGTGTTGTTGAAAAACATTCCTGTCTACATGATTTTATGACGTTGATTTTTTAAGAAAAATATATTTATTTACATTTTTGTACCATTCATATCAAAATATATTATTTTGCATTTACCTTTTATAAACAGTTGTACAATACCAAAAAAATAATTTAAATATCTAAAAATATAATATATTCAGCTAAAAAAACTGCAGAATACTCCTCTAATACATAACGGGATACAAAATAAAAAATTCGGAATAATTATTCCTGTCTACATGATTTTATGGCGTTGATTTTTTAAGAAGAATATATTTATTTACATTTTTGTACCATTCATATCAAAATATATTATTTTACATAATATCTTCAAAATAACATAAAAGGAATAATGCTACATTCAGAATAAAACATTAATTTCTTTAAATTGTAATTACATATTTGTTCAACAACCGTTATGCAATATACAAATAAAAACAGAAAAGTGTGTATATTCTGCTAAGAAAGCTGCAGTAATAAATAATGGAAAATGATTATCCCTCTTACTACAGGTTAATTATCTCATTTACATTTATTTTTCTTTTTGAGGGAGAAGATATTAATTGAAGTCCTTCATATCACCCATACCAAATTATATTTTGGCACATGTAATCTTCAAATTAAAAAAAATGAATTTTATACAAAATAAAATAATAATTTCTTTAAAAGTTTCTTGAACAGTTATGAAATGTAAAAACAAATATATTATTTTACATTTACCTTTTATAAACAGTTGTACAATACCAAAAAAATAATTTAAATATCTAAAAATACATATGTAATGTTACACCAGTTATATCAGTGAAATACCACCGTAAGACTGGAGGCAGCAATGCTGCCTCCAGTTTTATGGAGTAACGTTACACCAAATGTTTTACAGTGTAAATATATACGTAAATATATAAAATATATATATATTAATGTTCAAAAAATTTCTGAATCCTGTAGCAATAAATTATGGTGAAATATTGCGAAGAATTATCTCTCCCCTTATGATTTTTTCTTATCATTTTTCATAACACTCAAATCAAAATATAGGTACACATAAGATATTAAAAACGTGGGAAAAACGATTTTATAAGTACGATAAAATAATACTGCCTGCTGTACTAAATAATAAATGTAATTCTTCTTCAACAACTATTATGAAATGTAGAATTATATAAATATATAGATAAATATCTAATAATGTATACATTCATCGCAAAAGGTTGAAAAATGCTCTTCTAATGAGAAATGAAAAAAAGATAAATAAATAAAACTTTATTTTAAAAACACAAATTGCACAAATTGTGCTTATTAGTTGCTAAAATCAGTGTAAAAATTGTTTTAAACTCATAAAAGAGCTAAAATCCTACATGTTTCGGTTTTAAACTTAAAGCCATCATCGGGGAAGAGGAACAACACAAACGACTACTGATCTTTTAATTTTCGACACGAGAAAATTGAAATCAACAGAATGGAATTTTTTTTTAAAATAAAATAAGCGGGCGCTCTCTGTTGCCAAAGAGCGAAAAACAAGGAATTAACAAGGGGTTAAAAATGTATCCCATAAACTAGGTATGTTGAAAGAAAAGTTACCATTACAAATACAATCTTTTCTAATTTTAATTTCCAATGATTCCCTAATGGCGGCTTTAAATGGGTTATTGAACCTATGGATAATTCTTGCTTTATCGAAATTAATTACAGTATCATTATTTTTAGCGTAAAACCGGGAGAGTGCAGTGGATAACTTTCCAAATTTTATGTCGTTTTTATGCTCTTTTAACCTTTCCAAAAACTTTCTTTTAGTCATACCAATGTAAAAAATTATACTATTATTATTTAAGCTGATGGGGATTTCATAAACACCTGCGAATTGATCAGGGGGGATAGGATCTAATTTACATGAAACTAAGTCAACCAATTTTCTGGGAGGGACAGCAATAAGATGGATATTGTATTTACGGAGGGCCCTTTTAATCCTTTCAAATATAATAGGTATATATTGGAATTTACGATAGTTTGGTTTATTATTGCTAGGGACAGGATGCTGAATTAAATGGCCATTGAATTTTTCTATAATTTTCTGTACGTGATGAGCGGGGAAACCATGGTCAATGGCGATATCTCTGATAAAATTAAGTTCATCTTGGATGAATTCACTTGAACAAACCAGAAAAGCACGCTTGATGAATGAATTGAAGGCAGCAATCTTATAAGAGAAAGTTGTAGAGGCATTAAATGGGATTATTGTGTTACTTCTCATCGGTTTACGATAGACTTTACGTTTTAGGTTGTTGTCATCTTCAATTAATTGAATATCCAGGAACGGTAGTGATGAATTTTCTTCTATTTCCAACGTAAACTTAATATTTTCATCTCTTTCGTTTATTTTTGAGAGGAAAGATAGGAGTTCTTGCTTTCCATGAATCCATGTGATAAAGATATCGTCCACGTATCTTAGCCAAACTTCTGGTGTTAAATTCAAACTTTTAAAAATAAATTCCTCCATCGGTCTAAGTTTAAATTCAGCCAATAGACCGGAAATAGGAGATCCCATAGGTGCTCCTTTATTTTGTCTGTAAAATTTTTTATTAAACATGAAAACGTTGTTATTAATGATAAGGTTAAGTCCTGACTTTAGAGATGTTTTTACGCTATCACTTAAATTATTTTGTTTATCAATTTCCAAATTAATATTTTGTACAACTTCATTTGTATCAATAGATGGGTAAAGAGACACAATATCTAAATACAAGAAATTGAATAATACAGAAATACAAGTTAATATTTACAATGCATCAAACCAATTAGGAAGCAGGGAATAATTTTTATGGGCATAGGAAAAGGAAGGGCTTATGGGACTCAAGCACTCTTCATTTAAATAAAAGCAATTTTTAAGCAGCACAATTTGTTAAAAACGTATTCTTTTCTGTCTTAAATGTTTAACTATTCATCTATGGCAAAAATAATCTGTAATAATAATAAAATGTACCATAAATCTTAATTGTAATGAAACTAGTGAATCTGCAGATCAGGGACCTCAAACGTCAGTTCAGATGTTTTATTTTCAGATAATTTCATTTAACATTTAAAACATTAAACCAGCAGCTCCATTCTATTTTTCATATTTGCATTATTAAGTTCTACTAATATAATATATCAAGTAGTTTCTGTTATTGTAATTCTGAATTGTAAAGAGAAATACGATTTCATGCACCAATATTCCAAAAGACACTACCAATTTTTTTTCCACTAATCTATATCTCTTCCCCCATATTTCCCAATATTTGATACTGATATCTTAATCGCTAAATGTATTTGAAAATGAAAATGACTAATATTTAGTTTTATTAGCAGGATTCTGCAAATTCTTTTATTAGTTAGGATTCTACAAATTCTTTTATTAGTTGGATTCTACAAATTCTTTTATTAGTAGGATTCTACAAATTCTTTTATTAGTAGGATTCTACAAGTTCTAGTCGTCAGTAAAAAATATTTACTGCGCTCCACCTTCCGTTGAAAAAGTTTTCAAAATTTTTTAATTAAGGCTAAAGAGTTGTAAACCACTCGTAAAAATGATGAAAAAAAAAACGAAAAGAAGTCAGTTTCTTATATTACATGACCGCTTTTAATAAAGAGATGATACTATTGATTCCATGGGTACTTTAGAGTACTGCTCCAGGTCGGGTAACTCGACCCGACCAGCGGTTTTGGTTTTGGTTAGAATTATGCATCGGGTTGTGTAACCTGATTTTAACAGCACCAGATTCGGGTCATTAGCAGTTGGCGCTAATTTTTTTAGTTGCAGAGTAATTGCTTAAGATTAGGTTTGAGTTTAATTCTTGCAGGTCGGGCTGGAGTTAACACGATATTTCAACAGAAAGTCCGAAATACTATTTTAGATAAAACATTATATATTTCAATATGAATGATTCTTTACAAGTTCATTTATCGAAAAGAATAATAATTTGATGTTAGATTATAGATAATTTTTTTTCCGCAATTGCATTAAATTGCGGATTTATTTTCGTTGATTTCGGTTTTTGTATCGTGTTCATCTTGAAGTAATTAGGGGTTCGGGTCGGATTGCAGATCAACTATAAGAATTTTATTTCGGATTCGAGTCGAGTTCTGGGTTAGCAAACATTTTTTTCGCGCTCCAGTAGGTTTATAGGTTAATTTTAAATAGATATTGCGGGCTCAGGTCAGATTTAAACACACCCGCGCAGGACTCGAGTAATTGTCGAATAGGCGCATTTTTTAGTTAGTTTGTTTGTTTCTTCAGTTGTCCGAAAAAGTTTTTTCTGTTTTCTGTTATTTCTGTCTTCTCTTCTGTACAGTTTATTTTTGTTGTTGTGTTCCATGAATTGTTTGCGGTTTGTATTGGGTTTAGATTTGTGCTGGTCGGGTTCGGATTAACCCAATTTTTTAAAAGAAGGAGCAGAATATTATTAAAGCTATATATTTGAATGTGAATGAGTATGTATTCATTATTGTTTTATATAAATGATGAAATTCATATTGAAGATAGAATTTTAAACAAATTCACCATAATAAAAATTAATTTGTTTATTTCCGACTTCGGGTTCATCTCAGGCCAATTTTCTGTGTGGTATAATCTGATCCATGCAGGACCCAATTTCATAACATATGCAGTCTGTGCAAAATGCATTCGGCTGATATTGGGTGCGGGTAACCCACTCAGGACTGTTTAACAAAAAGAAATTTAAATCTATCAATTCATACATGGAGAGAGAAAATGTCATTTACACTTCGTTTGTTTCTATGTTTGTTTGTTCGTTCGTTGTCCCCGTCCATTACGGGGTCAAGAAAGCGGAAATAAAACGGTAGTAACAAAAACATACACACATAAGCTCACACATAAGAATCGTCCGTTACTCCGTAACGGAAGCGGTACAAACGAAAATCTCTCGGTACTTACCGGTACTATCGGAGTACTAACGACACGGGCAATTTGTGCGATGTCGGGGAATTTTTTACCCATGCTGTGGGAAATGCCACTTTTTTCCAGCCCGGAGTAATAATCGGCAATAACTCCGTAACGGAAGCGGTACAAACGAAAATCTCTCGGTACTTAGCGGTACTAACGGAGTACTAACGACACCTATAATTTGAGAGCGATCGGGAAACTTTAATTTTTTTCCTATGGGAAACCCCATGTTTCTCCAGCCCGGAGCTCGCACATAAGAATCGTCCGTTACTCCGTAACGGAAGCGGTACAAACGAAAATCTCTCGGTACTTACCGGTACTAACAGAGTACTAACGACACGGGCAATTTGTGCGATGTCGTAGAATTTTTTACCCTTGCTGTGGGAAATGCCACTTTTTCCCGCCCGGAGTAAGAATCGGCCACAACTCCGTAACGGAAGTGGTACAAACGAAAATCTCTCGGTACTTACCGGTACTAACGGAGTACTAACGACACTTATAATTTGAGCGCGATCGGGAAACTTTAATTTTTTTCCTATGGGAAACCCCATGTTTTTCCAGCCCGGAGCTCGCACATAACAATCGTCCGTTACTCCGTAACGGAATCGGTACAAACGAAAATCTCTCGGTACTTACCGGTATATACAGAATACTAACGACACGGGCAATTTGTGCGATGTCGTAGAATTTTTTACCCTTGCTGTGGGAAATGCCAATTTTTTCCCGCCCGGAGTAATAATCGGCCACAACTCGGTAACGGAAACGGTACAAACGAAAATCGCTCGGTACTTACCGGTACTAATGGAGTACTAACGACACCTATAATTTGAGCGCGGTAGGGAAACTTTAATTTTTTTCCTATGGGAAACCCCATGTTTCTCCAGCCCGGAACTCGCACATAAGAATCGTCCGTTACTCCGTAACGGAAGCGGTACAAACGAAAATCTCTCGGTACTTACCGGTACTAACAATGTACTAACGACACGAGCAATTTGTGCGATGTCGGAGAATTTTTTACTCTTGCTGTGGGAAATGCCACTTTTTTCCCGCCCGGAGTAATAATCGGCCAGAACTCGGTAACGGAAGCGGTACAAACGAAAATCTCTCGGTACTTACCGGTACTAACGGAGTACTAACGACACCTATAATTTGAGCGCGGTAGGGAAACTTTAATTTTTTTCCTATAGGAAACCCCATGTTTCTCCAGCCCGGAACTCGCACATAAGAATCGTCCGTTACTCGTAACGGAAGCGGTACAAACGAAAATCTCTCAGTACTTACCGGTACTAACAGAGTACTAACGACACGAGCAATTTGTGCGATGTCGGAGAATTTTTTACGCTTGCTGTGGGAAATGCCACATTTTTCCAGCCCGGAGGAATAATCGGCCATAACTCCGTAACGGAAGCGGTACAAACGAAAATCTCTCGGTACTTACCGGTACTAACGGAGTACTAACGACACCTATAATTTGAGCGCGATCGGGAAACTTTAATTTTTTTCCTATGGGAAACCCTATGTTTCTCCAGCCCGGAGCTCGCACATAAGAATCGTCCGTTACTCCGTAACGGAAGCGGTACAAACGAAAATCTCTCGGTACTTACCGGTACTAACAGAGTACTAACGACACGAGCAATTTGTGCGATGTCGGAGAATTTTTTACTCTTGCTGTGGGAAATGCCACATTTTACCGCCCGGAGTAATAATCCGCCACAACTCGGTAACGGAAGCGGTACAAACGAAAATCTCTCGGTACTTACCGGTACTAACGGAGTACTAACGACACCTATAATTTGAGCGCGGTAGGGAAACTTTAATTTTTTTCCTATGGGAAACCCCATGTTTCTCCAGCCCGGAACTCGCACATAAGAATCGTCCGTTACTCCGTAACGGAAGCGGTACAAACGAAAATCTCTCGGTACTTACCGGTACTAACAGAGTACTAACGACACGAGCAATTTGTGCGATGTCGGAGAATTTTTTACGCTTGCTGTGGGAAATGCCACATTTTTCCAGCCCGGAGGAATAATCGGCCATAACTCCGTAACGGAAGCGGTACAAACGAAAATCTCTCGGTACTTACCGGTACTAACGGAGTACTTACGACACCTATAATTTGAGCGCGATCGGGAAACTTTAATTTTTTTCCTATGGGAAACCCTATGTTTCTCCAGCCCGGAGCTCGCACATAAGAATCGTCCGTTACTCCGTAACGGAAGCGGTACAAACGAAAATCTCTCGGTACTTACCGGTACTAACAGAGTACTAACGACACGGGCAATTTGTGCGTTGTCGGAGAATTTTTTACCCTTGCTGTGGGAAATGCCACTTTTTTCCAGCCCGGAGTAAGAATCGGCCACAACTCCGTAACGGAAGTGGTACAAACGAAAATCTCTCGGTACTTACCGGTACTAACGGAGTACTAACGACACCTATAATTTGAGCGCGATCGGGAAACTTTAATTTTTTTCCTATGGGAAACCCTATGTTTCTCCAGCCCGGAGCTCGCACATAAGAATCGTCCGTTACTCCGTAACGGAAGCGGTACAAACGAAAATCTCTCGGTACTTACCGGTACTAACAGAGTACTAACGACACGGGCAATTTGTGCGTTGTCGGAGAATTTTTTACCCTTGCTGTGGGAAATGCCACTTTTTTCCAGCCCGGAGTAAGAATCGGCCACAACTCCGTAACGGAAGTGGTACAAACGAAAATCTCTCGGTACTTAGCAGTACTAACGGAGTACTAACGACACCTATAATTTGAGCGCGATCGGGAAACTTTAATTTTTTTCCTATGTGAAACCCCATGTTTCTCCAGCCCGGAGCTCGCACATAAGAATCGTCCGTTACTCCGTAACGGAAGCGGTACAAACGAAAATCTCTCGGTACTTACCGGTACTAACAAAGTACTAACGAATGGCATTACTGAATTTCCTCAACTCCATAGGTCCGGGCTGGCGAAATGTACCTACTTACGTAAACGATTGACAGAATTAGCAGGATTTTCAATTTTTTTGCACTGTATTAGTTTTCGAAACATTCAATTAATTTTGCATTTATGTAATTAAAATTCTTGTTTTATAGCTATTGGGTTAAATGAAATTGTTGGAAGAATGTAGACCATTCAAAAAAAGTACAATATGGAATTATTAGTATTTGTTTTAATATTTAAACTTCAGTAAATACGTCCACTGTGTCGAACTGCAAGGTTTATAAAATAAAAAATGACAGGAAATTGAAATAATCTAACTTTGAAGTACATATTACAATTATTCATATTTCAGATTCTCTCTTTTTTTTATCTCACATATCTCATATCAAATTCAACGATTTAATCCTACTTAGATAATTTAAAGTTTTAATTTGTTTGTTTAAAATTACATAGTTCTGACAAATTTCTCATTTATTAAGTTTTGCTTTAAAAATATTTGTAAAAGGTTATTTTGTCAACATTACAACTTTATCATCTGAATGACATTAAAATCGCGTTGAAATGGAGAAATATTATTCAATTATTTTTAATTTTGAAAGAACTAGCATTTTTTAATTATGTAATTTTATATTTTGAAGTAATCTGAAAACAAATTTGTATTCAAATATTAATTCATATCAGTTAAATGAATTGTTCTAAATATACCTAGAATCTTTTAACAAAGATTAACTTACATAGAATTGTATGAATATAGGACAGTCACATTTATGATGTATTTTAATTCTGTTGTTATGTATTATGTTAAAAGTAGAAGAGAGAGAGAGAGAGAGAGAGCAACAAATATTTATTGAAAATTTTTCTTTCCTTGATAAAAGTGTATTGTTCCCAGGTAGTAAAACAAATTCCTTTAATGAAATAATAGAAACAATACTATAGCATTCTACGAAGATTCAACGAATATTTATACGCATACTTTATTAACTTATATGTAGAATATACTAAACATCTTATAAGAAGATTAAAACAGGCATAAGTGAAAAACTTTTCGTTAATTAGCAAGGTAGCAGGAATAGCCCCAAAAGAACTTTAAATATGTTAAAGCTATTTTCGAATACTAATTTTAAGAAATAAAGCTTTTCCAACATAAAATTACTTTAGATTTTTGCTACTTCAAAATGATCATATAATTAACCCGTGAATTCTATACTAGTGCGAATTCGCACCGACCAAAATTTCAAGCGTCGACATTTTTTGAAAGCATGATTTCATTATTTTGCATTTTTCATTAACAAAATGAAATTTTTGATAAAAATACCTATCACAACTTGATTGTTCCTTGAATTTCTTATAAAAATCATGTGTTAAATTTTATTATCATTACATTGCCCACAAACGTATACGAAGTCCAAGTTACGGAATCTCAAATCATGCTAGTGTGAAGTGTGCGGGTGCTGTGCCGATGTGTGGAATCCGAGGGTTTAAAAATGTCCTATGAGCAAACCAATATTGATGTAACGCTGTGTAAGTTGTCAGTCAAACCCAGAATTGGAATGTAGATATTTTGGAAATATATAGCCAATATTTCTTCCCAATATTTACACAATATGTGTCTATGTTGGCATATTTCAAATATATCTAAAGAAGGCCAATAATGCGGATATATTTGCAATAAATTTGAAATAGTTTCAATAAAATGTTACCATTGAGTAAATATTGATCCTCATATTGGTTAAGTATTTTGTCGAATATTGGTGTAATATTGATACACTCTAACATGCAAATATTAACTTGCTACTTAGAGGCATTCCAGGTATAGTCTGTAAGATTCACCGTTACGGTGATGAAATTAAAACATTTTTCTTTTCCAAAAGTGAGATATTATTTTCTACTTCACGCTACACTATTTCCGCGCATTAGTATAATGCACACAAGTAGAATTCTGCAAAATAAAGAAGAATACGAAATACACAGATATGAGTAAACGTTTTTCTCAAAAATTAAAATTTTGATGTTAAAAATTTAGAAAAATTATTACAATAAATTTAAAAATTTTTATAGTATTTACATTTCAAAAACTAAAATCCTACATTTCTGCGTTTAACAATACATACTTTATATTAATTACTTTTTCTCTAAAAATTGCATTTGAATAATTTTATAAGTTAACGTGACTAAAATCCGTGTGCGTCAACTGAATTTGTCCTCCTATTAACTATCGAATATATTGCTGCTACCTGTTATCAACATGGTGAAATACTTCACAACCACCCAATCGAGTGTTGACAATGAGATGTAAAGTTAGTGTAGTCTTTTAGAGATTTTCTTTTAAATAGTAGTTTCAGTTTTAGTTGGATCAATATTCAATCCCACAACACACTATTCTGATCTGTAAAGATATATATTTTTGCATTGTAGGGTTTCTATTTATAGATTGAGTAATTATTTTCATGTTCAAGGTATCCACGGCCGGCCAGTTTCATTGTTAAGCTAGGAGCGGCCGAAATGTTTTTAATGTTGCTAATCCTACATTCGTTTCCCTCAATATTGTCAAATCCCACAACAAAATGGCCCACTAACTATGACAATGGAATTAGAAAGATTAGATTTATAATTCCATGGGTATGTCCAGTCTAAGATAAATTAGGAGGTCCCACAGTGGTCGAGGTGATGATCGTAGCGTAAAAATTTTATTGCAATTTTCTTTTGTTGTTGATTTATATATATAATGTGTTTTTACGTAAAACATCCTTCGGTATTTTTGTGATATAATTAGATCTGATCACAATATAAAGTAAAGAAAGATAGTTTCGTTAGTCGAAATAGTAAACTAATATCTAGTTATCTGATTTTGATTCAGTCCAGCTTAAGAAAATTAGACAAAATATACTTTCTCATCTTCTTTAAATTAATTGATTTATGCATAAGGTAGCATTACCATGCGCTTTAGAATTTACAAAAAAAAAATTATACTCTTAAAAGATCATGTAAAAATATCAGATTGTAGAAATACATGAAACTTCTTGAACGTTCATATAGGGTAGGTCTAGGATAGTGGTTCTACTTAAGCCCTCTTCATTTTAAGGTGCGTTCGTAATTACATAAATACTTAGCACCTATAGTCGTCGTCTGGTCCGCCGTCTATCCGCATATAACAGCGAAAAAACTTCCCAGCCGAATGGTTTGAAATTTAATATATATAATCGTTGCAGAATTTTGTCGAGTGATTTCAAATTTTATGAAAATCGAATCAAATCTTATAGAGATTGTAAAACAGTTGTCTTCATTCTATTAAATCTCATCATACATAATTAATTCAATGATATTACATGATAGGTAATGATTCTACTTGATTTCCATGGTCATATTTAAGATAGAGTCGTATTATTTCCGTATTACTGAATTTAAAAACCGAATATGTATATTAAAATTGATTAATTATAGCAAAAATATAATCTACCGGCAGTTTTTGGGAGTATGTTTCCGGAGAAATAGCTATTAAATGGAAAAAGGGTTAAATAAGGATTCTAAGTTCTGAAATTTTCAAAGATAGGCTTAGGATTCCCATTGGAATTTTCAGTAAATGTCAACAAAAAATAAAATGGTGCCAACTTAAAATCTACTGACTTTATTAAGGAAATTAATCATATCATAATAACAGACTATAGAATTCGTTTCACTAAAATAATAGCGATGATTTTGTTTTACATTGTCTTGTATTGGATATTCGCATATAGTATAATTTTAATGTTAATTTTTGTAAAAGTGTATTGAAACTTAATTTCATAAAATAAAATTAATATCTATAAAATGAAAACACGCACATAAAATAAATTTTTTATTCATGCATTTTTGCATAAGAGTGCAACAACTATTGCACCAAGATCTGAATATTTATAAAACTAGTTATAGTACGAACGTACCTCATTTGACACGTTTGACGTAAAATTTCCAACTTGTTCTTTTTTATAAAAATGATTTTTGTAGTGCACATGTAACCTATCTACTCAAATTTTTAATGTAGAACATTATAAAAAGTATTACTTTAATATAAATCTATACTAATATTATGAAGTAGTAAAGATTGTTTTGTTTGTTTGTTTGTTTGTTTGTTTGTAGGGAGGGGGTAATCTCTGGAACTACTGAAGCGATTTCAAAAGTGATGGTGGCAAATTGATGGTGACAATCTCTGCTCCAACATAGGCTATATTTTATGTCGGTGCCACTCCCCCAGGGGGGTGCAGAAGCGAAAAACGTACAAAATTTCCGATTTTTTTTATACTGCAGGTGTTAGAAACATGAAATTTAGCATGGTAGTTACTTATAAGATGTAAATGCTCTCTAAGAACAAATTCTAAAAAAATTCAAAATTTCAAAGGGTGAGATGAGAGAAAAGTGTTGTAAAAACATTCTAAATTACAATTTCTATGGAATCTCTGGAACTACAAAATCGTTTTCAAAAGTGATGGTGACAGTCCCTGCTCCAACATAGGCTATATTTTATGTCGGTGCCACTACTCCCAGGGGGGTGCAGGAGCGAAAAACGTTCTAAAAATTTCGATTTTTTTATACTGAAGGAACTAGAAACTTGAAATTTGGTATGGTAGTTATATATAAAATGTAAATGCTCTCTAAGAACAAATTCTAAAACAAATCAAAATTTAAAAGGGTGAGATGAGCGCAAAGCATTCTAAATTACAATTTCTATGGGAATCTCTGGAACTACAGGACCATTTTTAAAAGTGATGGTAACAGTCCCTGCTGTAACAGAGGCTATATTTTATATCGGTGACACTACCACAAGGGGGGTAGGAGGGTAAAAATGCGAAAAACGTTCGAAACTTCCAATTTTTTTTCGACATTAGTGTGGTTTAATTAGTAATTTCTGAATTATCTACGGCAGTAAAATTTACTCTAATGAAAGTAAGCCAACGAATACCATTTGGCATTTTTCAAGAATTACGCGAGCAAAGCTGCGGGTTTTGCTAGTACCATATAAAGTTGTATTTTTATCAAAATACTTAATCACTGATTTTGACCATATATCCCGGACTTCAGGGTTAGATACCCCCACTTGATCGTGATAGATGCTCCATACGTAAACGAATAGGAACCATACGTAATTAACATTTATAATTTAAAATCTGGATTTGCATTTCACTTAATATCCTACTTACATCAGTTTTTTTTTTAATTTGAGCTTACAGGCTCTGTATACTAACCTAGCATTACACTCTCACATCAAAAGATATTTGCTATTCCCGATTCTTCGAATAAATGAGTATAAAACTGAGCTGCGCCGCCATGGGCCGTGTGGTGCCCATCTGGCACGTAAACCGCCGCTCCTGAGAGGCTTATAACGCGCTCGACCAGGAGTTTCCTCCTGTAAGCGCTGCGGCCGGTGGGAGCACCACCACTTGTACATCCCTCCCATTGAACCCAAAGGTTTGACGACAAAGGTCATTGCGATATGCGGTGGATCCTAAACTTCGAAGACACCACTACAACAACACCTGGTGAGACGTTGGACTCATCCGACGGCTTTATTTCCAAACGCCTAAAGAGGGAACCGGGTCCTAGACCATAAACCGAACTTTCCCAGCGACCCTTTCTGTACCGCGGCTTCGGATCATCGAGTCCTAGGGAAGGAGCAAACGACTTGTTCATCGGCTGCGGCGAGTAGGAGAAGCCTCTCGCCAGCCCGGGTGCCTGACGCATAGCCATGCCCTGGCTAAGGTTGTCTGCCCAGAAGCTTTGCTTCCGGCTCGCCCCTGCAGCGAAATACAGGTGGTGGTCGATCGACTCAACTGGGGGTTCATCCACATATAAAACAAAAACACAACAACGGCAGAAAAGTAGGTACAACTATCGGACGCTGAAGGTCATGGAAAACTCCTTCAAAAGCGCCAGAGAGGCGGTCCCAATCGAGTTTAGTAGCTTGAAAGTTAATGTTAGACTCTTGCTAATTCAACCATTGGGCGCAGAAAGCTCCGATTACGCAAAGACACGCTGAATTGTTTTTCGACCCAAGGTTCGAGTTTTCGCTTGATCGCCGCCGCGTTTGTCGGCGAGCCTCCAGTTCGGTTCCTCGTAGTCGAAGAGTCCAGGGAAAGAAACCTTCCCAGACCTTGAGATCGTCACACAACTGCTCCAGCTTCAGAGGATGACGTGGTGGTTGCGGACCCTGCGTGTACGACCACATGCCGGTAACTACGCTCTGCCGCTTGCCAGTACCGAGGGTCGCTTCACGTCGCCTCACGTACTGACAAAGCGTCACAACAGAGCCACAACGCACCGTTATCTTCGGAGTTTTATATCACCTCCGTCAATTCCTCGGATAAAGTTTTGGATAGGGTCTAGCCACCATGAGCTAGCCGATGCTCAGCGTCACCTACCTCGACGCAAGGCGAGGGGCCAGCTCGAGCAACTGAGATTGGCCGACGGAACGTCCTTTCACCACCTATGGATGAGGCTTCAAGCATTGGTCGAGTCCTCACGCCACAGAGAACCTGAGCTTATGAGGGGGAGACCCAGATTCGGTGGCCCGCGTCACCAAGTCTTTGTAGCGTCTCCGGCTTTTTCGGACGTCCCTCTGTCACCGGCACACCACGTTGAAGTGGCGGTCTATCCGTCTCCTGCCCTCGTCGTGTCGAAGAACATCGCACTATGTCGGGATTCCGGTCGTCTTCTCCACTGACAGGGCCGAGTCTGAGCTACCCAGCGAAAAATATCTCGCAATGCCTGGCTTCCGGTCATCTTCCCTAATGAAGGGGCCGAGTCAGACTCACCATGCGGGGCCCGCCAGTGAATAAATGGGTATGCAAAATTTGAAGCCAATCGGAAAATTTTAACGAATTCTAAACTTGTTTGGTCTAAACTAAGAGGGATTACTACTTATATTCCATGTACAAATTCCAAAAACTATTTCGGAAAGCAAATTTAAAATTCTCAAATGAAATGCGTTAGATTTTTATTTTTTATAATGAATGAGTTAAAAGTATTTTATATATTTTACGGAAGGTTAAACTTATGTAATTTAAATTAAGGGGGGTAGAGAATAGAAAAATTGCCAACAATCAAATGACTATTATTTAAATGAAGAAAGAAGCATAAAGAAAAATTATACCTGTAATAGGGTGCCCCGGTATAATCTTTCCAAATTTTCTGTGAGAATGATATAAGGGATTTTAGACTTCAATTTTGTATTTAGATTTCTATTTAGTGCTTCTGAATATCGTCTGATATAAAGAGAGGGAAAGTTCGGTATGTATGAATTAAAATTTTCTGATCAGAGCTATAAATAAAAAGCACTTAAATATTTTTCACTTAAAAATGTGAGAGAATTGCAATTTGTTGCACCAACTTTCTCAAATGAAACAAATTACTTTTTAATCGTTACTTAAATGGAGAATTTATCAATGCTAACACCGCCCCCTGACTTGTTAGGTAATGATCCCCCAGAAGGGCCACGGTTAACCAATAGAAGGTACTTTCGTACACTCCTGAAGATTAAAAATATATATTCTCACACAACAAAGTTATTCGAAAATTATAAATAGGGCGTTTTATTCCGCATCACAAGTGCGGCATATATCCCCGATGCAAGTGGCGCATGTATCCTTTCAATCCGGGATAGATGCCCTAGCTAGTAGTTCTGAAAAGAGGAACAAATATGGCTGCAACCTATAATTAACACATTTCTCGATACCTATTTCAACAGCATTCTCTAAATATTTCATGAGAAATCTCTAGTGAGTACATTATATTTCATCTTCTACTTGTCTCTATCTTACAAGGACATAAAACAAAAGCCGAACTTACCTTCTTTGAATAATGTAACTTTTATCTGAAGAACTAAATAGCTGTAACTTCGTCTACTACGTTTATTATAACAATTGAGGGTGGAAGAAGGTCATTAGCTCTGCCACACATCCAACAGCTGAAATACAGTAACTAGGGCAACTAACCCGATGGGGCATCTAACATGGATTTACCCTAAACGTACAAATTTACAATTCCAAAGATAGGCAACCAAAACACAGTACAAACAAATTTCTTGTCAATTTAATAATAAAATAGTTTCTCTTTTGTACTTTGTTTTAAAACAATTTACCATACCAAAATATTTTTTTATATTAATTGCGGAAAGTTCAACGTTATATTACTATTTGAATGACATGTTTCATTCTGTTAGACACAGTTTTTTCACATACAATTATTATTTTGAGAAAAGAATATATATTACGCTTTTTATGATTTTTTAATAAAAAAGAAACAGTCAGTCAAAAACTTAACGTTTTTGCGTTAAACATCGGAAGGGAACCACTGTGAGTGCCTGCCAATTCATATTTATATTTGCGATAGAGTTCATACTTCATTTTTAATGACAATATCTCTCCGAAAGGAATCTTTAACTCCCAAACCAGAGAAAACAAGAACAAAAAATCAGGCATCAGGCATAGATTATGAAAAACTTTCCAACACTAATACAATATTGTTAAAAGCCATAGTTCGTCCTATAACGCAATTATGTTCTGTGTCTCGGTAAACAATCTATAAATGCTACTTATCCTATTCTCCAGAGAAAGCATGTTTTGATCCACTTCATTGATGCATATCAAAGTTCAATATATTTGAAGTATTGTAACATTAGTAAAGTGCTTCGGAAATGATTTGATTTTATCTGATAGCCCGTAATATAACTGAATTATTTTGTGTGTCCCTGTAAAAGAACTATAAATACTACACACTTAATTTTCAATACCGAACACTTTTCAGTAAACATCAATAACATATTAAAATTACATGGCTAACCGAGTATAGTTACGGTAGGTAAGCATGGCCATATGGCCAGACAGACAGACAAACTCAACTCATAAACAACTATGTTGGAAAATGCAAAAAATATTTATAATAGAAGCTTTATATAAAGTTAAAGAGCTTCAGAAGATACAACCACATTTAAAGGCCAAGAAATAACTCATTCGTTAATCTAATGATGGACTAGGAACTTTTTTTTGAAACCTTGCATAAAGAAATCAAGAGAGAAATTTCAAGTCACAACGAAGATGGAAATCATGTTCCATTGATATCGACTGACGATGAGTTATGGTTATGTTTTCTGTAGAAGAAATGGTTTTTTTTTTTTTTTTTTAAAGAAAAGCAAGGAAAAGTGTTGCTTCCGATGGTGTCTGAAGAATTGTTCATCCTCACGAAGAAAGAACTTTGTATGACAATTTTGTATGGATAAATAATCAGTCATATATTGTGCAAACATCAACCAATAATCATTTCAGGTAACTCTGGAAATGCGTCAGTGCAAGTAAATTTTGTTGTAAAAGGTTATTTGGTTTTGTTCAAAATATTCACGTTTTTATATAATGTATGAATTGTAAATTTAAGGAGGGACGGAATTTGTACCCCTTATTTGAAATTCGAACGAATTGCATATTTTTCTTTTTCTTTATTCAGCAGTAAGCGCAATTAATTCTGCACATTTTCGATACGAGCGTTTATTTTTAGTACGAAGATCTACTCTTAATTATTTTTTATAATATTTTTAATTCGACCTTTATTTTCAAAATTATCTATTTTGAACGCTTTTCTTTAAGTTAAATACTTTCCTCTATACTTTTATTCTCACTTATCAAAAATTATTTATTAACCGGATTTAAACTTAAGCAGAAACAGTATAACATGAAAATCTTATATCAAATGAAAAGTAATGAAAACATTTTAAAGGGGCATAATGTTAAAGAAAAACTTTAGCGTTTACGTATTATATTTATTATATTTATTTATATTATATTTATTTATATTACGTTTACGTACGTAAACATAGCGTTTGCGTATTTAAAAAAATATTTTAGAGTCCGCATTTATATAAAAAACCTAGTTTTTACCATTTTATTTCGCGATCTCAGAAAAGATATATATAAACTGTAGGAAAAAGTTTTTTTTTAATATATTATGTATGGTTTAAATAAGCCGTCATCGCTTTGTTTCTGAAATCACGAATGTTTGTGTTCAAAATAAATTCACCGTTATCTAAAAGAAAACATAATATTTGTTCATAATTCATGAAGATGTAGATAAAACATAACAACATATTAAACTAAAACTAAAATACTTGAGGCATAATCGATAAACATTACATACACGAATCTATATCTACAACTTTCTCTACCAAAAAATTCAATAAAATGCAGCTAAACATAACTAATGCCATTTTACACATAGAAACTCACTGTTCGCATAACATTTTAGAAATAACAGATTTAAAGTAAGCTGCATTGGTTCACCTACCAATCCTAATAATATTTCAGTATTCTTAATGTATGCTGCATTCTTCTTCTAAAATGCATGAAAATATTAGTTTTTGGAATGTAAAATCGAGATTGGCTGTATCATATTATGTTGAAATTTTTAATGCTATTTGTATTATTCGTGAATTTTCTATTAATTTCTGTTATGCATTGTTTCATAGTAAGAAAAGAAATAATCAAATCCTAAAAACACATTATTTGTACTTCAACAAAGTCGGAAAGCATTTAATGCTAGATTTTTTTTTATTATTATCACAACAACTTCAACAAATTATTCAAGAAAAAATATTCTTTGTCTCTTATATTGTCATATATTTTGCAAGCAGTTCTATTTGATAAGCATTTTGTTTTATTCGTGCCTTTTAATTTCTGTTATTCATTGTTTGATAGTAAAAAACAATAAATAAGTTAATCCTAAGAAACATTGCTTGTACTGCAGTATCGTCAGAAAGTATTAAATGCTAGAATTTTGTTTCTGTCACCGCAACTTCAATAAAATTTTCATGAAAAAATATTCTTTGTATTTTATATTCTCATATATTTTGTAAGTTCTCTTTGATAAATATTTTGTTTCGTTCGTGCATTTTGTATTATTCGTATCTGACCAATATAAGATAGACCACATTCACAATATATTCTGTAAATTCCCCAACTGTTATGACTTGGAATCGGATCTTTAAGATTAGAGAAAGTGACTTTATTTATGGGAAAAAATAAAACTTTAAAATGAAATTTATTTAGAATCCGTGAAATTTGAGAACTGACTTTTGGTATAGGTCAGACGAGGCGAGCACTTAAATTTAGATTAAAAGAACACGAAAATTATATCAAAAAGCAAGAACTTGATAAATCTACAATAGCGAAGCATTGTTGGAATTTTGACCATAGATTTAACTTTTCCGGAACCAAAATTATTCAAAATTGCAATTCAATTTTTTAACTTGATTTTTATGAAGCACATTATATTTATAAATATACAGATTCATTGGTGAACGACATATCTAGCACCCCTTTTCTTTCTCCCGTTTGGAGAGAGCCTGCGCAGTGATGCCTGTTTTCGGTGATTTCCTGTCAGCTGCGTCACTTCTGCTCTGGTTACACTTGCTTTGCCATTTTGGTCAGATTACAGCCAGTACTCGGGGCTATAGCCGAGCGTGGGTCTTTTGAAACCTTTTAACATTTTTTTTTTCCTCACACCTTACACTGATGAAGGGGATCTATGCATCTTTGAAACGGCCGTATGTGATTTAAAGTTTTTTAATTTGTGTGCTTCAACGTTGTTTTTAGCTTTTTCGTATTGATAACCACACAAAGTGTACCTTTATACCTAAGAAACATTGTTTGTACTTCAGCTTCGTAGGAAAGCATGGAATGGCAGAGTTTGTTTTCAGTCGCAACAACTTCAACAAATCCTTCTATATATATAAAAAAAAGTAATGGTTTGGAAATGGACCAATGAAAATCTGCGTACATATTCCGGGTTATTCTCGTCGCTTTTTTACTAGGGACTTTTTTAAGAATCGATTACTTTTTTTCTAGCCATCCTACGGATTCGAAAATCATACCACCAGACACGAAATATAACAAGCTTTCAGAAATTCAAAAAATTATCACGGTCGGACAATAAAAACTCAAAAAATCCTTAAAATTCGAGTAAAAAATCTTTAATTGAAAAAGTCATTTTTTTTACATTGTTGCCAATTTCTAAATAAGCGCAAAGGATTATGTTTCATCTCAAATAAAAAATGTATTTGCGTGAGACTATTAAAAACAATAATGAAAGTTTAAAATAATAATTAAATGATCACGTGTTGAAAGCAGGAAATAAAGAAAATTACGTCATAAAAATTGTGTTTATACATGAATATTAAAAATAAAAAAGATGAATTAAATGAAAAAGCATTATAACCAGTTAAATGAAAAAGCATTGTAACCTGATTATAGAAGATAGTCGCCGTTCGTGATATCATCATCATCATCATCTTTTTAAAACAGGATACATTACCAGGTTTTAAGAGGCTGAGAAATCAGAACGGGGGTTAGTGAGTGTAGCGAGCAGTGGCAGAGCCCCCTAGTTACTCATAAAGAAATATTCTTTGTGTCTTATGCTGTTATATAATTTATTAGTTCTTTTTGATAAGCATGTATAAGCAAGAAACCTTATATCAATATATTCTTATTTAATGGCTAAGGTGTATTTTATTTAACTCTTAATAATTATATATATATATATATATATATATATATATATATATATATATATTAATAACACAACCATGTACAACCAACAAAATTTAAATCAATATAATACAATTTAAAGAAAACAATGTTGACTTAGAATAAAATAGAACTGCATACTCTGATTTCCAAAAGAAAATATTCTTTATTTCTTTTAACACAACTGTCAGACATTATTTATATAGCTGTTTTGAAATGTTCTAGCAAATATTTATTTAAAAATGACTCCTTTTCCTTTTCCGATTGAGTCTCAATTCAAAGATGCAATTTATATGCTAATTTCAAATCTGAGCCATTCCTTTTTAAAATAATGATAAAAGATTTGTTATTTCAATTGCAAAGTCAGATTTTCACTACTCGTTTAGTAAATATTTGAACTTCTTTGAAAGTATTGCGAAAATATATTACTTCCTAAATTTTTGTTGTTTTCCTATGACAATAATAAATTTTGAATTCAAACAAACAAGGAATTTAAAAGCAGATTCGCAGTTTATTTTAAGGTACATATACTTTATATAGTGCAAGTGCTCCAATTGTCTATTACCACGTAGACAGCCACAATGAGGAAAAGCTTTATAAATAGTTTGTTTTTAGTTCCAAATAAAATAGTATTAGAATTTCCATATGTGCAACCATCTTCCATAAATCGTCAGCCATCAGTAAGGTTGTTTTTTTTTTTCTTTTTTGCATTAGTAATGAGGCATTTTTTAAAATCTTGTTTGCGGTCTTGTTACTGGTAATTTTTACCTTATATGTTAAGAAGCTAAATCCCAGAGTTCTAAGTATAATAGAGCTGCAATGTACTAGAAAAGCGGTTTGCGATATGAATGCCCCAAACATTCAGCCCAAATAAAAACAAGCACTAGGTACAAGAATTGAATTCCTTGGGCAGGGACAAGTTTTCAAAGCGAGTTTGGGCTGAATTGTAACCAATTTTAGGGTTGCATTTTTGGCTTCAAGCAAAGCCTGCATGTTTCATCTGTAATAATCTTAGAACTTTGTGAACAAAATATGTAAGTATAATCGAGTTAGCACACCTAACTCGAAAACGAAGAGAGATAGGAAAATTTTCAATTATAATGTTGTTCAACATACTTGAAATAGTAATATTGCTTAAACGGATCGAGTGTTTAGAAAAATGGAGACGTTGATTTGTGAGAATGCTAGCTGTATCAATGACGTACTACAAATCGGGCCATCACGAGCCAAATGGTGTAAAGCATACTACTCTGGAAAAAAGATAAGGAAGGGTGAGGAACACAATATTTATTACACAGACACGTGATTACAGTAGAAGTACATTGTAACTCAGAAATGGAAGAAACAGTATTTACACTAGCGTCACGTTAAGAACGTATAGCCTGTTAGAAGAGGCCGCTGTCGACAGCAATACAGTGTTGTATATGGGAAAGAATGTTTTTTGTACATTTCTCAATAGAACACAATTGCCGCAGGCTGAGTCTTCGACAGTCCCTTTTATGGTCGAAAAGTAAAATTTCTTTATATCTCGTTTAATAATGATTCAGATAAGCTGTGAACTCACATCCATGTATTTGACGGTTGTGGTCTGTTTTATGTGAAAATTCACATAGCATATAATTTATATTTTTTTATCTGAATTTAATAATAATTCTTATAATTAAAAATATGTTTTTGAATCGAAAAAATGCTTGGAATGTATTTGGATCTATTTTTTTGTCACATTAAAAAGAGAAAATTTATTCGGAAGATTTTATGGGAAGATAAAAATTAAAACTTGTCACGTGCATTTAACACTAGCATCCTCAAACTTTGACTTCTTGTAACTATGAAGATTTAAAATATATATATAAACTATACCATTTGATCCAAGGAACTAAAAAAAAAGGTGTCAGAAGTGGGTGTTGCCATTTCAACAAAGAAAGTATGTACAGTTTTTAATGCGTAAACGGCCCCCAAATCCATCTAAGGTGCACCGGGACAAGTATACACGAGAAAATCTGCAATGAAAGTTTGACGCTGTATAATAAAGGCATTTTTATTACAAAGCAAATGGAAATATGGGTACGTATTCAGCAAACAGTTCCTAACAAAACTGCTTCGCGTGAATAAATTTAAATTTTACTAAACAGTCATGCCAAAGAAACTTAAATCGCAATTTGCGTGTGTACACTTCCCTCGTCAATTTACACTTTATCAAGTAAGTGTACATACGCAGTTGCTATAAGATTTCGTCCGCATTTTTGTAGTTGAAAAATTAAACGAAAATAAAATAATAAATTTTGAAAGAAAAATACTTTTTAGGATAATTCGCACATTTTTCATTGTTAAACTCTTAAAAAATGAAGAATTACTCCCAATCATATCAAAATAAAAATCAGTCAGTTTTACTATGTCACAGATTATTGACGCAGCATTTAGCTAGATTCATAAAAACCATGAATTAAATGTTTTATGACTTGATACTCATTTCGAACTGTTTGCAGCCTATTATACAAATGAAAAAAATATACACATTGCTTTGGTCATTAAATTAAATCATCTTTAAAGCACATAATCATAAACTGGTAAATTAATTTATAAACAAATAGAATCTTAGTTTTTAATTTTTTCCTTTTCTTGGCATTTTACATTCTTTTCTCTACTTATCATTGCGTATTTAGGTTCATTCTTGGCTTTTGCGCAAAATCTTGCCTACTTGGGAAGACGTTATCACCGAACAAACTCTCTTGTATTTTGTAAGTTGTGACGAAAGACTAGGAGTGACATGGGTAAGCATTATTTCTTCAAATAACTTTTCCAAAGAAGAAATGTCCGCTGCTTTTACACTGTTGAAACCGTGCGTCCCTTGAAGTTCTTTCTGAATTTTTTTCGAGTTCGTGTTGGCATTTTTTGGAAGACAAAGTTGTACACGTCTTTAATATTTTGTTGTCAGTGTTGGAACTTTTTAAACGATCTGGGTCTATTTACAGTATATTTAGTTAAATCTATAGTACTATGCTTGAAACTTTAGTACAGTACATTATCTGTGCTTAATTACAGTTCCTAACTACTTTGATATAAACGCATTATGTCTGCAGAAAATTGCCTATAAATGCATTTACATGTATAAATCGAGTATAAATGCAATTAATCTTAGGTCTGAAACATCTCTTTTTTGAATAACGAAAACGATCAAAACTTTTAATTGCATATTTTGTACCGTATCAATATTTTTTAAAATCTTTATTGAAACAGCTGATCTTAAAGATTTAATATACATTTTTTAAATGTGTTCTTAAATGTTAACTTTTTATTATTTTTCTAAAGTAATAATAAGATATATATTAAAACAAACAAGGAATTTAAAACATATTTCTATTTTATTTTAATATACTTTAAATAGGATATATATGTGAGTAGTCTTACAGTATCAGCCCCAGCCCAAGCTCGAACACGAAATGGGCTCGGGATCGATATTTGCACCAGTCTTTGGGATCGGGTTAACAGTAAGAATTATTCACAAAGAGAAAAAATAAATATTTGCTTTTTCAGAAATAAAGCATGTATAAGTTTCTTAAAGCGTTTCACAATTCTTTAAAAATCAGTTTGAAAGAGAATTGAATTGTTATTGATGGTATATAAGGAGAAATATTCAATCTGATTCTGACGTCTTACCACAGTCACTGTTAATAAAATGAGGAAGCCGTGGTACGTCTGTCTATTTTCATTTTTTGTTCGAAGTCTTTTTCCAGAATTACTTGTAAACAGAACTCATGTCTTTCTGCCCTGGTTGTACAATGATATTTTAAAAGAATAAGGATTGTGACTTTTGCTGATTTATGCCAGTGATTAGGTTTAAACAACAAATTTGCTATTTTAAACAGATTTTCACGGACGCAAAAATCACAAAATGTTTTTTCACGAGGAAGTATTTAGGATTATTACGTATTTCTATGTAAGAAGATGTTTTTGAATGAGATAATTAACTTTGGAACAATTTTTAAAATGTTATTAACATTTTTCTACTACGTACTTTCGGTATCTGTATATTTCCATACACACAAAATTTTTCGTGCTGCGGCTGCAACAAAAAGAACTCGAACTAATCTCTATTTTAAAAAGAGGACGTTCTATATTGGTCTTTTTAAGAATATTAAGATGTAGTTATCTTTCTTGCTTTTTCTTGTTTTTTTTATATATATATATAATTCAAAAAATAAAATAAAATAAATAAAAAGGTAAACTAATCAAATCATAGTAGTTTTATTCCTATAACAAATATTTTAAAAGTGTTAAGACACTTTGCTATTTTTGGCACATTTTCCACAAATCATTCATGATCAGTTATGTTCTGTCACTTATGATGACATATTCTTAAGATAAATTTGTTTTATAGCCATAAATATGTAAATCCCCATATACTAGTTTTAGGAATATTGAAAATTGAAATATTCTCGAGTATTTACAAAGTGACATGTGTAATTTTTGTTTTGATATATTTTACTTCAGGATAGCGATTTATATGCTAATTCCAGATTTGCAGAATATACTTTTCAAATAAAGGTAAAAAAGTATCTCTCTCAATTGTAAAATCATACATTTTCAGTACTATGCCAATAAATATGTCATTTCTTTGATCGAAATGTGTTATTTTGTCATTTTTAAACTGTTTTTGGAACATAAAATTGAAATTAAAACAAGCTAAGAAATTTATAGTTTGTTATAAAATATTTATGGTACAAGTATTCCTTTAATCATAGAACATACTTCAATGAGTATGGTTTGAAAATAATAAACAAAATTTTAAATTCATAATGCAGAAATAACACACATTTAATTTAAAAATATAATTTAATGTTGCTCGTACAAAACTTGCAAGCATTTATAACTAGCTGTATGAAAAAAAATTCACTTTTTTTAATTTTTCATAATGTTCGCTTTTGGTTTACCTGCTAAATTTTAAACATTCAATTCAATAATCGCATTACATACATACAGGGCACATAGACGCGCTTATTTTAATACCATTAAATACGCGTATTCATTAGTATAATGAGTATATTATAATATATAAATATTTTTCTATATCTTCAATTCATTTAATCGCAAAACTCTTAGATTAAATGCAGCGAAGATTAATATTAAAACAAATAGTGGTATTAAAAAAAACCGCCTTTACAGACGAAGTTTTTTTTTTCCTTTTTTTAACAGACTAGATAAATTTTCAAAATCATTCTGTGGCTTTCTTCAATTGTATGAAACTTAATTATTTGACAATAAGATTAAATTATAGTAGAAATTGAGTATAATGCACTAGTAACTTTCATTAAAAGTGTGTGATAGTAATTAAAATTAAGGAGCAAAAAATATTGTCTTGAAATATTTAAATTCTAGAATGAATATTTAAAACAGTGGAATTTTACATTTGTTTCAAGTGTTGTACTAAATTCATTCCAAAAACAAACATTTGGAAGAATCGAACAATTAAAAACTAACATGGCTTTCGTAAATATGATATAGACCCTGTCAAGATGTCAAAAAGAATGATAAACTGAAACTAATTCTACCAAAATTCTCTGTACATGTTGTCTGTACACTGTCTTTAAAAAAAAAATTATAAGGGATAGTTTTTTTTTAATATGAATTACAGTTGCAAATACATTAATATTGTACGTTGATTACTTACATTATATAATAATTTTTTTTTTTTTTAAATAATTAAACAAAAATAAATAGAGACAATTTTTTAAATTTCTGATGGTTTTCTTCCAATTTTACAAAATTATTTTTTAATTACTATGTACTTTAATACTTTTTATCTCCATATCTTAATACATTATTTCCATAATAAGATACATCCTTACTTTCGTGCTAAGATACATAGACCTTAAAGACAAATTATTATTTACATTACTTATTATTTTTACACTTACTATTTTTACTTATTATTACATTACTTATTATTTACATAATAAGATAAATCCTTACTTTCGTGCTAAGATACATAGACCTTAAAGACATATTTTTTGCATTCATACATCTTGCTATATATACTAAAAAGATACCTAAATAATGTGTTACATGCAACAACTTGCAATACATACATTAAGGTAAAGCTAGGAGAGTCTGCGCACAGTTCAAAAGAATAACAATAAAAAATCTAAATATTAATTTTTTGCTAAACTATCCAAGAATAATTTTTACTTCATTTGTTTTTTAGGCATTTCCATTGCTATTTTGTTGTTATGTTGTAATGTAATAGAACAGTTGGAAGAAAACCAAGAAAGTCATTTTGCGCAATCTGTCCTTGCAGGGTTAGTGTGATTGCGCACATGGGTAGGGTAGGAGAGATTGTTACTAATAATAACTACAGTTAAATTGTTAACAAAAATAATTACACTTAAATGACATTGTTGTAAGGTTTTGTGAACAAATATTATTGTATTAGGAGTAAATATTTCAACCTAATGATTAAAGAATCAGAAAAATGAAATAATTTTAAAAACAATTGGAAAAAAAAATAAAGGAAAAAAAAGTAAAGAATCAAAAAAAGCAAGTCCAGATAAGAGTACAAAATAACATTATATTACTTGATAACATGTTTAACTTAAAATTAGTCAGTCCATTTTCATTTTTACTTTCTTTCTATGCAAATTTACTAATAAGCTGCGTAGTCTCTTCTAGCATGAAAACTAATGGGAACAATGCGCCATCTCTCCTAAGTAGCAGATGTGCAAACTCTCCCATTTCGGTAGGAGAGATTGCGCGGCCTTTTATTTAAACATGGCCGCTACTAAAACGAACCATTGATGTTCACACTGTTAGTCTAGATTAGTAGCTTATGAGAAATCGTTTAAGTTTAACATATTTTGTACTACTGACATGGTAAAATGAGCTCGCGCCGCCAGAAGCCCACGGGTGTCGCCGGCTCGCGTTCCGACCATATCTCCCAATTCTCTAAGGGACTTATATCGCACCAGCAGCTTCTACTGACATGGTATAGAAATTCTAACTAATAGCTATGAAAATTCAAGCACTTACTTTGGGAAAACAAAACAAAATAGCAATGCTTTATCTTAGACCCTCAAAACAATCAACGTGCACTTTCAAGCAGACACTCCACTACTGCTGTTGTACAATTACCTGGAGTGGCTGCGCGCTCACTCTACTCCTTCCCCCCGAACCTCTATGTGCGCAATCTCTCCGACCGCGCCATCTCTCCTGGCTTTACCTTATACCAACAGTCACCTACCGGTAGATAATGGACAATCAGTGGTCTGCGAGAACCTTTTGAAGGTTCAGAGAAAAATATGGATGTTATTTTCATTTTTTATGTTTTGTTGATAAGAAAACAAAAATAATATCATAAGTTATTTTTATATTTACAAAATTTTAGTTATTTAGTTTTAAATTTAAATTATAGCAGACATGTTGATGTTATGTAAAATAGATAATATTTTTAATTGAAAAGACAAATTGTCTTAAGTTCTTATTTTATACATTATATGTGGACCGAAATATTACTTCAGATTGACGTCAAAAGAGGGTAACCCTAAATAAAGTATTATGATTCATCTGACGGCAATCATGACTTAATGAGGGTGTACGAGTTTTTAATGTGTTCGAACTGAGAACAAAACTGTTATCTTGAGTAATTCATTGGGGTTGGGGTACATACCAAAATATCCAGTTCTTAAAATTTTATTTTTTAACTGTTTATCATTTATATTCGCAAATGAAAACCAATTTTTATTTGAGTCAGAATGCACTCAACTTAAAAAAATTATTCCAAATTTCTATATTTATTTCAAGCGTCATACAGCTGGTAAATTAATTATTCGTAAGTCAAAACATTATTTTTTATATAATATCTAATTATGACAATATAAAATTTTCGTGTTTTCAATACTTCTAATATTTTATTATTTGAAAGTTCAAATTGGTTAAAATTTTATTTACTTTTAGATTCAGCTGATCATTGTTATAACAGTGTATTTATGTTCTCAGAAAATTCGTTATTAGTGGTCCGCGGGACTTAAAATTATGAATTTAGATGTCCGTGAGGTCTAAAAATTTGACAACCGCAGCATTACATAACATATTAATAATACAAACATTAAATACAGCTCTACACAAAAGCGTTTTTAACAAATGAAAATGCTAGTGACCATTTAATCTCTCATAAGAAATCCTTCAACTGAAGATTCTTCCATAATCCCGATTCGATTGAAATTTAATGTGCATTTTACTTTGTGGAATCTTCCATGATCGAAATGTCCTATAATTTTTTCCAAAAATGCCTTTAGAAAATAATAAATACTCGGTAGCTAAAAACATACAAAAATTTTCTAAAAACTTCTAAACATTTTATAATCAAACGTATTAGGTATCACCTTCCTTAAGTAAAAAATAGTCTTCCAAAAGACAAGGTAGAAAAATAATAGTATTTTATAAAATTTCGTATGAAAGTATGTATTTTATTTCTAATAAATGTCTTTCAAAAAACACAGAGAAAGCATGAAGAATTTCTGTTTCCGCATTCCTTCTTCCTCCGTATTCGTTTTATAAATCCTGTGATAAAACAAATGTACTGTGAGAGTACATCCAGACGCCTGTTTTGAATAGTACAGTTTACATTATTGAATAGTTTTCAAAAAACATACGTTGCGCAGGTGTTGTAAAAACAGTATATAAGCTTTGTCTGCATTTTTTATTCAGATTATTTAGGTTAAGTCCAGATAAATAACATCAGCAAATGTTTTTACTCTCTTCGGTAATGTGTAATGGATAAGAAAACATATTCGAAGTTCACCATGTTTTCGCTTTTCTATTCATTTAGTATTCAACCATTTACTGCATGATTGGTACGAAAAAAATATTTTATACTTCTCGAATGATTTTAAAAAATAAGTGGAAAAAATTAAGAATATTACTCATATTTTTAAATCGAAATCTAGAATTTAATTGTTCGTGATGTAAATAGCAAAAAAAGAAAAAGATATATCAATCAAATTTATTGTAAAATCAAATTTATTGTCCATTTATTATCTATAAAATTAACTGTTTATCGATTTAAATTTTTTTTATACATCTATTAATATCAATTTGACAGATGTGTCACATTTTTTGATATTTTGTTGAATTATGTTTCCTTTTGGGGAAATAAATATACTAGAGAAGTTAGGCCATTAAATGATGGTAAACATAGATATATTTTTTTATTTTAAAACAATCATACTGATGGGCAAGATTACCATACGTTAAAAATTTTCAATTGGTAAAGGAGCCACCAAACATGGTGTGCACCAAATTTGACGATTTTAAATTATATTGTACCCTATACATACTTTAAAATCATCGAACTCTGTGTGTACCATGTTTGATGGTCCCCTTTTGAGTGTAAAGGTATCTAGGCCAGGAATGGAAATGAGTACATCCGTCTTAAATTACCAATCTCTGCCAATTGAGCTAACTGGACGGCCTACACAGTTCACTGAGACAATCTTTTGACAATAGCATTCCGGTCTGTCCTGTAGAGATATCAACAGAATAAATCGCCGGTATCATTAAACAATAGAAACGTAAATACAATTTATTATTTTAAGTTAATCATACTGATTGGTAAGACGACTGCGGGTGTTTAAAAAAACGCGGCACCCATCCAATACTGGACATTGCCCCCTTCATACTTCCTGGATGCCTGAATCGGCGCGATCGCAACCCCTTTCATGAGTACGACAGTGGCCGGACAGGCTCGGTTCATGAGCGACAGTCCGTGACATCCTCGACGCCGAACTTGTCTGGAAAGCTCACAAGAGCAACCAGGGCCCAGCGACTAGTCAAGGGCTCCCTCTCATGATTTGCTATATCCCAATTCGAGATCGAGAACAACTCACACGAGTGATCTCATGTCTCTCTAGTCGGGAATGGACAAACACATCTTAAAAACTAGGTTAGTAAAACACAGATAGATTAAAAAAATAGGAAGAGGTTCCGACCCCCGTCACGCTGTCGGGTGACTAGGCCGCCAGAGCCTAGTCACGGCCTAGTTCGGTCGGGAGAACGTTAGTTTGAAAGCTAAAAGTGAAGCGATCGAAACAGGTAGTGCGATAGTTTCGTCCCGGTGGTCCGGCCAGACCTGCGTAACCGCCCGCGTCCGCTAGCTCACCTTCACTAGACACGAACACCAGCTTTCCAGAACCTTAACCATGTGGCTCCCACCCATGGCTCCATATCTCAACAACAGCTGTCTCCGGCGCCCCCTGCCGAGGGCCCTGGGAACGGACAAGAGAAGCACTCATCTTGTCTATCCCCTGGAGTGCCGTACGCTGAGAAAGGATGAGTTCCAGGCCGCTCGATTTCGTGCCCGGTTCAGGATCCCCAGGCTGCACTTAGGATTGTCCGAGCATACCGGCGGCAGCCGGCAGCCCAGTCCTCCCGGAAGTGGACTTACGTCGGTTACCGCTCCCTCTGAGACCGGACGCCACGGCGTCTTCTGCCGGGCTCCAGGTCATCCCTCCGCGTCCCGAAGGACCGGATTGATTCCGGAACACCCGGAGGAGCACGCAGCCCTACTGATTGGTAAAGATACATAAATTGAAATTTTTCCAATTGAATGAACAGGTTAAGTTAAGTAGGAAAGTAGCGCGTTTCAAGTATCGCAGCATAGGGGAATCTTTCAATTGAGCGAATGTTCAGGTGACACAATTGACAGAACATTGAATGAGACATTGAACAGAATGGTATTTGAGGCCAGAGATTGTGGGTTCGAACACCAGCCAGCAAACTTTTTTTACTTAGGAAAATTTCATGTTGTGTAATACTTTTATCAACCAATATGATTATGTGAAAATAATTAAGTATACATACGTTTTAATCGTTTAATGGTATCCTTTTACCTGCGGTTTATTTAGTTGAGCTGTCAAACATGAGAGACCAAATGTTATTGCCAAAGGTTATCTGAGTGAATTGTATCTGTCAAGTATCGTCTATGTAGCTTATCGGGAGAATATTGGCAATTTAAGCCAGAGGCTCGGGGTTCGACTCCCGTCCTGAACACTTTTCCACTCAGTTGAAAAAAATTTCAACTTATATTATAGCTTTACCAATCAGCATGATTTTGTTAAATTAATAAAAGCCAATGTAGTTAGGTAGATTTTGTATTAAATCTGTCAAGGTGTCAATAATGATGATAAACCTAAACATCTGCCATCAAAATTGTCTATGAATACCATCATGCATGGGAAAAAAGAAAAAAAAAATTGATTCGAGATATGAAACTTTCTAAATATGATTCACACTCTCTAATATATAAGTGATATACGTTGAGGTGGTAATACACTATTGCATCTTTTTTTTTTAATCTTTTGAGTATTTAAAATGCAATAAGGAACTATACAGGAAATTTTCCAGATATGAACCATTCTCTGAAATCCTAATTCCTAATAATATTATAAATGCGATTATGTGTGTGAATGTTTGGCTGAAGTAAATGTCAAAATAGAGGATTTAATGGCCCTGTGTCTTTGCATATAGATGAATTATAACCCAGAAATGAACATAGGGTAGGTATTATTTATTATTTTCAAATATTTTTCTTAATAATTCAAAATTTCATTCTTTTCATAGAGAATCAATGAATATTTTTCATGAAAAATTTAATTAACAATTTTACGTTGCTAAGCATTATCGTTGACAATAAATACAAAACCTGGAATAATAATTTGTCCTCAACAATTACTTTTTCAATGAAAATTTTCCACGTGAAAAATGAAAATGAAATTTAAAAAAAAAAATAAGAATTACAAATAAGATTAAATGACGTCATATTAGAAATAAAACATACTTTTCAAGTATATATATATATATATATATATATATATATATATATATATAAGCCGTTCTTGGTATGTATGTGTGTATGTTCCTTATACAAATCTACAATTTGTTTTCTGATTTGAACAAAACTTGATGTACATACGTTTTGAGTACAAGTAAAATGACTGTCAACTTTAAAAATTTCTGAGACCATTCTTTACCCTTTTTTCAAACATATCCCATAGTTACAGAAATATATTTTTCTTTTTCAATTTCTAATTCAATTTCTTTGCCGTTACCATAAAAAAAAACTGCGTATGGACAAACTAATAAAAATTCAGATTAACTATCTATAATTAGAAATCCGAAACTGACTTCATTTTGGGCAAATAATGTGATTCTTTTCGCATATGACAAAGGTACTATAAGGGCGTTTAACCCGAGAGAGATCGCGCGGGGCACAGTGTCACCCCAGTCATAGAAAATCATCAGTCCCGCAAAAAATATTTATCAGTAATCAATCATCCTTTCAGTATCCTCCTGTCTGGCACTCCCCTTGCTAGATGTAATGTTATTTTTACATTCATTTCCTTTCTGCACGTGAAACAATCGTTTTTTTTTTGGAATCCATGTAAAAAAAGGGGGTGATTCAGTCTCCCCACGCGACCGTTATTGCTTCGAAATTTCTCATGCTAAGCAGCGTAGTTTTCTGTTCTGAAGTGTTTATGTTATTTTTTGCGTTGAATTATTTAATAAATAATGGCGTGCAAAGTAAACTTACAGACTATTAAAAATAAATGGAACTTTTGAGAAATTTGTTAGATGAAGTTGAGTCTTCTGAAGAACAAATTGATCAAGCTGGTGGAAATGAACCTGATGAGGAAATATACAGTTCTGACGACAGCGAAAGTGAGTGTAAGCAAAAGGATAAAGATTACGAAAATTCAGATTCAGAAGAAAGTAGTTTTGTTAGCAAAAATAAAACAGTTCTGGAAAAAGAAAAAAAAACAAATCAAAAACTGAAACATGATCTTAAATTATAATAAGTCATTTAGCAGGAGTAAAAATTATCGCACGGAACATAACAGAACTAAACAGATTTAAAGACAATAAAACTACAATTTCTTGCATAAAGTATGATAATTTTACCTGTAAAAATCATTCTTCTTATGTTTACCAGAAATGTATGTAAATTTAAAACTCCTGATAAAGGTATGTAATTATTTTGATTGTAAAGTTTTCTTAAACATTACAAAAGTTTTTTTAACTAAAGAAATATACTTTCATAATGATTTAATGAACTTATTGTTAAAATCAAAAGATATTTTTCTTGTTTATAACACAACGTCGTTTATAGCGATCTCCAACGTCAGAGTTGGGTGCGCGCCTTCTGTCGGGTTAAACGACATAGTACATTTATTTAAATGTGTTTGGAGATAAAAATAAATAACTTAGATCCTAATTTTACAAAGGTAAATTGTTTCCAATGGTTTTTAAGTGTTAAAGTAGATTTTCCAAGAAATAAAAACTTATTTTTGCGTATTCAAACTTCATGATTCAATTTATTCTACATAATCAAAAATCGTCTGTCAAATATTGACATTTAGAAATCATTACACCGTAACTTTTTTCAGCTTGAGCTTCGACCAAGGAGGCGTATTTAAGCTCCTTGGATTTAGGTGGACAATAATTGCCCACTATTAATAAAAATAGGATTTAAAGAAAACAATACAGTATTTTCCATTAATTACTATTTAAAGATGGATGTTAAAACAAACGGGATTAAAAGTAAAAGTGTTTATCGGAAAAAAAATAACGTACTTTTCTCAATGTAAAACAGACAATTTTAATTTAAAAAACTAATATATTTTTTATAAGTTCGACAAAGTGGCGTCATTTTCATTTCACCAGCTTCGAAATTATTATCCAATTCTTAAAAGAACAATACATTTTTGAGAAATAATGTTTTGCATCAAAAATCACATAATTTCAAAACGCAATTTCAGCAAATTCTGTTTAAATTACATTGTAAATATAATTTCTGAGTTAAATTTTTTATTTAATAATATTAATATTTAAAATTTTTCTGCGAGTACAGTAGTATTGTATTTCTTTATACTCTTTCGTGTTTTAAATAGATAATGTGCATATGACGTCACGCACTCAAGTAAAGGCGTTTTTCTCAACTAATTGAGGCGAAATGTAACAATTCTTGCAAGGTTAGTAAATCATAATGTATTATTTCTTACACATAATACAAAGTATCCTAAGTACTTGAAAATTACTCGAATCTTCAAGCAATTTAGTTCAACATTTTGCCTACGTTCATTAGACAAACACGCACATTATCTCTAAATATAAATGCATATTTGTACATGATTCATAAAGTGAAAGACCTTTTTTTTTAACTAGACAAGGATAGGTTCATAGGAAAATCTATCTCTGGTGAAAGTGTCGTCATATTTTAAATCATGTGCCAGTTCATTCAGAAAATATTAGTATTTTATAGCAATTACACAAATTAGCGTAATTTCCACAGAATATATTGGTCGCCAAAGCATAAGTTTAATATCTTTTTACCGTACAATCTTCCAGAATATTAAATTTCGATAAAATTTAATATATATATATTAAAGTCGATGTAAAAGTTGTTAGCATATGCAATTTATATTGGTGAATAGAATTTGCATTTGACATCATTCACGTGAAATTTAAAGAAGAGTCGACGCCACTCATTAAACAAGAAAATCCCCCCTCATATTTTTAATGGCACCATGATTATGGAAAAGAGTAAGAGAAAAAACAATTAAAAGTCTAGGTATTATTAGTAATCTTTCTCGGATACTTATATAATTCCTTAAAATTTTAAAATGACTAAATCTATAGTTAAAAATATCTCTGCAGGGTAATTTTTGCCCCTCATTGGAATATATTCCTGTCACATTTCGAAAAGCCCATAATCCTAAACTACAACACAACAATCAATATGACAATGACCCATAATTGGAGTGATTTTTTTTCAGATTGTTTTTGCCATTCAAATAAATAAAACTCTATTGCTTAGCAAATAAGCAATTAGGATTTGAAAGTTTTTGAAGCAAAACATTTTGATTTTATTGGTAGATCTACAGCTGTTAAAAGTGTATCTAGGTGAAATAAAAATATCATAAATATATAAGGGTTAAAGGTATTTTTCTACTTATTTTATTTATTTTTAAACTTTTATGCTCCACCACGTTTTAATTTCTTATTTAAATATCAGATAACTTTAAATGTAATGTAATAATATTATATTATAAACTGTTTTGGAAAAGAAACATAATTTAATGTTGTTGTTGTCGTGTCCATGGATATGCAAAAAGTCAAGAAAGAAGGCTTCAGATATTGTCAAAGGTCCGGAGGGCCACTGCCGCCAGGCTTGGTGCTTCAGGACTGTAAAGAAACTCCCGAAGTGGATCCATTAGCGGTAACCAGCCGAGTTTTAAGATATATGCGGTAATGGATGGGCACTCGAAGATGTGTTTCGATCTGAGCTGAGTTCCGGGCAGTTCCTGCAATTAAGATAGGTTCTTGTCCCATCAGGCAGGATCTTCATTCCCTTATAGTGATTTGTTCTTAATCTAGCCAGTGCAGTTGTTAAATTTCTAGGGCAATCAAAGTCAGTGATTATAGGCTTCCTAGAGGGCTGATTAATAAGTCTACATCTGGACACAGCGTTCGCATCTGCAAGTGTGATAGTGGAACTAGGTTGGTCAAGATTTCGAGCCTTTTTGGCCAAAGCATCCGCACACTCATTACCCTTGATGTTTACATGTGCAGGCATCCACTGCAGCACACAAGACTTCCTCTTGAAATGCAGCTGATCGAGTAAGTCATTTATAGTAGAGGTGATGTTTGTGTCTCCGTTTCCAATGGCTTCTAAGGCCGATTTAGAGTCTGAGAAAACGACCAGTCCTTCAGCAAGATCCATAACATGAGAATTAGTCAGGTAATAAATTAGGGCTTCTTTGATTGCCAAAAGTTCGCTGGTGAAGTTGGAGTTACTGTAATTTAATATAAATATAATATTTAATATAAATATAATATTTAATATAAATATAATATTTAATATAAATATAATATTTAATATAAATATAATATTTAATATAAATATAATATTTAATATAAATATAATATTTAATATAAATATAATATTTAATATAAAATATAAAATATATTCTCAAATATATTAATATCATATTTTGAGATAATATTTTAGATTGAAGGTTTTCTGCATTGTTTTAAATTGCTCAAGACAGATAAAGATAATAAAACAATTTAGATAACCTTTTATTATTTTTTCCTTTATTCAAAATAGCACAAAACTATTACTGATTTAGTAGCAGATTCTGAAATATTAAATAAAAAATTATATTTTATCAAAATATACAATATACAGGGTGTCCCTTATTCTTATCGTTGACCAATAGGTTATTCCTAAACCGTTAGTTTTAGAGCTATAGCTCTAATTGCATAAATGTTTCAATAAATTTTGTTCTTCATCACATGAAACATAGTTATATTTTTTTAAAATTTATATTTGCAAAATTTAAACTTTTACGCTGTTTGAAAAACATTCTGCATGCTCAAACAAGAAAAAACTATAAAAAGTCCACTTTCTGTACGACCAAAACTTACCAAATTATTATAAATTGAATTTAAGGCATTTTTAACTTTTCTTGGCACTCAAAACATGTTTTTCGTTTTAAAATGCAATAAATTGGTAACTTTTAATCGTAGAAGAATAGACTTTTTACAGATTTACTTTTGGGAGCATGTAGATTTTTTTAAATAAATATAACTTACTAGCAGGCTACGCCCGCTTCGCTGGTTGATTTTTCCAAACGAGCCTTGAATGTTTAAAACACTTTTAATTCCACCTTCACCACCAGGGGGCTCATTCTGTTCTAAACAAACCTCTTCCCAAATTGCTCATCTTAAAAAAGAAGCAAAACAATAATTATATTTTTAAAACAAATCCACTACTTCGCGGTTTTTAAAAGCATATTTCAAAACAGTGAATTTTCCATAATCGCGGTCAACGCCAAATAAACATACTGTAACGAAAAGTTATGGAACAACATCAATTGCAGACATGAAATTAGACGTGATTATTATGATAAACATTAAATGCCTATAAAAGAGGGTTTTGCTTTTTTAATACTATTTTTACTTTTATACTTATATGCATCAAATATTGTAAGAGAATTTAAGATTGCTAAAGCTACGCTAGGTAATTTTCAGATTATTAATTTGTGGTTTTTTATTATATGGCGATAAATATTACAGAATATGGAGTAAGTTATTATTTTTTCATAATTTCTGTACATCTTTCTAAGTTGAAAAGTGACAATAAAAGAAAAGAAAAAACTATTCAAAGATTGAAAAATATTACATAGTGTGGTGTGATTATAAACTATGAAGTACAGTTTCATATAGAGTATAAATAGACTACTAAGCACAATAAATCATTTGGAAGTGATAAACAATGATAACAGCTTTTATATATTTTAATTTTGAAATAAAAATATCTAACATGAGATAAGAACAAAGAAAAAAATATAGGCGTAATTTTAAGTTCTGAAAATTTTATAATGAGCCATGTTAGAATTTCAGATTTGTACTATATAGCAGAAAATCTTAATATAAATACATTAAAAATTATAATCAACATATGTTTAAAATACTTCAGTTTTATTTTTTTTAAACCTATCTTTTTATAACTACTAATTCTCTATCAACAAAATCAATACATTATAAAACTTATAAACATTATTAAATCATATTGAAAAATATTATAAATTAAAATTATTTAATGCGTTTTATTAACTTAAAAAGAATAATTACTTTAAAAAAGAAAATATATCAAACTTTGGGATAATAAACGCAAACATTATTTTTAGAAACGATTTCGCAAACTAGTTAATTTCATCGTCATGAAAAACGAATTGAAATATTGGTATTACAATTTAATTGTAGCTTCAGGCAGCGTTAAATATAATATAAGATGCAATATACAATGCAATATAGAGCTTGTGAAATTTTGTTTTAAATTAATAATTCAGTCTACAGAATTGGCTACGGCAGTGCAGCAATCTTAAATTAGCTAAATTATAACTATGATTTAAAATTATTGTATACAAAATTTACGCGAATTATCTTAAAAAGAATATCACATATTTCATATTTATACAGATAGTTAATTAGTGACTTTAAAAGTGTGAGAGTCTCTTTGTGATGCTCTGTATAAACAGTTTTAGAATATTTCAAAATGTATCGAAAATAAAATAATTTTGAGGTAAAAATTTAAAGAAAATAGAAAATCCTTGCCTCAACACTTTTCTCTAACAAAACAAATCTTTTTAAATTAAACTATAACGTCATATCATATTGGAAAATTCGTTATTAAAATACATTAATGCAATCTACAACTAGTCGTTGGGGGCCACCGTAATACTTACCCATCATAGATATGCATAATATAAAATTTTTAAATAAAACCTGTATAAACTACTGATAAAATGCATTGCAATTCGAATAAAATCGTGGCTTGATGACGTCATAAACTTTAAAGCGAGGCTAACGAAAGAGAAAGGCTACCGCGGTGCTTTACGCATATCTTTTTTTACAGACCGCGGGAGTCACGTGATGCTCGAATGCACCAATGAAGGTGCACGAAAAGACCATCACGTCACTCTAGCGGTCTGTAAAAAAAGATAAGTGGAATGTACCGCGGTAGCCTGTCTTTGTCGTTAGCCTCGCTTTAAAGGCTCTATTACTGAATTGCGTAAAAGAAACATCCTTATAACTCCAAAAATGATAATCTTATTAACTAGCGGTTTATAGCGTCGGATTAAGCGTCTCATTTCCAGTTAAAATATATCTTTGAACTGAAATTTGGATGAAATACAGGATCACGAAAAATCGAAGAGTGTGGAAAAAAGGATTACAAATATCTCGGCAATTCATTATCCGATCGACATCATGCTTCATGCAAAATTTATGTTTTTTATTGTCTTTTATATTCACTCCTTAAAATAAACAATTTCGAAATTTTTTATATACCTTTTATCAGAACGAATAATTCGAGAGTCCGAAAAAAATAGTTCCGGATAATCGAGGTTACTAAAATTCAATAAGCTTCTTCCCATTATTACATACTAAGTTCATACCAAATTTGAAGTCTCTATCTCAATTTGTTCGGGAGATAGAGCGTTTACAGACACACAGACGGACGGCAATTTTTTTTTTCTAAAAATATGTTTTTTTGGAATCTTTAATGTCTGAAACGTGTAAATCTGTCAATTTTTTTTTTTTTTTTTGATTTTCAAAATGATTACAAGACTTACCCTATACTACGTATGATAGGTAAGTAACGTGTGTTATAATCACAAGCAACTATTCTGTTTTATCATATTGTTCGACATTAAGCTGCTGTGCATATTATGTATTGAACATTCTGTAACTGTATGTTTGACCACGTGTTAAGTGATCAATCCAGTCAGATAGGAAACTGAAATGACTAATGTGATAATTTTCATGTGTAGAATATTTGGTATAGGTTACGTATTACTTACTATATTAAATCTAATTCCTGTAAACAAAACATATTGGAAGTAAAATTCCTAATTTTCGCATTTCGACTTTAGTACAGATTTTTAGTTCACAGGCTATCAAAGCCTGAGAGCTTATGTGCTCGCCGGTTCTGTATGTACGTATGTATGTATGTATGTACGTAACGCAATAACTCTTGATAGAAATAACCGTTTTGCTTCAAATTTTGTTTATAGGTTCATTGTGATAAGGCGCTTCCCTGATTATATTTGGGGTTCATTGGTTAAGTATAAAGGGGGGGGAACGGGGGCTAACCCCCCTTAATTTAGATAAATGGGTTTTTCATGCAGAATTATCCGATTTTCTTCAAATTTTGTGTATAGGTTCATTGTGATAAGGCGCTTCCCTGATTAGTTTTGGGGGTTCGTTGGTTAAGTATAAAGAGGGAACGGGGGGGTAACCCCCCCTTAATTTAGATAAATGGGTTTTTCATGCAGAATTATCCGATTTTCTTCAAATTTTGTATATATGTTCATTGTTTTAAGGTGCTTTCCTGATTATTTTTTGGGGTTCATTGGTTAAGTATAAAGAGGGACAGTGGGTTAATCCCCCCCCTCCTTAATTTAGATAAATGTGTTTTCCCTGCAGAATTATCAGATTTGCTTCAAATTTTGTATGTATGTTCATTGTAATAAAGCGCTTCCCTGATTAGTGTTGGGGTTCATTGGTTAATTATAAGGAAGGAGAATGGGGGGATGATCCTCCTTAATATATTGTCGATTTCTTTATTTTTCGAGGGCTTATTTCAAATTCTTTGAAATAAGAGTATAATAAACTATTAGTGTGAATAGCCTTTGAGCTCAATGCCCACAGTTTAACTGGGCAGTTTTATTTTTATTAATTAATTATGATACTTTTATACGTTGGGAAAAAAAATATTGCGCTATATAATCATTGCAGAAGCTGATTTTACAGTTTTGGACTATTTTCATGGATTCTATATCATGTTTACGTAAATATATTTTTGATTGTAAGTGTTTAACATAATATCTCTTGTTGTTAACTTTTATTATATGCCTTACTTTTTAAGATAATAATATTTCTACTTTGTTCTATCTATGCAAGAAAAAAAATTGTATTTGTGAAAATTTTTGACTTCCGGTTTTTGACAGATTTATACGTTTTAGAAGGACCTGAAAACGGTTTGGCTGTTTTTAGAAAATGTCTGTTTGTGAATTTGCGTGTATGCCTGTATGTCACACAATTTTTTATGGTCACTCTACCTCACGAAGTATGAAATGTCTTATAAAGTTATATCTTTCTGGGAACAGATGTTGATTAGTTTTCGGGCAAAATCTCCAAGAGAGGGTGCCGTACATTAAAGATTTTTTTCAATTTATGAGATTCTTAAGAAGTTTTGTTACAGTGTTTTGAATGTGTAGGCAAGTGTTTCATAATCTATGCTTCACGCATGATTTTTCTTCCTTATAAACTTTTATTTTTCTCAGTTAGTATTTTCTCAATATATCAGGGTCAAAAGTGTATCAATATCTAAATAACAAATTTCCAACAAATAATGCTCAATTCTCTCGCTATTTAGACTATCCTTAAGATAAATTTAATAAAACTAAGAATCGGGTTTTCATTAATATAAATAGTTTATTTAAAAAAAATAAAAATTTTACATAAAGAGCCCTTTTAACTTTTTTTTTACATATGTCTTGTCGTTTTCTTTATTTTTCTTTAAACAAATTAACTTTTAGAATTTTGATACTTGCAATTATCGAGTCCCCTTCTAACAAACATATGCAACAAAAGATATTTTAAAATGCACAAAATTTTAGCTCAAGTGTGGTTTTAAAAAATTGTTAATTGTCTTCACTTTTATCACTAATATTGCATTTTTGCTAGATTAAATCACTTTCCTCCATAAAAAACCATTTACTAATATGTCAATAAGATATTTAAGAGACTCAAATAAAAAAAATCGTGCAAAGAATAGCGACTCCCCTTAATAAAGGATATTGCTTGGATACCAGTTTCTTTCCACTTTCGCCGAGGAATTTAGAATTTCATTTTATTTTTAAGGGAGGTAAATCGAGAAGAGTTATAACCAATTATCTGTCAATTTTTCAGGAAAAAGTAATGTTGTAGCCTAAAATGAAAGTAAGAGTAATTTCTTCGCTCCCTGATGCTGGCCAAAAGTACTAGGACAGTTTTAACATTTTAAACAATCTTTTAACATCTTTTTGTAAATAATCTTATAACATCTTTGTGTCTTTTAAATTGTCTTGTCACCTGTTAAGTAAGCAGCGGGATCTGTCGGGTCTCATATTGGAATTTTATGAATAAATCAAGGTGAAAATTGCATTTCGCTCTATACATATTAGCTCTATGTGTTTTGAAGAGTGATTGTGTTTCCAAGTTTTATAACTACTTCTGAATCATAATACTCGGCTTACAATTCTGTGATTAAGTGCATAAATGATTATCTGTAATTAAATGAGTATGTAATAAAGTAATACAAGCAGCTTTCAGAATAAAAAGAAAAATCCTTCTATTGAATTTAAAACAGTGTTTATATATTCAGTATTGGAAAATTGGGAGAGGGACCTCCTCCCTCCTCCTCCTAGGTTCTGCTGAGGCCCGACCAATAAGTTTTCTCTACTACCTTAATAAAGGATAATGCTCCCATAGCAGTTTTTTTGTTCCACTTTTCTCGAAGAATTTAGTTCTTTATGTTAGTCGTCCCCAAGGTGGAGAGTACGCCCCAATTCAGAACAATTTTATTTTTAAGGGAGGCAAATCAACAAGAGTTATTAACTCATTTTCTGTCAAATTTTTCGGAAAAAGTAATGTTGTAGTAAAAAAATAAAGCAGAGGTGATTAGGTTTACACGTTTTTATAACTATTTCGAATCGTAATATTAGGTTCATCAACTCGGCGCTTAAATGAATGATAATATGTAATAAACTAATACATGCAGTTTTAAAAGTTAAAAAAAAGACCTTCTATTGAATTAAAAATAATATTCATTGAAATGTTAAGACACATGAGTAGGGGAAAAGTGTGGGGGAGGGGGGGGGTTCCATTTCTTCCATTTCTTGCTAAAGCCGAACCATCAGTTTTCCCCTACTTACATGCAGTGTTGCCAACTTCTACTAAGTATTCTCCGTAAAAACCAACTGAAATACTCTTGCCTGACAAGCTCCAATTCTCTGTTGCGCCGTCTATATTAATGATATAAGATAGCGGGCGCTGTCGTGGTTATATCCTTCTCACTTACGGATTACGAAAATTAAAAATAAAAAAATCTTTCTGTGTATTGGTACATAAAAATACCTTTCAAATTTGTGTAGAAAATAATATTGTCTTTAGCGTGATCCAATTAACCTTTTATAACCTGACAGTATTGTAAGTACTATAACAGAAAACGTTATAAAATTCACTTAACTCATTGATTGTCGGTAATGAAATTTAGAACAAGTTATATATATACTTTACTTTATCTTGTTCCAAAGCGTTACTCGACGTACAAAGCAGAAATATTTTCAAATGGATAGTTTATTATCCAATTATATCTGTTCAACTTTCCTGATGTTGAAAAACGTTTGGTGGAAAGATTCAGTTCTAAAAACAGTTAGTGCTTCCATATGTTATGAAAAATTAATTGAAGTTTTGAAGCCAAACATGAAATCTGAAAGCTATATAAATATTAAAACACACATAAATAACGCCTGCATTCAGCATTTTGTTGTTGGTGGTGAATTGACCCAAAGGGCCCGGTTTTGCAGCTTTCTATTTCTATATAGCTGTCATAATCCACTACGCTTGATCCATAATCCTGACTCCTAAATCTCTTAATTTTGAACCAATTGCAGATGAGAGATTTGCATCTGGATTGGCACTCCCCAGAGGTAACGCTTATATAGAACTTGGAGGACTTTGGAGCCACGAACAGATTTAACGTGGACCAGCTCCCATTAACGTACACGGTACCACAGCAGAGGCAGACGAGAGAGGACAGAGGATGCACCTTCCCAACTACTGACCTTGGTCGATGCGGCTTGACTTTCGGTGATCTTACGAGAACCGAGCTTTACCGTCCGCGCCACTGTGGGACTTCAGCATTTTACAGATATACAATTATTATAAGCTATATAGATGTCAGTCAAAATAAAAGTTAGTCGAAAAAAAAGTTTTTATACCATGGTTTTTATGATTAAATTAGGATTAGATGAGCAAGAGGATTAAAGTGAATAAAGAATCAGCAGTGTTGTGTAAATTTTCTTGAATGAATAACATCCTTTTCGAACCAATCAATTTGCTTATACAAAACACAAAACATGAAAACATAGATTTTCTTTTTCTTCAATGCTACTCTAAAAAAAAATAGTTTTACCTTCTCAACAGAGAGAAAATTTCTGATACATTCACAGAATAATTTTTATGCAGACATTTGCTGGTATGACTACTGAAATGATTTGTAATCAAATAGCGTTTTTAATTTTTGATAAATGTATTACATCTTAACTCTTATAACATCGTGAAGTCACACTGATGTCAATGTGACCACCAATGTAAAGTCACAATGACATGGATGTGAAGTTTTTACGACTGTTTTTCAGCTCTTCACCACTGGTCATACTGTCACCATTTTGTAAAGTCACAGTGTCACCAGTTTAAAGAAGTGTAATATTTGTGATTAGTCTGAATCGGTGTCGCGTTAATTCGTCGCGTACAATTCATCGCGGAACAATTCATCGCACACAATTCATCGCAGCGTCAATTCGTCGCGGCGACAATTCGTCGCAGCGTTAACTCGTCGCAGCATGAATTCGTCGTAGTGTCAATTCGTCGCGACAAATATGTTTTTAAGGCTATGACGATAAAATTATAGATAATGTAGTACAATTATTTAATGATAATTATAACTAATAATTTACATCATTAAATAATTTTACTAAATTATCTTTACTTTTATCATCATAGCCTTCAAATATATTTTCGTTGCGACGAATTGACACCATGACGAATCGACGCCACAACGAATTGACGCTGCGATGAGTTGTCGCCGCCACGAATTGACGCTTCGACGAATTGACGCTGCGAGGAATTGTGCGCGATGAATTGTTCCGCGATGGATTGTGCGCGACGAATTGACGCAAAACCGTCTGAATCGGGTAGGGTGACCAGATTTTATACGAACATGACGCAACCTTATTAGGCAGCCTTTTTTTAATCCGTTGTTACCGGAAACCGACCCAGGTGGGTTCGGCTGTATTTTACTTTTTCTCTCTTTTGCTGCAGATCGGTTTTGGGAAAGAATCCTACGTCGAGTTGGATAACCCTATTTCTGTGGGTCGGATCGACTATAATTTTTTCTACTAAAGGTAAGATTGTTTTTATTTATTTATTTATTTATTTTGCAGGTGAAAATTCGGTCCGGTACAAACATACTGGTTTTTAAAAAGACAGTTTGTAATCTAAAGGGTAGGCAAAAAGTCCTTGAACATTTTGAAATTCAATAACACATCAAGTAATCGGCATACGAGAACACAGTTTGGACGAATATGCTTTTGATGATAAAAACTTTGGTTTAAGCAAAAGTTCAGTTTCGACATTTGTCGATAGATAGCGTTATACATTGAAAGATTCAAAAAATCATTAAATACTCAAGTACTTACAGACATAATTTTGCACAATATTTTACAATATTTGACCGTTTGCGCTGTTTGCAGCTCGAATGGCATTCAAGCAATATTTTATTTCCTTCCACACGTTGAAATATGGCAAAACTGTATTCAAATTTTTGGTATTTTTTTACAGATATGAAGGTATAGCGCAATACATAGAAAACTTTTAGAACTATTTTTGTAATGTCATTAAAAACACTTTTAATTATGAAAAGCAGGTCTGTCCAAACTGTCCTTTTGTACGACAATTATTTTATTTTTTTATAGAATTTCACAATGTGTCAATGACTTTTGGCCTACTATGTATGTTCTAAAGTTTCTTTTTAAAAATCTGGTTTACCCGAACCGGACTCGAATTCCACCTGCAAAAAAAAAAATCACTCCTACCTTCAGTAGAAAATTGTGTCAATCCGACCCATTTCCGGTAAGTATGGTTACCCAACTCGATGCAGGATTCTACTCTGAACCCCATCTGCAAAGAAAAAAAAAGGAAAAGGAAAAGGAAAGACACAGTCGATGTGGTCCGATTCGAGTAAAATATGATTATCGGACACTAGGAAAATTTGAAATCTGAAACAAACAAACAAATAAATAAAAATAAAGTACAGCCAACCCGAACAGATGTTCGTGTAAAATCTGCTTACATGACTCGATGCGGAATGCTAATCCAAATTTGAGGTGCAGTTTTTTTTTTTTTTTTTTTTTAGAAGTCCAATAATGTCGGGTTCGGGTAAAATCGGATTACTCAACCCTTGAATTTTAAAATGTATCGAGGATGTTTGGCCACCATTCCAGTATAACTGAATGTCAATGAATAGATATATATTCAATTTATTTTACAGCAAATAAAACTCATATTAGAGATACATTACATGGTCAAAAATCCCCGGACACTTTCTATTTTAAACGTTTTGTCGAATATCTAGAGAAATTCTTGACGGAATCTTTAAGAACTGCAGGAATATAAAGAATATTAAAAACACCAATTAAAATAATTTAAGACAGACATGAATACACATAAAATAAAAATTTATAAAAAAATATATACTTAAAAACAGTTAAAAATACAAAATAGTAGACGTTTCGCCAAGCGACACGCAAGGCATCATCAGTACAAAAACAATCTATTGCATAACAAACCACAGAACAAGGAAAAGGAAAGGTTTGAAATCAAGGAAAGTTGAAGTTATTTTAAAAACAGATAATATTCATTAGGGACAGAACGAGCTTCATTCAACGTCTGCGATCGCAATTGAGTGAACCAACTCTCAAGGAGTAATCGACCATGGTAGCTGTTACAACCTGATTTCAAAATACTGGCGTTCGCAATTAGCGGGATGTGATTCGTTTGAAGTGAATGCTGGACAATTTTTGAATTCAAATTACTATTTTTTAAAGCACTAGTATGTTCTTTTAGGCGATTCAATTGAATAAGTGGATATTTGCAAATATAAAGAATATGTTTGACCTCATATTTTTCAGCAAGGGTTTGATCACGAGAGAAATTAGATGACCACCAACAAATAGAAAAAAAATAATATTTGCGATTACCTGCAAAATGAAATGTTGGAAATTATCTGTAGCTCCAACACATGACTATGTGGACATAGTGCCGCATGTGTGTCCATTTGCTCCATTTGTGTAAGAATAGCACTTATATTCGATATAAAGGTTTCTTTAAAAAATTGAAGATATTTTCGTTATTAGATATTTTGTTTATATAAGTGAAGATATTTTGTTTATAGCATGCAACATTTTCAATAAAATTTAATGTCATTATCAGAAAATTTAATAAACTGCTGTAGAAAAAACATAGTGTAATATTTGGATATAAATATGTTAAATATTTGATGAAATATGAGCATTTGTATTAAAGAATTTTTCACTGCGTATGCGCGAAAGTTACCAAAGATTTTTTTTATGATTTGGTAGTCAACTCTATAGAGCAACTCGTATAAAAAGATCAGTTGCATATCAGGAAAGTTCAGAAAGATATCAACGATAGAGTGATCTGAATTTCAGTTGCTTTCTAAAGTAGTTAGATGATTAAGGATTTTCCACAAACTATCATTGTTAATTTTTATTTCCTTTTATTTTCATTTTTTATTAATGTTTTAGTTCTTTGAAAACCACCAGAAAAAGCCTATTCCAACAAAAACGAAGCAAAGTTATAAGTTCACGTTCATAAAATACTAACTTCTTTTCTGGTAGTCGTTTAATAAAAAATAACAATTTGTAGAAAATGCCTATCATCCGACTACTTTTCGAATACAAAATAGAATTTTAAAAAATAGAAGAAAGAAAATTGAACTTTAATAAATAAGCATTTTTGTGAAATTTAAGAAACTCTTCACGACTAGCTCTGACAATCTTTCTTCCATTCTGTTTCTAGTTTTGTTTTTTAACATGTTAAATAAAACAAAATGCATGCTGCTTGATGTGTAGAATACTTTATCTACAAAAATCACAAACATAGGAATCACTCTCTGTATCCGTGATCCCAGAAATTAATTTATTACGGAGTAAGCCCAGAGAGGTCCAAATACTGGCTAGCTGGTATTTAGACCACTCTGGTAGGCCGGTATTTAGACCACTCTGGGTGGCCGATATTTGGAAAAATTCTATGTTTAAGTTAAAACCGTTATTATTCATTCATATAGTAAAATACCAATAACGTGCTTGCGGCATTTGGGAGCTAAATATGTCTAGAAAACAGTTTAATAGTCAATTCAGACCAATATACGGTTAATATTTTTAAAATAAGTGAGAAACACATGCCTGAAAAAGTTTTGATACCTCAGATTTCGTCGTTCGACCATTTTACTCTTACTGCTTGTAAATTACACAGACTTCAGCGAAAAACTTCTCGTGACATGCTTCACTAAATTAAAGGTACAAACTCTGCCTATCGCCGCTAGCTGCGCTGTGCTCAGTTCTCAGAACACTTACTAGCCGATATTTGGAATTTCTCCTCTAATTGTTCTAAAAATAAATGTGTCAGGCTAATTTTTTTTTTTTTTTTGTAAAAATAGTATTGATAATAAACTTTTGTTAACGGAATCTTTAAAAAAATAGTTTAATAAATTACAGAAAAATAGTTTTAAAAACCTACCTTTTTAACATATACCTTGAAAAATTATTATTTTTTCATCATCTTCTTTCTTTTATTCTAAAATATATTAATTTTTTTAATGAGTATATATTTGAATGTAATAGTCCAAAAATTTAAGTCATCATTAATGTTGCTATTCTGTATTCTATGGCTTGTAGAAATACACTGGTGGACAAAACTTGAGGATCAATGAGAAATGGAAATGGAAATGAAAATCCACGTGTGATTGTAGATCAAGAGGCAAACAGTAGTATTGACAGTATGTTCAGTATGATTTAATATAAAAATTTTGTTAAAAGAATTTATACAGGGCGTTACAAGAGGTTGTTTTTCTGAAACGTGCATATTGTCCGAAAACATGACTGCACAAATAAAGCAAAATACTTACAATAAACAACCATTAGTGCCATGTCAGTAAGAGATGGGGCCACCGTGTATTGCGAGGCAACTTTGAACACAACCTGGCATTCTCAGAACAACATGGTCCAGTAGCTATTGAGGCAAGTTTCCCCATTCGTCTTTCACCACATGAATGAGGGTTTCCTTGTTTGTGGGAGAAAATTTTCGAACAGTAATACGTCTCCCCAAGGCATCCCATACATTTTCAAACGGATTCTGGTCAGGATAACGTGCTGGCCAGACTATGAGATGGATAACTTCAGCATCAAGACATTCTTGTACAGCCTGTGTGCGATAACAAGTTGCGTTATTATCCCCAAAACGAAATTTTTCGCCGACAGCACCTCGAAAAAGTTGAACATGCGGGAGAAGAACGTCTTCAATGTACCGTTGACCAGTCATGGACCCGTGGTCAAGCACATAGAGATCCATGCGACCATTCATCATGATGTCTGCCCACACCATGATACTGGAAGTCACATACTGATCTCTTTCATGAGTATTTTTGCAACAGTAAGCACTTCCAACCTCGTTCCATCTCAGTTTATGTCTACAATCAGTTTATAGACTGAATCTACACTCATCTCAGAAGAGCATGGTAGACCAGTCGTCATCAGTCTAATAACATTTGAAGAAATTTTATGCATCTGTTAACATAATACAAAACATTTTGATTTATCACTTTATTTGACATAATTCATATTTCATTTTTCCCCTTTTATCAGTTTCCTTGCAACCGTATTTCATAGCCTAAATAAAATCATTCAAATAATCCGCAATTATGAAAGCAGAAAGTCCGTATACTTATAAACAAAAGGTTAGGTAATTTAGTTATTGAAAAGTTAGTTAAATTTCGCAATCAGGCCAGTTCTATAGGTTTGCCTCAATATAAACGAAATTAGAAACATTACGGTTTAAATTGAATGTGGATACTATTAAAAGGCTATCACAAAAAACAATTTATAGCGCATAATAACGTTTTCTATTTAGGCAATTGGTAGAGGATACGATTTTGAATGATTACCCATTAGATTTTAAAATTTACAAATATGCTTATTTTGAGGTGTTTTTAGTATGCTACTGCTATCGAGTAGATCAGGATGTATTTAGATAAGATCTTACATCTAAATATTATGGAATGACCATGAAAACTGTTTTTCTTCAACAAAAATTGTAAAAAACATCAGATTTCTAAATCAGATATAAGTGAAATATAGTAGATTCAGTTTACATTGTCATAAGTTGATTTAGTACATTAGATTTTATTCAACTTATCCATCAGATGCAGGTTTTTCGTGGTTGGCAGGTAAGTAAATATTGCTATTTGGATATTAAAATAACAAGAAAATCTTTTACCAAACTGATGCTTATCATAATAAAATCACGGTGTAAAACGGAATCCGACATATACCATAATAACTAAGGTGGGTTCAAGGAGGCAGATCCCCCCTGAAAAAATATACTTTTTTTATCTAAAAAATTACAAAAATAAAAAGTTCATCAGGATTTCACAACATCATTGGATAGCATCATATTTAATTTAACGCTTCTAATTTCTGAAACATTCGAAGTATTTTATATGCATATAAATATTTATGTAAAAAGTTTAAATTGCGATTTGTAGGAAGTTGTATATTGTGCAAGCTTAGTTAAAAAACAACGAACTGGAGAGCTGACATTGAGGCTCCTGATCTGCAGATTTACTGGTTGCCAAAACGTCAGTCGAGGCTCACTGTGGAGACCCGAAATGTTTTTGGTTTTCGGTCTGTCTGTTTGTCTGTTCCGCGATAACTGCCACAAAAATCATCCGATTAGGTTGATTTTTGGTGGATATGTTGGTGAGGTACCCGGAATTAGCTGTATAGTTTTTAGTGACATTTGGTTCATTCGTTCGAAAAATATAGAACATTTTCTTTTAAGTCATGATGATTTTCAATGGAAAGCCAGACGATTTTTTAAATTTTAATATTCGTCGAAAGGAAAATGACGCATTAGAATAATTGATATGTTATATTATGGATGATAAATTTCCGAAATAAATATCTTAAATTAATCCGATTGCTGCAAAATTTGCCAAAAATTTCTTAGAATTTCGAAATTAATTGCATAAATCATTGAAAAATTTTACGCATGGATAGATATAAAAAGATTTCATTTCTCATTTTTTACAAAAATGTCTAATGTATTTCTTTTTACTCTCTTTCATTAAATGGTTGCCTAGCAACTCTATTTCTGAGAATATCAAAAAAAGAAAATTGGAATAAATCGCATTACCTTGACGCAAAATTTTATTAACAAAATAGCTGATTTTCCAGCAATTTAAGTTTTTAATATTGAAATAGATGAGAATTTATTTTAACTACTAAAGAAAGATTACCAAATCGGTTTTCCAAACGAAAATTATAAAAACGTTGGATGTGTAAATTGAATATAAGCATCATAAAAATAATTTACGTTTGTATAAGTATATTTAATACACGAAAATTTATTCAATTTCAGCAACATATGATGATGTTTAGTGGTTGAAAAATAAGTATTCTCTTAAGGATAGGATAAAATCTCCTGTACAAAGAGGTGGTTAATCTAATGAAATTGCAATAGTAAATACATTCAGATATATATTCGAATAAGGAAATAGCACAATTACTGGAAATTGAGAACATAAAATTAATGTATTCTTATTCTGGAAAAATACAATAATATGTAGTTTATCATATCATTCCTTAAAATTGTGTTTAATGTGATACTTCTAAAATTTCCGAATGTTTCAATAAATCTTATCTGCTTTTAAATGTATAATTAATTTAAAAATTTTGAATTTTAGGATATCAAATATTATGCAGATTATATTAAAAATTAGTGATATTTTGAACAATGATTTGTACAGCTGACGTTGAGGCCTCTGATCTGTAGATTTACTAGTTTATTATTACTAGTGTAGAGAATAGCAATACAAACAATTTGACATCTTTTTAAACGAGATGTAGGCCATCTAATATAGAAAATGTCTAATAAAAACTAAATTTTTACGGCAGTTTTTTTTTTTGTTGTTCAAAATGGCAGGTTTTTCTGAAGTGGGAAAATTCTTGGAAAATCTTGGGTTGAATACAGGCTTATGCGAAAGACATTTCAAAAGTTTTCGTTTTTGTAAAAATTAATCCCCGGTTTACTCAAATTTTAGGTTAACTGCATCGGATTAGAGATAGAGAATAACTTAGTTATAATTTTTCATGTTTTACTATGTTATTAATTTTATATTATTGACAATTTTATTACTTTTCTGGAGCTTTAACAATATTTACCATAATCGGTTATTTGAAATATATTTTTTAGCTATGCTGAAGGGCATTTGTTCAATAATTCTATTTCAAACTAATTTTGTTCCTCTAATAATCCCCTTGAAACTTAATTGTAATTATTACTAATTTATTTATTTAAAAGGTCAAAGTTAAATAAAGAAAATAGTTGCAAGGTTATTTGTTAAAAACCTGGTATCAATATTAAATGATATACGCCGTGCATTTATAACATTTTCTTTAAAATGCATTTTTTCAACAAATCTTTCAACTTCCTACTTGTGTTTATTTTAGGGCATGAAAATTATGTTATAAATTATAAACTAACGGAAAGTTCTCCAATAGATCGATAATTAACATTGCTATTTTATCTTCTCTCTTAAATTAAATCAATCATTTTAATCGATATTCATTTTAAATCTGAAATTACCAGAAATGCTTTTAACTATTGACAACTTCTCGCAATCCATTTAGCAACTCTTGCGCTTAAAAATATTACAGACATCACAAAATGTTGTTATTCAAGCATCATGAAGCAACAATTTCGTCTTAAGCTATTTTGAGATAATAATTCACATGAAAAGTTCTTTAATGTTCGAATATGGAGTTTTAAAATAATGTATTTTACATTAGACAAGAAAAATTACTCTTGAATGTAAAGGTCATGACGAAACTTTTAATAAACTTTTTTTGTGTGTGTGAAATTGGATGTCAAAATTTTAAACAAAGATCTAATGTCAGAAATATGAAAAAAAAAAAAAAAAAAAAAAAAAAAAAAAAAAAAAAAAAAAAAAATTAAAATTATATAGTAGGTAAATTTATAGATATAAATATTTTATAAAACGTAAGTAAATATTTAATATAAGTCATTTATAGTTTAAATAAGCATGAACTGTTTTTTAAAGATATGTTTCAAACTTCGTTTATTAAGATCCTAAAAAAGTAAAAATTTCTGTAAGCACTTTTTAAAGCAATAAAATAATTTTTATTGACACTAAATGAGACAAAATTATACAATATATAATTTTATGATCATGTACACGAATTTAAAGCAATTGGATTTTAAAAATATTTAAATCCTTAAGATTTAAAAAGGTTTAAATTACTTTTTGACTTTTAGCGGGGCCTCCGAGATGAGGCCGTGTGCTCTTTTTACTGCACCTGACACAAGTATTAGTGACGTCACAAACTAGTCCCAGTCCGGTCAATACATCCCAACAAAAACATTTAATAAAGAGAGATGTTTTTAATTTCCACTCGTATAATTTGCCATTACATAAATAATAATAGTAAATTTCATAATCGTGAAATAAAAGGGAATTAATAAATATTTTTTATAAAAGAAAATTAAAAGTTTTAAATAAAACAAAATGCTACGATTAACAGATGTGTTTGAACATATTGACTTACCATTTCCTAAAACCAATAGTTTACAATAAATATACGTACAAAAAATATAATAAATCTGACAAAAACTTCACAAAATCAGTTCCATTCCCCTCCCCCTTTTACCACTACGTACCATAATTTAACCAACAAAACACAACAAATAAAAATTTAAATAGAGAAATCGGTATTTTTCAACTACAGAGACCTTGGAACTTTTTTTAAAGTTTGGCATAATTCGAACTTCAGATTGAGATGTTTCCAACTTATATACACAGCTATGAAAACTTATTTATATATACAATTCTGTTCTATCTGTAAATAAAAATAGATAAATGGCTTCTTTATATTAAATAAATTGTATATGTTGAAAAAATTGCTTATGTATATGAAACAGCGAACAGATTACCAAAAACTATGTTGCCAAATTTCCTTCTCTGGCTCATAAGCCATTTTCTATATTTCGCCTGTATGTGTTTTTCTGTTTTATCATAACTTGATACCTTATTTAGAATATTTTCAAAAATTGTCCATTTTTAATACTTGTGTTCAGGACCTAATAACCACTCAGAGGAACTCATATCAAGAGATTTATTTTTAGGGTTTCGTTCATCTCACGAAACCCTATTACTCCCGCTCCGTTGTCTGTCCGTCACAGAGCCATTCTCAAAAACTATATAACTTACAGAGTTGAAACTTTGTGTATATAGCCTAATACCAGCTATAAAGAGCTCAAAATATTAAAATTTGAAAAATTCGTATTATTTTAATAAATAGAGATAAAAAACCAAAATTCTAACAGCCTTGTTGTTGTTGTTGAATTGACCCCAAAGGGCCCAGTGAGCAGCTTTCTATTTCTGTATAGCTGTCATAATCCACTACGCCAAAAAAAAAAAAAAAAATACCTGACCCTAAATCTTCTAATTTTGAACGAATTCCAGATGAGAGATTTGCATCTTGATTGGCACCCCAGAGGTAACGCTTATATAGAACTTGGAGAACTTTGGAGCCACGAACAGATTTAACGTGCACCAGACAGCCTTTTCCTATTAAATTTAAACATTTTTAGTTATAGCAGATGTCAAAAATTAAAAATCCACGATGGAATTCTTTCTACAATAATTAATTTTTTATTGAACGATTTCCACGTGAAAAATGAAAATGAAATAAAAAGTTTCACCAATTGAAAAAAAAGATTAATATGAAATAAAAAAGATTGACGTCATAGTGGTAATAAAACGAAAAATGTCTAAGATTTCTCAATAATACAAGGAGTATGAGTATGTACACAAAGCATATTAATATCACGTCATTAGAGAATTAAAAAGAAAATCTGACGTCCTATTGGAAGTTTAACGAATTTTTCAGATGTTTGAGAATAATACAAAGCGAGTATCAATATGAGTAATAGAGAATAGCAAATGTCTTAGAATTAAATAGTATTGTCTTAGAAACATATTGAAACGTGATAAAAATCCGATTATGGAAATATTCGCTTATTTTAACATTTTGAAAGTGTACAATTTGTTTAATTTTGAAATTATTTTTTTTAAATATCGCATTTAGTCCGCATGACGGATATTATTATGATAGAATATAATAGCGGTCTGGTTTAGATATTCGAAAAAATAGACCGGTAAATTTTTACATTATAAAAAACATGACTTTTTGTTGATAAATGAATTTTTTTTGCATTTATTAAAGGATAAAGTGTTTTGAAAGGAATATTAAACGAAACCCTTTGAGCGATCTTTGATCACACTTTCCCACTTGTTATAATATATTTGTACCTTTAAGTTAGCTAAAATTTTAAATAAAACTACTAATTTGGGGTAATCAGTTACTTTTAATTTTATAAACAAAGCACACTCACCTCTAACTAAGTGCATTCAGATTTTATTCAATTTATTAGCGATTGTATTGAAAAATTTTCGAAATATGTTATGTCATCGATGCACCATTTTTAAACTGTTTATCGTCTGCTTCTTTTATTTTTTTCCAACGATCATTTGGCTCCTTTCGTTTTTCGTTTTGAAAGTAAACAGTCATTCAAATATATCGGGATATTTTCATTACAGTAAGATAGGCATTCGTCGAAGGTTTTTTTTTTCTCGTCATAACAAGTTCAGCAGCATCAAATTAATTCTATCTTCAAGAATTATAAAACATTCATCGAAATATTTAATGCAGACCACTGCTGTTGAGATATGAGTAAAATGATCACGGCATAATTTTCTTAGCTGCAATTTCTTCTTTTTATTATCAGTTGGGAATTTGAAGACCGTAGAATACTGTTTTTCACTAACATAGTTAGATTTGAAACCAGGAGGACAACATTTCGTCCTCGTTAGTTTATAGATATAATTTACACTTTTTTAATAGTTACAATATATAATTATTTATAGCGTTATAATATAAATGCACTGAAAAATATTATTAATTTCTAAATAAAACAATAAATAATTTCAAAATATCATTGTAAACAATCCCTACTAACGAATAAAGCACATGGAAATTTTTAAGTTAATAAGATCTCGTTTGCAACGTCACGCATGTGAATTTGCTCTAGTGTCAGGCCTGTTAAAAAGAGCACACAGCGCCATTTTGGAGGGTCCGCTTAAAGCACCTTCTGTGGCTCTATAAGTCCAAAACAGATATTCACTAAAGATGTTTGTTTTTTATAATCAACAATTTACGGACAAAAATGTTCATGTATACGGCTAATATCATGTATCGAAAAAGAGTATATCGATCGATTTTCAAGCCAATCAGGCAATTTTTGTGATCTGTATAGTAAAGATCTAAGACAGAGATATAGTCACGAAAATCTGACAAACTCTCCACAGTTGCCCTCAGCTGACATATAGCCTATTTTCGTAAAATCAATACATGTTCATTATTCCCGAATTTAGAAATAAGTCGGGCTCAAATTTTCTTTCTGAACTTTAAAAACCATCTGCAATACACCCATTTTGTATCGTGAACAGCTGTACTAATATTTGGTGATTTATCACTTGCGCCAGACTAACGAAAAAATGCTTTAACATTGACTTATTAATTTATAATTAAGTTCTAAAAATATTAAAATGTTATATAGTCATCATAAACACAGCTGTGCACATAAAACTTATAATTCTAGCATACCAGGAAGTGGGTGAAAATCGATTACAAAATTCAACCTTTATATACAAGAATCAAGTTAAGTTAAATAAAAGTCATAATACAAATCTACTATATATATAAAACACAAACGGAAATTTCGTTCCGTTCCTTTATAACTCGAGTTCTGCTGAATGGAATTTGACGGAACTTGCACTGTTGGATAGATAATTTTTGAGGGAAGGTTTCAGTATGTAACATATAGTTCTACGTAGATTAGTTATAGAATTATGATGGAAAGTTCTATTATTTTGGCCGATAAGGTTACCATAGGTCATTTGTTTGGCGACCATTATCGTTGGCGAAAGAATTGAAATGTCATACATCTCGAAAAATAAAAGAAAAAATTGTTGCTAATTTAGTTTTAAAAAAGAAAGAAAGAGAAAGAAAATGAAAAAAAAGAAAAACATTTTTGATGCGAGATAATATTATAAAACGAAAATATTTAATTTAAACATGACTGGGAATATTCGTAATGCTTAAAAAATTATTCAATGAGCAATATTGCTATTGAAACAATATTTGACGAGTTACCTTTTGTTTTTGGCGATTTTGATTTCACTTTTGACTCCAAACAATTTGATTTTAAGTCAAAATGTTTTTTGTTTTTCTGTTGCAGAAAGAATTGAAATGGCTATACATCTCGAAAACTGTTACTTATTTTATTTTTTAAAAAAAGAAAGAAAAGAAAAAAAAAGAAAAAGAATTTTGATGAGAGATTTTAAGCCAAAAGGTGTTTTTTCCAGTGTACGACTGCATTTTTGCAGTGTTTTTTTTTTTGGTACTTTTCGGTTAGCCGGGCGCCAGTTATATATATATATATATATATATATATATATATATATATACACACACATATGTACACATATATCTACACAAATACATGTATATACATACATATATATACCCGTATATGTATGAATATATATATACATATATCACTGGCGCCCGGCTAACCGAAAAGTACCTTTTTTTTATTCAAATGCAAACTATATTAATGGCAATATACTTCCATTTACTTATACATATATGAAATTTCGTTCCGGCTGCTTATAACTCGAGTTCTGCTGAATGGATTTTCGTAGAACTTAAACTGTCAGATAATTTTTCAGGGAAGGTTTTATTGTATAACATATCGTTCTACGTAGCTTAGTTATAGAATTATTCTGGGAAGTTCTATAATCAGATCAATCCGATTATGAAAGAATAGCCTTTTTAAAAGATTTTGCCGAATCGATTTCGATGGAACCTACACTGTTAGATAATTTTCTAGGGAAAATTTTATTATATAACATATCGTTCTACATTGCTTACTTCTAGAATTATAAGGGGAAAATCGGGTGTCCATTTTTTTAAATCAAATATTAGCCTTTTCAATATTTGATTCCGATTATGAAAGTTTAGCCTTCTGAAAAAGTTCTACGGGAAGGATTTTGATGAGAATTGTATTGTTAGTTAGATGCTATTTCAGGAATGGTTTTAATGTACTACACATTGTTCTACGTTGCTTAGTCAAACAGTTATGTGTGAAAGTTATATAGTCAGGTGAACCCGATTCCGAAATATTAGACTTTTGGAAAGTTTTTACAGGGCGCATTTTTTGCGACTTGCATTGTTAAGTAGATATTTTGTAAGGATGGTTTTAGTATATTTTATATCGATCTGTTAGTCTCAGAATTATGTGGAAAAGTTCTATAATCAGATGAACCCGATTATCTAATATTAGCCTTTATAAAAACTTCTACTGATTGGATTTTGTTAGTTAATTTGTTTGCATTGTTAGTTCGATAATTTTTAGTGATGGTTTTAGTATATTGCATATAGTTTTATCATTCTTTAGTAAACCCTCACTGTAAATGACCAAATAAAAGAGTTGGTTCTTAACAGCTAAAATTTTGACTGCACATTAGATAATATAATAGCGCAATCACGTCATTTTTCAGTAATGTGGATGGATATTCCAGGTAAATATACAGATTGCTTTCAAATACAAGGTCAAATTAAACAATATATTTCGTTTAATTCAAGGTTCATTTGTAGAAACCGACCAGCGCAGCGGGCGTAGCTTGCTAGTTACAGAATAAAAATATTTTTCATTCAAATTTGAGTGTTTATTTTGCGCCAATGCCTTCTTATTGCAATGTTTATAAATCTTTTGAACAAAAAAGAGGAAATATATATATATATATATATATATATATATATATATATATATATAAAGAACAATATTTAAAAAATAAAGCTATTTTTCAATTCATTCAAATTTTTAGCCTTATTTTATAATAAAATTCACATTACAAGTCAATTTTGAAAATATTTAGAAAAATTATCTGCAAATGAAAGCGGTTACCTTTAACTTTCATAGAGACCGGGGCACACCCATACCTCGATTAAACAACATATTCTTAAAGGAAAACTGATATGTGAAGCTGAAAAAAAAATCTAGCAAATGAAAGTTCTTAAAGAAATACGTGTATTCGTCAGAAATAAAACAAGCCATTACTTTGACGGAAGGCAGATCGAAAATGATTTATGGTTTACCTTTTTACTTTTTCCAAGACTTTTTTAGCGATAACATATTATTTCGAAGAAGATGAAAAGCAAAAACAAAATATTTCTATTCACCCGGCGTTTTTGCGTTGTCATTAATAGATATAACACATGGGCTGACAAGTTCCAGGTCTAATAAAGAAAACACAACTTTTTAACATGACTTTTTAACTTTATAACTTTAATAAATAATATAACTTTAATAATAAATAATAATAATTTAATAGTAATAATAATAATTTAATAATAATAATTTAATAATAATAATTTAATAATAATAATAATAATAATAATTTAATAATAATAATTTAATAAATAAATAATAATAATAATTTAATAATAATAATTTAATAAATAAATAATAATAATAATTTAATAATAAATAACATAACTTTATAACGAAAAAACGCCAAACAGTGCTCAGAATCATCGACTCGTTGTTGTTTTTGGTCAAAAGTCAACATGCGCGGCAGCCACTTTGACAACAGCTTTTTCATAGACAAATGTTCATTCAAAATAAAACCTACACGTTTCTTGGATATCTTCAGAGTCTGAGCTATCTCCAGCAACTTCACTTTACGGTTCCCTAAAACGATTTTGTGACCTTTTTTTATCTTTTCTGGAGTAAGAACCTCTTTTGGGCGACCAGAGCGTAGTGCATCACTGGTGTCCATACGACCATGTTTAAACTCAGCAAACCAGTCAATAATGGTTGATTTACCTGTGCAGTGTCCGTATAACGCTTATCAAGCCAAGTTTTTGTTTGAACGGTGTTTTTTCCATGAAATAACAATGTTATATCAAAACACGAAATTCTTGTTTATCCATTTTTTTGTTTATCAACAAAGTCGTTCAACTAAAACCACTCTAACGTTTTATTCACACGGCGAATCGTCATGACATTTTTTCTGCTACCTTTTAAAGTTTAGTATTTACTAAAAAAGGCATCGTTTCGGCGATTGCAACGCCATCTGTGTGCCAGACATGGAACTTATCCGCCGATGTGTTATATACAGGGTGATTCATAAGAGATGGGCAGAACTTTAAGGGGTTATAGTACACTTAAAGACAAATAATATTAAATAGGAGACTAAGGGTCCCAGACGTATTCCCAAGGAGATAGGGGGCATTAAAGTTTAGGGTCCGAAATTTCAAATGATTATAAAACATGGAAAAATTGGTCGATTCGTTTGCGGTTTTTGCAAAAAATTTTCTTTATGCCAGTATTTTCTTGAAATAAAATTTTAAAGTTCAATTTCAAAAAATGCCGATAGGGGGCGCTTTAGACTTTGGAGTAACAAACAACTATTTTTTAACGTTATTTTTTGTATTTCTTTAAATGATTTCGAAAGCTTAGACTTAAACTTAAATTTTGATCTAAAAATCTGAGTCCTAACGAGTAGTTAAGTAGCGTAAACTGAAATTTGAAATTTGAAACCCTTCTCCCCCCAGAACAAAAATCAGTTATTCCCGATCTTTGTGTCGTAGATTAGGCTCTAACTACTGCCGCGTTTTGCTAAAATTATTCTTTATGTCAGTATTTTCTTGAAAATAAATTTTAAAGAAAATTTTCAAAAAATTCCGATAGAGGGCGCTTTAGACTTTGGAGTAACGAACAACTATTTTATACCGTTATTTTTTGTGTCTCATTAAATGCTTTCTAAAGCTTAGACTTAAATTTTCAGCCCAAAATCTGAATCGTTAGACGTGGTTAAGTTTCTGGGGAGAGGGGTTTGAAATTTCTACTCCTGAGCACAGTTCAGTTTACCATGTCCACACATTGTGTGCTGTGATACGAGGTAAAAAGACACAAATTAGGATTATGTTACCAAAGCATATTTATTAACATGTAATCACAATAAATGTTCAAAATTGTGACCACCAGAGGTTATGCACGCAGAACAACGGCGACGAATGGAACGGCGAACATTCGCGAAAACATCAGGCTTTTCGAGCACTTCCCCTACAGCGGCGGAAAGTCTGGCGACCAGTTCCTCGGGGGATTCAATGGGTGTCTCATACATAAGAGCCTTCAATCGTCCCCAAAAAAAGAAATCGAGGGGTGAAAGATCTGGCGAGCGAGCAGGCCAAGCAACAGGACCACCTCGACCAATCCATCTGTTCGGAAATGTGATGTCCAGATAGTTGCGGACGTCTCGTACGTAATGGGCTGGCGCTCCATCGTGCTGGAACCACATGACCCGCCGGATGCGTGGAGGAACAACGTTTAACAGGTCTGGCAGCACATGTTGCAGAAATGTGAGGTATGTTTTACCGTTGAGGCGTTCAGGAAGAAGGCACGGTCCGATTAGGTGGTCTCCGAGGATTCCTGCCCAAACATTGATGGAAAAGCGTCTCTGATGAGCATGTGGATACGTAGCATGTGGATTGATATCCGCCCATACATGTGCATTGTGTGTGTTAAATGTACCTTCACGTGTGAAGGTACATTCATCGGTGAAAAGCACAGTTCGTCCAAAATGTGGATTTAGCGCGTTCTGCTGCAGAAACCAGCGGGCGAATTCAATACGATTTGGATAATCCCCTGGAGACAGTTTCTGGACTCGTTGCACATGAAACGGGAGCAAATGTTCATCCTTCAGTACCGTCCAAGTCGTGGACTGTGAGGTATCCACCTGGCTAGCCACTGTTCGTGTACTTGTACTTGGCTGCGCCACTACTACATCCAGAATGGCTTCTGCAACAACTACTGATTCGTCCTTTTTTGCACGACCTGCATTCGACCGGGAAGCGAGAAATGATCCCGTCTCACACAACTGTCTGTGCAAGCGCTCGAAAGTTTTGCGGTTAGGCAACCGCCTGTTAGGAAATCGCTCTCCGTACATTCGTTGTGCCTCTGCACCATTTCCATCTGCCGCTCCGTAAATTAAATGCATCTCAGCCTTTTCCTTATTCGTGAAGGGCACCATCTTCCGATTCATTACTACAGCGACTTACACTTGACTCACCGTTCAGTGGTTTTTATGCCTGAATCGTGTCGAAATTTTGCATACGTGTTCTTCTTCTTCCCCATTTGACATTTGCATACTTTCTGTTTCCTTCTTCACCCGGTGACTAGCGTCAGGAATGGAGCTTTAACGTTTGCATGAGCGACGTTTCCAACCGTGCCAGTGCCTTTATGAGTGAATTCCGACTATGCAGTCCTTGACGAAAGTTGTATTTTTGCCTCGTATCACAGCACAGAATCGTTGGGCATGGTTAAGTAGTGCAAACTGAACTATGTTCAGAAGTTGAAATTTGAACCCCCTCCCCTCGCTACTGAACCACGCTCAGCGATTCAGATTTTGAGCTGAAAATTTAAGTTTAAGTCTAAGCTTTAGAAAGCATTTAATGAGACACAAAAAATAACGGTATAAAATAGTTGTTCGTTACTCCAAAGTCTAAAGCGCCCTGTATCGGAATTTTTTGAAAATTTTCTTTAAAATTTATTTTCAAGAAAATACTGACATAAAGAATAATTTTAGCAAAACGCGGCAGTAGTTAGAGCCTAATCTACGACACAAAGATCGGGAATAACTGATTTTTGTTCTGGGGGGAGAAGGGTTTCAAATTTCAAATTTCAGTTTACGCTACTTAACTACTCGTTAGGACTCAGATTTTTAGATCAAAATTTAAGTTTAAGTCTAAGCTTTCGAAATCATTTAAAGAAATACAAAAAATAACGTTAAAAAATAGTTGTTTGTTACTCCAAAGTCTAAAGCGCCCCCTATCGGCATTTTTTGAAATTGAACTTTAAAATTTTATTTCAAGAAAATACTGGCATAAAGAAAATTTTTTGCAAAAACCGCAAACGAATCGACCAATTTTTCCATGTTTTATAATCATTTGAAATTTCGGACCCTAAACTTTAATGCCCCCTATCTCCTTGGGAATACGTCTGGGACCCTTAGTCTCCTATTTAATATTATTTGTCTTTAAGTGTACTATAACCCCTTAAAGTTCTGCCCATCTTTTATGAATCACCCTGTATATATTTCAGAAACATTTTCTTCAATAAAACAACAAAAACAAGCAAATATATTTTTTAATTTTAGAAACATAATGTGTTTTTTTTTGTTTGTTTGTTTCTATTATAACTCGAATATCTATATTAAAAAGCATAATCCCGTTTTTAACTCAAAGCTCAAAAGTAAAAATAGATGTCGTGACATGGATTTGATCGCATGTAACTAGGCTTCTAAATATCGTATATTTTCAATCAAAACTACTGAATAGAACAAAATATTTACTTTTTAATAAAAATTGCTGGAAATATTTTAACTTATTATACATTTTTGATGATTTTTTAAATTATTTTCAAACATAAATTTTGTAACCTATAAACGCGAGAAATAACAATAAATAATTGTATACTATAATGATGTAAAATATGCAAAATTTAGGAGAAAAACATTACAACTGGTGATTTATTGTCCAAACTTCGTCAGTACATCTTTTTCAGGTATTAATGAAGTATCTATTTCTACATATATATTGCAAATGTGCTTGCAATTAAAGTATGCATTCAAATTATGATTTAAAATTTGTCATTAAGTTAAAGTACAATCTCGTAACGTAATATTGGAAAATATTGTAAAGGAACATTTTTAAATATATTGTGCAATCAGTTCACGTTGTGAAGGTATGAAAAAAAAACTCTGATGCCTCTAAACATTTGTAGACATAGGAAGACCAATAAAATATTAGTGTATACCTATTGCATGAGTCTAATATTTTGGTTCATTTCATCGTCAGATTGGAGTGGTCAAATAGGAAGTTGCATCCGTCTCCTGCTCGCTATGCTTCAATAACTGTAAAAACGAAAAAGAAACGTTTCTAGAGCTGGAATAATACTGAAAATTCGGAAAAATAAAAGTATCATAACTCGGTAAGTTTTAGTCGTAGGAAAATGGATTTTTCACTGTTATACTCTGAACACAGAGAATTTGTTTCTAAATATAACGTAGGACTCAGGAAGACTACAGAAATTTATGTTTCGAAACTTTTACAAATATAACTATTTTGAGGCAAATGACTTTTGATATGATGAAGAACACAATCTGAAACATTTTTGCAACTGGAACTATACCTCTAATGCTAACATTTTACGAATGACACATTGGATAACAATAAGAAAGTGTACTCTGTATATATATTTATTATAACTATTTTTTCACCAGAAATTTACAGTGCGCCTAAATTACAATGTATCTTTTTCTTATATACAATATTACTGTCATACTATAGCCTGTTTAAGTATACAATTTATATTAAATACGAATTTTCAGGCGGGGGGAGGACCCGAATGACAATAATTCAGGCAAGGAAAGGGTCCACCCGCTAGAAGAATCAGGGCCTCGAATGGGTAAACTGAGCTCTGAATGTACCGTGTGAACACGTTTGAAAACTTTGCTCAGTTTATTCTTATGATAAATACACGGTACAAGTTTTTAAATACAATAAAGAGAAAATAGAATCGGGTCATATTGGTCCGAACGATGCATTAATACAATTAAAAAAATATATATGGAGAATGTAGAAATGAAAGTAAATTATTTTCAGGTGAATAACTTGTCACCCTCACTTACAAAGTGAGGGGGGTTACAATGACAGTGGAGTAAGTCAAAATTTTGAAAAATCTAGATAACCATATTTTTACTGAACGTATATTAATTGCTATTCAGTTCGACAGTCAAATAAGTCATATTTCACTTAGGGGGTCGTTAGAGGGCAAAACAAGTTGGACCACTTAATGCAACGGCAATATGACAAGTTTCACAAAACCCTTCATTTCTCATATTACTAAATATTGACATACTCCACTGACATTCTAACCCCCTCAAGTCACAAAATGTTTAGCAATTATTTTTATTCTATAGTTTTTTTTTTATAAACAGTTGAAAAGAGTTTCGGGTCAAATAGACCTGACCAGATCAGCAAGGTTAAACAGCTCAATTCAGACAATACTTAAAAGAAGAAAAATTCGTTCAACCCATTAAGACTCAAAATTAATGTAATCAAAGCTCCGCAATTTTTATAGAAGCAGTGAATATTTGGAGGGTCAGCGTCAGTTTTTAATTTAAAAAAAATTTATTACATTTGATAGATTTATTATAAGTTTTTTCGAAAAAATATGTTAAAATGCTACAATTTTAAAATTGTGACAGATTTGAAACTCAAACATTTTTTTATTTTTTTATTTGATCATTTAATTAAAAATGAAATGGAAATTTATTTTATTTTACAGAATATCTACTTTAGTTTTTTTTTAAAAGAAAAACAGAGGGACCTTCAACAATTGACACGTTGTTGTTGTTTTTTTGTTTGTTTCTTTAAAAAGGAATCTGATACTTTGCATACTTTCATATCCAAGTGCGTTTATTTTTGTTTCAAAAATATATCGTCTCTTTCCGAATTCCTGTCTAAAATCAGTCGACTAAAAAATGCATTTAAAAGTATCACTATAGAAATTGTCTTTTAAGAACTCGTAGCTTTTGTAGCTTCCTCAGTGTTGAAGAAAAGAGTAAAATTTCCCTAGTCTCAAGAATCAATGCATATTCCTGCGCGGGTCTAACCCGTGTTTATTCTGAAAGTTCTATTTAAAATCAACCCGATCCCGACAGACAAAAGTCATCAACCCGAAACCCAAAATATTTAAACCCTAACATGAAATGGAAGAAAATTAATTCAAATTTTAATACAGTTATGGAAAAGTAATCTGCAATTTTATATCTAATATAAATTTTATCCCGACCCTAAACCGAAACAATTAAAGTCAGTCAGGTTGAATTCGGGTAAAATCGGGTTACCCGACCCGATGCGGGACTCTAGTCTATTGTCAAAGTGTTATTTGATAAAAATGATGAATTTTGCGATTGCTCTCTCTGAATTATTGTCACTCTGAAGCCGCTTAAGATAAATTCATGAAATTATAGCAATGCATTTTTTTAGAATCTACATGAAACCAAAAATAAATTAAACAGGAAAAACTGCATTTTAATATTTTTTATAATAATTATTATAATTATTTCACACTAATTTTAACTTTAATCAAAACTCTATTGTAAAAATATTGGATTTTTCATTTAGCCTGTTCAAAAATGTCCATACATTGGTTCCGATTAAACCTTAAATGGTCTTAGAAAGACAATACGCGCACAAACCCATGATTTGGTGTTATGTATTTATTATTTATATATATTAATAAAATTTGTCTGTATGGCATATTTTACTACCTAGTATTTGTTTATTATAATCACATTATTATTATTATTATTAGTATTACTTGATATTTAAAAAAAAATGATCAGAAAAGAAAAAGGTCACACGTTTTGATCCAATAAATTTTATTTTAAAAATGCAATTATTAAGTAAAATTTCTCGTTGTAAACATGTTTATTTTATTTATGAATTATACACCAGAAGTTAGGATATTTCAAATGATGCAAGACACTGTATTTTCTCTACTTATATTGCCACAACAATAAACTTCCTTGTAGATTTCTATTGAGATTTCTAAAGAAATAACGAAATAGGAATTCTTTGTTTGGATAAATGAAAATAATGAACTTTTTTCTAACGTTTCTCTTTTATATTTCTAACTCATTTTACAACATTATTACGTCTTTACTTTCTTGCTTCATCTGTAACATATTTTTTATTACGTATTTTTTTAATCTTTTTATGTTCTTTTCATATTCATACTCATATGACTCCTGTGGATATTCGTATATTTATTGCCTCCACTGGAATATTAAAGGACAAAACCATGTCACTAGCTTATAAAACTAGAATATTCGTGAAAATTTGGCACCTTTCCAGTTCTAAACTGCTTTCATTTGGTGATAAATATTTGCGTTAGAGTTGTCATAAAAAACTGTCAGGCAGAAAATAACGCTTCAACAGCAAATCCCTAGCATTTGTAACGTAATTTATAAAATCATTAAACTAAAATAAAAATAGATTATAAAATAGAATGTGTTTTTCTGGGACTTTTTCCTGCGTTAAAAGATTACGATATTACAATTTTAAGCGTTGAGATATGTTGGACTAGAAAGTGTAAAAAGGATATGAAGTATTACTAAAAAGAAAACTGCCCAGTTAAACTGAGGGCATTGAGCTCACAGGCTATTCACACTAATTTGAAAAATAAAGAAATCAACAATATATTAAGGGGGGTCATCCCCCCGTTACCCCCCTGATAGTTAATTAATGAACCCCTTAAACTAATCAGGGAAGTCTCTAATTACAATGAATATATATACAAAATTTGAAGAAAATCGGATAATTCTGCATGAAAAACCCATTTATCTAAATTAAGGGGGGATTAGCCCCCCCTTTCCCCCTTAATACTTAACCAATGAACTCCAAAACTCTTCAGAGAAGCGCATTATCACAATGAACCTATATACAAAATTTGAAGAAAATCGGATAATTCTGCATGAAAAACTCATTTATCTAAATTAGGGGGGGGAGGTTATCCCCCCTTTCCCCCTTTATACTTAACCAATGAACCCCCAAAACTATTGACAGAAGCGCATTATCAAAATTAACCTATATACAAAATTTGAAGAAAATGGGATAATTCTGCATGAAAAACTCATTTGTCTAAATTAGGGGGGGGTTATCCCCCCTTTCCCCCTTTATACTTAACCAATGAACCCCCAAAACTATTGACAGAAGCGCATTATCAAAATGAACCTATATACAAAATTTGAAGAAAATGGGATAATTCTGCATGAAAAACTCATTTGTCTAAATTAGGGGGGGGGGTTATCCCCCCTTTCCCCCTTTATACTTAACCAATGAACCCCCAAAACTATTGACAGAAGCGCATTATCAAAATGAACCTATATACAAAATTTGAAGAAAATGGGACAATTCTGCATGAAAAACCTACTTATCTAAATTATGGGGGGTTAGCCCCCGTTTCCCCCCTTTATGGTTAACCAATGAACCTCCAAAACTAATCAGGGAAGCGCCTTATCACAAGGAACCTATAAACAAAATTTAAAGTAAAACGGTTAGTTCTATCAAGAGTTATCGCGTTACGTACATACATACATACATACGTACGTACGTACATACACACATACAGAACCGGCGGGCACATAAGCTCTACGGCTTTGATAGCCTGTGAGCTAAAAAGTCCATACATTTATAATTTATTTATTTATTTACTAGCTGACCCGCCCGGCGTTGCCCGAGCCCTTGTAATAAACTTAAATCTCTTAAAAAACGGAATTCTGGCCATGGTCTACGATAGCTTCGGAACCGTATACCCGGCATGCTCGTACGCTCTAGAAAATCTTTTATTTCCCCCTACTACCGCCAGGGGAGCATTCTGTTATGAACAAACTTCTTTCCGAACGAACTTCTGAGACAGGTCCCCGCTGCCTACGTTACTGTATAGTAGGCGCACTACAAAATTGAGCGGTTTTCGAGAAGATTGGAACATTATTAGCCCAGTTATTGCAATAAGGCACAGTTAGAGAAAATAACCTTGAGTGAGGTGCCGAAGGGAGGAGATGTTCGAGTGTCCTTCAGAAAATGACTAATTAGGAGGCCCACTATGCATCAATAAATATTCGTTCGTTTTGTTAAGCTAGGAACTTAATTACAAAGTTGGCTTAAACTCTTATTTGTAAATAGTGGTAACCGCTACTCATAAATTTAATTTAATGTTATAAAGGGTGACTATTAAGTCAAATATAATGTTTGGAATCACTTGCGTTGAAATCGGAAAGATAGTTGCTGATATATAGAAACGGGGCATAGTTAGAGAAAAACCTTGAATGAGGGGGCCGGGGGGGGGAGGGTTGTTCAAGTACCCTTCAGCAAATAACTAATTAAGAGGAGCACTATGCATCTTTCGAAATTCGTTCGTTTGCTTAAGCTAGGAACTTAATTACAAATTTGGCTTACCCAATTATTCGGAAATAGTGGTAACCGCTACTCATAAATTTAGTTTAATGTTATAAAGAGTGACATTTAAGTTAATTATAATGTTTGGAATCACTTGTGTTGAAATCGGAATAATAGTTGCAGAGATATGAAAACGGAGCATAGTTAGAGGAAAAAACCTTGAAAGGAGTGCCGGGGGGGAGGGGTTGTTCAAGTGTCCTTCAGCAAATGACTAATTAGGAGGACCACTATGCATCTTTCAAAAATCGTCCGTTTGCTTAAGCTTTGAACTTAATTGCAAATTTGGCTTAAACTATTTTTCGTAAATAGTGGTAACCGCTACTCATAATTTTAGTTTAATGTTATAAAGAGTGACTATTAAGTTAATTATAATGTTTGGAACCACTTGCGTTGAAATCGGAAAAATAGTTGCTGAGATATGGAAACGGAGCATAGTTAGAGAAAAAACCTTGAAGGACGGTCCGGGAGGGGTGGGGTGGGGGGTTGTTCAAGTGGCCTTCAGCAAATAACTAATTAGGAGGATCACAATACATCTTTAATGATTGATTCATTTGGTTAAGCTAAGAATTTAATTTGAAATTTGGCTGACACTATTATTCGAAAATTCTGGTAACTGCTTTCTAGAAATACACCTTGAAGCTTAAATGTAATTAGACCCTTGTCCCTCTTAATTCCCGCAAATATAAAAAAGAATCTGTTAAATAAAGTTTCTGTATTAACAATCTCCATCATAATAATAAATGTCATGTAAAAAAAACTTAAACCCGACTAATTGTCATGAAGAAAAATATGCCTGCAAAATATTTCAATCAGTGGGACGTATGTGTAATTTGTCATGCACAGGTGGCGCGACAATCGCATGGCTCCTCTACGTTGATAACTTCAATCCATGTTGATACTATTTAGTTAGAAATCCTTATTTATGCATCGCTACTCTGGTTTATTTAATTACTTCTGTGAAGAATCGATGCAACCAACCAGTGAACCAACCAACCCAAGAGAATAAAGTGTATTTTTAATGAGAGTTCTTTGTGCATTTTAATTAATATTTCAGAAAGTAATTAAAATATTAAAATTCTGAAGTAATGTTGCAACAGGAGAGGGTTTGGACTACCTAAATCTAAATTTCCAGCCTTCTAGGTGGGCCAGATTTTCCTAGCCATCGCCAACAGACACACACACACACACACACACACACACACACACACACACACACACAGACACACAGACACACAGACACACAGAGCGAAACTTTCTTTTATTACATTAGATTTATTTATTCTTAAACCTACATTTTTTGAATAAATATTAGATTATAATATAAAATCATATTGGCGCAGCATGTCCCTAAAGGGACTTTGGGCCATAAAATCCCATTCAACCAACCAACTAATATCAAATTATAAACAAGAAAGAAAAATCATGCACCAAGCATAGATTATGAAACGCTTTCCAACACTTACAGAATACTTTAACAAGCCATTGCTGCTTAATAAGGTAAATAAGGTATCTAAGTAAACATTTCAGAAAAACACAAAACACATTTGAAAACCAGATTTCAGCAATTACAGTCCACAGCTGGAAAAATACTCCAATTCTTTTCGGCAGCCCTGTATTTAATTTATATACTATTTGTATATACTCTATAGTATGCTACAATTTAGTTTAGTAATAAAACACATAACACAGTTGGAAATTCATCTTCAGCAGTTTCTACAAATAAACGGAAACATACTTGAATAATTTTATACAGCCATGTACATTAGAGATGAGACGGGCTCAGCCCGAGCCCGAAAGCCCGAGCCCGGGCCCGACACGGGCTCGGGCTCATTCTTTCTGAAACTGACAATTTTAATTATTATCATATAGAAAAAATAAAAATAACTTTTCCCTTAAAAAATTACATATTCCATTTCAAGTAATTTTAATGTTATTTTGATCAGAAAGAATAGAAGGGGAAAAAGAAGTCTTATTTTTCTTTTCTAGTATAGAATGTTGCTTTAAAAGAAAATTTATGATATTTGCAACGCGAATAGCGACAGGGTGATATGGCGCCAGCCAATACGAAGTGGCGCGAATAATATTTGTTCTAGATTTTCTATAGGATGTTTTTTAATTGGAATGTTTATTATTTTTTTAGAGAGATCTAATGCGAGATGAATATATTTTTTTGTTTTTAGTCAATGAGCATTAGCTTAGGTTTGCAAATTTTTAGTATTTTATTGTGTGCGAGTCATACTCGCTCTTCGTATGAAAATAATGTCAGTGATTCTATTTTTAATCATGAACTCTGCTCATGCTCAAGCTCTGATCTGCACATTTACGAAGAAACTTTCATTCGTAAGTAGATATAATTACCATGTATTGTTATTCTGATAGAAAGCAATTGAAAAGTGTTTCCAATTTTCCTGTAAAAGCACAGGATCATTCAGATAACGGTGCCAAATTTTTAATTTAAGCTGATTTTCAAGGAAACGAAATGTTGTTTTAATTAAGGAATAAATTATAAGTTACGATATACACCTTTTATAAGAATCAGAAAACGTTGTTCGATTCTTCAGCACATAAATAGTAATTTCTGCAAATTGCATGCATTTATTCATAAAACGCATTTCGTTAATTTGGCCCTCAGATTTGCTTATTGGGAGAGCAAAATATTTACATCCTTTTAAGGAAGCATATTTGTATTTGATACCAAACTTCTCTTTTGATAAGATTAAATGTACATTTCTATAAAATTAATTATGTGCACGGGATAAACATTTATTTTCATGTACAAAGTTTTTAAAAAATGAGATATTACTTTTAAAACAATTTTTAAATATTATGCAATTTTGTTTCGGTATCGGGCTCGGGCGCGCTCGGGCTCTGATGACACAAAATGTTTCGGGCTCGGGCGGGCCCGGGCTCTGAAAAGAGAGCCCGAACTCATCTCTAATGTACATTACCTTAAGCTTTTTATACACGCCACATATTGAGCTGTAGTTTAATTCAGGCAAATAAACGCTGAAATAACACTTCCAGAAATTATCGTACATAGGCAACCATGTATTCAGTTCTTTGCGTGTCCCAGTAAATGATTTCATTTATTAACAAACCTTTTTTGGTATACTAAATATAGTTCACGTTCAAAATGCATAACTCGATTAAAAACCCATTTTAATCATTTTACGCTGATGCACCGTAATGCTTACGAATTTTTTTGTGTAGCCCTGTATATGATCTGTAGCATTTATACATACCTCGTAGCATTCAAAAATTAAATTAAACGCATGCTTTACTAAAATCCCACTTCAAATTTTGGCTTATAAACAATAATTCGGACACAGTACTGTACCCGAAATATTTTGTGTGTCCCTGTAAATGAACGGCTATGCACATAACAAGTATCTTTTATATTAAAACAGACATAAACAACGCCTGCATTCAGCAGTTAGAGCGACAGCTCGGAACGCTGTGGACCCAGGTTCGATTCCTGGCTCTGGCTAATTTTTCACTCCATGTTGGATTATTGTATTTATTGTATGTATGTCTGTATTATAATAATTTTATATCTGTAAGTATCTTTTAGTAAACCTCAATAATGTATACCAACTTCATTATATTTGAAATGGCGTAACATAATTAAAATATGTTGCAAACATTTTTTCCCCGTAGACCATTATGCAAAGAATACTTTTGTGTAGCACTGTATATGAAAGAAAAAAGCTTTGGCACTCTCTTGAGTGCCCCTGTAAAAAAAAGTATAAGTTCTAGACGTACAATGTTCGTTAGTAAGCATCTTTTAGTGTATCTCACTGACGTGCATCAATTTTAATATATTTAAAACAGTGTCACATTATTAAAATGCACTGCAAAGGATCTCCCCCGGAGACCATAACGCAACGGCATTCTTTTGAGTGCCCCTCTAAAAAAACAACAACAGATCAACAGGTGGCGGCGCTCCCACCAATCGCAGTACACACAGGAACTCTCCTGGTCATGCTCGTTAAAAGGTCCATAGACCTTAGGTACGGCGATTGACGTGCAATATGTTTGAAGTTGTGTAACATCTGCAAAATTAAACTCAAATGATTTTTCCCCATAGCCCGTAATGTAACGGAATTATTTTGAGTGTCCCTGTAAAAAACTATAAGTGCTACACACTTCATTTTCAATACCGAACATGCTATAGTAAACCTCCATAACATATATCAATTGCATGACTATCCGGATATATTTACGCGAGTTAATGCACAGACAGACAAACAGACAGACGGCAGACAGACAAACCGAATTCATAAACACTTTTCAACTATGTTGGAAAGTGTTAAAAAAGAATTGAAAATCAGATTGAGTTACAGTAAATAATAAAAAAATTAGATACTTTTTTTTTTTTTTAAGAAAAAAAAACTTTTTTTTTATAGTGTGCTTGGCATTTTTAAAAAAAATATTGGCACAGTTCGAGCTTAAGAAAGTGAAATGTGTTGCCAAATGATATAAACAGCTATGAAAACTAAACTTATGAAATTATTAAGCTTGTTTGTGTAATATTTATCTTCTTCCCGCGATTGCGCTTATACTCTAAAGCGAAAGCTCAGTTTTCGGCGCTGTCATACCTTGTCATCCCTTGTGTATATATTTAAAATGTTACTTTTCAGTATACGTATTAGATAAATTACTTTTGTTTATATGCAACAACTGATAAGTAGACTTTGTATGCAAAATAAATTGTATAAATATTGAAAAAAAAATTCTTGTGTGTATGAAAAGTTGTGTGTTTGTGTGTATGTTGACAGAATATTATCAAAAATTGCCTTCGCTTGCCAAAGCTACTTTCTCTATCTTCCCAATGCCCTTATAACAGAGAAGTACCAAAATGTAAATATACAGGTTATTTCAACAAGAGCTCTCTGTCTTTAAATTTCAATAATTCATTAATTATTATTATAACTATTATTTCATTAACTACTATTATACAGATGAAATAAATAACCTTGCTCATCAGTTCATAAGTATTGTATACAACAATTTTTAAAATATATCAAAATCCCGTCAATTGAAGCTGCAAGAACTGCAAGACTGCGCAAACTAACATGAAAAAATGCATCAAAGGTGTCTTATTTCTAATTGTTACTTAATTTACCTATTAAGACTGAAGAAATATTAGTATTTTAAATGTTTGAAGTGAATTAGTGCAGTGCCATTTATTGACACAAACTTGAATTATTTTTTTAATTCCATCTAAGGCATAATTTTACTCTAGATAATATAAATTTGTCCTATTATTTAAGTTACTCGATATAAAATTTATGACCAACATGATTAACACATCATTGTTCATTTAGTATGCATTTATGTTGTTACGGTTGGTTTCAACAAATTTCTTTTTTTTAATCTACATTAATTATTTAAATCACTTTCTCAACATTTATTTAAAAGCACTCTTTTTTTCTGTTTCTAATAAAAATTTAAATAAATAAAAGTAATTGTAATAATTATAATAAAATCAGTTTTTATTTTTTCTTCTTTCTTTTTCTTTTTTGCAAAGTAATTTCAACGTTTATAGTCTAACGTAGCTTCCTGTTTTTCAAATACGAAAAGCAGACAGCAAGGGAGGGATGTTTTGTCAGTAGACTGCACAGGTGGAAAATTTGGAGTCATCTAGTCTGACTTTGATATAAGAATGACCGACCGCCCTGTATAAGAATTACGTTATCTTATGAGTGTACTATACACGCAATTAGGCTTTGTAAGTTTACGTCAGGCTTCAATTGGCTCTGCTATCAGGCGGATAGCTGGCGCCCATGTAAACAGAGGCTAACAGGACCCCCTTCAGCACACGCCATGGGGGTGATGCATGGTTTCCTTCCCCCATGAAGCGGCCGGCAGAGTGGAGCGGCAAGCTGTAGTCTTCACGATGAGTCCATTTTTCCTTTTGTTTCCATTCCCGTACCCCTGGCAGAGTGGATCGGTCCCGTTTTTCAAGCAGCGCGGGAGAATGAATGTTTACGACACTTGTTGCTTGGCCAAGAGACCTGTCGTTTGACTCGTAAAAAAAATTCGACTTATTACGGGGCTCGAAGATTGGCCTGTGGGCTGGATCGCGAAGTTGTTGAAGGCGGACAGGTTTCTGGAAGATTTTTTTTTTGAGAGTGGGGCATTGATGGCCCTACATTAACCATCCTAAATCATGATGTTATGATGAAAAGAGGCTATAAGGGCATTTTCGAATTGCGGATCTATAACTGTTAACGAGAAATTAAGAAGAAGATATGTGTAGCCTATTTTTTTTTGGCGTAGTGGCGCTCCAAGATTATGACTTCTTAACCATCAGAAGTGATCATAGATATTGAACTAAACCGGTCGTTAGAAGTCGTAGTGTTCTGAGTTACGGTGATGGCTATCTTCGAATAAAACACATGCTTCAGGAAGGTGAAATTACTGACTCCGACGGTGAAGTTCTGGACCGTAGAACGATTTTCCCCTCCGGACTAGATGATGGACCTAGTAGTTGATGGCAAGTGATGCAGTGAGATGAGAGGATTGATGAATGTTAGCTTGAAACCACGTCTGAATTTTTCCCCAGCCTGAATACTCCAGCTTAAGTGCTTCATCAGATTTTGAAAAAGGAGGAAATGCTCCTAAGTGCCCATTGACTAAAATTGTAGAACTCTCTACCTGTTGTAAGTACTATTTGCATAGTTTTTCTTTTTATTTATTTGTACCTCTTTTAAAAAAAAAAAAAAAAAAAAATATGTTTGCTATACCAGAGTTTAAAAGTGAAATGAATATCTTTGGATAATTTCAATAAGAATAAACATTATGAACAGAAATAGTCTGTAGGTTAATATATAATGTTTGTATGTTTGAACGACCATTAAATGGTAATATGATGGTAATTTTAAAAATATGATGTGTAATTTAAAAGTAACCAGTGAGTGGTTTCAACTTAAAAGATCAGCTGTTATATTGTTTTATTAAGATTATTTTTGATAACTTAGTTGCTTCATTATTTTAAATGTTCAAATAAATTGTGTTTTTTTTTTGTTTATTATCAAAGTTGGTATGTTTTTCTTTGTATAAATCTCTAAATAATTAATTTTTTATATTCACAGTAGACCTATAAGAATGGCCTAACCTTTCTGTGATTAATTAAAAAAAAAAAAGGGAGAGAAAATTCAACTTTATTAAATTAGGACTTTAAAATTTCTTAAGTTTAAATTCATAACTGACTGTTTTAATGAACATAAATTGAAGTTCACTCAATGTTATACAATCGTATTTTTGATCTTGATTTAAGGATGGATAGATTAATAAGTGAAACAGTAATATTAAATTTAATTTCATAAAATGTTAAATTAAGCTTTAACTCTCCTCTTTCAGAAACATTGTTTTTCTAAAATATACACCAAAATTGTTTTATTTTAAAAAGTTAAAAAAAAAAAAAAAAAAAAAAAAAAAAAAATATCCAGTCATTATACACCACTATACGATTCTTGGTTAACCGATCGGATCTTGTTCAGAATCTCTATGGTTGTTCTAAAATTTTAGTACATCATCATATCCCTATTCTATTAACGGATTTAACTCTTTCCCCTTTTGGTCCTCATATTGGAGGAATTTCAGGTTGTCTGCATTTTTCCAAATTATATGATGATTACACTTTTGTTAATTTAATGTGTATGGAGATTTGAGCTTGATCGGGTTGGAGTGGAGTTGGGTGTTCTTTATTATGCAATCCAGTATGCTACTTGATTTAGAAATCTGTTGCCCCTTACTACATTTAATATTGTCTTAAAATGATGAGTTCAAAATTATCATTGTTGTATTAACCTATTCGGATTCTTAAGTTTTGATATTTTGATTAGTTTAATATAATTTGCTACCTTTTCCATGGCAACAGATTTCAGTGGAGCTAATCAGGGTATACTTATTTTTTTCTAAATATTTAATTGTCAAGTGAAGATTGAGTAATAAATGAGCTTTTTAAGTCTAAGTAAGTTGTGTTTTAGAAAGAACCCCAAAACCCCACAACAATGTAGCGCAAGATTTAAATCGCATTCTATATTCATTCTTCTATCTAAGATATAATTTTACATCAGATTACATAAAACATATTAAAAACATCAGAGGCGGTTAATCAGTTTTCGAACTTATTTCTTGTTTTGTAAAGCTCTAATTTATTAATTTTGTCACTAATATCGATAATTAATGAGATTAATTTAATTCACATTTAATTAACTCGGTTTACATTAAATAAATTAATTTTATATAATGATTAATTTTCGTTAAATATTAAGCTGTGGAAGTGAAGTAATACAATGATGGGATTAAAATAACAAATTTTTCTCTGCCCTAATGACTTTTTCAAATTTAACCAAGAAAGGAAAATGATGCGACACACATAAATTATGTAACACTTTCCAATATTACCAATATTATCTGAATTGTTTTACAAAATATCGATATTTTGGATCAGTTAAAAAAAATTGCCCTTGAAGAAATTTTTTTCTATTAAAAGGACAAAATTTATTAAGCAGTCATTGGAAAATCAAGTCGCACTGATAAAAATTTCTATCTCATCAAAAACAACTCGTTGTAAATGATCCCGCCAAGCCACAAACCTAAAACGTCAGCCATAAAAAGAAGTGATATCACTTAAAAAAAACGATATAGAAGTGCATACTCCGAGTCCCGTGTAAAAATCTATCACCACTCATAATGTTTCCAAAGGACTCGGAGTGAGGTACAGTATGTGAAAACTGCTTGGCGAACTGCAGGCTTTTAAAATGTTCGCGTTTCCTGCAAATACATATGACTATATTATTTTTTTCATTATTTTTTTTATTTATTTAATTATTTTGCTCCCATAAAATTGTAAAAAGCTGAAGCTCCTGTGTTTGCATGTCTTTTCTTATTTATGAGCTTGAAAAATTAATTTGTTGATTTTATTTACCATTATTTTCATTTACCATTTAAACTAGAAACACCTCTCTTACGAAGAAGATTTCTTAAGTAAACATGTAAAGATTTTGAGTTTGTAATATATATATATATATATATATATATATATGCTAGGCATAACCAGAAGAGACCGAAAGAGAATAACGTGGATAAGAAGTCAGACGAAAGTTTTTGACATTATCGAGAGAATTAAATGGCTAAAATGGAAATGGGCTGGGCACATTGCAAGAAGACAAGACAATAGATGGAGCACAAACACCCTACAGTGGTATCCCAGAGATGTAAAACGACCAAGAAGACGACCTCAAGTAAGATGGAGTGACGAAATCAGAAAAGTGGCCGGTGTTAATTGGATGACTAAAGCACTAGACAGGCAACAATGGAAAAATCTGGGGGAGACCTACATCCAGCAGTGGATTGAAAACGGTTGATGATGATGATGATGATGATATATATATATATATATATATATAATTATAATATCTATGAATTTCAAAAAACATATCAAGTTCTTGTATCATTCTACTTAAATCTCCAAAGAGATAATTAATGATAATGTGTAGACAGAATACCACATAGCTAATAGATTAACAAGTGCAATCATAATATTACCATAGCTTGTGCTTCAATGGTAATTGGCCAAAAATACTGAAATCATGAAAAAAAAATTTGAAAAAAAAGAGAGAGAGAGAGAAAAAAAAAATAATAATTTGGAATTGCTATCAAGTGAATACAAATGGATTAAGAAATAAAATATGAACCATATACAATGGAAAATTGGACAACAAGAGAATTAAATCAGAATTGGATATGAAAAAACACATGTAGATATAATCATCAGCCTGGATGTACCCACATGTGTTTTAAAAAATAATTCAGTATTTCATAATTCTACTGGCATATATGCTAAGATCAGTAGAATCACCCAGGTATACTGAAATATTACCAGTAAACAATTGGAAATATTAAAATTTGAAATAATAAAATTGGAGATAAAAAACCCGTGAAGAATAGATAAAATATTTCACTCACATCAATTATAATAAAATCTGTATACAACACCTCACTGAATTACCACCAGATATCAGTTTGAAATAATAAAATTGGAAATAAAAACCAGTAAATAGTCGATGAAATATTTTACTCACAATAATTATCCAGAATCCTTCTTCATGATACCACACGTCCACATGGCACACATATGAAACATCTCACACTTGCTGACATAGTCGAGTTGAGAGAAATTATTTGAAAGACAAGTTGAGAGCACATCTTTTGAAATATTACCCCAACTATGACACCCCAACACAAATTGATTCAAAAACACACAAATTTATTCCTGTGATAATACACTAATAACAAAATTATATCCATGAATATACTAATACTCCATCCAATTTTAATACCTAAAAGTAAAATTAATATACAAGCGATAGCGCCATCTAAATTAAATATAATATTATCAATATTATCAACATATACATGACAAGTAATGTGCCTCCATCTATTGGTATTATAATTATTCAAAATTTAAGATTGAGTTACATATCCACTATATTAGATTTAATTATATATATAAACAGTAAAAAACAATACTAACTTGTAGTTTTACATTAAAATCGTACAAAATCCCACTATATGAATAAATTTACCCAGAATTAATCCATCCTACACATCATTTCAAATATTCTTAACAAGAGTATATATTATGTAAAAGAGATATTGTTTTTAATACAAAGTGCTGGTGCTGCCATCTGTGTTAATCCACTTATATATATTATAGAATATCTTTATAATGCAATGCAGTATTTAAAAGACATATTAAAATTAAACTTTAAAAAAAATATATATATATTGCATATAGATATGTATGTGATTTATAATCATCAATGTTATCCATGTATAATTTTATGTTTTTTTTTTTTTTTTTTTTTTTTTGTATAAGTTAATTTATATATGTTTTAAAACTGAACATCAGTAACACTTAAAATAGAGGTGATTGGCTAAACGCACTATCACAGACTATATAAAGTGCACATAATGTACAATCAGTTAATAAATATCCTTATATGTTTTAATTGTATTTATGTATGTTATAATTGTAATTTGCTATATCTTTTGTTATATGTTATCGCACAGTAAAACAATAATTTATTACGTACCATGTTTATATTTATATGATATAATAAATGTTATTTAAAAGAGTTGATGATTGAATTTATCATAAAAATTGGATAACCATATATTTTTGCTTGATCTCGAATAAATCTAATATTTTTGTTTTTATTTATATCTGAGCATAGGTATTTTATACGATGAAGATAATTGATAATTATATTTTTATAAACTGATTTATGTAAACATGAAGCAAAATTGGTAAAAATATTTACTTTAAATGGAAAATCAAATCTCTTATCATAAATATCAAAAATTAATTTATAATTATCCTTAATATTAATTTTTAAGTCAAGAAAACTTATATTATTATTAATTAAATCATTTTCGCTTGATTTAAGCTGATTATTATAAAAATTGAGTGGTGATGTGCAATTTTTATCATTGAAATAAAATATGATAATGTCATCAATATAGCGATAAAATACATAATCATTGTTCAGACTAATATTTCTTTCATAATAATATAAGTAAAGGTCAGAGAGAATACTAGAAGCGGTCCCGCCCTGCGGAATTCCCTGGCATTGTTTATAAATAATATTGTCATATATGATGTAATTATTATGCAATGTAAAATTTAGTAAAGTTTAAAAAAAATTTACGGAAATATGTTCTTTTAATTTTAATTGAGATTTAAATTCTTTAAATAATATACACATTGTTTTATGTAAGTCTTTTATATCAATGTTATTAAATAAATTATTAAAATCCATTGTTTTTATGAATTTTACCGGATTGATATTATGTATTTTATTAATAAGTTGAAAACTGTTTTTTAGGCAATGTTGGTTATTATGTTTTAACGTTATATCATATATCTGCTTTAAAATATTAAGTAGTAAATTGCTTGTATTATTATTCTATGTGTTACACCCGATGGTAACTGTGCGAAATTTAATTGGATTTTTATGAAATTTTGGAATTATAACAAGATAAGGATAATTTAAATTATTACATTTGATTTTTAGTAATTTGTGATAATTTAATAATTTTCTATAATTAATTTCAATATTTAATTTAGTTTTATTAAAAATATTACTTGTGTTAATTGCATTGTGAATTAACACTTTATAGTACTCTTTACAAATGATAGCATAATTATTTGAAGATTTATCTACATAAGTAATTATAAATTTGTTTTGTAATTCTGATATATGTTTATTTATATTTTTAAAAGCTGCATGTGTAATATGTTGATAATTTTTTATAATTTCATTTTTTAATTTATCTATTACAGAAAATCTTCATTCACTAAAATACTCGATTGGTTTATTGTAATCAATAGCAATTTTATATATAAATAAATCAATATCTTGAATAAACTGCAATATTATGGATTTGATATTACATCTATATGGAAGGCGAAATTTTGTTCCATTATGCATTAAGTTTTGTAAAATAGGTTGTTCTACAATATTAAGATCACCAGTAATGATATGACCATGTGTTGTATTTATGTACTTTTGAAATTTTGGGTCATTACACACACATATATATATATATATAATGATCATACGCATATTAATAACAATGCACCTTATAATAAACGTTAACTAAATTAAGATATATTGTAATAATTCTAGCGTAAGCGGAATCGCATAAGTCTGGGGAAAAATCCGCTCTGTCAGTTCTTTCGCATACAAAAATATTTATAAAAGTGATATAACAAAAATTAAAAATTTATTTTTTCGATTTTCAAAATTGATATACTGCATATATTATAAAAGCCTGCAGGTTGCCAAGCAGTTTTCACATACTTTACCTCACTCCGAGTCCTTTGGAAACATTATGAGTGGTGATAGATTTTTACACGGGACTCGGAGTATGCACTTCTATATCGCTTCTTTTTATGTGATATTACTTCTTTTTATGGCTGACGTTTTAGGTTTGTGGCTTGGCGGGATCATTTACAACGAGTTGTTTTTGATGAGATATCATTCCTTTTTGTAAGGTGTTTAATTTCAATTACACAGATCCCATTTTTATTCAGAAAAGAAAAGATAAAAGAAAGATGAAAGGAGCAAAATAAAAGAATAATTGTGATGCTATAAACAGAATTATACATCAGAATTATACAATTTATTGAGTGACTTATTCCAATGTACATGTCGCTACCATAGCAACGGGGGAAACTTTTATATTCATTTCCTTACATTGTATTCATCAGATTATTTATGACATGTTTATTTTCTTTTTTCTTTTGTTAATATCATATCACTCTTCCGTTTATATACATTCAAAAAACAAAAGAATAGAAAATTTTACAGTAGTTTACAAAGTAATTAAAATACTGCAGTTTCAGAAAAATGTGGAAAAATAAGAAGCACCTTTTTTTTGGTCAATTATAACAATGAGTTTACTTTACCGAGAATAATCAAATTTGTTTTTCTACGAACCATTGTAATTTACAGGGATTTTTATACTAATATATTAAATATTATTCTTGAAAATTACTGAGCACCTTAAAAGTTTTTTTATTTGTTAAGTTTTTTAACTCTATATTTTTAAATATAAGATTCGCAACGTTTGCAAAAGTATAAAAACTATTAAAGTGATTTCAAAATAGAAAATGTTCGTAGGATGACATGTATTCCAAAACTTTGTGTGATTTTGTAAATATACCACAAAGACTAATGCGTTTACAGAATGAACCGTTTAAAAAAATGTAAAATTTTATGAACATTTTTGATCTGATAAATCATAAAGCTTTAAATTAGATTTTAAAAAGGAGCGTGATTAAACCAAAAAGGATTATATTTACTAAATGCACAAAATACATAAAGACACAAAATACATAATTAATGTTTCTAGTCTGTCCATTCCAATTCGGGGATACTAAAATATAGGTCCTCAATCCCCGGCAGTCCATGAATTAATTTGGACATATGTATGCAACTGTTAAAGTTCCCAAAGTCGACAATAGAAGCAGTAAGTATAGCTCGGCAAATATGAAACACGGCATTGCTTCATCATGACTTTGTTTCGTGAGGTGTTCGTTCTCCAAACATAAAAATCTCTTGATAGTGTCCGTTAACCGAACATGTGTTCGTTATCCGAACATAAAAATCTCACGAACATAAAAACGAACATAAAAAACGATACGCGAAAGTGTTCGTTAATCGATTTGTTCGTATACCGAACAGTTCGTTACCGATCACCTATTGTATATGAAATATAGCATTTTTAATTTTTATGGGGAATTTAAGAAGATATTTCCTTTTCATTGTGCTCTAGGCCCGTTTTTAGAGCATTTTAAGTTCGTCATAGCCGTAGATTCGATGAACGGCAAATATTTAAACGCAAAACTTCTAATCTTGGGGTAGCAACATTTTTACATTCTATTACTCAGCGCATGAATGTAAAGTTGGAATTTTTTAATCGCTTTTTCAATCAATTCCTTATACATTTATTAATAAACACAGTTTTTTTTAATCGATGAAAATACTATATTTTAATAGATTTAGAGCTTAATTTCGACGAGCTTTCAGGCGGACAAAATGAACGCGTATTAAACTTTAAAGCAAGATAATAAAACCTTACAGAGATTGAAACAGTATAAAATCATTAAAATACATCTCACTCAGTAAATATACATCTGTTATAATGTAATCAAGATCTTCTAAGAGACTCTGTAAACGAAAAGTATATGGTTCAACAATACAAACAATAGAGAGTTTAAATGAATCGGATGTAGTAACATATTTGAATATCTTGTGTATATAGCCACTTTGACAAAAATTATGCTATTTATACTATTGTTTTTCCTCTGTGTTGAGGAATCGAGTACTTCAACGTAAAAATTCGCTAATTACACAACTATTTAGTCTTATTAAAAAATCTTTTGAGTTACCCTGTAAACGAACAGTAAATTCTACAATTCTGTTTTACAATAGGAAGCTAACTTAGGTCGTTCGTAGTAACATATTTTAACATCCTGCGCATGCGTTCTTTTTTAAAAGAGTTAGACCGTTTAATATTTCTTTTCTTGATTTTAAGTATAGAAATAAATCACTTTAAAGTGATATACATAAAAAAAACTAATTCATATTTTTACACGAAATATTAAACATTTGAACTACTCATAAAAACAATGCAATTACGGAAAACCGCGTAAAAATCGGATAATTAATACAATTCTTTAGCCCTATATCAAAAGATCTTTTGTGAGAACCTGTAAACGAATCTTACATGTTACTATGTTTTTAAAATAGGGAGCTTACTTGGGTCGACTGCAATAACATATCTTAATATCATGTGTATACGACCATTTCTAAAAGAGTTGGGTCATTTATTATTTTTTTTGCTCTATGTCAAGTGTAGGAATCAATAACTTTAAACTGATATATATATCAAAAACTAATTACTATTTTTTCATGAAACTTACAAAGGTTTGAACTACTCATAAAAACAATTCAAATGACGTAAACCACGTAAAAATCCGATAATTACACATTGTTGTAGCCCTGTCAACATTTTTTGTCTGTACAAGATTTAAAAAGTGCAAAAAACAGCACTTTTAAAATCGCATTTCCTGAAAACCTATTCGACAGATCTTGCTTTTCTTTTGATTTTTTAGTCACGTGGCACGCCCCATTCCATAGAATCAAGAATTTTGTTTCTATCATAAATAGAACGCGAGATATAGATGTGTCAAAAACCCGTTTTGTCCCGTCCGCAAAATATAAACTAGACAGAGTTTTTAAAAAAAAATGTAAAATCGTTTGGCATCCATTGGCGGAAATTCCTTTCATTTACGGTTCAATGCATTGCTGTTTCTTATGCTTGGCGAGAAACTCTGTCGAGTTTCTATGATCAAAAATTCTGTAAAGTAATGTAAGAGAATAAGCAAAATACCAATATAACAGAAATCCGAGGTCATCGCTAAAGTTGCAAACAGTTGTTTGTACAAAGTACGTATATCAGTATTCTCTTATAAATACACTATTAAAGCTGAAATAAATACACTTAAATACACTAAAAACTTAAAACTGAAACAAATGGGATTATATCATGTGTTATGTTTAGAATACGTTTTTATGCAGATGAGCATTAAAGAGAGTAAGGAATGTAAATTTGTGATTTCCTTGAAGTATCCTTGAAGATCCGAAAGTAATATAAAAGAATAAGCAAAATACAAAAATGGCAGAAATCCGAGGTCATCGCTAAAGTTGCAAACAGTAGTTTGTACGAAGTACGTATATCAGTATTCTCTTATAAATACACTCTATGTACAATAAGCGCATTTTTTGGACGCAACTTAAAGCTGAAACAAATGGGAATATATCATGCGTTATGTTTAGAATACGTTTTTATGCAGATGAGCATTAAAGAGAGTAAGGAATGTAAATTTGTGATTTCCTTGAAGTATCCTTGAAGATCCGAAAGTAATATAAAAGAATAAGCAAAATACAAAAGTAGCAGAAATCCGAGGTCTCGCTAAAGTTACAAACAGTAGTTTGTACAAAGTAAATATATCAGTATCTATACTATTATATAAAGAGGAAACGGTGACTGACTGACTCATCAACGCCCAGCTGAAACTACTAAAGTCAGGGTCACGCAATTTGGACTGTAGATTGCTTTTATGGCCTAGGCAAGCAATAAGAAGGGATTTTTGAAAATTCCCCCAGAAGGGGGTTAAAGGGGGGTTCGAATGTTTTAGGTCATTTTGCCATATCTCAGCAGGAGTTATAGGTAGGAGCTTGAAATTCCAGAAAACAAATCTACTAAAAAATTGATTAAACACCTATTTCAGCGATTTTAGAAATTCCCCCCAGAAGGGGGTTAAAAGGGGGTGGTCGAATGTTTTGGGTCATTTTGCTATATCTCAGCAGCAGTTATAGGTAGGAGCTTGAAATTCCAGAAAACAAATCTACTAAAAAAAGAATTAAACACCTATTTCAGCTATTTTAGAAATTCCCCCCAGAAAGGGGGTTAAAGGGGGGTGGTCGAATGTTTTAGGTCATTTTGCCATATCTCAGCAGCAGTTATAGGTAGGAGCTTGAAATTCTAGAAAACAAATCTACTAAAAAAAACGATTAAACACCTATTTCAGCGATTTTAGAAATTCCCCCCCACAAGGGGGTTAAAACGGGGTGGTCGAATGTTTTAGGTCATTTCGCCATATCTCAGCAGCAGTTATAGGTAGGAGCTTGAAATTCCAGAAAACAAATCTACTAAAAAAAGGATTAAACACCTATTTCAGCGACTTTAGAAATTCCCCCCAGAAGGGGGTTAAAGGGGGGTGGTCAAATGTTTTTGGTCATTTCGCCATATCTCAGCAGCAGTTATAGGTAGGAGCTTGAAATTGCAGAAAACAAATCTACTAAAAAATGATTAAACACCTATTTCTGCGATTTTAGAAATTCCCCCACGAAGGGGGATAAAGAGGGGCTGATCGAATGTTTTAGGTCATTTAGCCATATCTCAGCAGCAGTTATAGGTAGGAGCGCGAAAATCAGGAAAACAAATCTTCTAAAAAAATGATTAAACATGCATTTCAGCTATTTTAGAAATTCCCCTCCCGGAGCGGGTTAAAGGGGGGAGGGGGTCGAATGTTTTAGGTCATTTCGCCATATCTCAGCAGCAGTTATAGGTAGGAGCGCGAAAATCAGGAAAACAAATCTTCTAAAAAAATGATTAAACATGTATTTCAGCGATTTTAGAAATTCCCCTCCCGGAGAGGGTTAAAGGGGGGGGGTCGGATGTTTTAGGTTATTTTGCCGTATCTCAGCAGTAATTTTAGTTAAGAGCACAAAAATCAGGAAAACAAATCTACTAAGAACATGGTTAAACATGTATTTCGGCGATTTTAGATATACCCCTACCGGAGGTGGTTAAAGGGTGGTGGTCGAATGTTTTAGGTCATTTCGCCATATCTCAGCAGCAGTTATAGGTAGGGGCGGAGAAAATCAGGGAAACAAATCTATTAAAAAATGATTAAACACGTATTTTAACGATTTTAGAAATTCCCCCTGAAGGTGGTTAAAGGGGGTGGTCAAATGTTTTTTGGTCATTTCGCCATATCTCAGCAGCAGTTTTATGTAGGAGCGCGAAATTAAGGAAAACAAATCTACTCAAAAATTGGTTAAACACGCATTTCAGCGATTTTAGAAATTCTTCCCAAAGGGGGTTAAAAGGGGGCTCGAATGTTTTAGATCATTTCGTCATATCTCAGCAGCAGTTTTAGTTAGGAGCGTGAAAATCAGGAAAACAAATTTAATAAAAATTGAATAAAACACATATTTCAGCATTTTTGGAAATTCCCCCCAGAAGGTGGTTAAATGTGGGTAGGGGTCGAATTTTTTAGGTCATTTCGCCATATCTCAGCTTTTATGTAGGAGGGCGAAATTAATTAAAACAAATCTACTAAAAAATTGGTTAAACACGTATTTCGGCGATTTTGGAAATTCCCCTCAGAAGGTGGTCAAAGGGGTATTCAAAAGTTTTGGGTCATTTCGCCACATCTCAGAAGCAGATATAGGTAGGAGCGTGAAAATTGGGAAAACACATCTACTAAAAAATGGATAAACACGCATTTCTGTGATTTTAGAAATTCCCCCCAAAGGATTTTAAAGGGTTTGGTTTCGAAATTTCGCCATATCTCAGCAGCTGTTTTATGTAGATGCGCAAAATTCAGGAAAACAAATCTACTAAACAAATGATTAAACGCGTAATTCAGTGAATTTAGAAATACCCCCCCCCCCGAAGGTGGTTAAAGGGGATTCGAAAGTTTTAGGTCATTTCGCCATATCTCAGCAACAGTGTTTGGTAGGAGCGCGAAATTCAGGAAAACAAATGTACTAAAAAAATTACATTGTCTACCCGTGCAAAACCGGGACGGGCCGCTAATTCTCTTATAAATACACTCTAAGGTAAAGCTAGGAAAGTCTGCGCACAATTCAAAAGAATAACAATAAAAAATCTAAATATTAATTTTTTGCTAAACTATCCATGAATAATTTTTACTTCATTTGTTTTTTATGCATTTCCATTGCTATTTTGTTGTTATAATGCAATTTAATAGAACAGTTGTAATAAAATCAAGAAAGTTATTTTGCGCAATCTGTCCTTACAGGGTTGGTGTGATTGCGCAAATGGGTAGGAGAGATTGTTACTAATAATAACTAAAATTAAATAGTTAACAATAATAATTAAACTTAAATGGCATTGTTGTAAGGTTTTTGTGAAAAAATATTATTGTATTAGGAGTGAATATTGCAACCTAATGATTAAAGAATCAGAAAAAGGAAATAATTTTAAAAACGATTAAAAATTTTGAATTAAAGGAAAAAAATTAAAGAATCAGAAAAAGCAAGTCGAGATAAGATTACAAAATAACATTAAGTTACTTGATTAACTTAAAATTAGTTTATTTTCATTTTTCATCTTTTTATGCAAATTTACCAATAAGCTGCGTAATCTCTCCTAACCTCATGGAAACTAATGGGAACAATGCGCCATCTCTCCTAAGTAGCAGATGCGCAAACTCTCCAATTTCAGTAGGAGAGATTGCGCGGCCTTTTATTTAAACATGGCCGCTACTAAAACGAATCGTCGATGTTCACATTGTTAGTCTAGATTAGTAGCTTATGAGAAATCGTTTAAGTTTAAAATATTTTGTACTACTGACATTGTATAGAAATTCTGATGAATAGCTATGAAAATTCAAGCACTTACTTTGGGAAAACAAAACAAAATAGCAATACTTTATCTTAGACGCTCAAAACAATCAACGTGCACTTTCAAGTAGCAACTCCACTACTGCTGTTGTACAATTACCTGGAGTCGCTGCGCGCTCACTCTACTCCTTCCCCCCGAACCTCTATGTGCGCAATCTCTCCGACCGCGCCATCTCTCCTGGCTTTACCTTATGTACAATCAGCGCATTTTTGGATAAAACTTAAAGCTGAAACAAATGGGAATATATCATGTGTTATGTTTAGAATACGTTTTTATGCAGATGAGCATTAAAGAGAGTAAGGAATGTAAATTTGTGATTTCCTCATTACAAAAGTCATTTAAACAAACGGTTCGGCGATGTCAACAAAATGTTTGATGCCATTTCTACTGAATCAGTGTGATCACATTCAATCGCATCTCTGAGGTAAAGAGGCTGGAATAAAAAATCTTAAGTACTAGAAAATACTGACATTAGACTTTCAGCGATATCTAAGAGACTGTTTGCTCGGTCACATGAATGATAACGAGATTGGAAGGAATTTCTTGGTACGGTAGAAACACTTAGAAGTCTCCGTCAATAAAAGTGTAAAAGAAATATAAGAACTAATTGCCCATTATTTCGATTATTAGAAAATCGAAAATAAAATAAAATGTCAATTAATAAAAGTATTGAATTGAAAGGCACATTTGAAAATTTTCGTTGTGTTATTGATTTATCCTAAATTAATAAGATATTGATCTTATCAAATGTTAATACCTTCTTATGATCAACGTGATGTCAATTCTTAACAACTATCAACAACTCTTATGTCAATCTTATGATCTGTTAATAACGCTTTATATTTTTAATCGAGAATAAACAATAATGCATCAAGAAACCATGAAGTCTTCTACGCAATTTAATAGTATTACGTTAAAGGCATCTAGAATTAATTAAATTATATTACTTTAATACATTTATTGAATCCATTTACACTAAATATAAAGTAATTATTTTTCGTTAAATATTAAATCTTCCAAAATTATTTTTAATTACATATAGTTAAATAAATTACTATAAGCATAAGTAATCAAATTATAAATACCATCATATGTAATCTTCGTAAAACACTGTGTCGGTCAATATTTGAACGAAATTCTTCAAGAATACTTACATTCAGCTGCCTTGAATATTCTCATTGAATCTGAAAGATAGTTTTGTTTATTCACAGGCATGATACTGTGGTTGGAAAAAAACTTGTGACTAAAGATGCACTTACATATAGTTAAATTACTATAAGCATAAGTAAATAAATTATAAATACCATCATATACAGGGTGTTTCACAAAGGACCCCTAACTTTTAAAATTAATAACCCGTAAACGGTGATGGATAAAAACATGAAAACAGAGATATGTTTATTAAAAAAATCGTAAGAATCTTATACATAAATCTCAAAATTTAGTTAAAAATTGCACCGATAGATGGCACTGAGAGCGTTAAGAATCCTTCTAAAGAGAGTTCAGAAGCATAGAAAGACTAGCCTTCGAAAATTTCGCCATTTTAATCTGACCGCTACTAGTGTATAGTGAAAATAATTCAGAAAGTGATGTATACCGTGGAGGAGCGTGTGTTTATTGTGTTGGAGTACCACCGATTAAATCCTACTTGAAGTCCTAATTGAGTCCTACTGCCACAAGGAGAAGTTTTCTAAAGCGATTTCAAGTCGCAAAAGGCCCAGATGGAAAAACAATACGTGAGCTTTTCAAAAAAATTCAACAGACGGGACGGTGACATACAGCAGAGAGCCACTAACAATTTCATTCTTCGTTTGCGACATGTCTGTGGTGTAAAAGGTGCACATTTTGAATAACTTTTAATGTGGTACGCCTATTTATCGCAGTGCCATCTATCGGCGCAATTTTTAACTAATTTTTGAGATTTATGTATAAGATTCTTACGATTTTTTTAATAAACATACCACTGATTTCATGTTTTTATCTATCACCGTTTCCGGGTTATTAATTTTTAAAGTTAGGGGTCCTTTGTTAAATACCCTGTATATATCTTCGTTAAAAAAAACTTGTCAGTCAGTGTAATGATATTTGAATGAAACTCTTTAAGAATACTGGCATTCAGTGTCCTGGAATATTCTCATAGAATCTAAAAGGTCATTTTGTTTATTTACAGGAATGATAGTGAAAAAAAAAAGTCTTGCTATTAATGAAGCACTTACAAATGTATTTGTTACTGTTAATAAAATTATAAAAGCGCCATAATAAATAAGTTCAAATTTTACTGAATACAAGAAAATCAAATAATGGGACATTTAATGAAACTCTTGTATTGGAAAGCGAAATGGAAAACTGTCTGTGTGCAAATAATATTATCTTAATTCATAGTTAATTAGTGACACTTTTTTTTATAGATAATTTATAAATATCTTAGATTTTTCCTGCAAATACTGCTCTTACCGAAATGTTTCCAATACTTTGAAAAATAAAAGAAATGATCAATGATCAAATAGGAGATAATGTATATAATTTTAATTACGTATTTGCGTGATGGAAATAATACACAACAATGCAGTGGCCTTATTATACATGGTTAATTAAATTAGATTTATTTAATGCAATCGAATTTATTTATACTAAATCCATTAATTTAATGAATTAGTAATTTAATAACTAAATCCTTTATAACTCTTTTATTATCACACATATTAAGTAAATTATCATAAACTTATGAAATCAAAGTTTAAATTCCGTCCTATATTTCTATGTAAAATATCCTTAAGTCAGTAAGTATAATAATATTTGAACGGAACTGTTGAAAATACTGACATTCGGCTTTCAAGCAGCATCTTTATGGAATCTGAAAGACCATTTTGTTTGGTCAGAAGAGTGACAGTTAAATTGAAAGGAACTTTTGGGGACAAAAGAAACACTGACAAGTGCATTTGTGCCAATCAATAGAATCAAGTATAAAGGAGAGTTAAGAACCAAGTGCACATTGTATTTAATATAAGAAAATTGGAAATCATATAGCAGTTTATTTATTGAAAATATTGAGTAAAACGGTACAGTTGAAAATTGTTGCTATATAATTACGAGGGTTGATCAGATATAAAGAACACATTTTTAGTAAATTATTTTTGAAATATTATTTAGCAAGTTATATATATGCTATTTTTTTAGGTAGCTTTTGTTACCATCTATACACTTTCTACGACATATTGGAATGTTTTTATTATTATTATTATTATTATTATTGTACAATAAAAAAAAAACTAGGAAGTATATAAATCATACTGCAGCAAATTCTTTCGACTTCTTTATCTGATGAAACTCTTGCTCATCATACTGCTTCTTTAAGGAGATATCCAAATAAATCTTCGTCAGAAGGAGATAAATTCGGAGTATAAGGAAGGCGATTGATTGAACGATTTATAGTTAAATTTATATTTTGTTACACCTGTTGTGTGAGGTATTGCATTGTCCCGGAGAATCATACAGCAGAAAAATTATTTGACATCTTTATTTGATGACAGTCTTGCTCCTCCTAATGCTCATTTAAAGAGATATCTAAGTAAATATTAGTCATAAGATGTTAAGTGCGGAGTATAAGAAAGGTGATCGAATAGATCGAAATAATGAGTAGAAAAATACAATTAAAAATTATTACTATATAATTACAAGAATGGATAAAATATAAAGCAGTTATTTTTATTAGATTATTTATTTACCCCAAATAATATCAATGTTATGTTTCTAGATAGCTTTCTTTGCAATCTACACACTTTTTACAACATGATGGAAAGTTTTTTTTTTAATTCTTTTACATTAAAAGTACTAGGAAGTATATAATTCATACTGCAGAAAATTTATTTTGACTTCTTTAACTGATGAAAATCTTGCTCATCATACTGCTTCTTTAAGGAGATATCCAAATAAATCTTAGTTAGAAGAAGATAAATTCGGAATATAAGGAATGCGATCGATCGAATGACTTACAGTGAAATTTATATTTTGTTACACCTGTTGTGTGAGGACTGATGCAGCCTGATTTCGGGAAAGTTTAGACAGGCGTGATAGGCTACGATCTAAAATAAATTTGTTTTTGGGGCAATGTGTTTTAGAGTTTTTATTTTGATCAAAAAATGAGTAATATTATGTAGAAAAGTTATATGATCTATTGAATGAATTAGTAAATAATAAACAGTATAATAACTTTTATTTAACAAGTCACCGAGACAATTCTTTAATAAATAAAGTGAAAGAACCTAAAAGTATTATGGAAAAACATACAGTTCATTATAGCCGGTTGAAACGATATAATTTTATCAACATAGAAGGAGAAGAAAACCTGACAGCGCCATCATATGCAGAAGAAACAGAAATCCTGTTTTATGTTACTTTGGATGAACTGTTCAACATCATACGCTAAGCTCATATCACTATTGGCCCTCAGGGAAGAACATGGCGATGAAACGGAAGTCAAGAGAATGAAAGAACTGAAATAAGAAGCTGAATCGTAAGTACAAGAATGTGAATTAGAATCTATTTAAGATATTATTTATTTATATGCAATATCTCATACTTAAAACTGCGTAAAGTATGTCAGACGAAACAAAAACTCTAAAATGGGTAATCGTCGTTAAGTCAGTTGTACATAGCAAAATGAATTCTCGATACCAAGTTGACATGATAAATAAGCAGTCCAATCCTAATCGTAATATGCAATTTGTTTTAGTGTATCAAGATCATCTTACAAAAATTCTTCTTCATCGATCTTTGCATAGTAAGAGATATTATGAAGTAGCATATCCTCTTCTGGATTTTTTCACAATTGTTAGAGCGTTAAAGATTCTCCATTCTAATATCGGGAGGAAAATTTACAACTACAATCATAAAGAGCTTATTAGTTTATGTGAAATATCGAGTAGTATATAAATAGTTCGTGGTAAACTGAGAAACAGCGAGTCACCAGGTCAATCTATCGGACAAACTAAAACGTTGATAACATCTTGGATGTAAACAAATGGCATATTAAAGTTATCGGAAGAATTAAAATTTGTACAACCAATGAAAAACAGAGCATACAATCATTTTTTTAAGGAACGAAGCTATGTTTGGTGTTCCTATGAAACTAGAAATTTCTGACTCTGTTTCGCCACGTAATTTAACAATTGACCACCGAGGAGTATTTAGAAAAAGCTATAAATATAAATAACAATTAATAGATGGACAACAGTGAAGACAAAGGCACTATTCATGAACCAACTATTAATTTAAACTTGGACGGTACTAATAATAATGTATGTAAAGCAGAAGCATGAGTAACGATGGTAGCGGATACCGAAGTTTAGATTGAAATAAATAGAACCAGAACTATACTCTGAAACATTGACGGGATAGTTGTGATTATCGAATGAACTTCTTAAGTGAAAATCTTTCGGCAGGCTGCTAAAGAAGAATATAAAAAGCATGCAAAATTTCACGAAACCTACTCTCGGACAAAAAATTAAGATAAAAATATCTGATAATGGCAGAGCGAAAATGGATCCAAAATCAATAACAGTCGTTATCAAGATGATCGTTATAAGATGATGAGTTTCATGTACTTGGTACTAATCTCGGTAAACTAAAAACGTTGGCGAAAAAAAAATTACCGCATGCAAAGAAAATTGTGAACATCGAAGAAATTGGCACAAGGGAAATAAGTGTGCGTGAAGTGATTAATTATGAAGTGAGTTTTTGAGTCTGAGACAAGAACTCAGAAAATTCAACTATTCCAAGGAATGTGTCATCGAGATGTGTTTGTGCAAATCGGTGTAATTAAAAATGTCCCAATAGTCAACATTGCTGTAACAACGAGGTTTAATTAAGATTTGATAAAAATGGGGATATTCCTGAATAATAAATTCCATGTATCCCATGAAAGTTTTCTTTTAATAAATTAGTTAAATTCAGTAAAATACAAAATAAAGCTAAGTTTAATGTTATATAAAGTTGTTTTATATTTTTTTCTAGACTTCGTTTAAATTTAGTATGAAAATTCAAATTATTGTAATTTTATTGAAGAAAATAACGAGTGTAATCTGAATTAAAGTTTCTTCTAATTTGCGAAAAGTAACATCAATTCACATACTTTTTAAATAAATAAAAGTAATTATATGTTCGAAAAAATATACTAGATATCTGCTTAAAGGATGGCAATGTGTTATCCAAGTTTTTCTCTAACCCTATACCAAGCTCAGACGTCATTTCGGACTTTTACCAAAGACAGTCGGTAAATCTTAACATTTACCGAAGTGGTTTCGTAAATCCCGAAATGAAAGTATTTAGAAACATAGTTCGGTCTTTTACGAATTCACTTTAGTAAATGTACCAGTATAACGTATAATTTACATAATTTCGGACTTTTACAGTAATATATATGTGTGTGTATGTGGGTGTTTGTGTGTGTGTGTGTGTTTTTGTGTGTGTGTATTACTATAAGAGCCTGAAGTCTGGTAAATACTTGATTACATGAAATATCCTTTTATTTTCTGTAACTCTAATAAATTCAAAATTTGATTCTTTAAAAAATGCTTAAATTTAATACAACAAATATTAACTATACATAAAAAATTAAAATACTTTTAGAGATTGTTATTCTTTCATACTTTCCCGCAACCATTATAATTCAGTATCAGAAATAAGGAATAAATGGATTTTGTCTTATGTTATCTACGTTTATAAGTCCTGAAATATAGTTTTTAAAAATCTTTAAAAATGTATATTAATATCATTTCAGTCTTTTTAGATTCATAAAAATGCTAACTATTTTATAAATTGAAATACTTTTACAGAAAGTTACGCTTTCTCCACTACCATTATCGTTTAGAAGCAAATACGAAAAAGGATATTTTAAAAGTAACGTACCTCTCTGTTACCTACTTTTATTTTCATTGAACTCTAATAAAATACTTTCATTTGAAAAGTTTAAAAAAATCAGTCTGAAAAAATTAGGCACAAATGGTTCTTAAGTCTTAAAGCAAAAAAAATTAAATGCTTAATAAATAGAAATATTTTTACAGACCCGTTGCAGTTATTTCCCGCCAAAGTTCATTATCACTTTTTCTTATCAAGAGTAACTTTCTACCGATTCATTTTTCTGGACCATTTACGATTCTTCCCTGAAACTATTTAGTCGTACAAAAAAGATAAAAATAACTTCAGCAGCAAAATGTTACAGTGAAAAAGAAGACCAAAAAAGCGAAAAGTTCTGATAAGAATTTTGCTATTAATATTTGTGTTATTTGGGCTTTTTCTTCACTTATATCTACGCCATTTTCATATTTGTCGTTTCTCATGTTAATGCTAATGTGTTGCTATATCAGTGAAAATGAATGTAATCAGAGTTGTTAATATATATATATATATATATATATATATATATATTAGTTTATAAGGCAAAATGAAAGTAATAAAAATAACAATACTTGTAGGGAGAAATAGAATAAAACTGCATACCTTATTATTACTTGCATCTTGAAGCCAGAAATTTTAATAGAATTTAATGTAACTTTGCGCACATACTCTGCATTTGTCTTTGTACCATAATATTATTTTAAACTTATATTTAACTCATAACATATTTATTAATACTGGATTATTTATAAAAAGTCAAATCTTCCCGTTTTACTCCATGCTGTGGTATAATCACATGGGTATATTTATAGCATAATGCCGAGCGACTCTTTTATAAGGGTACTTTAGTGGTCGAATGAGTATTGAGATTTTTATGTGTGATCGTAGTGTCGTGAATTCTAACATTTGTGCATGAATCAGTCCTTCTCTGTTATTTCTTTAAGTTTCGCAAAGTATGTCTAAATCTCTGGGAATCCGATTATTTCTTGCAATGATATGTTAATTAGGTATCTGTGGTTGTGTAGTTGCTAGATATAGTGCGGTAGTAGATGGATTCGTTCGATTTGGAACGCATCTCAAAGTTAAGTTACTTTTGTTCTTGATTTGAACGCTGCGTGCCTTCTTGGTATTGAAGTTCTCCACGTGTTGAGTTCAAGCGGAGATTCACGATTAATTCTTTTTAGATAGAACGTACGGCTGTGAGCTATTTGCCAGCGTGGTAAAAAGCTAAGCTTCGTATTACGTACAAGGTGGCCATAATTAAACCGCCAAATTTTGTAGGAAGATTTAACAAGACGGAGGACGAAGAATTCCGCGAAAAAAAAAATTAGTTCCAAAAGTCACCGCCAGGGGAATATGTGGCGCTGTGTATTCGAAAAAGAGAGTTTCAAAAAAGAAGAATCAATACTGAAATAAAATTACCGTTTATTTAGCACATCCAACTCAGGTTCGATGTGGCCGCCGTTTTTGTGGACCACATATTGCATTCTGTGCACAGCATTTACAACAGCAGAGAATAACATGTCTGCAAGAATCTCCCGTACGGTTCGCGAAATGTTATCCTTCAACGTAGCCAGGTCCTGGACACCTCCGTGATAGACCTTGGACTTAGGTAACCCCATAGCCAAAAGTCGCCGGGTGTAAGTTCAGGGGACCGAGGTAGCCATGCAGTTGGAAAAAAGCGGCTAATGACTCTTTCTGTTGTGAATTTCAGTCGTAGCAGCTGTTGTACCCACAAAGAAATGTGTGGAGGGGCTCCAGCTTGCATGAAAATGATTTTTTCCAAGCACTGTCCTTGCTGAAGTGCCAGAATAACAAAGGTGTTTAGCATTTGGCGATATTTGTCTCCGGTAACAGAACAAGTTACAGGTTCTCGTAGACGAATGGACCTATGATCATATCTGCTGTGAAACCACAGCAAACAGTTATCTTTGGAGAATGCAAAGGAATTTCCTTGAATGCTCTTGGTGACTTGTTATCCCAAATTCGGCAATTCTGGGTATTTACAGTTCCATTCAGGTAAAAGTGGGCCTCGTCTCCCCATAAGATTTTCCAGGGCCAAGCATCATCCAACTCCATTCTGGCAAGAAAAGTGAGAGCAAAAGTCAATCGCTTATCATGGTCGGTGTGACGTAACTCTTGTACACGGCTGATCTTGTACGGATAGAAGTGGATAATCTTTCGTAGGATTTTCCATACCGTTCAATAAGGCATTTCCAGATTCCGAGCTATCCCACGAGCGCTGGAAGTGGTAGCAATATTGTCTGGTGCTCTGTCGACAATCGTCGTTGCCACTTCTTCGATTATATCATGTGATACTGGTTTTCGTCCTCTGCCTGACTGAACATTTAGAGAACCTGTTTTCTCAAACTTCTCAACCATTGCTTTTAAACCATTAACTTACAAAGAACCGTTACCTTTACGCATTTTTTGTGGTTTCTAAAAGCACGAAGAGCGGCTGGCGCATTGCACTGGTTGAGGTAAAATAATTTGTTTAGTAGAGCTCGCTCGACTAAAGAAGGAGACATTATGAAAGATAACTTTCAATGAAATTGTTTCTAACAGTAGCACATTACCTTTTAAAGCCGAACAAGCTGGCACTGGGCCAAAAGATGTAACGTGAAATTTGAATAAAGAACTTCCTCTTCTGTTGTTGTTTTCTTTGGGGCTCTGTAAGTGAAATTGCAGATAAAGAAACTTTAGCAGTGTTTATGTAAATTTTTATCTTTTTATAAACTGTTACCATTTTGAGCTTGGAATAAATTGCTAAATTCGTTAAATAAACGGAAATTTTATTTCAGTATTGATTCTTCATTTTTTGAAACTCTCGTTTTCGAATACACAGCACCCCATATTCCCCTGGCGGTGACTTTTGGAGCTAATTTTTTTTCGAGGAATCCTTCGTCCCCCGTCTTGTTTAATCTTCCTACAAAATCTGACGCCGTTCTCGCAATTAGATCGCGCTACAGAACACTCTGAGTACCGTCAGTTTAATTATGGCCACCTTGTATTTGAATCGACGGATTTCCATTTCATAGTGCCATTGACAGTTAAAGTGATTTCCTTAGCATCTTGTAGAACGAACAGAGGGGCCATTTTGATTTCAGCTAAATGATTTGAAATTAATAAGTCTTTTGGGAAAGGATTCCCCTCTCATACTTTAATAAAATTGAACTTATTCATGATCGCCTATATTTAAATCTGCTCGTTTCACTGTCAATTTCCCTGTTGCCGTTATAAAAAATTGTTGTGCTTTTTGTTAATCCTGTGTCATGACCTCATTTTAATGGAACAGCGCAGAAGGGTATGTCGCATACTAATCTTACAGCAAATGGAAAAGTTTAAATTTTCTTTTTAAAAGGAGAAATGTATTTTGTTTTATAACTGTAACTAAGAAACAAAACTGATAATAATTGAAATTTTACACTAATGATTTAATATTTAAATACAAAAGGAAAATGATCTTCATTACAATTTTCGAAACTGCAAAAGAGAAGTTCGTATCTTTAATAGCTTTATGAAAATCATAATCACTCTTGACCATGCAGTTTTGCCTGTCTTTACTTCAAACATTGCACCTTCAATTATTGTTTTCCAATATATTTTTCTATCCCATGTATAATATTGTTTTTTATCCAAAATGAAGGGAGCAAGGGAGGAGGGGTCACAAAGAAAGTCATAAAATTGAAAATATAAATAAATGGAAAGCAACAGAATCCTCTGGGAAAATAAATCCTTATAAATGTGGTACACATAATAATATAAAAAGTATCAGTAACTTCATATGTGTTGATATTTAGGAATTTTGAAAACTAGTAAACATTAAAACAAAACATGATAAACTAAACTTTCCAACTTAGAAACTACACAAATGTCACTATGGATATACCGTAATGGTTGCTTTTGCTTCTTGACTAGAGCTAGGTATTTCAACCATTAACCGCTAGATGGCAGCTCAAATTGTATCAAACTGAAATACCTGTTGTTCACCCGACCGTACTGTTTTACTTTCGAATGTATGTTGCAAATATTTATAAAGAAATCAATATTTATTTCATTTATTTTTAATACAACACAAATGAAATGGTGCATGCACTGGATTACCAGATTATATTAGTAAAAAATGGCGTTTAAGACTCATTATTAGTCAAACCTCAATTTGACGTTTCCAAAGTTAAACCAATGTTTATGTAATGAACTGAAATTTAACAAAAATTCACCAATTTTCATTTTTTTCTCTAAAGTAATATTTCTCAGCAGTATAATTAAAAAACGTATTTTCAAACTATATACTTAAATTTAACGAATTAAAATTGTAATTAAGATGTCAAGCTGTAGATAAGATTTTAACGCTTAAAATAAATTTTACATTATTATTTTTTATATATATAATTTGGCAATTAGACTGCAAAGGAACAACATTTAAGAAGATCATAGAGAAAATCCAATAGCAAAATTTAATTAAGAGAAATTTGAAAAATACTAATGCACTCCACTCTGTTCACCTTAAATAGTATGCTCGTGTGTCTTGGTGTATTTTGATCACAAAGTAACATATAATCTACAAAAACAACTTTTCAAAAGTAAAAAAAAAAAAAAAAAAAAAAAAAAAAAAAAAAAATTGTGGCTAAAAAAGGGTGAGATATCAAATTTCCAAGCTATTATATTACTTATTTAACTTTTTTCCATTAAATAAGTTATCATATATATAAGTCGAGTGCCTACGTATATGTTAATAGAAATCGTTTTCTCCTGTACTAAGTACATCCTAACGAGTTTCTGAAAATTCACTTTTTTTTCAAATTATGCATGATGGGCTTGGCGGCCATCTTTGCATATTATTCAGAAAATTCTAAGCATCCAAATCTGAAGTTAAAATCCGAAGTTCAAAATTATTATTTAAGCAAATATTTTAAGCGTTTCATTTATAGGCTTGTATGATCTGAAAATTGTGTCTTAAGATAATGATGACTTATCTTAAAGATTCATCTTACGATTTATTTTTTAGAGTAATTAATAATTTCAAACTTGTAAAAATCAATTTCTCAAAATATCAGTCTTTTTTAATTTATCTGTTCGTAGTTAAAATCTGAAGTTCGAAATTGTTATAAACATTTACAATGCAAACATATTACGCTTTTACTTTAGAAATTTCGGTGCTTATAAATATGGAAAGATGGCCGCCAAGCCCATCATGCATAATTTGAAAAAAAGTGAATTTTCAGAAACTCGTTAGGATGTACTTAGTACAGGAGAAAACGATTTCTATAAACATATACGTAGGCACTCGACTTATATATATGATAACTTATTTAATGGAAAAAAGTTAAATAAGTAATATAATAGCTTGAAAATTTGATATCACACCCTTTTTTAGCCACAACTTTTTTTTTCTTTTTTTTTTTTTTTACTTTTGAAAAGTTGTTTTTGTAGATATCATTTCTTTTTTTTAAATAGATTAAACATAATTTAAATAATCTAAACATGAGAAATAATTTAAAATTACATTTTACTTTTAGTCATTCTTTAAAGGGTTAACTAGAAATGCCAGTAGATTTTTCAATTAAACTAATTACACTCTTTAAAAAAAATGTACTAAATGTGGCTTGTTATAATACTTGTTATCCTTCGTTAAAAAATATCACTGACTTATCCATGAAATGAATAAAAATGGAATACGTACATAGCGTGTCAGCGCTGCATTTGAAATCAAATGTGATATCACGCTCTTTTATTATTAGCACTAGCTGGCTTCGCCCGCTAGCGGGCCCCTAATTTACATCGGGGCCTCGAATCTTGTAAAACTTTGAATAAGATAAACCTCGAACCGAACGAACCTCAGACCTGGTTTCCCGCTGGTTTCGGCACCGGATAATCCCTTAATTTGCACATCGAATAGTATAAACCTCTAATCAAACGAACCTCCGACACGGGTCCCCGCTGCCTTCGGCACCATATAGCAGTCGTGCTGCGCACGCGCAAGTTCCATCTTCCACCACCAGGTAGCGCAATCTGTTCTATATGAATCTCGGGCACTGAAATCGTTAAGGCTGTAGATGTCGAGTCGAATGAGCTATACCAAGGCAACACTAGATACCGGGCTTGCTCATTCACTCTCAAAACGTCACAAATGGTGGCTGACCGCGACCAGCGATTGGTCCAAAGCAATGCGCCCATCGTTTTGTGCCAATCGCTGTATGTCTTTCCTCCTAGTCAGCCACCTTTTGTGACGTCATCATAATGAATGAGCAAGCCCGGTATGTAGTGTAGCCCTGGCTATACCCCGTCCTGATCCAGCCCGTAGACTCCCAGTGATGGGAAAAATATTTGAGAGAATAGTGAAGGTCAGAGTGATCTCAAGACTGAAGAGAACGAAATTTTTGGATGGGGCGCAGCATGGTTTTCGAGAGGGGAAATCAACAGTAACAGCAATTTTATATTTGAAGGAAACAGTTCGACGAGTTTTACATGAAAAGAAATACTGTGCAGTGGCTTCAATTGATATAGAACGTGCCTTTGATGCACTTAATTGGAATATTTTGGCACGAATTATTGAAATGCTTCCACTTCCTTTATACTTGAAATATATACTAAGGAATTATATTAGCAATAGACAGATAGGTTTTGACTTTGCAACGGGAATTGAATGGTTTGTACTGTTTCAAGGTTTCACACAGGGGTCTTGTTTGGGTCCGTTGTTGTGGCTCCTGCCAGCGGATCGTTTACTTAAATCTTATTGTTTGCATTCACATAAGGTGATCTCTTATGCAGATGATTTTGTATTGTTTGCAGATGGAGAAAGTCGACAACAATTGGAGGAAAATATGAATGGTCACCTGGCGAATTTTGCAGATATTTGTGACACATTGGACCTAAAAATTAGTACTTCCAAATCAGTGGCAATGTTGTTTGGGAAGAATACATTGGAAAGACGAAGGCCAATCTTTAAAATGCGTGGAGAAAGTGTTTCGGTGAGGGACAATTTGCAATACTTGGAGTTGACTTTGGACAGTGCGTTCAACTGGATGATACATTTGGAAAATGTTCGAGAAAAGATCAGAGAATTTGCATTAAATATTAAAAAGACAGGAGTGAGAGACAAAGGATTGCAAGCGAAGTTTCGAAAGATTTGGTATAATGCAGTAATAATAAAACAGATAACATATGGTTATCAGGCATGATTTGGTGATCTTAAGATAGCAGCTATGAGGTGCATTACTTCTTGTCAACGGATAGGACTTTTATCAGTTGTAAAGGCCTATAGGTCAATTTCAACTGACGCACTTTGTGTTTTGGCAGGAATTTTGCCTATAAAGATTGAATAACAAGCACATTATGATAAATTTATCTTTAATGGTGGAGGTCAGTCTATTATTATTGAAGATTGTGAATTGACAGCAGACGATTTTTTGAGTGATAGGAGAACTTATAGTTTCCCGGCGATGGACGGGATAACTTAAGAATTACGGATTTTGTGGATAAAGTAGTACCTCAGTCACCGTGGCCAATAATTTATTCAGATGGTTCGAAGATGCAAACAGGTGTGGCGGCAGATTTTACTATATTTTTGAATGGAAATTACATTTGTGATTACAGAATTAAATTAGATAAATTTAATTCAGTTTTTCAGGCAGAGTTGACTGCAATTTATCATGCAGTTCTTTGGTTTGTCAACTCAGATTTTCAGACTGCAATTTTATACACGGACAGTCTCTCCTCAGTCTCGGCGTTGGATAACCTTTTTCCGTCTAATGTATTATTATACATGATATTTAAGCTATTTCTTGATTATCCTCAGAAGATTTTGTATATAGGATGGATTAAGGCCCACACGGGATTTGAGGGGAACGAACGTGCGGATATGTTGGCAAAATCCGTTATTGTTGATGATTTCTATGATATAGAGTTCCGGGTTCACTATCCTTTGTCAATGGTGTCTCGCCATTTTCGTTCAAAGATGTTGAAAGATTGGCAGTGTTACTGGTCGATTCTGAAAAAGGTCGTCAAACATATAAAGTTTTGAACAAAGTGGATTTGGAATTTATTTGCAATAAACAGTAACTTATTTACTATCTTACTGGTCATGGGAGTTTCCCGGAATTTTCGTTTAAGATTGGAAAAAGACAGTCTGACAGATGTGGTTGTGGCTCTAGAGGAACAGCCGTGCACTACATGTTTGGTACATGTTCTTATATGAAATATCATTTTCATTTTGTTAGACATTTAACTTTGCGTAAGAATTTGCAGAAGACTATTTGATGTCAACAACTATAAAAAAAATTAGCAGAGAACTACAATATTCTGAATGGCATGTTTTCGTTTATTAGATACAAATTTTGACTATAAAAGAAATATTTGACTGTTTAAGTTTCTTGGACGAATTGGACTTGAAAAGTGATGCTATCTAATTGAAAGAAATATTTGACTGTTTAAGCTTTATGGACTAATTGGACTAGAAAAGAGATGTTATGTAAATGTGATTCATCAGCATCTTTCACTGTTATTATAATTTATTTAAATAGTTTTAGTTAGTTTAATTTAGTTTTTATCGGCATTGTAACTGATAGCCGGTCCGGATAAAGGTACCGGTCTAAAAAATGTAATTAAATTGAAAAACAGAGTACGTGGAAGTTTGATAGCTGAAATTGGCAAGGTTGTGACTAAAAGTGTTGAATGTAGATAATACACATTGATAAAACAGTTTTTAGGTTTAAATTAAACTAACGTTTATTTGATATATCACAAAATAAAATAAAGATCAAAACATGACAGACAATTTAATTAAATAAAAATATAATGGCATATGGCAACAAAAACAAGGTGGCAAAAATAATATGGCATGAAGTAACTTAAATGTAGCCTTCAAAATATACTTGAAGAAAAGTTCATTTTAACTTACATGATAATTAATTGAACGTGATGACACAAATTAAAACAGGCCTTTTACTTTTATTAGTCACCATGGCATTAGATGTGAAGAACAGTCCACACACACTATTAATTAATCCTTGAAATGAACGTACATCACCAACAGAAGAAAGAAAAACCACAACTTCAACAGCAGGAATAAACAAACACTAAAAAAAACGTTTAACACCATCATTGCACTCATAAAAAACTTTACACCGCCACTGATATTGTTTCTTCTGGCATCTACCAATATCATTTTAGTAAAGCTGCCTCACTCTCCCCGTTCAAACTACTTTTCCATCCCTTTTAAACAACATCAACATACCGCTTTCCGAAAACGCCCCCTTTCTGATGTGCTAAGTTGAGAAGTTCTCAAACTGCCCATCGGCAAAGTAATCTAGAGTGCCTTTGAAGACTGTGGCACGGCGTCTGAGCGCATGCTCCCCTATACTATTACGATTGAAACGATATCGAAGCTGGCGGTTGCAACTGAATTCGGAAAAAGACTGAGAAAACGATGGTCGATGTGGTGAACGATATCGAAACGAACAGTAAACATTATCGGCGAGTTCAAAAACGAAAAGAAAGATTTGAACGATACTAGAGATGGAAAACGATATCGACTGAAGAAAATTAATACAGGATTGAATGGAAAATTAGGCAAGTACGAAAAGGTGACATTATGTAGAAGTTTCAAGGTCCAAAAATATATACATAGGGCTAACATTTGCCCCCCCCCTTGACACTTATACATAAATTATCTGATAATATAACAGTTAGAAACATTCATAGTTAATCAATAAAATTTTGTTTAATATATTCACATTCAACAATATAAACACAATTCAACAATAATTACACAATTATAACAAGTAAATATATAGGTATATTAATATAAACACTTATATAAAATAAAAATACAACATTGATCCTCACTACTTTGAGGGAACACGCTTACATGAAACGTACACACTTACGTGACTTTCACAAAAAAACAGCTGAACCTTTTAAAAAGGAATTTCTTTTCAAACACACAAAGAAAGTTCTTGTTTCTTGCTTGTATCATAACTTATACCTCACCATACTAACATATGGCTACATTTACCAACACTTAATTTTTCTTAGACAAGAAATAAATACACATATGTATTTCAAATATTCAAATTTCAGTGAGCTCACTTAAAAAAATATATATATATGTGTGCACAAAAAAAAATAATTTTTATGCAATATTTATAAAGCTATTTGATAAACATTTGCATAATAGGATTGAAAAATACTTGTTACAACTCGATTTTTCAAAATATAAAAATATAGCATAATTTGAATTTGAAGGATCCTTCTGAAATAAAAATTAAAACAAGGTATAAACACGATGCTATTACAGAAAAGTTAAATGTATAATCACAAGGTTCAAACATTAATATAAAAAGGCATATCATGAAACATGCAAGTTTCGGTATTCAAAAATTCAAAAGACATAAAGTTAAACTTTGAGTGTTTAACTAGAAAAATTTTAAACAAGCTTTTAACGCTTGAAGAAAAGAAAAAAAAATTTTTTTCAACAATTCAAAAGGAGAGGAGAGTTTATTTTTTCAAGTTTTAAATGTACATTTTAATTTAAGACCCAAAAATAAATATAGCCTCAATGAACTTTAGTAGAGCAGCTTTTGTAAGTGGTTTTGTAAAAATGTCAGAGAGATTGGATTTGCTATTAACGTGTTTTACTAAAAATATCTCTTGGTTTAATAAATCGCGTACAAAGAAAAGTTTAACATCTATATGTTTTGTCCTATAGTTTTCTATGGGGGATTTAATGAAATCTATTGCTGCCATATTATCTACTAATAAAATTGGTTTAGTTTGTGTACCTGAAAATATGTGTTTATTATAACATTCTGTGATAATACGGCTGAACCATAGAAGCTCTTTAGTTGCTTCTGTTAAGGCCACGAACTCAGATTCCATAGTAGACAAACATATTGATTTTTGTTTAAAAGCTCTCCATGTTATCGGAGCTTTGTCTAGCATAAGTAATTGACCACCCATAGATGTCCTGTCATCACGATTGGCTGCAAAATCCGCATCTGTATATGTGATCAGGTTAATTTTATGACAAGGTAAATTTAATTTATAGTGCTTTGTATAGTTAACGTAACCCAGAAGTTTTAAGAGGCCGACCCAGTGAGCTATCCCCGGATTGCTTTGGAATTGGCTGAATATGTTTACTGCATAAGCAATATCAGGGCGTGTTCTGCTTGTTAAAAAGGATAGGCACCCTAACACACTTCTATATGGGTAGTTAAGCATTTCTTTAATTTCTGCATCTGTTTGAGGGCACTGTAATTTCGAATAGACAACCCCTTTACTAATCGGGAGTGAAGAAATGGGAAAGTTATACTCTTCAAAACGTGTGCAAATTTCCTTAATGTATTGCATTTGATGTATAGAGACTACACCTTCCTCATCTTCCTCAAACTCCACCCCAAGCAACTTACGGGTTTTGCCCAAGATTTTTATATCGAAATGCTTAGTTAAAAGAGTTAAAACCTTGTCAATGTATTTTTGATGTCTGCTTAAAATGACAAAATCGTCAACATATAATAATAAAACAATGTAATCAGAAAATGTATAAACACAATTGCACCAATCTAACTTTTTAAAACCAAGAGAAATTAAAACTTTATGCAGTTCGTAGAACCATACTCTCCCGCTCTGATGTAACCCATATAATGCTCTTTGGAGTTTACAGACCAGGTGTTCTTTTCCTTTTATTTCAAAACCAGGGGGCTGTTTCATATAGATCTCATCAGTTAATGGGGCGTATAAGTACGCTCCCTTCACGTCACATTGTAAGTGAGTCCACCTGTGACAAGACACTAAAGCTGCAAAGAAAAAGCGAATTAAACTAAAGTTGACTACTGGTGAAAATGTTTCATCGTAAGTCTCGCCCTTAATCTGTTTGTAGCCCTGTGCTACTAGCCTTGCCTTGTATCGTGCTATGTGCCCTTTATCATTACGCTTAATGGTGAAAACCCACCTACATCCGAGAGGTTCTTTATTGGGTGGAAGGTTAGTTAAGACCCATACTTTTCTATTGTTGATTACTGCCAACTCCTCCCCCATTGCTTGTTTCCAGAGCTCCCATTGAGGTGATTTTAAAGCCTGTTTGTATGTATTGGGTACAGCCTGGTCTAGTCATGCATCGGAGTTGTTGGATTCTAAAATGGAAAAATGTGGTGGTGTACTGCCTGGACTAGAACTAGCACTTGAGCACCGTGAGTGTCCATGTACAATACCTTCATGTTTGTCTGCTCCTCTAAAACAAAAGATAGTTGGATTAAATTTAATTCCATGTTTTAGACAGTAGTCACGGATCTCTCTAATTGACCTTAATCTCTGTGTCCCTCCAAATTCATAATAATAAATGTCTGTACGCTTTCCATCAGGCCTTGTTACAGGTTTTCTGAACCAGGTAACTTCCCTCAAAGTTCTTGAAAGTTCCTCGCCTTCCTCATCACTCTCATTCATAGATGGGTGTCCGGCGGCGGAAGCAGAAAAACCTGAGGTGCTTCGTTCTGTTGGTGGAATTACAGACTTATGGAATTTGTCAGGTTGAATTTCTGTTAGTGGGTCAATTTCGGGAGGTTCAGATGATAGAGTGTAAGTGGGTCCCAGATCGCTTCCGTTGTGCTGCTCTAAACTAGCAAAAGGGTCTGTGCCTAAAGAATAAATAGGGCCTTGTTCAGTTCCAACGTAGGTGTCTTTGGGTACGGTTGCTTCTTCACTGAATCTTACGTTAATTGTTTCGATGATCTTATTTGTGTCTGGCAACCAAATTCTATACCCTTTTGTAGACATTGCATATCCTACTAAAATCCCCTTTCTAGCCTTAGGCTCAAATTTTGTACTTCGGAGTTGTCTGGGCACTCCCACATATGCAACTGTGCCAAAAGGACGTAAGTGTCTTATGGACGGTTTGTTTCCACAATGATATTCAAATGGTGTTTTCTTCTGTGATTTGTGACAAACACGGTTCAGAGTGTAAGTAAAATACAAAATGGCTTCTGGCCAAAACTTCAGACTTAGTTTACTTTCATGTAATATGGAACGTGCTCCGTCTACAATGGTTTGATTGAGTCGTTCCGAGACGCCATTTTGTTCTGGAGTATATGTGTTCGTGAACTCGTGTTTTATACCATTTTCCTCAAAATATCTTTTAAAAGCTTCATTTGAAAACTCCCGCCCATTGTCACTACGTACATGTTTAAGTTTCGTGTTTAGAAAACGTTCGGCCCTTTTGACATGGTTTGTGAAAACTCTAAAGACTTGTGATTTACTACATAATGGATAAACTGATGCCTTACGGGAAAAATCATCCGTTATTGTTAAAAAGTATTTCTCTCCAACTCTCCCAGTTACTGTAGTAGGTCCCCACAAATCTGTGTGTAAACGTTCAAGTGGCTTCTTGGACCGGATTTGATTTAGTGGTTTAAAAGATGTGCGTCTATGTTTATTCAATTTGCATGTTTCGCAATGAAAGTCTCGGTCTTTAATGTGTGGTAAGCCTTTTACGCCATTACACCTCTGTGTATGTTCTATTAGTGTGGGACTGAGGTGACCTAGCCTACGATGCCATAATCTGAAATCATCTTTTTGTACTGTCGAGGCCTCAAAACGGACCTGTTTAAATTTTACGTTGTTGCTAGGTTTACTTTTACTTTTAGAATTAGCATCAGGGTGGATGTAATAAATCCCCTTTTTAAGGATAGCCCTAAATAGTGTTTGATCAGTTGTGTAGGCCTTAACTCTCCCTTTCCCTCCTTTGAATGTTGCGCCTCTATCATCAAGGCGAGAGCCAGAAATAAGATTACGTCTTAAGTTAGGACAATACATTACATCCCCTAGACACAAAGTTGATCCATTTAAATTAAGATTAACAGTACCAGTCCCTTCAATCGGGAAAGTTGCTCCATCGACAGCAACGGCAAGTTCGTGGTTATGAAGAGGCTGAAAAGACACATAAAGTCCTCGGTCTTTGCAAAAGTGGTGCGAGGCACCAGTGTCAAACACCCAGGCATCGTCTTCCCCCTTAACTTTGCTAAGATTAGATTGAATGAGGAAGTTTACCTGACTATGGGAGACACTTTGATGCTTTCGGCTCGGTCTGGATCTAGGAGCTCCATTTCTGTTCTGATGATGGACAGGGCTACCTCTGGATGTAGAAGACTCTCTGGAACTGGTGCCAACTGAGGACTCGGGACCTGCCGTGGCTGGAGAAGGGGCCTTACACTGATTTTTGCTGTGTCCAATTTTTCCGCACTTGTGGCATCTGCCTTTAAATTTTCGTCGGTAACTCGTGTTACTTGGTGGACGACGACTTCTAGAAAAGTGGGACTGGACGGCAAGTTGGTTTTTGTCCTCTGACCTCAGTTTAAGACGAGACTCTTCGGCGACTAGTTCAGTCAAGATGTCACAAAACACAAATTTAGAATCTGGCCAACGGAGTATGTTCTGGACTAGACTGTCGTATTTTTGAGGGAGCCATCTAAGAAGTTGGAACGACAGATAAATTTCTTTAATTGGCTCATTCATTGCCTTCAATTGGTCAGCGATTCGGTTGAGGCGAGCAGCGTACATATCAATCGACTCCTCTGGTGCTATTTTGCATGCCAACAACTCTGAAAATAACTGCATGTGGCGGGCTCTATTATCAGGTTGGAAATGGGATCGGAGCTTTGCCCATGCATCTTTAGGATCGTCAATGTTCTCAATTATTCGACGGAAGTCAGGCTCGACATTCAGGTAGATTATGGACAGTGCTGAACGAACTCTGGCTTGATAGTCCTTGTATGCTGCTGCATCACTTGTATCAGGCACAGCCTCTGTTCCGTTAACAATGCCCCAGGCATTTTTGTCCAATAGAAGGAACTTAATGTCAGCTGACCAGTTTCCATAATTATGGAAACTTAGCTTGTTTATGCTCACCTGCATGTTAGCCATTGCCAAGGAAGAATTTTTTTTCAAAAAAAAAATGTACAAAAAGTTACCAAAAAAAATTTAAATTTTTTCAACAAAATTTCATAAAAATAAATATCTTAAATTTAACTGTCATACTGAAATTTATTAAATTTATATGTAAATGCGCCCCCCCCCACTAAAATTCACTAGTGGGTCTAACTGCCGCCATCTACTAACACTTGTCAGCTAATCCTTGCCAAAGGTTACGGCCCTTAAAGGGTTAATATGGCTTTAAATGAGCCCGGGCCCATAACCGTGATAGCCGGTCCGGATAAAGGGACCGGTCTAAAAAATGTAATTAAATTGAAAAACAGAGTACGTGGAAGTTTGATAGCTGAAATTGGCAAGGTTGTGACTAAAAGTGTTGAATGTAGATAATACACATTGATAAAACAGTTTTTAGGTTTAAATTAAACTAACGTTTATTTGATATATCACAAAATAAAATAAAGATCAAAACATGACAGACAATTTAATTAAATAAAAATATAATGGCATATGGCAACAAAAACAAGGTGGCAAAAATAATATGGCATGAAGTAACTTAAATGTAGCCTTCAAAATATACTTGAAGAAAAGTTCATTTTAACTTACATGATAATTAATTGAACGTGATGACACAAATTAAAACAGGCCTTTTACTTTTATTAGTCACCATGGCATTAGATGTGAAGAACAGTCCACACACACTATTAATTAATCCTTGAAATGAACGTACATCACCAACAGAAGAAAGAAAAACCACAACTTCAACAGCAGGAATAAACAAACACTAAAAAAAAACGTTTAACACCATCATTGCACTCATAAAAAACTTTACACCGCCACTGATATTGTTTCTTCTGGCATCTACCAATATCAATTTAGTAAAGCTGCCTCACTCTCCCCGTTCAAACTGCTTTTCCATCCCTTTTAAACAACATCAACATACCGCTTTCCGAAAACGCCCCCTTTCTGATATGCTAAGTTGAGAAGTTCTCAAACTGCCCATCGGCAAAGTAATCTAGAGTGCCTTTGAAGACTGTGGCACGGCGTCTGGGCGCATGCTCCCCTATACCATTACGATTGAAACGATATCGAAGCTGGCGGTTGCAACTGAATTCGGAAAAAGACTGAGAAAACGATGGTCGATGTGGTGAACGATATCGAAACGAACAGTAAACATTATCGGCGAGTTCAAAAACGAAAAGAAAGATTTGAACGATACTAGAGATGGAAAACGATATCGACTGAAGAAAATTAATACAGGATTGAATGGAAAATTAGGCAAGTACGAAAAGGTGACATTATGTAGAAGTTTCAAGGTCCAAAAATATATACATAGGGCTAACAGTAACTTCAAATGTCGTAATTTCTTGTTTTGCATTTAGGTTAGTCATCTTATTATTTTTTTTAGGTTTAGTTATTTTAAGATTATTTGATGTAAAGTAATGTATGCTTTGCCTTTTTGAGAAAAAGATTGTGTATATTTGAATTGTTTAAATGATCGCCCGTTGTTTAGGGCCTGTTTCTGTGGCTGGGTTGTGCTGGATGGTTCTTGGGGATTTTCCCGCCGGAGCATGAACAGCCATAAACCTAACGGTTTGGCGCTCCGGCTGGGTGCTTCCAGCCCGTAGAACCAGAGATAGGAAAGTGCCTCCTGGTGGTGAAAACCCGAACTAAAATCGGAAAGATCTATCGATGTCGAGTCAAATGAGCCATACCCCGTCGTGATCCGACCCATAGAAACAGAGATAGGAAAGCGCCCCCTCATGGTGAAAGCTAATCGCGTTTGGGGGGCAAAGTGGGGGGATGAACACCGGAGATGTATAATATGATTAAACGTTCACAGACCTTTCCAACGATATATTACATGAGAGGTGTCGGCAAAGTTTAAAAAAGTGCCCCCTTTGTGGGGGGGGGGTGAAAGTGCGAGGATGGACCCTGAAGATACATAATATGAATAAGCGGTCACAGGCCTTTCGAACAATATGTCACATGAGTAGTGTCGGGGGGGGGGCGCAAAATGTGGGGTTTGATGCGGCTTTATTTTTAAAATTTATGTTATGTGTTATAAAATATCGTAAAGTTTCAAACAGATAGCCTTATTATGCTTCCTAATTTTGTTCACGCCCCTCCCCATTTTTTCCCCGAAATATGACTCGCCATTCTTTTTTATAAATTTTTTATCATGTGTTATAAACTATCTTATAGTTTAAAACAGATCGCATTGGAATTCAATATATTTGCTGAAATTACTATTATATATAGAATAAATTAGAAATAAACCCTCCTTTAGCTTGTAATTAAGATATATGAACAATTTTTAGAATTTCTGAAAGCTGATTTTTATTTAATAGTTTATTTATTTATCTATTTATTTATTTATTGTTTATTTATTTATTTTATTTATTATTATTATTATTATTATCATCATTATTATTTTTTTTTTTTTGCGTTGCGTTGCGCTGCCCTGTGCATGTTTGGAATTTCTTAGCAATTTCTTAGATTTACATTATTTTATTCAATTAAACATTGTACTGTTACAATAAATTTAAATGGAAACTTCACTTCCAAAACAAAAATAGTTTAACAACGGGATTTCATTAATTTATAGGAAAATGACGTGAAAGGTATTCCTGCGAACGAAATGCCTGTCCTTTACCGTATTTTTTTTCTTTTTAGAAATAAATTAATCAGATTTAATTCGTTTAAAAATTTTGCTTACGTCTGGAAAGAAATTTTAAATGCCGATAAGTCGTAATGTATACATTTTAGAAGGTACATCTTCCTTCAAAAACTAATTTATTTTTAAAGATTTTTCAAAAACGTAAATTATATTTTTAAAATATTTTTTAAAGCATAAACACTACGTATGATTACTTTATTTTGCAATATTATAAGAACACGCATTTTATCAGACAATTAAATGCACTTAACATGAGTGAAAAATTGACATGGGCCAGGACTCGAACCTGGGACCTTATGCTTACCGTGGTGACGCTCTGCGATTGAGCCACCCAGATCGATATCCTCGACACGCAATTTCTCATACTTAATCATGTTGGAAACAGTCATCTGCCACAGTTTGCTGTCATATTTAATTGTCTGATAAAATGTGTGTTCTTATAATTATGAAGTTTTATTTAAAAAAAAATATCTTCAGAAGAAAATGGCTGACTTGCAGATGAAATTTGATGTGGTTAAAACCTGTAACTGATTTGTGCTATTATAATACAGATGGTACATGGTCGTTGACGGGTTTTATCTCTGTTTTGGCATAATTTTTTAATCGCCAAGTTAATTAACAGTTTTTTGCTAATTAATAATAAAAAATAATTTTTTTACACTGGATTTTATAAAAGCACATAGATTACGTAATTACTTGTCCAAAAATGCAATCCTTTTCTTATTCTGCCCAATATTAAGGTCTGTAGCCTGTTATAAAAAAAAAAAGTTTGACGAAGAAAAAAGTGATCATTTTAAGTAACTCGACGTTTTTTAAAAAAATCTATATCTCTGTTTAAAAATCACTTATGAAGAGGAGTTTGATCTTAAATTGAAGAAATTCTTCATTAGATTCTTCTAGTTTTCGTTTTTTTTCCTGCGACGCTTGGTTTATTTGATATCTTCTATTTTAATCTGGCACGTTTTGTCGATTTAACATTGCGAAGTTTCTTTCTGTAAGTAAAGCGGTTTTTAGTCCAGTTCTTGGCGTTGTTTGTGTGGCGTTTTTTTTAAAGCTTGGCTTGGCAGAGCGACCGCACTGCTTGATAAAGTAAGAAATGAACTTTAAAAGTGTTTAAAGAGAATTTGTAAAATGAGCTTTAAAAGAACGTAAAATATATTTATTAAAAACATTATGAAATAAAATTGCACAATGTGTCTGTTGAAAGAACTCCTTCAGAAGATCTCTTACAACATTCTGTCAACAAATATCACGGAATGCAAACTTTAGTTCTTTGCGAAATTCACAGTGAAAATTGCATGCCCCCTGCTCTTCATTTTTCTACGAGTCAGTCGACGCGGAAAGAAGAAACTTTTTACTTCGATTGAATCTGGCAACAAGTGGTCAGCGTGTCCTTTTCTGTGCTGTCAGTGTAGACAATTTACTCAAAACTTAACGTACGTTCAGCAATTCTCCATTTAGGGGGCTGTCCGACGCGTTGACAGTGTTTTTATGTCTCACAAAAGTAACTGAGTAAAGAAAACAGAATTTCGGTCAGCATTTCCATGATATTTTTTTGAAGTGAGCATTGAGTTGTTTGAAGAGAATATGCTTCTTCATCTTATTTTTCTTCATGTGCAGTTTCAATGATCTGTTTAAACTTCAGTGGTGAAAAAAGGAGGTAATATAAATTTTTATGCAACAGATTGAGAATGACACATAAAAATAAATTCTAAATCTAAATCTAAATTTTAAAGACAGGACATTAAATTTTGTAACAAATGACCCTTTTGTCTCCAAGACAAACACTTTTGATGCCTTAGAAACATTCTAAAAAGAAATCTGCAAAACTAAAATCTTTGGTTGAATTGCAGCAGGAATTTTCTCAAATAACATAAAGGCAAAATCAATCTGTGAAAGATTTGGCTGCAGATAAACAATCATATGTTTACCTTAACATAGATGATGATGATTATATCAACTTTTGAATATGAGTCAATAAATTAAATTATATTAAATTTTGGAATCTCTTCGACTTGACTTCATAGTTAAAGACAAAAAAATATATCTTAGAAATTTTGAGGCATCAACTCAGGTATTTAATTCAACCATAACTGTTGAGAATGCTCTGAAGGATCCAGAACTATACGTTTACAATTTTATGGCTACAAACATTAATACTGTGATCAATTCTCAAATTCAATAACTGCAAAAATAAACCAATTATCGGTACGAAAATCTATAAATAATTTAGAGTGTGAAAAAAATTGCATATGAGAATGACAAATTAAAGGTAAATGAGTCTGTTGATAAATGTTTAATATGTGGAAAAAATCATCTGACTATTAACTGCGATATTGTTCGGTTGTTAAACAAAAATGTAATAGAAACAGGGGTAGCCAACATAACAGAACCGGTAAACAATGTAGAAGTTCATTTAGAGGTAAATGTTTCCAAACAGGAATTTTTACTTTTCTTAGTATTTAAATTGAGAGAAAGATCACCTGACTATTAACTGCTGATATTTTTCGGTTTTTAAACAAAAATGTAATAGAAATAGGGGTAGTCAACATAATAGAACCGGTAAAAAATGTAGAAGTTCATTTAGAGGTAAATGTTTCCAAACAGGAATTTTTGCTTTTCTTAGTCTTTAAATTGAGAGAAAGATCATCTGACTATTAACTGCTGATATTGTTCGGTTTTTAAACAAAAATTTAATAGAAACAGGGGTAGTCAACATAATAGAACCGGTAAACAATGTAGAAGTTCATTTAGAGGTAAATGTTTCCAAACAGGAATTTTTGCTTTTCTTAGTCTTTAAATTGAGAGAATGATCATCTGACTATTAACTGCTGATATTGTTCGGTTTTTAAACAAAAATGTAATAGAAACAGGGGTAGTCAACATAATAGAACCGGTAAACAATGTAGAAGTTCATTTAGAGGTAAATGTTTCCAAACAGGAATTTTTGCTTTTCTTAGTCTTTAAATTGAGAGAAAGTTCTTGTTGCTGAAAACTCAAACAATTTTCGAGGACCCCAAGACAAAAAATGACACTAAAAAATATATGAACACAATAAAAATTTTTTTTTTGAATAGATCTCATGTCAGAATGCAAAACTTAAATTAATAAGATGGTTAATAATTTTAAAAAATGATGAGTTAGGCAGAATTGCAAGTCATTAATGTGAGATTTGATAAGCAGGATGTATTTTTGCTGGATACTGGTGCAAATTTGAGTCTAATAAAAATTAATGTAATTGAAATAATCAAAATATCATGCAAAGTACAGTGTATTTTAAGAAGTGTCAGAATCAATACTCTCAATATATTCCAGTATCCCATATAGACTTAAGTTTAAAATAGACAAGACATACTTTGAAAATCAATTATTTGTTCCAACAGATTGGAAGTATCATTATAATATTATATTTGGTTATGATTTTCTTCAAATGCAGAATATTCTCATAGACATACAAGACAAACAATTAATTATGGGCAATAATAAATTTAAATGTGTAGAATCCCCTCCTAAGCATTTAAACCATAATATAATTATTTTTGAAGACAATAAATATGGTAACGTTTTAAATAGAGTTAAGCTATATCCAAATTATTTTGCTGTATTTAAGTTAAGTATTCCAAATTCTTATTCCGATGTTAAAAAAATTAATTTTAATCCCATTAAATCAGAATTAAAACATAATGTTTCAGAATCTGTAAATAAAATAATTGCTAAAAAATATGTGTATAGAATAGTTGAAAATAAATAGAATAAGGATGTTGTTCTAAGAGAAAAATTAAAAATTGGGTATCATTGAGAAATTTGAAAAATCTGAAGTTGCGAATCCCATTGGTAATAAAATTTGTCAGGTTAATTCCTTAAATTTAAGTGAGATTTTAAAGTTGAGAAAAAATATCTCAAATATCAACTGTTTTTGATTCAGAACATTTAATTGAACTTAAAGATTTTGAATAAGTTGTAAAGAAATATTTCCCTTGTGTGTAGTGAATGACTTTGTCCTCAATTTAACTTCAACGAATTCAATTCGGAAAAGGTTACTTTGTCTGTGAAACTGTTACAATTTTTTTGCATGTATCCATTCTTTACTTTCATGATTTATCAATGTACTTAGTTTGTATTTCATATATCTAAATACATTATTTTTCAATTTTACACTTCTCGAAAATGGCATTTAGTATTGATTATGATTTTCTTCAAAAGCACTTAGAACTTTTAAAATAAAGATTTCTTTGCGAATTTCGAACAATGTTTTTCTTTGCTCTTGTATTTATTAGAATTTAAGTTATAACCATCGTGGGATTTTTTATTTATTTTATTTATTTTTATTTTATTATTTTTAATTAATTGATTAATTTTGGCATTCTGTACACCAATTTAGTAAAACACAGAATATTTAAGATGAAATCTTAAAAAAAAAATAAAGTAGAAAGACTAAAACTTATGGTTTTCGACATCACAAAACTTATAGAAGGGACATTCTCGTGCTACATGTATGTTAACCCTTTGAGACGAGCGTTCTTTATAGTTATTTTAATTGTTGAGCACCAGTTTTTCCGAATGGAATTTTTCACTTTATTTAGTCACCTAAAAATGACATTTGATTGGGAGAAATTATATTTTTACAATACTGTTACTGTTAATATACTGGTATTCAAATTCAAAATTTTCACACATACTAATCTTAACGTACACGTGCCGCTCGTCGGGATGGGATTAAGAGGGAAAAGGTTGATCCAGCTCTTGATTTGGAATTGTACAGTCCTGTAAGCAAAAAAAGATCATACCTACTAATTCTGCTGCAAATAATCGCATCAAAAAGATGATAAGAAAATAATGTCTATCCATAATGTAATAAATGCTATGCATAATTTTTTCGTCGGATGTCGTCTACGTATTGAAATTTGAACCAAATGACCAAATTTGAACCTAACAGTAACACAAACTTTTGAAAGTTCGAAGTGTAATTTTCCAACTGAGTGTAAAAGTGTCCAGAACGAGATTTGAACCCAGGACCCTGACTTAATCTGCCAATGCTCTACCAACTGAGTTATCCTGGATAAATCTGGTGGACATAATTCACTCAGACAACCTTTTGATAATGGCATCTGGTCTGTTACCTGAATCAAATCAACAGAATAAATAGCAGGTAATGAAATTCCAATAAACGTTAGATACATAATTATACTTCATTATTTTAATACAGTCCTTCTGATTGGTAGATAAATCATACGAGTTGCAATTTTCCAACTGAGTATAAAAGTGTCCAGACCTAGATATGAACCCAGGAACCTAGCTTAATCTGCCAATGCTCTACCAACTGAGTTATCCTGGATAAATCTAGTGGACATAATTCACTCAGACAACCTTTTGATGATGACATCTGGTCTGTTATCTGAATCAACTCAACAGAATAAATAGCAGGTAATGGAATTCCAATAAACGTTAGATACGTAATTATACTTCTTTAATTTAATACTGTAATTCTGATTGGTAGATAAATCATACGAGTTGCAATTTTCCAACTAAGTGAAAAAATGTCCAGGTCGGGATTTGAACCCACGTCTTTCGCTTAAGCTGCCAAAGGATTTATTCATTAGCAGCTTATGCCAAGGTCTTGGCTTCAAATCCCGTTCTGGAAATTTTTTCATTCAGTTGTAAAATTACAACTTATATGATTTATCTACCAATAAAAATTATTGCTTTAAAATAATGAAGTTTTGACAGTTCATTTGAGTTCAACCAACCATGCACTATGGACCATTCATACAGTTACTAAAAGGATTCAAAATTCGAGGATGCTAATGTTAAATTGACATCACAAAGTTTAATTTAACTCTTCCCTAAAAATCACCCCATTGAAATGTGTCTTTTGGAATAAGTACAATCAATGGATCTAAGCGTAATATAAGTATTTATTTTTATTCAAAGTTCATTTTTAACACTATCCAACATAGATGAAAAGTGTTTATAATTCGGTTTGTCTGTATGTCTGCCGTCTGTCTGTCTGTCTGTGCTCTAACTGACGTAAATATACTCGGATCGTCCTGCAATGGATACATGTTATTGAGGCTTACTGTGGCATGCTCGGTATTGAAAATGAAGTGTGTAACACTTATAGTTTTTTCATAGGGACACTCAAAATAATTCCGTTACATTGCGGTCTATGGAGAAAAACCATTTTCGGTTTATTTTAATGATGTTACACAATTTCAAACTTATTGAAATTGGTATATATCACTGAGGTGCAGTACAAGAGACTAATTATAGAATATGGTGTGCATAGCACTTATAGTTCCTTTACAGGAATACTCAAAAGAATTCCGTTATATTACGGTCTATGAAGACAAATCGTTTGCAGTTTATTTTAATAATGTTTCACTATTTCAAACATATTGAAATTGATATAGATCACTAACATGGATTACAAGAAGCTTACTACAGAATATTGTGTGTATAGCTTTCATCCTTCATTTACAGGGACACGCAAAATAATTCGCTTAAAGTACTGCTTATTAATAATAAATGCTGGGAATGCTGTTTCAGTTGCTGAACGCGTTTTTAAATTTAACACATTTTTTTGTCTATTACTTGGTGTGTATAAACTGTATAGATTGTATACAGGGCAGCACAAAAGTTCTCGAGTACATTTTCGTTTATTGTCGGAAATTCCAGAAGGGAAATTTTAAACTGTGCTACGCGTTTCCTAACTGAACTAAAATTTAGCATTCTATTTAGTATATATACATATCATATACATGGCTGCACAAAAGAGCTCGGATATTTTTCCGAATATTGTTGGTAATTCCTGAAATTGTATTTTTAAATATGTTATGCATTTTTAAAATTGTTTAGTTAGATATCATCTTACACCTTACGGTAAAGATTTGCAAAGTTATTTTGGAAGTGTTGGAAAGTGTTACATAATACTTGACGCATACATACTTGACACATGATTTTTCGTTCTTGTTTAATTATAAATTTAATAAATTCATATTCAAAATAATTATGAATTATGACACTACATTACTTTTGACATAAAAAGAATCAGTGTTATAGAAAACTAGGCTTTGTAGTTTTACAGCTCATTCTTATCATTAGTTTTCTAGTTATAATAACATTTTTCTACTCGACGTTCTAAAGTAACTGTTTCAGTTACCGTTTGTATCATAGAAAAGAAAATCTTAAAAAGTAACTAGAAAAATTATACAGAATTTTCTTTTATATGTATTATTAGTTTATAATATACTTAAAATTTCTGTAAAATTTTTCTGGTTAGTAATTGAATGTTCTTAGTAGTTTTCCCTGTAATATCTTTTTTTTTTGTCCAAGTTTATAGATAAACCCGTAAAGTATTTTATTTTATAACTCCGTAAAGAATTTAGAAATAATGCATAAACTATATAATATTTCAAGTTGCTTTGATCCAAGGAACTGAAATAAATTGTCAAAAGAGGGTTTTACCATATGAAACCTGAAAATTGGTGTATAATTTTTAATATGTTGAGAGTTCACGAAGCATCATTTATGCCTAGCATCAAATAGTGAACATTATTCCCAGTCGATTGGTACCTATATCCTTTTTATACGCTTTTTTGCTGCAGTATTAGAAAATACCTTTTTTTTCATTGAAAACTGTCTTCATTTGAATTCAAATTTTGAAAAAACTTCCTTCAAACACGCTTAAGAGCGCTTTTCCATTTACCGACACGATACCGATAAATCGTACACGATTGTCGTTATCCGACATCGATTGCATACAAAACTCATTCATATGCACTATGACGATAAAATCGTCATTGAATCTGTAGGTGGAAAAGCGCGTAGTGTATGTGAATGTATTTTGTGTGCACCGATGTCGGATAACGACAATCGTGTACGATTTATCGGTGTCGTGTCGTTAAATGGAAAAGCGCTCTTAGGGTCGCAATTAAATTGTATTTCAAGAGAATTAATTCTTAGGTTAGTAAAGAACAGAAGATGTATCTTGATCTTGTGCATCTAAACATTGACGGGGGTGTTTAGAATATTGTGCTAGTGCAAATAGAGTAAAATTAAATTTTCTTTTAGTGGTGTGACCCATTTGAAAATTACTTTTAGTCAACTTTTATTGGTAATTTCCTTTTCTATCAATTTCCGATATATTTTTGGTAGAAAAGTTTATATAAAGGTATACCTGAAATTTTACATTTTCAAAAGTGTAAAAAATAGTATTTAAATACCTATGTACTCTTCATTCTAACCTTAAAAACATACAAAAATATGCGTAATTAGTAATCATTTTTATTATCATAAATGTAGTGACATTTCTATCATAATTAATTTGTGCAAAGAATTGTTTTAAAAAAAAATCCATATTTAATTAAACTACATACATGATATTAAAACTCATTGGATTTTGAACGTTTATCAATCAATATTTTATCAAATATATACAAATGGTTAATATTAAAATCTTCTTTAGACTGCGAATGTTGTACATTATAAATTAAAGAAATCTTACTGCATAATCTCCAAAATTTTCCTCTTTTGTATTCGATATCAGAAAGTTAAAATTTGAAGATTCAGTATTTCAGGCTCTGAAATTGAGATTGAAAAATGATTTCCTACAGTTATAATAGTTAATGCTTCAGAATATATGTTTTACTATATCATTTCAGAGAAGAGATACATAAAAAAAGAAATCCTAGTCCTTTTACTAAAACAGTAACAAATAGTTATTTTATTTCCTGCTGAATTTTTTTATTTCTATTTCGTTTAAAGAAACTCGTTCGAGCACCGTATTGAATAAAAGATAGCCCTGTGAATTTTCTTGAGATTTTTTTTTGTATATATTGACTTCTAAGAATTTCAACATTGACTTTCATAGAAATACATTTTTTCTCTTTAAATTAATAAATAATTTAATTGCGGGAGCACTGTTTTGCTACAAAAACATACCAAATGTATATATTTTGTTAATGATGAATTAAAAAGTATTATAAAATCATTATTCTTGTAAAAAGTTAAACTGAAAACAAAATACATATCACTGATATTCAAACTTTCAGTGGTCTCACTATATATTAAAAAAAATATTTTATATTATAATTAATGCTTTTATTTTATTGTTATCTAAATCAGTAATTCTCAGTCTGGGTATCGCGTAACCCTGGAGATACGCGGCGGATCAGATGGAGGAACGAGAAATAATGTTGCTAATGGCGGAAAATGCGCACACACATATACAGAATATTTTATAATGGTATCTTAAAAAGAAGTTTATATATATACTAGCAAGCTACGCCCGCTATGCTGGTCAATTTCTTTTAACGAACTTTTAATCAAACAAAATATTCACATTTCATAATTCACTTTTATATTTTAATAGAATAATAAGGCTACTATAATTTGTGACTCGTGCTATAGCCAATATACACGTCAGGACACGCCACCCTTATCATTATCTTTTTACGCATAAAGGTTTCGCTATGGTACTCCATTGGGAAATTTGGTAATTTTTTAAATTAAATATTTGAAAAACGGCATAATCATTAGATTTTAAATTTATATATAGAAAAATACTATTTTTTACCTTTCAAACGCAATTTGTCTAACAATTTTCTGACAAATACTTTTCGAGCTATTATATTTTTCAGTAACTTCAAATGTTTCATTTTCCGAGATTTATCTGTTGCAACAATTAGCGAAAAATCCAGTCGTCAGCAACGCATAGCTTTTTATTAAAGAGTCTGTTGGAGCATGGATTGTCATCACCAATTTGCCACCTTCACTTTTGAAATCGGTTCCGTAGTTCTAAAGATTCCATAGAAATTGTAATTTAGAATAATTTTAGAACGCTTTTTGCTCATTTCACCCTTTTAAATTTCGATTTTTTTTTTAATTTATTCTTAGAGAGCATTTACATCTTATAAGTAACTACATTGCTAAATTTCAAATTTCTTGCCCCTTGAGTATAAAAAAGTCGCAATTTTCGAACATTTTTTGCTTCTGTACCTCATTGGTGTTAGTGGCACCGACATAAAATATAGCCTATGTTGGAGTAGGGATTGTCCCCATTAATTTACAACCATCCCTTTTGAAATCGGTTCGGTAATTCCAGAGATTCAATAGAAGTTGTAATTTAGAATGCTTTTAGAACGCTTTTCGCTCATTTCACCGTTTTAAATATCGAATTCTTTTTATTTTGTTCTTAGAAAGCATTTACATCTTATAAGTAACTACAATGCCAAATTTCAAATTTCTATTCCTTCAGTATAAAAAAATCACAATTTTAGAACGTTTTCCGCTCCTGCACCCCCCTGGGGTTAGTGGCACCGACATAAAATATAGCCTATGTTGGAGCAGTGGTTGTCACCATCAATTTGCCACCATCACTTTTGAAATCGGTTCGGTAGTTCCAGAGATTATCCCCTACAAACAAACAAACAAACAAACAATCTTTACTCCTTTAAAATATTAGTATAGACAAACAAACAAACAAAAAAACAATCTTTACTCCTTTATAATATTAGTATAGACAAACAAACAAACAAAAAACCAATCTTTACTCCTTTATAATATTAGTATAGACAAACAAACAAACAAAAAAACAATCTTTACTCCTTTATAATATTAGTATAGATGAGCACTTAGTTCGTCGAAAAAGTGTTCTTGGCTTACTCAAATTTGAAAAATAAATATCGCAAAAAGCATGACTAAGCTCCTGCGTTGAGATTGTACCTCTCTTCATTTGGATTTGATTTTTAAAAATAGATCCTGATGGATAGCTTAAAGATCGCAATGAAATTATAAGATATATTTTAATTGCAGATGAATAATTAGTATGATTTTAAACTATATGTTAATGTGGTTTTAAAATGTTTTAATGTTGTATTTATTCATTTTGTTGTTTTACACTTAATGTAAAAAAAGAAATAAGAAAGGAAAATTATTCGTTGAGTACAGATTATCAAACACTTTCCAACACTCACAGAACACTTTAGCAAAACTTCGCCACTTAATAAGGTGAAGGAGTTACCCTAATGAACAGTTTAGAAAACGTATATACAACATTTGAAAACATGATTTCAGCAATTACTGTCCAAAGCCGGAAATGTACTCATTCTTTTGGACCGCCGTGTATATGATATATATATCATTGGTATATATATTTGTATATATTCTACAAAGTAAACTAAAATAATTAAGTTTAGGAAGAAAGCGCATAACACGATTGAAATTCACCTTCAGCAGTTTCTACCAATAGATGGATACAAACTTGAATTATTTTGTACAGCCCTGTATATTACCTACATATTTTTATTAAGCCACATATTAAGCTAAAATTCAATTCAGGAAAAATTACGCACAAATCTACTGAAATCACACTACCAGGAATTACTAGTCATACCCGTCTATGTATCCAGTACTTTGCATAGCCCTGCATATGATTTTATTTATATTCTACAAACATCTCTTTGTATACTAAATGATCTTGAAAATGCATAACTCAATTTAAAAACACCTTTAATAAATTCATGCTCAGTAATGTTTACGAATATTTTTGTGTAGCCCTGTACAGGATCTATAGAATTTATACACACCACATAGTATGCAAAATTTAATTAAACTTAAAAACGCATATGATAACTGAAAACGCACTTCCACCAATTATCCCTAATCGACAATACTTCGAATACAGTCTCACATACAGTCAATATTCGAAATATTTTGTGTGTCCCTGTAAATGAACGATAAGTGCTATGCACATCATATTCTACACCAAACAACTTATATTAAACTTCAGTAATGTCCATCAATTCATCATGTTTGAAATACTGCAACATAATTTAAAGTACTCTGCAAACAGTTTTTCCTCGTAGACCGTTATATAACTGAATTATTTTGTGTGACTCTGTAAATGAATGATTAGTGCGTTGAACTCCATATTCTACATACAACATCTTTTAATGCATCTCAGAAATTCATATCAGATTCGTTATGTTTGTAACAGTGTAATATCATTAAAATAGACAGAAACGATTTTTGAATCGCTCATTAATATAACGAATTTTTTTGTGTGATCGTCGAAATGAACCGTAATTGCTACACATAATATATTCGAAAGTAACTTTCTTCTAGTGCACCTCAATAATGTATATAAATTTCTTTATATTTCGAATTTTGTAACACCATTAAAATACGCCGTAAATGAATTTCCTCCATAGACCATAATGTAACGGAATACTTTTCAGTGCCCTGTAAATTAACTATAAGGGCTGTACACTTCATGTTCAATACCTAACATGGCACGGCAAACCTCAATAATATATATCAATTACATGTCAATCGGAGTATATTTACGGAAGTTAGTGCTCGGGCAGACAGACGGCCAGACAAACCGAATTCACAAACACTTTTCAACTATGTTGGAAAGTGTTAAAAAAATAATAAACTCTAACATGTAGGATAAAAACACATATTTGTGCTATTCGTTTTTTTTAACAGTTATTTTAAAAGTTATTTAATACTATTTTAACATCTACATTCTTCATTCTATAACTTTTTAATAGTAATGATATTTTTTTCTTTTATTATTATTTTTTCCTTGTCCTTCTTTTATCCGCTACTTATTGCTATATAGATTTTTATCGATAAATTTAAAATTGAAATTATTAAAAATTATCAACATATTACACATGTAGTTTTTAAAAACATAAACGACCATGTATCAGAACTACAAAACAAATTTATTATTACTTATGTAGATAAATCTCCAAACAATTATGCTATTATTTGTAAAGAATACTATAAAGAGTTAATTCACAATGCTATTAACACAAGTAATATTTTTAATAAAACTACATTAAATATTGAAATTAATAATAGAAAAGTATTAAATTATCACAAATTACTAAAAATCAAATGTAATAATTTAAATTATCTTTATCTTGTTATAATTCCAAAATTTCATAAAAATCCAATTAAATTTCGCAAAGTTACTATAGGGCGTAATACATATAATAATGATATAGTTATTTACTTCTTAATATACTCAAGCAGATATATGATACAACGATAAAACGTAATAACATTGCCTAAAAAACAGTTTTTAGATTATTAGCAAAATACAAAATATAAATCATGTGAAATTCATCAAAACATTTAATTTTAATGATTTATTTAATAATATTGATATAAAATATTTACATAAAACAATGTGTATTCTATTTAAAGAATATAAATCTCAATTAATTTTAAAAGATCATATTTCTGTAAGTTTTTTTAAAACTTCATTAAACTTTACATTGCATAATAGTTATATATGACAATATTATTTATAAAAAATGCCAGGGAATACCCCAGGGAGGCAAGGCTTCAAGTATTCACTCTGGCCTCTATTTATATTATTATGAAAGAAATTTTACTGATAATAATGATTTTGTATTCTATCGCTATATTTATGACATTATTATTTTTTATTTCAATGACAATAAATGCACATCACCACTCAATTTTTATCCCAATCAGCTTACATTAAGTGAAAATAATATGTGTAATAATAATATAAATTTTCTTGATTTAAAAATTAATATTAATGATAATTATAAATTAATATTTGATATTTACAATAAAAGATTTGATCAATGATCTGTAATAATTTCTTCTGTTTTTGAGTGCGATGAACTTATCATACAGCACATAATACATTACAAAACAAATATAAAGGACTCTAATTATGTAAGTTGATCATTTTTGTACAATTTATATAGTTTTCATGGTGATAGTGCGTTTGCCGATCATCTTTTTATTAAGTTATACGAATGATCAATTGTAATAATGTCTTTTAAATAAGCATTGAATCGACATATAATTGTAACACACGTGAAATCTAAATATACTTTAATGTCATATGTACACTTTAACACATAACAATACACAAAAACACATAAAAATAATACATGGTTAACATTGGTGATTACACATAACATATAAAACTCCATAAAAAAATAAAATAAAATATATCAATATTTGTTTGTAAGGCCATGGATATTTATGAACTTTATTTTAAATGATATACTTAAATAATTTTATATTTACAATAATTTTTTATATTTCAATCAATTATGCTTTTATACTTTATTATTTAATAATAATTTAGAAAATTAGATGATATAGGAATTTGGATTATTAATATTAAGGTTTTTTCGCATACCTTGTTAAGTATATAAATTTGCTGTTTAAATAAAAAAAAAATTGATTAAAATTTAGGTAAACAATATTAATTTTATTTCTTTACTTTATAATTTATACTTAAATTAGATAATAATAACATAAAATCTTTATATATTTCTATCTTTTTAATTCTGTGTATTCTTATTTAATTTATTAAATGGGACTTAATAAACATTTTTTGATATCATGTTATCTTATATGATAAATTTGGAGAATGCCAATAGATGGCAGTACTATATATTATAAAAATAACAATAGTTGATATTTAAGAATTTGGTTAATAAATTGTAATCAATTTAAAAGATTTTGAAATAAAATGTGAGACAATGCTTTAATTCTTATAATGGGATTATGTTGGATGTTTTTATAAAAACTACAATATCATATTTTATTTATTAATACATATATATTTCAAGCTAAATTAAAAATTGTGTAAATCACATTTAATGTGAAATTTTTTTTTTGTTTATTAATATTTCTCATTGATGGCAGCACATTTACTTGTAAACATGATGTTAAAATATTTAATTTGCCTATAGATGGAGCAATTGTCTTTTTAATTTATTTTTGAATATAAAAATTAAAAATTATTTAGGAAATTTGTTTATTCATAATTTTAAATGTGTTTTCATTTTTTTTAAATATTTTTAGTGTGTTTTAAATGAATTTGTATTGTCATGTAATATTTTAGGTTTTATTTCAAATATGTTGTGTCAACTTGATTATCTTATTTCACGGTTTTTAGATATATCATGTTATTAGCTCAATGTGGCCGTAGCATTATTTGCAACATGACAGATATTTATTGTGAGTACGTTTTTTCATCTATACTTTAATGGTTTTTTATTTCAAATTGTTTTCCGGTAGTATATTTTATGAAATATTGCCATTATTTTTCAGACACATGTGGAGTTCGACCAGGCTGAGGATTAAGCTTCACACGTGTCTTTTTTCATTTCCAATTCCATTTTAATTCACTTGATATCCAAATTAAATTTTCTTACATTTTTATGGCATATTATATAATTTTTTCATTTCCAATTCCATTCGAATTCACTTGATATTCAAATTCCAATTTTCTTACATTTTATGGCATACTATATCATTATTTAGATAAATTTTCTTCACAACTTTCAGTATTTTTGGCTGCGTACCATTGATAAAATTGCTTTGGTAATTTATGTTTCCACTTGTTAATTTTTATTAACTTTGTGGTATTCTGTCTACACTTTATCGTTAACAAACTCAATTGGAGATTAGGTTAGTAATGTTGAAAGAACTTGATTAATTTATTTTGAAATTCAAAGGTATTATAACTATATATATATATAAATCACTGGCGCCCAGCTAACAGAAAAGTACGATATTTCTACATATTGCGGAAAAAAATCAAACCGAAATTATTTCCGAACGGCCCAATGCAGGATATGCATCTACGATTTTAACATGGTGATTTATGATTATGATTTTTAGTGCGTTTTATTTCTGTGGAGGATGGCGGGAGACGTACATCCCAAAACATAATTTGTAATCGTTTGTAGCAGTCAGATATAAATAAGTCTACAATTGCACAGGGCTAAAAAAAAAGCTCAAATATAGATCTCTAAAATAACGATTTTCTTGGGTAAAACTGGAGGTAACCCTATTTGTTTTTCTTTCTAAAACGCATTGAAGATTTTAAATTTATGAAAATTATGAAATTACCAAATTTGAGACCTTTAAAATCAGACTTCTCAAAAGACCACGGCCCTGTCGGACGTCCCGCACTTTAATCAGGCCCTAAATATTTGTACAATAAAAAGGGGTTACATCTAATCATAAATTTCGGAAAATCGATTTTTTTTTTCATTTTCTGAAGGCTTTATCAACTGAAGAGCCTTTTTATTTTATCAACCTTTTTATTTTGCTGGATAAGAGGATTCTATGTAAGTAAAAAATATAAAAAGTGTAGAAGTGCAATTATAAAACAAAATTTTAAGCTCGTTTTTTCTCTAAAGTGCTTTTTTAAAATTGGTAACCACGATTACTGAAAAACTTCCGAATTGATTTCCTTCTAATTTTGTCGTCTTTTTTAATTCATAATTGTGTAGAGACTGGCTGAAGGATTTTTTTCAAAAATTCGTCTTTATTTTTTTTTTTTTATCATCAAAAAGCAGTCTTTTTTTTAAGATAAAAATTAAATTTTCTCTTCAGACAGTCGCCATTAAAAGGAAAATCATTTTTTCTAAATTCCTTTGTCCAATCTCTATAATAAACCTTAATTAATAATTAATCGCTCTTTTTTTTTGTTTCAGTTGAGGCAAATTTAAGCTACAGTGGTCGCTGCAAAGTACAAACAAGTTGGAAAATGTACGTTAAACGTGACAATTGAGGTGTGTTCGTACTACAACTAATTTTACAATGTAAAAAAATAATTCTTATTATTCCAGTGAAATGATTTATTTCGTCTGTTATGAGCAAAATGAGCATGCCTTTTTTCTTATTATTACATATGCCACACGTTTACAGATGCTATTTTTTTCGACACCAGATAGCGCTGTAAAATTCAACATGGAGATCTTGCTTTGCAAATGATTACCTCCATGGTTTAATATTTGTATGACTCACGATGAACGAATCTCTTGTGTTTATTTACTTTAATGGATTGAGATATTTGGCTGTTACCGTAATTTCCACTGATGTTATCACAGAATCTATACATTTTTTTAATGTAACTCATCTCTCAAGCAAACAATTTTTTTGAACGATCTTTCTAAAAATCCAACTTTTATGCAATTTTATTCGAAAAAATATTTTTTTAATAAACATGACCGCTTACCATATGGACAAAGAAGTATTAGCCCGTATTTGTTTTCCTTAGTCAAATGACTTACGCTTTTATTATATAAATTACGTATGAAAGGATTTAATAGAATAAAGAAAACTTTTATTAATATTTTTTTAAGTTCTGATTCGATTTTCATAAAATTTGAAATGACTCGACAAAATTCTACAGCGAGTATATAGTATATTAAATTTAAAACGATTCGGTTGGGTAGTTTTTGTGCTGTTATATGCGGACGAACGGACAGACAGACGAATGGACCAGACGACGATTATAGGTGCTCAATCAGCACGATTTGTCCCGACTGCCCCAATTACCAGGAGTCGAGTTATTATATTTTTCGATTTTGTTCTGATATTTTGACCCAATTTAACGGCTGCCCCAAATAACCAAAACGTACCGTATATCAGAATTATTAAGTACTGTATTATAAAAAAAATAATCTCAAAGAAAAATTGATTGATTTGATTAATTAAATTGTTAGGAAAAACACCATTTTTCTACCGTATGACGAGGTGTAACTCCTTAAAAAAATACGGCATATTTTATACAGGTTCGGCGAAAAAATATACCGGGATTTTGCAACCTTATAAAAAAATAATTCCTAAACGTACAGAAATATTTCTTGTGTTGAAATGTAATGAAAGAATGTAAGTTTTTCTCCCGCTCACGAGATGGCGTGAAGCCTTGAATGAGAAGTTCCCCAACTCATGGATTGTATGAGATGGCCCAATTCCGGGGCCTCCGCGAAGCCCCGACCTTACGCCTCTGGACTTCTTCTTCTGGGGATACATTAAGAAAATTTTGTACAGTGAAAGAATTACTGATATCCGCCATTTAAAACGTGGAATTATAGCCGCAACTGAAACTGTAACTCCAGAGATGCTTTACAGGACATGGAAGGAGATTGAATATTGTATGTCGAGCGACTAATCGTACACACATGAACATAGAACTAAAGAAGGACTTCTAATGAAATAGTGTTAATATCATGTCACGATTTTGGAACTAAGTGACAGCTGCACAGCTACGCGCACGGTCCTGCGCAGCTGACGAGAATCCCTGCTAAGGCAACGCCACCTACAATATCAAACCGAAACTGTATATCAGACACCCACCAGATGACAGACGATTTGAAGAAGCGGACAAACTAGTGACGTATGGAGAAGCTGTCCTACACACGCGCCACCTATTTGAGACATTTTTCGAGGAATGATTTTCTTTTTGGAAAGGCTATTTCGTTAGCTTTCCTGATTAGTTCTATCTGCGTGGGTGCACATATCGAAACGTATTGAAATGGATATAAAACTTAGTACGTTTCTTAATATTTTAATACTAAATTTATGTTCCTATGTGTTTCTTTATTTGCGTAATACAAATTTGTAATCCCGGCATTCTTTTTCGATAACCCTGTATAACCCCTTTGCTACTAGCGTCACAAGCACGGGCCGTATGGAATACAAAAAGTCCTTGAGTTTGAATCCCGGTAATTTCGAACAGAAATTTCTTTGTTTTAATCAAGGAATTTCAACGATTAAATAATGATTAACACAGAAGTACTACATATGGAAATAGTTATAGCAAAAAATTAAAAGATGAATACGAGACGGTTGTCGTGAAGTAGTTAAGAAAAGAGTAATTATTCATTAAATTACAACTGAAAATTTTTACCACCGCTTCCTATCAGAAAATTCTTTCGAGCGCGCATTGAATAATATCTCTTAAATTTACCGTACCCTCTTCAGAAACGAGCCCACACAGTTTAACATTCTTAAAACTCTTTATTTTCAAATTTTACCGTTTTGTTATTCGTAGTGAAAATAAATAAATAATATCAATCATCTAAATAATCCCCCCACCTTTGCTGTCTCAGCTCGCAAATTTTAGAATATTTAAAACTGTTTACTTTTTAAACTTTTTTTCTGCTATAATTGTTGCTTAGCTATAACAATAAATAATTATTCATCTAAAGTTCCTGCGTCTACCCCCCCCCCCCAACCAAAGTTTCCGCCAATCTCCTTTTGCTTCTCATGAGCACACAAAGCTTAAAATCTTTAAAAGTCTATTGTATTTGTTACGTTCTAGCAACACATAATAAATAATCAATTAACTAAAACAACTCAATGAACTGTTTCCTTCAACACAAGAAAAGGGGGAAATTTCTGGGTATGAGGTGAGGCAAATCAGTTTGAATATTACCACCCAAATGCATCCATTTTTAGAGATGCATTGCTGAACAGCACTACATTTTAGCATTAGCCAAATCCGAAGCAGGATTGCGCAGGTGGTGTTCCGGCTCCAAGTGCCAAGCCTAACTAAAAAAGGGGTTAAAGAATGGAGATTAGAGAACCATTTTAGAATCAATGTTTCACGACGAACCTATTTTACTATTTTTTTTTCTCATTTGGCTACAGTTTCGTTTTGTTGATTAGTCAAATTGCTAAGGTTGGCCAAAAGTCAACGAGAGCCCTGCTTACTTGCTTTTTCATTTCTTTACAAAAGTCACAAACTTTATAATAGTATACTGTAACTTTTTACCTTTAAATTTTATACATAATTTAAGTCAAAAAAATTTCATATGATATTAAAACAGAATTTAATAAAATATAATTTTTAATGTAATGTATGTATATCATTAGTTCATTCAACATAATTGGACATTAATTCCGTGATATATATTTTATATTATGTAACTACAGTAAAACCTCTAAATAACGGACACCTCGGGAGCGCAGAAATTGTCCGCTATTCGGAGGTGTCCGCTATTGGGAAAACTTCAGAGATTCACAAAATCGCTAAGAAATTCTTAAAGTTTTATTAATGGGCTTTTATATGTCCAAGAACTTCTATTATATGATTAATCAGAATTTAAAATTACTTTTTTAAGCAATAAAACTGAAATGAAATTGTACATACATTTTTCCACTGTTTATTACATTTTAAGGAAAAAAATCTGTTACAAAAGTTTGCTTTCGCTTGCGATTACATGGAGTTAGTTTTTCAATGCGACGTTTTAATGCTATCAGTAGATTTAATCCTTCTGAATCATCTTTTTTTGGAAAAATAAAAAAATATGTGAATATGCTCACTGTGATTTGCCGCTTCTTGGAAATTCTCGACATTACAGGAAACATCCCGTGGTTTCAGTATCTGATTCATATCACTAATAGAGTCAGCTTTTGTCGAAGATTCTCAAGGAATATAATCGCCTACGTCAACTTATTCTTTTTCAGTAGGTCACCATGAATGTTGATGGCATTTCAGCATTTCTTCACTCCTGATCCATTTCATTTATTTATTTTTTGCGATACTTCTTCATTTTCTATCGGAAATAAGTGTTTCATTTTCTTTTAATATAAAGCCTGCTTTTCTGAAACATTGTCGTACGCATTCCGGTTATATGTTTTTTACAGCTGAAGGAAATCCGAATTTGAAAGCATCGGGAACATTAACTAATTTTAGGCTGTTCTCAACTGTATTCATGGAATAAAACTTCAAAAGAATATGGCTTAGTAAAAGCTTTCTCTACCAGGCTTTACAATTGCGTATAACGCCTTGACCAAGGGGCTTGCATACGGAAGTTGTCTTTTTTTTGGGAGGGGGGGGGGGGGCACAGTTTTAACATTGTCCAATTTAAAATGTTTTGGATGAGAAGTTGCACTGTCCAAAAACAAGAGAACTTTTCTTTGTTTTTTCATCCTATTATCAAAGGAAGTTAACCATTTAATCACTAAAAAACTGGTTATCCACGCTTTTTTATTCGCTCTATAACACCATTCTTTTTAATTGTATGTTCTTTGAGAAACACATGGGTTTTAGAGATTTTTGATCTATAAGAGAAATTTAAAATTCCCCTAATACATTGCAACATAATAAAATATGCTTCGCTCTTTTGTCATTTTTTCGCCGATACAGCCATCCTTTTTAAAGCACAAAATCTTATTCGAAAAAATTCTGAAAAAGAGTCCGCTTTCCTCGACATTAAAAATGTTTCTCTCATCATAACCTTCACAATTTGATAGCAGTTATTCATGCCAATCCTCCACTTTTTTCAGAGCTACAGATTTTGCTTTTCCACATATTGTTTTGAAAGAGATGTTGTGCCAAGACCGGAACTTTTCCAGCCATCTACCCAAACCCTTAAAACCGTGTAATCCGAGTTCTTTGGCGATTTTTAAAGCCTTTTCCTGAATCAAAGGACCACGGATAGGATTTTTTTTGAACGAAGTGAAGTAAACCAATTCAGGAATATAGACTTAATTTCAATGGAATCAGTATACCGTAATTTCCGGCGTATAATCCGCAGCTCAAAGAGTCGTTTTTCGACCCAGAAATATTATTTTATAAAATGTAACTTAAAAGATCGCTGTAAATATTTAACTACAATTATTGTATAAAATTTCTGGGTCGAAAAACGACTCTTTGAGCTGCGGATTATACGCCGGAAATTACGGTACCTCAATTTCACATTTTTGATGTTCTCGTTAGAGTTAATAATCCACAAATTCTTTATTTCGTAAAATCTCTCCCACTTGTGTTTTAGCTATTTTAAAACATTCGGCAAGTATCCGTAAACTCTATTTCTGTTTTTCAGATTCACTTACATTTACAATTTCAAATTTTTCTTTTAAAGTTAATCGCTTTCGTTTTGCGGTCATTCGTGAAACATTAATCACAAACAAGGCACTAAATTCAGAATACGCAGAACTCAATACATTCAGAAAACGATAAAAATGGTTTTAACATATTTTGAAGCTTTGAATATTGTATGTCAATTAAATCTGAAGAATCAAACAGTAATCGATTACGATATTGGGGAGATTCCCCAGGCCATTGGGGATTTTCTAGAGACCACCCCTACATTTATCTGTGGTCAAAAGAATTGTGACACATTGCCTTGATAAATTTCTAGGCTTTTTAATTTTAATTTTCTTTCTCGTTAAAATATAATTTTTGATCCTTGATCGCCAAAACTACTGTCCGCTATTCGGAATGTCCGCTATTCAGAGGTTAAACATACAAAAATTTAGATTTTGGGAGTGGGGATTTGAAAAGTGTCCGTTAAATAGAGGTGTCCGCTATTCGGGAGTGTCCGTTATGGAGGTTTTACTGTATTGTTAACATTTTTAATGGACATAAAAACTTGCTAGATAAATACTGAAGTGCGATATTCTCGTGACAAACGTCATACTTCACTTTTTTTTTTTTCGATTATTGACATAGTCAATGGCCATTTTAGTTGTAATAACTCATTTCTTAAAAAAAAAAACATAATATTGGCCTTTCTCATCCGTTCTTTGTCACAATTGTCAAACGGTCCTCTTGTCTTTGCGAGAGCCCTCAACATCTTACTGCCATTTAATCCATTATATATTATTTCTGGAATGTCATTTTTTTATTTTTTTACGCAAGATGAACAACCGGTAGAAGGTTTTTGGCGAATATCGAGAATTTGTACAAAGAACTACAGTGAAAATGCTATTGTGTGGATATTATTTTGCATTGCTCATAAACTTAGCGCATTTAGAAATGATTTAATAATACAAGTTTCAGTTATTTTTTATCTTCTTTATTGAACTGGAAAACCATTTTCTTTCTTGAATAATAAATATCTCCAACACAGGAGATATTTTTACCTAAGCTGGGACAAACAAGTTGGAAATTGTACGTTAAACATGACAAATGGTGTGCTTTCGTTTTATAACTAGTTTTACAATGTAAAAAAAAAATCATCCTTATTATTTCAGAAATTATTATATCGTCTGCTATGAAAGAAATAAGAATGCCTTTTTTTCTTATTACGTATGCCATGTTTACAGATGCGAATTTTTTTTTTCTACACCAGATAGCGCTGCAAAATTCACCATGGGGATCTTGCTTTGCGAAGTATTACCTCCATGGTTTAATATTTTTATGACTCAATGAACGAATCTCCTGTGTTTATTTACTTTAATGAGTCGAGATATTTGGCTGTTAACCTAATTTCCACTGAAGTTATCTCAGAATCTATACATATTTTAATGTAACTTATCTCTCAAGCAAACATTTTTTTTTTAATGATCTTTCTAAAAATGCAACTTTTATGCAATTTTATTCGAAAAAATAATTTTTAATAAAAATGGCCGCCTGACATGTGAAAAAAGAAGTGATTTGCCCGTTATTTCTTTTCTCGAGTCAAATGACTTACGCTTTTATTATATAGATTACGTACGATAGTTTTTAACCCCTTGAAGGGCACCGGTATATAATATATACCACTTAATTTTAATCCTAAAATGCGACAATGACACCAGAATTTTATAATCAAATTTTTAATTTATAAGGTACTTGAGGAAAAGCTTTTACTTATTTTAAAATAAATTCGTTCGTGAATCCTGGTGTCAATCAATAATTTCAATATTTTCGCTACAAGAATACTTTGCCCCTGAAGGGGTTAATAGAATAAAGAAAACTTTTATTAATGTTTTTTAAAGTTTTGATTCGATTTTCATAAAATTTGAAATGACTGGAGAAAATTCTGCAACGATAATATATATTAAATTTCAAACCATTCGGTTAGGTTTTTACGCTGTTATATGCGGACAGACGGACCAGACGACGACCATAGGTGCTACGCATTTATATAATTACAAACGCACATAAAAAGGTAGATACAAATATATAAATCGGATACATTAAGAACTTTTTATCCAGGCAGAAAAGTGTTCCTACTTCAAATTGTATGAATATTCCTTCGAATAGAGTGAATATTTTGGATGTGAATTAAACTTACCATTTGTAACTTCTTTATACACATCACTTGTCGCGATAAATTACTTAAAATTGTTAATTTTGCAGATTTCCCCAAGTAATATACTTTTATAATTATTACATAAACTTAAGCATATATCTTTACAATTTTGTTGATTTAAACAGTATATCTTTAAATGTTCGTTCAACTTTCATGGTTAGCTGAGCTAGGAGATTTGTTACAGACTCGTAACTACGTAATATAAAACGAATATTTTTTGTAGGCATTTCGCTTGTTGCTTCCATAATTTTTTAAGGATTTTAGTTTTTAGGTAAAAATAAATGTTATTTTTCGGTGTATTTAAAATTAAAACAAAAGGACTAAAAAGCAACAAACTTTAAAGAAAAAATCTTGATATATTTATTATTTGTCATAAGCGAAAAAAACTTTCGAATTTTAAATATATAAAAAACATAAAGTAGTGCTGAAAACGATAACTGATAATTGAATAGATGTTAACAGTGCAAGAATTTTCGTTATGAAACTCTATTAATCGACAATTTCTTTATGAAATGTATTTAAAATAGATTTTTTTCTTTCTTGTTTAAACTTAGTTGAAAACTGTTTACAGTTTCAACCTGTCTGCCTGTTTGCACTCTATTTTTTTAAATATATATCGATTGCCACGAAATTGATATTTGTTAGTGAGGCCTATTACAGCATGTTCTCTATTAAAATTGGAGTGTGTAGTATTTATAGTTCGTTTATAAAGACACTCGAAATTATTCGAATATATTATAGTCAATGGGTCTTAATTGTTTGAAGTACATTTGGAAAACAAATTCTGGTACAAAATATACCGGGTGCTACTGAAAAAGGTATACACACTTTGAATAATGATTATAACTCCAGTTTTTGCAAAAGGATCTACTTAAAATGTATAACTATTCCTCCTACCGCAGATGTTCAAAATTATTACCGTTCAGGTCAATATACTACTTATACACAGGAAAAAATAAAACCCAATTTGGGTCGAAAAATTCTTAAGTATGTGCCCAAATTGGGCCATGCCTGTTTTGATTACCACTGTGTATCCATTTTGGGCACTGTTAAATAGCCATTAAAAAAATTTGAAAATGGGTATTTAACAGTGCAACAAATTTGAAGGCACAGTGGTAACCAAAACAAGCAATTTGGGCACATACCTAAGAATCTTTCGACCCAAATTGGGTTTTATTTTTTTATGTGTAGTGATGGGCTGTTGATTCACAAACTTCAACAAACACTTCATTTGGTGTTGTAGCTTTGATGTTGTATTCTTACTCAATTGCGGTTCTGAAACGTTTGCTATGAACATCCATTCGTTTCAAACTTATCTTTTATCCGATGAATTATAAGTCGCATAGGTTGATCTGCCTGAAACTCCCTGCGATATTGTTTTTGCACTTCAACAATTTTTTACTTACAATAGCATTTTAAAATAAATTTTCTTTTTTCAAAAGTTAATATTGGTCCACTCATTATTTCCAATTATTTACACTTTGAAAAGAAATAAAAATTAGAAAGTTATGATCCGATAAACAGTGTATGTATAAATTTTTTCTGACGCACTCTGTATTTATATGTCGACAGCTATGTCTTCTATTCTTCCACCACCCTACAAAGTAATTGAAGGTTAGTTTTTCACCTTTAAAAATAAACATTCGAAGGTTGTTCATATTCACGTTTAAACTATTTATGGCAAAACATTATAGACGTAATCTGATTCTAAGTTCGTTACTATTGATAGTAATCATTGTTTGTATGTTCCTTGTAATTTTTTTTTATTATTATTATTTCAAACTATACAGTTTATGGGGTTAATCGAGTTATAAACATTTGATGTATGAAGTTAGACTACAAACACACATACAGAACTTCTTGTAAAATTTATATAATTAAAGTTTGCCAAAAGTTACACTATGTGGTCAAAAGTCACAAGGCAATTTCAAATTAAAGACTTTTGCAGAATATCTTGATTCATACTTGACGAATTGTTCTTAAACTTCACGAAATATAACTAACACGTTTGAACACACAGTTTTCAGTGGAACTTTGGTTACAGGGGCAATTAGAAGTCCAACAATAAATTGAAGAAAAAAACAATATTTTAGATCAGTTTGTATCATGAAAAGCTCTAAATTATCTGTAAATGTGACAGATAGACGTTATTGGGACACTTTTTAGATGGACACTTTTTTTTACCTATGACATGGATGGTCTTCTAAGTTACACGACACACTTCTAAATTACACACGACACTTTCTTCTAAATTACACACGACACTTTCTTCTAAATTACACACGATACTTTCTTCTAAATTACATTATATTTTCATAGAACTTGACAAAGTGCAGTTGAAACATTATACTGCAGTTACAAATGTATTTATTGAATACTAGCTGATTCGTCCGGCGTTGCGCGGAAATCAGTAACTTTCTTTTGTGGTTTAGATAAAAATAGTCGTTTTCGAAGCGCATTCTGTTCTAAATAAGCTTCTTTCCGAACGAAACTCCAGAACTCGTCCCCGCTGGCTACAGCATTGTATAGAAGGCGTGCTACGCACGCGCTGAATTATCGTTTAGTTTCAATTTCTACCGCTAGGGAGCCCTAAATCATCTTACTTAGTTATCTATATCTTAATTAGTTCATGTTAAGTTGAACGAACCAATTCCCTTTGAAGAAGATTGCAAACATTTTTTTAGAACACTTTGGTAAAATATGAAAATGCTCTTGGTTGACCTCTTTCAACCACCCTATCTCCCACAGCCCTACAGCTACCAACATGCAACCATCATAGTGCACGATAAAATACTCGAGGATACACACACAAACACTAGTGGTCTGCGCTGGGTATTTGTGGCTGCAAAGTGAAATATAGGGACACACACATCTATTTATGTATATATAGAGATATAGATATAGATATAGATATATAGATTTAAAATATGAGCACCTGTGTGAGATAATTTTTAACTACGATGCGCGAATGAAAGCATAGTTTTTCTTTCATAAAAAAAGTAGTCAACCATATAGGAAAATATACATAAAAAAGGTCATTCGAATATAATAAAAATTCAGAAAGATATCGGCAATGTAGAAAATTGCATTATCCGTTTGTCATCTTAGTTTAACATTAGCATGCTAAAATTTTCTCTCTTTCTAACTGTATGAAGTCTTAAAACAAAATGCATAAATTGTATATTTTTCGCATTAATTTTATTAAAAATAACTCAAATAAAGTGTCAAAAATGGCATTACCATATTTATAAAAGTTGTTTCTCATTTTTTTTAATATATATCATTTTTTTAATAACAACATCTTGTGCAAAAAATGCATACTGACTTGTGTAATTTCATATCTAATCCATACTACAAGAATCCTTCTTAAAGAATTTCAAATTTACATAAAACGTACAACATTCGTACTGCTTTTATTACCCAAAGTACTTTACGAAACTTTGTATGCAATTTCAAACAGAAGATCCCACTATCACATGCTAAAGGCGTGATATACAGCATCCCCTGTAAACAATGTGATTCTGTGTACATTGATGAAACAAGTAGTACTTTTGAGACCCATTTGAAAGAGCATATGCAGGCTTTAAGATAGACAGTTTACATTCAAAAATAGTTGTTCATGTTTTGGACACAGACCATGGTCTTGATTTTGCGAAAGCCAGTGTAATCAGATCTAATTGCAACGTTTACAATAGCTTTTTTTTTTGGGGGGGGGGGGATATTATACAAGATAGGCGTATTCTTCATTGAACGAAGCAAGGCCTGTACCACCTGAATACGCAGTATTGTTCTGATATCTAGTGTTTGAGTTTCAAAACGTATAATGAAACCGTAACTGAAATTTTTGTTATTGACATCTTTTACGGTCATTACGTTATGTGTACTGATAAGGGGTGTATTACCCGAAACGTCTACTTTTTTCATGTGTGTTTAAATGGTTTTATGTAAATTGTCTGAATTTTAATGTTTTTTATAGTGTAAATACATTCATATTAAAAATAAAAAACATCAATTGGATTTAAATGGTATGTTTCATTTTTCTTGTGCGACAAACGGTAATCAAATACCATGGAAGTGCGTTATTTCTTTTTTCCAAACGCAAGTTCCTGGAAGAAAGATCCACATATTAATACATAAACTATTCTAAATATTTATCTAACGGCGAAACGAAACTTAGATGAAATTCCACCTTCAATGCATGCCTATAGCGCCTAAATTAATTCAGAAGCTTAATATCTGTCAGTTTGAAATTCATACTATATTTGTGTAACTGCGAATTGAAGTTAGATTCAAGCTTGTACTGAACTGTTTAAACTGCTAAACTTTCTCTTAATTGCACTTGAAATATTCAGCATTAAACTTCTGAGAAGAATTCATGTAGAGCATGAAATATCGCAATAATATTGAACTAATTATAATTGATTGCAATTCAAATTACTCAAACTTCAATATCTTATTTAGATAGTTTAAGATGTACCTGGCAATGACAGAAACTAATTAGTTTGAAAATTTTTAAATAGTTCTTTTGTTACAAAATATACAAAAAATAGTTTTAGCATTTTTTAATAATGAACTGTAGGTAAATTATTTCTTATACTTCTATTGATGTCGGGGCCTATATCTATCAAATACTGTCTGAGGAATTCCAAATTTTTAAACGCTTCTTAGAATTATTTTAATGTTATTTCTTTTTTAGGCATTTTCTGCAAAATTCATTTTTAAAAATTTAACTCCATCTTGCTGGGAAAATAAGGATCACCAATTTTGTGCTTTGCGCACTAATCAAAATTTTGCCCGCACTAATCGCGAGAGCATCTGAAAAAAAATTGCCACACTAACTGAAATTACTCCAAAAGAGGGATACGTGTATTATTATTTTTCGTAAAATTCTTTATATTTTCTTATAAATATAATATAAATTACTGAGCTTACAATTTCCATTATCTAGCATTCAAATTTAAGTACATTTCGTAACTTTTAAAATTCTGAACGGACTCTGACATCGCATAATGTAATCTAACTAGACAATATAAATAAGTAGACACTGTTAAGAAAATGCTTTATTACTTTCACGGAAAAACAATTCATGCTGATGAATTATATTTCTCTCTCGGAGACATCTTTTGCGGAATTCTTGAAATTGCTCTAATTAGTTTGACGGTCTTTTTGTAACCTTTCCAGTTGCTCGAATTTCTCAGTAGTAGTTTGGACGTATCGCCTAGCTGTGTATGATTACAAAAGTGATTAAAAATATCACACACACACACACACAAATGTATGTATGTATATGTATGTATATACAGTAATATATGTATGTATATACAGACACAGAGTGTACATAATTAAAGTTCATCTACTGAGAGCTGTCTGTAGTCGAAACTGTTCATCAGAAAAATATGAAATTTGGACAGAGTCTAAATGAAAGTATATGAAAGACATTTAGCAGAAAAAAATAATAATTTCAAAAATGGCCACCAGAGGGGGTTTTATGATACAAATTCGGCATGTATGCAAATTTGAGCAACCACGTGATGTATCTGCTTGCGCACAGTGAAAATGTTAAATAAAAAGACACAATGAATCTCTTTTTTTAATCAAAATGGTGATTCGACACGAGAAACTTTGCGGGGATTTCGAGCTTTGAAAAACATTCGCAGAGAGCAATAACTGCAAAGGCAGCATTGACAGAACAAAACAACAGTATTTTCTGTCACGCCCTCAATATTTCAACGAATTTGCTTCGCGTGGCTGTTTAACATTCTTTTCAGCGATTTCAAACGGTACTTGGCAATAATGGTTAACACACTGAAGAGTATTTGTCTTGATACACCAATTCTACAGTGTATGAGCTTGTATTTTGTTATTTTGTTAAATTATTGGAAAAAAATCTTTAATACGCCATCTGGTGGCCATTTTTAAAGTTTATTTTTTGTGATAAATGTCTTTCTCATCCCTTTTTTTAGACGCACATCAAATTTCATACTTTTCTGCAGAATGGTTTCGACTACAGACAACTCTGAGTAGGTAAACTATTATTATGTACGTACACCCTATATATATATATATTCATTCTGGGAATGTCATTTTCCCGTAAATTATTTATATAAACTATATTATGCATTTGTTAATTAAAATGCTTTACTTAGATTAAGATAATAATAAAATGTCAAATTTAGGTGACTGTTGTTTTCTGCCTAATTATAAAATTATTTATCATAGTAAATCCTAATTTTTGAGAATATCTGCTTGTGTTAATGTTACATCTAACATTTTAATAGAATAAAATTACAAAAGTTCCATGACTAAAGTAGAATATTTTAAAATGTATTTTAACATAAAACGTGGCAACTTATATGCTAAAAAAATTCCTTTCGTAAAATAAGAAATGCATGCACCAGTACAAGTAACAAAGTAAGTATCATTATTTATATTCAATAAAAAAGGGGGTGGGGAGAAAAGATAGCTGTCAAAAGCTACACATATTTACTTTTCGACTCGCAGGCTTTAAAAGTATTTTGAATAAAAATTCAAACTGCATCTAAATTTTATCTTTTTGCGACACTTTCTACCCATTACTTCGCAAAATCCATTAGAAAAATGTTCTTTTCTGTAATATTTTCTTTTTCAGCCCAAAAATAAACGGCAACAGTCTCTCTTACAAATCATCAATCAATAATGGTGCAAATTTTGAAAATGTAATACTTTTTCTAATGTCAAATGGAATAAAATATTTTGGATGCTAAATATTGGTTTAACAAATGTGATAAAATTCTTTGAATAAAGAAATCATCGTTGATAAATTCACTGCTTTTATGTTTTGCTTGTTGATCAGAACTAGAACGATAGTATCATTTTATCTTTGTTGGCGTCAATCAGATTTTTGTATTATATAAGGAATCAAAAGAAGTGCTCTTTGAATTTCTGTATGTATGTATGTACATACATATACAGGGTGTTCTTAAAAAAAATTCCTATATACGAGGCCCTAGCAAAAAGACGGCTAGTAAGAAGACCAGTAAAAATGTAATAGATAATAACTTGTACAGTCATGAGAAAAGGTGTAATCACCCCTTACGAACTCTTATTAAATTACCGCAAATCATCGGATAAAAATTTGACTGGTACTAATCGATTATTAATAACACATGGGCTGATAAGTTCGCGGTCTAATAAAGAAATCACAACTTTTTACCAAAACTTTCTAACTTTATGACTTTATAACTTTATAACTTTAATAAATAACATAGCTTTAATAATAAATAATAATAATTTAATAATAATAATAATAATTTAATAAATGAATAATAATAATAATTTAATAATACATAACTTAGTTTTATAACGAAAAAGCTTCAAACAGTGCTCAGAATCATCGACTCGTTGTTGTTTTTGGTCAAAAGTCAACACGCGCGGCAGCCACTTTGACAACATCTTTTTCATAGACAAATGTTCATTCAAAATAAAACCTACACGTTCCTTGGATATCTTCAGAGTCTGAGCTATCTCCTGCAACTTCACTTTACGGTTCCCCAAAACAATTTTGTGGTTTTTTTTTATGTTTTCCGGAGTAACCACCTCTTTTGCGTGGTGCATCACTTGTGTCCGTACGACCACGTTTAAATTCAGCAAACCAGTCAATACGGGTTGATTTACCTGGTGCAGTGTCCGGATAACGCTAATCAAGCCAAGCTTTTGTTTGAACGGTGTTTTTTCCCATCAAATAACAATTCTTGAAATTCTTGTTTATCCATTTTTTTGTTTATTAACAAAGTCGTTTAACTGAAACCACTCTAACGTTTTATCCACGCGGCGAATCGTCATGACATTTTTTCCCGCTACCTTTTAAAGGTGAGTATTTACTAAAAAAAACATCGGTTCTGCGATTGTAACGCCATCTGTGTGCCAGACCGGGAACTTATCAGCCCATGTGTTAACGTCAACTAGTAAATGCTATACTTATACTTAAATTTTTCTTAGAGGTCGTTTACATATAAAAATTGTAACAAACTTTAAAAATATCAACGTTAACGCATAATTTTGACATAATATTTAGATTTTTCGGTAAATTTACCTTCGGTTACCAAACGGAAGTCATTTGATCAAACATTTTAAGAATTATGCAAGTTTAAAGTTTATAACTCCTAATGCTAAATTCGTTTTTAAATATTGTACAGCATTGGATGCGGATGTGGACAATGCGGATAGATTTTTAAGCATAACTCAAAATCTACTTGAATCTGAATGAGCTATAATTTTGGATTCTCATATCTAAAGCTTCTAGAAATGGATTACTATTAAAAAATTCAGCAGTTACAATTCATATTTTTTTCCGAAACTAATTTCAAAATATATATTCTTTCGAAAATTAATATAATTTTAATCTATGAATGTTTTAACAGAAATTCAATTTCTAGAAACTTAAAACTTGCGAATTGGAAGCTACAATTCATTCCGCCAAGTAGTTTTGAATTACGTTTAAAAAACTACCCACTTTGAAATGTGGCATTAGGATTTCCAAACTTTAAACCTGCATAATTCCTATACTATTGACTGAAAGATTTCATTTTTTGATAGACTAAGGTAGCATTTACTGAGGATCTAAATATGATGTGAAAATTGGGTATCAATATTAAAGAATTTAAAATTTGGCACACGGTTCTATATGTATACGACTCCCTAAACAACAATTAAGTATAGTATTAATTATTAGATGTTATTACTAATCAATTGATACCATTCACATTTTCTTTACGATGATTTGCGACAGAGTTAGGGAGCAATCATTTTTTTTTCAAGGACTGTACATTATCTACAAAATTTACTGTTTCAAAATGAGATAGCTACTTTTCTTTAATATTTTGTATACTGAGCAGAATTTTAAATAGCATTAAAAGTATGATATGGCAATGAGTAAACAAGTTTTTAAGCCTTTCAGGTTGAAGTAAATCTATTGCAAAAATATTGTCACCAGAGTTTAAGATGATTTTTTTCATGTTACGTTGTAAAAACAAAATTTTATTCAAAAATTTTGGTTCAAATGTGCAACTGAGGATAAAATTAAGTAGTACAACTAGTATACTACCGCCCTTCAAAGGGTTTTAAGCACAGTTTGGTTAATATATTTCTACTTAAAAATTATAGAGACCCATAACTCGACAACATTTGAGAACTGTTTTACATTGGTGTACACTGCTCCATCTCAAACTAAAAAACTTTAAACGTTCTGCATGTTAAATCAGATAAAAGTAACAGCCAGTCCATTACATGAATCGTATTATTCACAAACCACAAGCAAGTACTATTAGCTATATATAGCTATATATATAGTACTATTAGTTATATATTAGAGTACTATTGAAGCATTACCATGCTGAAATATCCAAGATAACCCTCCTCAGAGCTGCCACCTCTACGGATTCTTTCAGCACCACGATTTTCAAATAGTAATCTTTGTTTTATCTAATCGCATAATTTCTGAATAAATAAATCAGTAAATATTTTTATTTAAAAAGAGTGCTACTCAAAAATTGAAGAGTGGCGGCTTTGCCTTCTGCATTTTCTTCGAAAAATAATAAGTGATATTCTTAAAGGTCTTCACATACTCTTGCAAATTGTTTTTCCATCACACAAAAATCCTGCCCACATCAAAGAACCGCCGACTGCCACTTGTGTTGATTTTTTTGAAAAAAAAATCCTTTCGTAGGTCTTACCAATAAGGACTTCATTCGTCTGAATCATCCAGATTGAATTTCGTCTCATCCGAGAAAATAACTCGTTGAAATTCAGACTTCCACGACATGTGACATCGGGCCCCACATTTGAAGCTCGTGTCTCTCAATCCTTCTTGGCTTGCTTTTTTCTTCAAGTATTATTTCAAATTTTCAGAACTTCTAATTGTTCAATTTATAGAGATTGCTGACAAAAATTGAAAATCTGTTTGAGGTAATAGTTGTTGAATTGTACCTTTTTCTTGCGAAATCTGCTTTGTGATACTTCTTTTCTGTCTTGAAGTGGTTTACGAGATCGCCCAGGTGAATTTTGCATACTGTATGATTTACTAAACTTAGGAAAATTTAAAAAAACTCCGTACTTCAAGATCATATTCCGTATGAATATCACATTTTTTTTTTAAACAGAAGATTGGCTGCCATGCCTTTCAAACTAAAAAGAAATCATTGCATAAATGAAACAAAAAAGTAACTGTTCAACGTTCATACATTCGTCACAAACGTGATACATTCATTAAACTAGTATGATGGGCCAACCACAAGACTTCCATCTATATAAATCCAATCTTCTGCAACCAAAATTAAATGACAATCTATTTGTTTTTGAGATATAGTTACTGCAAAAATAGGGATAAACATACCATAAAAGCAGCACCTGTTGGAAGATTTACACACAAACATAAGCAGCGTGTATTTATGTCAAGGTCTAACAGAATATGAATTTTAATGAAATTCTGTCCATTATTTCTTGAGATATAGCTATCGCGGAAATGGTGAAAATGGAACATAGCAGCTTCAATTGCTGGGTAATTTACACCAAAACCTAATCAGTACCAATTTATGTCAAGAGTTCTTGACGTTTAGCGCCCACAATATTTATGTCACATACAAACAGACGGACACACAGTGTGACACACAGACTCACGGACAGACATTTTCTAAAAACAGTCAAGTTGTGTTCAGAACCTCCTAAAACATATCAATCAGTCGAAAACCAGAAGTTGATTTTTTTTCATGAATCCAGTGGTTTCTTCTTGTAAAGATAGAAGAAAGTCTAAAAGGGGATACAAAAATCAAAAGCTACAAATATTTATTTTTTAATTTGAACGTACTAGGTGTGTGTTGAATAAAGTATCAAGTTTCATCAGGAAATTCCTTTTGATATGTTTCGTGTTATATAGAAAATGTTTATCCTTCGCTTTAGAAAATAAGTTAGAAAAATTTGGTATCGTGTATTTTTCCTAGTTCATAGACAAACGATGTTTCTCTCTTTTGTTACCATCAATCGCTAATTCAAATTCAGAAAACTTTACTGGTGTATTTTGTATTTTTTGTTTCCTTTCATGATGAGAATCGGAACGATAGTTCGCTTTATGTTATCCTTGTCTTTATATCACTAAAACTTTATTTTATATATCGGTGTATACCTTTTTTATGAATTTGTACTTTAGTAAATGAATGTTAACAAATTAATGTAAAAATAATGTATTCCATAGTTATATTCATTAAAGGAGGAAAGATAACTATCGAATTAAAGTGTCGTGTCGAGTTATTGGTAATTTGCAGACATTTACAGACCGGAACGTTCTAAAAGTCTTTTGAAAAAAAAAATAGAGTTGAACGAAGACATTCCGTTTGATCTATCTCAATAGTTTCGACAATTTCTATTCTTCCCTTTAGAAAATAAATTAGAAATACGTAATTTCTTTTTCAGTTCCATAAATAAACGACCAATTTCTCTCTTTCGAATTAATAATCACAAATTCAAATTCAAAAAGCATATTTTTTCATCGAGTATCAAATCTAACAAACTACTTTGATAGCTGTAAATTGTTTTTATAAATGTGAAAAATTATCTTAAATAGATTAAGTAACTGTTGATGTATTTTTTAGAGTTCCTTCCATGATGAGAATAAGAATAATAATTCGCTTTATATTATCTTTTTCCATATCACTCAAATTTTATCTTATATATTAGTGTATATCCATTTGTGAATTTTTAATTTCGTAAACCAATATATAAAAACAAACGAATGTACAAAAGAATGTATTCCATGCTTATTCTCATTAAAGGAACAAAGGTAACTATCTAAAGTTGCAAATATTCATTTTTAAACTGGAACGTACTAAAAGTATTTTGAATAAAAATTCCAGTTGCATGATGAAATTCTCTTTCATCTGTTTGAATAATTTAGACAATTTATATCCTTCACTTTCAGAAATAAATTAGAAAACTTTTGTGCGTATTTTTTTTTTTCAGTTCACAGATAAAAGATCAATTTTCACTCTTTCGAAATCATTAATCACTAATTCAAATTCAGAAAACGGAATTTTTTCCCGTATCAAATGTAACAAAATATTTTGATAGCTGGAAATTGATTTAACAAATCTGATAAAGTGCCTTCCATAAAAAAATATTTAATGATGTATTCTCTACTTTTGTGTTTTCTTAAAAAAAGAGTATTGAACAGATAGTTTATTTTATTTTATCTTTTTATATGTCACTCAAATTTTATCTTATGTATTGGTGTATAGACGTTTGCGAATTTGTAATTCAGTAAACGAATGTACAAAAACAAACATATGTAAAAAAAAAATATGAAAAACGAATGTCAAAAGATGTTTTCGATGTTTAGATTCATGGAAAAAGAAAAGGTAACAATCGAAAGTTACAAACTATATTTTAAAACTGGGGTCTACAAAAAGAATTTTAAATAAAAATTCCAGTTGCATGATGAAATTCCCTTTCATCTGTTTAAATAATATAGACAATTTTTATCCTTTACTTTTGAAAATAAATTAAAAACATTTGGTACATCATTTGTTATTCGGTTCACAGGGTGAGGGACAAACTTTCTCTCTTTTGGAATTATTATGCTCAGGGCTCGACAAATACGGTCGCTAGGTCGCTACTGGCGACCAAAATATTTTACCTGGAGTGTAGATTTTTGGTACAGTCTCATCTCTCAACCTTTTTATTTCTTATTTTTTAAACAATATTTAATTACACGTTTTATCATTCGAGCCCCAGATTAAATATTTAAATAAGTTTATTTTTCACAATCAACATGTTTACGACAATTTTTATCAAGAAGAGCAGCATCAGTTAATCATCTTAGTCATAATGTTCAATCAAAATACTTATGAGATGTCTTATTATAGATGTTTCAATGTTACAAAATATTAAGAAATAAAATTAAAAATTATATCCAAACAATTTATTATTATTTCTTTTAATGCGGCAAAAATAAATTTTTCAAATTGAAAATTGAAAATATTAAAAGTAGAAATATTTGATTGACTTTGATAGTAAAAAAAATTGTTCTCTTTCTTCACTATGATCACCTCTAACCTTCCTCTCATTCCCGCTTCCAGTTCATGTTTTTGTAGCGCTTAACTATCTGGACATTTGAAGTATCCAGAAATCAACTTGTCCCAAACATGCCGGTTAGTTAAGCTTTTTGTGTATTCCATTTTTTTTTTCAAAATAATATACAGTAAAACTTCTGAATAGCAGACAGCTTGGGACTACTGAATCTGTCTGTTATTCGGATGTGTCCGCTATAAAAACCTACAAATATATAGGTATTGGGAATTGAAAAAGTGTCCTTCATTGGGTTTTTACTGTAATTTCATTAGAAAACTTATTTTCTATTACCTTTCTAAATTACGTACTAGTGTATGTTATTATTCTGTCTCAATTAATTCATAAAAACCTTTCTAATTTATGATTAAATTTAAAATACGGAAACTGAGAACGGAGTATGTTTGGGGGGGGGGGGTATATTTTACTGGCGAGTAGAGTCTTGGGCAACTAGAGACCACTGATCATGCTTATTCATTAGAGATGGAAATGTAACTATCAATAGTTAAATTTTTTTTATTTTTAAACTGGAACGTTCTAAACATTCTAAAGGTGTTTTGAATAAAAATTTGAGTTGCAGGAAGAAATTCTATTTCATCTGTTTGAATAATTTAGTCATTTTCTATGCTTCACTTTAGAAAATAAATTTTAAAAATTTCGTGCCTGACTTTTTTTTTCTCTAGTTCAGAAATAAACAACCAATTTTCGCTCTTTTGAAATCATCAATCACTAATTCAAATTCAGAAAAAGAAATTTTTTCCAGTGTCAACTGTAACAAATTATATTGACAGCTGGAAATTGATTTAACAAATGTGATAAAGTGTCTTCAAAGAAAAAAAAATTGTGATGCATTCCGTACTTTTGTGTTTCCTTACAAGATGAGAATTCAAGAGGAAGTTCACTTTATTTTATGTTTGTCCTCGTATGTCACTCAATTTTTTTCTTGTACATAGACGTTTGCAAATTTGTAATTCAGTAAACGAATATGCGAAATCAAACTGACGTAACTAAAGAATATGAAAATCGAATGTAAAAAAAAAAAGTACTAATGTTTAAACTGGGAGGTATTAAGCGTATTTTAAATAAAAATTCCAGTTTCAAGAAAAAATTCCCTTTCATACCATTGAATAATTTAGACATTTTTTTATTCTTGATGATAAATTAGAAAAAATTGATACTTTATTTTGTTTTCAGCTCACAAATAAACGACCATTTTTTTTTCTCTTTCGGAATCATCAATTCAAATTCAGAAAACAATCTTGTTTTCCACTGTCAAATGTGACAAAATATTTTAATACTTAGAAATTTATTTTACAGATTTGAAAAATTGTCTTAAATAGAATAAATCTTTACTTTTTTTGTACTTTGGTGTCTCCTTTCATGATGACAATCAGAACGATAATTTAATTTATTCTTACCATTGTCTATGCCACTAAAATTTTATCTTATACTAGCAAGATACTCCCGCTACGCTGGTCAATTTCTCTTAACGAACTTTTAATCAAACAAAATATTGATATTTCATAATTCACGCTTATATTTTAACAGAATAATAAGGCTACTATAATTTGTGACTCGTGCCAATATACACGTTAGGACACGTCGCCCATATCATTATCTTTTTACGCATGAAGGTTTCGCTATGGTACTCCATTGTGAAATTTGGTAATTTTTGAAATTCAATATTTGAAAAACGGCATAATCATTAGATTTGAAATTTATATCAAGAAAAATACAATTTTTAACTTTCAAATGCAGTTTGTCTAACAATTTTCTGACAAATACTTTTCGAGCTATTATTTTTTTTCAGTAACTTCAAATGTTTATTTTTCCGAGATTAATCTGTGGCAACAATTAGCGAAAAACCCAGTCGTCAGCAACGCATAGCTTTTTATTAAAGAGGCTGTTAGAGCAGGGATTGTCATCATCAATTTGACTCCATCACTTTTGAAATCGGTTCTGTAGTTCCAGAGATTCCACAGAAATTGTAATTTAGAATGTTTTCAGAACGCTTTTCTCTCATTTCGCCCTTTTAAATTTCTTTTTTTTTAAATTTGTTCTTAGAGAGCATTTACATCTTATAAGTAGCTACAATGCCAAATTTCAAATTTCTAGCTCCTTCAGTATACAAAAAATCGCAATTTTAGAACGTTTTTCGCTCCTGCACCCCCCTGGGGTTAGTGGCAACGACATAAAATATAGCCTATGTTGGAGCAGGGGTTGTCACCATCAATTTGCCACCATCACTTTTGAAATTGGTTCGGTAGTTCCAGAGATTACCCCCTACAAACAAACAAACAAACAAAAAAACAATCTTTACTCCTTTATAATATTAGTATAGATAAACATTTATCCGATATTTATATTCATTGAAAAAGAAAAGCTAACTATCGAAAGTTACAAATATTTATTTTTAACATGGAACATACTAAAATTATTTTAAATGAAAAATTTATTTACATGAAAAAATTCTCTTTCCAAACTTTGTGTAACTTAGATAATTTACTTTTAAAAAATCATCCAATTTAAATCAAAAATCATAACTATTCAGCTTTTAATCCATTTGGATCGAATAATGTATAGGTAGAAAGAAGAAAATCTCGAGTTTCACGCAATTGGATCGGCCGTACGGGACCTTATTAAACATCACTGGCCTCTAAGATCGACGGACTTCTCACAGTACGATTTATTCTAGTGGGGATTTATAAAAGACTACGTTTATGTGCCTCCCCTTCCAGCTGTATTAGCCGAACTGAAGATACGCATAACAACAGCAGTGGAAGCAATAGATGCAGACATGCTCCAAAAGTTTGGCACGAATTTGACTACCGTATAGACATATGCCGTGCATCCAAAGGTGGGCATATTGAGCACCTTTAATTTGGTTTGTAAAAATATTTATGATTAGCCATGTAATATAAAATTGATCGTAAGTGCCTATGTCAGGGCATGAAAATTCAGTTGAAAAGGTACTAGCCAAACTAAAATTTTTGCTCACCACTATTTTACATTAATTCAGACAGTAACGTCGGCCACCGCACCTGCCCAGAAAATGAATTATTTATGACAAACTGAATTGAAATTGACCATTGTTAGAAGGAGCTGTCTGTTAAATCCAGAATATTTTACATTCATGAAAAATATGAACAATTTTTAAAATGTTAAAAATTCGGTAGAAAGCGAATAATTTTTACCGTGTTTCAAGCAGCTGAGCTTAAGTGGCTAAACCTGATTCACTTCGCGCAGGAGTGACGAGCGATCAGAATCAGCATCGTAAGTGAAACATGCAGCTTTGGCGCTTGCGCGGTGCGAAAGCGGGCGAACGAATGCAAACGGGGGAAGTTCGTTCCTCCGTAGGAGAGAAATGGAAGTGGGTGACGCCGCATTTTTTCTTCTTTTGGAAGATAAATGACGTCACTTGATTTTAAGAGTCATTCCATATAAGAATCACCCAGGCTGTGATTAAATGGTAAACAGATTCATGTGATTTTTTTCTCTCAGTGAGATGACCATTAGAAAGAAAAAAATCCAGAATATTAATGTTGTGGAACCATTGATTTTGGTTTGGTGGGGGGTCAAAGGTCAGCTCGCCACTTGAAAAATTCAAATTTTATGTTTTGCATAGTATTTCTCGTAGTATGCATTGAAGTTATCCCACAAAACAAATTACATGGTTGTATTATATAATGTTGGCCCTTTGATATTCAAGAATAAAAATTATGGGATATGTGTAATGCAATGAACTAGATCGCTTCAAAAATTGATTTTTTTTCGAAATTCCACTATAGTTTTGACACATGTAGCTCTTTGCATTGAAATCATCCCATCATTTTTAACTGCTGTATGTTTCTCTATGATGAAATGAAACACAGAAAAGTAATCCCCACCATGGGCAAACTTTAATGCATTCCAAAGTTTTATGTTTTTAAATGTATTTTTTCCTATTTTAAGTGAGATATACCAGACATGCATTAAAGTCAAAAGCCAGTAAAATAATAATAGAAATGTAGAATAACTATTCACCTTTCAAAATCACCTAACAGAATCATGGGCACTAAAGCAGTTTTCATGGGGTGATGGAAATCGCATTGTAATATAATTAGGAAATATGCTTCCAACGGCCATAGCATTTATTCAATGCCAAGAATAAAAACACTTCACAATTATTTCTGAAATGTATATAATTCCTTATTCTAACATCAATTGTATTATTTATTGTATAACAATAAATATTTTTAAAATGTTTTTGCTATAGGCCGTTCCATATGTTATTAAAACTTTAATTTTTTCAAAGTCTGTGTAAACATATTTTCTATGTTGTTAAAGTCAACCAGTGGCAGTTCCACAAATCTGCCTGATGGCATTGGTTCTGGTACTTTTGATATGACTTGGACCTTGTTAATCATAAATGTCGCATATAGGCTTCATCTTTCCCAAATGGGAACAGAAATTTGTTACGACCTTTAGTTAAGAAGAAAGTCACTTTCAAAACATCTGAATATATCACTTCCTTTATTTCTTATAGGTACCACTTGTTTTCATAAATAACTTTAGGAACCGCCATACTATATTTCTTTGATTTTTCAGTTGACCTCAGAATCGCATGATATTGTTCAACATCAATCGTCTTCTGAATTTCAGTTGATATGGCATACAGTATGTTTTGATTATCTTCGTCAATAGTTTCATTGTCAGAATTTTGATCAAGATTGTCAGGCTCAGATGTTGTATCAGGTTCTGTAGTGTTAATCTGATTTTGTGCAACTTCAGCAGGCATATGTATATTTATTCCTTTCTTTCTCTTGAATGTTAAATTTGAAAAGAATGCTTTAACTTGTTCAATGGTTAGATATTCACTAATATTGAATTCTTTATTGCCATCATCCTTGTTTAAATGAGTACGCATTTTCTTTACAACTGCCTCTGATGTTATTTTGTTTCCCCTCGTATCACCTGTAAGAAAGCAAGAAATCAGAAACTTATTTTGCTTCACAGAGAATCTTACCTGTTTTCTTATTGGTTTAATGCCCATTCTTGAGGAATAAAGAAATCTTCAGGTATAGTTTCACTGGCAGCTGATGTGGAAGCACCTGTATAAGTACTACCGTGAACTAAAGAAGATGTCAATTGAACTGTCTTTGCATATTTTCTTTTTACCTTGTCGAGCACATTGAGTGTGTTTGGTGATGTATGATCTCCTATGGCAATATGCCTATCCAGCTCTTCTACATTTTGATAGAAATTGGCACAGTTCTCTTGTGGGCATTTCCTTTGTGTAAATGGCACCATGTGTGGGCATTTCCTTTGTGTCCAGTGTGTGTTTCCTTTGAATAAATATTTTTTTATTTATGTATTTTGTGTTTTTGTATTCATTTTCTTGATCAAACTTAAATTATATTTCGTTTTATTTTACCTTTATCCAAGTCACTCAAATTTTACCGTATACAGGGTGCCTCCTCTTCCGCTGATCAATAGCTAATTCCTAAACCGTTAAATTTAGATACAGAATTCTAGCAATAAAAATGTTTCAAATACTGTTTATTCTTCATCATACAGAGTGTGTTCGCAAAGTTTCAAAACTGGTCTGAGAACTACTTTTTAAAAAACATGACTTTTTTTTTTTTTCGAAAATGAAATTTATTTGGATTTATTAAAGAAAGGATAAAGTTTTGAAAGGAATATTAAACAAAAACCTTTGTGCGATCTTTGATCACACGTACCCACTTGTTTAGAATAGAGAGATTTGTTAAAAAGCAAAATCGTGAAACATTAGGACTGATTTAATCTTTAATATATTGAAAACTATTCAAGAAAATGCGAAAAAATGTAAATCCTTTTGACATATTCCAAATACATATTAGAAACAAAATTCTATTATTAAATAAAGTAATGTTAAAAAAGTCCTTCCGGCCTGTACCGGGAGGAAAAGGTAGCTTTCCTATATGTTCGTTTTAAAATTTTAGCTAATGTTACACGAAAACAGCAAGTTAAAATGCAAAGAAACGGTTACAAAAGATTCGTTAATACTGAATTTGAATAAGAAATTCGCCAAATTATTGAGCAATAGCGAAATTGGCTTCATTTATGAAGACTTATTTTGGTCGGCAAATTTGGCGATATTTCGCCAAATGTCGCCAATTTTGGCGAGAATTTGGCGCAAACGGATATGAATATATAGTTTTATGCGTATGATTGGGAAAATTATTACAACAATGAAAGAAAATAATTTGCGAGTAATCGCGTTAATGTGCTGTTTTGTTTCAAAATGTCAGCCACCCTAGAAACCTTCAAACTGCTCTATCTCAGGCATTTTTTAAGAGAGAGGTAAACCAAAAAATGCTCTGGAATCCTCGTATCAAGGCCTAACACTTAATTAAAAAATAAATTTGAATTTTTAACTTTTTTGTATATTTATTTTAGTTTTAAATTTTTAAGTGGCACCATCTTGAAACAAAATGGCGGACCAAGCTGGCCAACGAACTCGGGCGAGACATTGGTGAGCTTAATACACACAATTAGTTTCATCAAAATTGATTTATAAATACGAGCGTTATCGTATGACATAGCTCAGATATATATATATATGGATATATATATGGATATATCTATATATATAAATCAACATTTGAACGGAGGGTGGTTTTAGGGTATGGGGGTCATGATCGGTGAAAATATATCGAAATTTTACGGAACTGCTTTCCTCCGAACGGCTGCAATAGGTAGCTTTATACTTTTTTGTATTGAAAGCTACGTAAAAAAGACATGTTTTAGTAAAAATAAGGAATGCTTACAAAAGGGATACAGAAAAGTAACTATTGATTGTTTGCATTCATTAAAGAAAGAGAATTAACAGTCAAAATCTAGAAATATTTACTTTTCAATCCGAATATACAAGAAGTACTTTGAAAAAAAAATCAGAAAATTCCTGTTAATCTGTTTCATGTAATTTAGACAATTTTATCTTTCCCTTTAGAAAATAAATTATAAAACTGTGGAGTGTATTTTTCTTTCAAGTTCGTTGATAAAAGATGTTTCTCTCTTTTGGAATCATCAATCACGAATTTAAATTCAAATGGCATAATTTTTTTTCTAGAGTCAAATGAAACAAAATATTTTGATATCTGGAAATTGGTTTAACAAATTTGATAAAGTGCCTTGAATAAAGAAATCGTTATTGATGTATTCTTGGCTTTTGTACTGCCTTTTGTTTTTAATGGAAAAGCTTACACAACCGAATGCAAAAAAGGAACTATTCGTTGTTTATTTTTACTAAAGAAGGAGTGGTAACAATCAAAAGCTTCAAATATTTACTTTTCAATTCGATACGTACTAAATGTCCTTTGAATAAAAAATAAAGTTTCTTTAGACAATTTTTTTCTTCACTTTAGATAAAAAATTTCTTAAAAATGGTGCATATTTTTTTCCAGCAAACTGAAACTTACTTTTCTTCGTAGATAAACGACGATTTTCTCTCTTCTGGAATCATCAATCACTAATTCAAATTCAGAAGACATTTTTTTCATTAATTTGCATAGTTCCCCTTAATCACTAATTCAAATTCAAAAAGCATAATAATTTTTCTGGTGTGAAATGAAATAAAATATTTTGATAGCTAGAAAGTCATTTAACAAATTTGATAAAATGCTTAAATAAAGAAATATTTATTGCTGGATTATATTCTTTTGTGTTGGGTTTCGTGATGAGAAATAGAATGATAGTTTCTTTTATTTTATCTTTGTATGTGTCTTTGAAAGCGCATAAGTTGCGGAGCCACTAAATTTGTGAACGAGTGTAGCTATAGTTAACAAAATTGTGACCATACATAAGTCCATTTTGTGAGAAACGATACTCCATGTGCATGAATAGCCTGAATAGAAATCAACAAGTTGGAAATTGTACGTTAAACATGACAAATGAGGTGCGTTCGTTTCGTGCTATAACTAGTTTTACAATGTAAAAAATCATCGTTATTATTTCAGTGAAATTAATTATATCGTCTGCTATGAACGAAATGAGGATGCTTTTTTTATTATTATTACGTATGCCATGTTTACAAATGCGATTTTTTTTACACCAGACAGAGCTGTAAATTCACCATGGAGATATTGCATTGCGGATGATTACCTCCATGGTTAATATTTCCATGACTCACGATTAATGAATATTTTGTTTATTTACTTTAATGGATTGAGATATTCGGCTGTTAACCTAATTTTCACTGAAGCTATTTCAGAATCTATACATTTTTTAATGTAACTCATCTCACAAGCAAACAATTTTTTTGAACGATCTTTCCAAAAATGTAAATTTTACGCAATTTTATTCGAAAAATTATTTTTAATGAAAATGGTCGCTTGGTATATGAAAAAAGATGTGGTTAGCCCGTATTTGTTTTCCTCAATCATATGACTTGCGCTTTTATCATATAGATTACGTATGATATGACTTAATAGAATAAAGAAAACTTTATTAATATATTTTTAAGTTTTAATTCGATTTTCATAAAATTTGAAATGACTCGACAAAATTCTGCAGCGATTATATATATTAAATTTCAAACCATTCGGTTGGGTAGTTGTTGCCAAACAGACAGACAGACGGACAGACAGACAGACAGACAGACGGACTAGACGACGACTATAGGTGCTACGTATTTATATAATTAAGAACGCACCTAAAAAGGGCGAATGTCAGTTGGTGCTGTTTGAGTCATTGCTTTCGATAAAACAAATGATTTGCGAACGACAGTGGCCAATTCAGTATAAACAAAGAAATTCTCTCTTCTTCTTTGCCTTAATCATGTTGTTTGCTTGCAATCCCCAGACTTTATTCTCACATTATTTTTTTCCCTGAAAGAAAATCAATACAGTAGTATCAATGGGAATCAAACTGACCTAACGGCGTTGAACATTTTTTTCTAAGTGACTTTTCTCTCATATCGCTAAAAGGTTTCGAAATTGGATCGTCAAATTCCGTATTTTGTCACGACGTGTGCTACAAGTAGTCCCATTGTGCAGCATATATTCTCCTAGCTATGTGTAAAGACTTTTTTATAACTGTAGCTAATTCGTTCACAAATTAGAAGAGGCTGCGTAACTTATATGCTTCTCCTTCTCCCCTGTATATCTGTGAATAGCCATTGAAGAACATGTAATTTTTAAAGTCTTACATTCTTTAAAATTGTCATAGTACCAAATTACCGAAAAAAGTAATTCTGTTTTTTTTTAAAAAGCATATCTGAAAGGATTAAAAATATGGTTACTTTAATACAGAAAGACAATAAAAATGTAGGTTTATTATTCTTACCCAGAAAGCAATGGGATATTTATTTTTTGGTCGTCCTACATCGTCTGATAAAATTTTGCATGTGAAAGCATAAGAACTAGAAAAATTGGTTGATAGTCAATTTTATCCTAAATACTACAGGAATAAATCAGATGGTTCATACTCCTTTTATTATAATAGAACATCATGACATCATGCCAAGTTTTGGCAAAGTTTCGATAAAGTCCTTCTGAAAAATTATTATTATGTTATTACCATTATTAGGATTATTTGGTGAATAAATTAAGAGGCACTACATTTTTAAAATTTAATTAGCATTACTACTCTTAATAGGCCAATTAAAAAAAGAGATGTTGATTTTCATTCCACAAAAGCTTTAATAATATTTGTGTACGTGAAAATATTTCTGAGAAACCTTTTCGAAACAAAACGTAATTATTTGTTTCTCAAATAAACTAAACATCCAAACTAATTATTATAAAGGAATCAGATAACAGATCCGAGAAACAAATGAAAATACCATATAAGCCTCATTATTCCAACGAGAATTCAGTTGTTCAACAATACAAGAAACAATGTCATATAAATAGGTAAATATCGTAAATCAAAACCTCCGTAATTCCCATACACGTTAACTTTACATTAGTATGAAAAAAAGATAGTTTTAATAAGCAAATGCAAAGGTTCTTATTTAAAACTCAAGTCGTAACTCAAGTCGTGCATTTTTATAATTTATTTTTAATTTTAAATAAGGTTGGTTTAGTTACTTCATTGAAAATAACGAAGACTATTATATCTTTCTCTATCCCGTTTTCTCATTACAATAAAAAGAAACTTAAATTAAATTTGTGTCTAAAGGGCGTCATATATACAATGGTTTTTAATTTCTTCTGTACCGAAATTAGGTTAAAAAAGTTATTAATCCAACATCAATTTGTAACGCATAATAAAAGCAATATACAAATAGCGTTATATTAATGTATTTTAGAAACATATGAAAAACAAATTACAATAATTAGTTATATCCCAACAAAAATATTTCTATATAAAAAAGCGCTACGTTGTGTTTAATTTATCTGCTATAAAAAGCGCTGATATCTCAAATTTGCCAAAGTTAAAAGTCAAACATCCCAAATCTTTTACTTTAAATGGATTCCTGGAACTATGCATTGTAGACTGGTTTTCTTTTTCGAATTCTAAGGTATGTGAAATGGTTTACATGTCTTCTACGATTATTCGAGCACTTTATGCTTTTTGAGGTAAAACATTCTCCAATATACTACAATTAAAAAAGCTTATAAAACGACTGGTGTGGCTTTTAAAATGCATAGGAAATGAAAAATAGAAAAAAATTACAAATTGGATTTTTTATATAAGTTTTATAATGGGGCTCAGTATTTTTTTGCTTGTAGAGATTTCCTTAAAGAAGAGAAAAAAGTATCTGAATACAGGAGACAATTATTGAATGATATTTCGAGTGTGCTAATAAAAAAAACAAAATTACATCTCTTTAGACGATTAACAAAAAGAAGTAGGGGAGAGTAGGGTATAACCGGGTTGGTGGGTCTAAACCAGGTACCCTGTTCTCTCGTTGATGGGTGCTGCCCTGCAGACATCATCCGTCTTAACTACATCGATTAGCGTATCCTACTGTTAAAAGTTTGCAGCCAACCGTCCTGTCATTTGATCGTTTTTATAGAAAATTGTTACATAACGGCAATTTAACTCTATTCTGACCATATTATTGTCCATATTATGGTCAGAATAGAGTTAAATTACGGTTATGTAACACTTTTCTATAAAAACGGTCAAATGACTGGACAGTTTGCTGCAAATTTTTAACAGTGATAGCAGTGTGCCGTTGAGTTATTCTCTGTGTCAATGCAGCGCTATTAGAAAGAAATTCATATCAAAAGTTTTAATTTTTTGCCGTCTTTTTTGCTCTTGAAATACATCCAGTCTGGTGGATCGATTTCAGTAAGTAAACCACTGGGTTCTATAGCTTTCAGACGATATTTTACCTAGAAAACTAATGCCTTGAAAACTAATCTCGCATCTTACAAGTATATAATAGAAATTACGTGACGTTATTAAAACAAAGATATAAGAAAACATAAAGGTAAAACTCACTTTTATGTTTTAAAATATTTTCTTTTATAATCCAATGAGCTGTTGTATTTATTATATTTGTGAATGCATTACACCATCATGTAATAACGCCGTCCATATATCTTATGGTCATCACTGCACCTGCTTGCCCTGCCCTCCCTCCCTTTTCAATTGAGATGTGATCAACAACACTAACGTTATGTCTTAATTTAAGACATTGTACCATATTAAAACACTGGCCACAGAAACCCTATTGGTTCATTTCTACCACCAGTCGATTAAGACACACAAGTGTCTTAAATTAAGGTATCTATTATGTCTAAGCTCTATATTAAGACATTTACGTGTCTTAAATGCTTTTTCAGTCGTTTTTTGTCTTACTTTAAGACTCCTTTATTTGCAGTGAGGTCCTCCTTTTCAGACGATAGTCGTCTAGAGCGGAGATCGTCTTCGATGTCGGCTAAAATTTCCGCGCATAAACTTCTGAAACCACCTTCGAACTGTGTCATTTGAAGCAGCACTTTGTTCACATACAGTACAAATTTTACGAGCAGTCTGACTAGCAATTTTACCTTTCTTGAAATAAAAAAGCATAACATGACGAAAATGAACTTTTTGGTTCTCTATTCTTAGCACTACATTCAACAAAAATTATGCCGCAACACAAGCGAGAATTATGCAGCGCAAGCAGAAAAGACCGATAGTACATATATGGGTCATTCAAGGTCACTCCTTAACAATAGTGGCAAAATAACTAGACGAAACCTCGTTTCGCTTTCAAAAACCAGATAACTTTCCGGGTGACCCTATACTATTTTTTATTAGAACATCATGATATTATACCAAATTTTGATAAATATTTGTCCTTTTGAAAACCTTTTATGTTATTATCACTATTATCGTTGTTCTGGTGTTTAGTTAAGAGTCACTGCATTAAAAAAAATAATTAGTATTACTTCTTTTAATAAGACAATTAAAGAGATTTGTTATTCTTTTCATTCAACAAAAAGTAATAATATTTGTGTATGAGAAAATGCATGTGAGAAGCCTTTTCGAAACAAATCGTAATTATTTTTTCTCAAATATACAAAATATTCAAACTAATTATTATAAAGGAATCAGATATCAGATCAGTGAAACAAATGAAAATCCTACATAAGCCTCATTACTTCTTCGAGAATTCAATTCTTCAGACAAATCAAGAATAACAATGTCATATAAATAGGAATACATTGTTAACGAAGATTTATATAATTCGTATGCATGTTTACTTTGCATTAATGGAGACTAGATGGATTTTTGAAAAGTAAATGCAAAATATTTTTTTGTGAGAAACAGAAAGAGAGAGATTTAATCTAAATATGTAAATTATTAATCATTATTTCTAACTAGAATATATTTGTAGTTTAATTATTATTCAACTTTTTCTTAGATATAAATATTTAAAATTTAGCAAATTAAAATATGATATACTAAGCAAAACGCTCTTCTTATCTTTATTGACTGGTTAGTTCAGCGATTCATGATCGATATTACTTTCATTTATTGAAAAAAAAATGTTGTAGATATTGTATGCAATGTGTATAATAAACATATTGTGAGTGTGTTCTATGTAACATGTATGTATACAAGTACACAGAACAATATATGCATATTTGATAACAAGCATCCAAGTAAGAAGAATGGGTGCAACATGTAAGAAAGTAGTAAGTACACCCAGAAAAAGGAATTGATTAAAACTACAAAACATGTTTTGTTGAGTACCTTTTGGTTGTTTTAACAAAATTCAAGTAAAATTGAATCATTTTACTTCAATTAACAAAACATTTTTTGCTGACGATACATTTTTTTTTTGGATTTGCAAAAAAAAATGTATTTTGTTGATTCAAACAAAATTTCCATTCTTCTATATTTAAACAAAATTTAAACGTAATTTAAAAAATCTTTACCGATTAATAAGGTGAAAGATATCTACTTAAGCAATTTGGAAAACGCATAACATATTTAAAAGCAAATTTCAGGAGTAACCAACAATATTTGGATAAATATCCGAATTCTTTTACACAGCCCTGTATATGATCTGTGGATTTGTATATATACTATATAGAATGCTAAATTTTAGTTCAGTTAGAAAACGCGTAGCAAAGATTAAAATTCCCTTTCTGGAATTTCCGTCTATAAACGGAAATGTACTCGAGAACTTCTGTGCTGCCCTGTATATGATCTACAGAATTTATACATACCAAGTAATAGACAAAGAATGAGTTAAATTTAAAAACACGTTCAGCAATTGAAACCGCACTTCCAGTAATTATTGTTAACAGGCAATACCGAATTCTTTTGTGTGCTCCTGTATATGAATGATGAATGCTATACATACAATATTCTATACCATAAAATTATAAATCAGTGGAAAAATAATCTAATCAAAAATGTAATGAAATAAACTTTGTTCAATTATTAGTATTTAATCTAAAGTTATAGACAAATAAACAAAAAAAAGTCACCCAACTTGATTAGGTCAACATCAAATAGCCTTCTTTAATTGAATGCAGCTAATGAGCATAAATATTTAGAAAGCCAATCAGGAGTCATTCTGTTTTGGCAGTGCGTCAAACAGGTAACAGTAGGTTTTTGAACTGTTGCTTCATGTTTTGGAGCTATGAGGAGGACATTTGTCAGTCTTTTATGTGATTGATATTTGAGTTTGATTTAAAACATAAAAAAAAAACATAAAAAATATCACAAAGTGTTGAGTGGACACCTAGAAAGCGATGTAAAATAATAAATAATGTTAAATGAACAAGGTTACAGTTATAAAAAAATTAGAAGGCAAAGTAATGGAAAAGTAACCATAGGTGGCAGTTCTAAATTTTGAAGCGGTATAAGGAGACTATGTCACTACAAAATCAAACTGGAAAAGGTGCACAGCAACAAGTGACGATAGAAGAATTAAAAAAACTGCGCATATGTGACAAAAAAAACAACATCTGTATGCATAAAATGTGAAATGGCGCAAACCAATGTGATGTTTATGCAAGGACTGTTCGGTGCAGACTGTAAGGATTTTGTTTAAATGCTAGAATTCCACAAAAAGCCATCTTTGTCTCTCTAACAAAGGTTGAAAAGATTAAAGTTTTCTAAAACACATGTTTACCGGACAGCGAAACAATGAGACAGTGTTATTTAGTCAGATGCAGCCAAAATCTCCAAGTTTGGTAGTGATGGCATAAAATATGTAAGGAGAAGAATCGGAGAAGATTTGCATCCTCATTGCATTACACGCACCGTGAAGCATCCAGTCAGTGATATCGTATGGGGTTGTATGACATCAAAAGCTGTGGGCAGAATTTGTGTGATTAATGGGAATATGAATGTCCCAAAATACATAAATGAAATACTTCAATCCCAACTGAAGTTTTCTGCACATTAACTTTTCCAAGATTATCAAGCATTTATATTTCAACAGGATTCATCTCCATGTCATATTTCTAAAGTGTGCAAAAAGTGGTTTCAAGATAATCATATTCTAGTGTTGGAATGGCGCAGGAATTGCCAAGACCTTAACCCAATTGAAAAAGAAACTTGACTAAAATCTAATTAATAGAAGCAATAATTCAATCTTGGTTTCATATTATAACAGCTTCAGAAATAAAAGACTTGGACACTCCATGGGAAGGTGTTGTAAAACCGTTATTAAGAATGGAGGTTACCCAATTATTAACTGACAATGTGATAATTTTTGTATATTTCATTTTTTCCAATAACTTTTATTTTTCTTCTTTATAACTGCTGTTCTAATAAACATTCCTTTGTGAACTTTGTTGCATATTACATTCTTGATTAAATTATCTTTCCATTGGTGTATAATTTTATTGTATTGCTAAAAGAGAAAGTGATGTTATGAATCATGAAACTTCATACACCTTTTATAAAGGCTTCCACAATTTTGGCACAATCAGAGTTGCAAGACATCCTGATATTTGTGAAACATCCAGGTTCATAGGCTAAAATTAAATGATCTCGTGGTACAACTAATACGACGCTTCAAGTAATTCATTAAGCAATGTATTTTTTGTGTGAGTTTCTAGTGTACTTTAAAAGAGGAAACAAATACTACAATGGGCAATGTAAGCGAAGTACATAGGATTGAGGCAAACCGATAACTCGGCTGGACGAATCGAGATTATGCGTTCTCCATGAAGAAAAAATACCAACGAAATACAAGTAGTGACGTTTATAAGAAATATCTACTTTTTTATTTTTTTGTCTGATAAATATTCTCCTAATTTTTGTTCCACAATCACCAGATGAATAACATTCATGGATAACATTAAACAAATATAATAATAAATAAGTAATATTTTAAAACGAAAGAATTGCTTATTTGTTTTCCATCATCAAAACAAAACATAACAAAACAAAACAAAACAACAAGACAACAACAACAACAAAAACGTCTTGTCATTTAAGGTAAAAGCATCACGATCAATGACCGAAACTGTTGTTGTACCATTGCTGTATGTACTGAGTTGAAAAATATATTACTGATTCATTTAAATGTACTTTATTTATTCATTATTAGTATAGATTAAAAAATGAATGCTAATAGATTTCTTTGAATTAGTTTATTTGAATCAAGATTACGGAGAATCTCTGAGTGATTAATACTTTCATTTATTTCATTTCTATCTTATTGGTAGATTGTTTTACTCACGAAAGTGATAATATTAATAAGTACCTTTTAATTTTTATATTGTCTTCTTCTGAATACTCCAGTTTTAAAACATCTCCATGTTTACATAAATACATCTTATGTAAAAACTTTCAATACCTATATTAGATATAACAAGCTATTTTTCAATAAATGAAAGTATTAATCACTCATGAGAGATCCCCCTTAATCCTGATTCAAAGAAATCTATTAGCATTATTTTTTTAATGAATAAATACTACATTCAAATGAATCAGTTACAATTTTTTCTTCACAGTACATAGAACAATTGCACAACGACAGTTTCTAACATTGTTCGTGACACTTTTCTTTTAAATGACACGACTTTTTTTTGTTGATGGAAAGCAAATGAACAATTCTTTCTTTTAAAAATATTACGTAGTATTGTTGTTCTCCATTCTAGAATCAAAATTGTATATATTTATTCATTTCATTATTTTAGCATCATTATTTTCCCCATTAAAATCTGAAATTACCGATTTAGTAAGAGTTTTTTTTTCATTCATTGACACTACACCGGTATGTTTACATACGATTTTCGGGAGTCGACATAGCCGCACGCAAAATGTATTCATACACACTACGCGTTTTTCACCATTTCGACCAATGGGATAATACGGATTGATCGTAAATTCATAACTACGATTAATTTCAAATATATATGTATATACCGGGTGATCGAAAAGTCAGGACGAACTTTAAAAATGAATAATTCGAAAACGAATCAAGATACAAAGATACGGTTTGCACCAAACGGATGGAAAAGAAACCGGGTTTTGTGTGGCAACAAAAAAAAAGTTCTGTTGGCGACCAACAGATGGCGCTATAGTGTTTTATTGCACCAAAAGATGATTTACAATGAAAAAATGTTGACAACTTTCAAGTCAGCTTAATTACAGTTAATTAGTACTACAGTAAATGTTCAATGTGCTGTCCATCATTCAGAAGTACAGCTGTGAGACGAGACACCACACCGTTCACATCATTTAGTAGCATTTCTTGCGTTATGGCAGACACATTTTGGCGGATGGCATCTTTCAGTGCTGCTAGTGATGCCGGTTGGTCGCGGTACACTTTGGACTTCAAGAATCCCCACAGTCAAAAGTCACAGGGTGTCAGATCGGAAGATCTTGGAGGCCATGCGTGATTAAAGTAGCGACTGATAATGCGATTCTCCCCAAATGTTGAGCGTATCAGGCGTTGCACAGGCAGAGCAATATGAGGTGGTGCTCCATCTTGCATAAAAGTGACTGTTTGGAGTGCCTGTCGCACTTGCAGTTCAGTAATAATGTTGTTCTGCAACAGTGCTACATATCGCTGACCAGTGACAAAAACTGTTTTGAAACCCGTCTGTGTGACTTCCTCGAAAAAAAATGGACCAATTATGAAATCAGCAGTGAAGCTACACCAGACTGTCACTTTAGGCTGTTGCAAGGGTACCTCAACAAATGCATGTGGATTTTCTGTGGTCCACACTCGACAATTGTGGGTATTAACAGCGCCAGAGAGTGTGAAATATGCTTCATCTGTCCAAAGCACAGTGTAAAGCCAATCGTGCTGCTCTTCCATCTTATTGAATACGAAATTCGCAAAATCTCGGCGAGAGTCGAGGTCAGGAGGTTTCAGTTCTTGGTTATGTTGCAACTTGTAGGGATACCGTTGCAAAGTTATTCGCAGTGCTCTCCAGACACTTCCGTACGACACTCCTGTCTGCCTCGGAACTTCTCGAACACTGCGCTCCCCATGTGCAGCAACAGCCGACATGGATTGCACAGTCTGCTCCACTGTCCTGGCAACAGCAGTGGCTGTTGAGAGACGTCCACTTCTTCGACGTGACGCCAAAGAACTTGTAGCTTCAAATTTCTTCATCATTTTGTTCAATGCAGAAGACGTTATTGGTCCTTTGCTATCTCGGATACCCTTCATGTAGCGATATGCTCGCAATGCCGCAATGGCACTTTCCGAATTCTTATAATACAGTTTAACTAAGAGGGCTTTCTCAACTATGGAAAGCATTTCGATGCATACAAGCTTCGACTACCATTACCTGCTGCAGTTGCCCCTTTTTATATCGTTTGTTGCTTTGCATAATCCTACATCAGAAATCCGACAGCGCCATCTGTTGGTCGTCAACAGAACTATTTTTTATTTCGTTGCCACACAAAACCCGGTTTCTTTTCCATCCGATTGGTGCAAAACTTATCTTTGCATCTTGATTCGTTTTCGAATTGTTCATTTTTAAAGTTCGTCCTGGCTTTTGGATCACTCGGTATATATTAATTAAAAAATATGAATTGTTACCCATGACCTTTTTTAACAGAAATCGATTTCTAAAAGCTTCAAATATCCGAATCCAAAATTACACCTCATTCCGCCGAGTAGTCTTTGAGTTATGCTTAAAAAACTACCCGCGCTACAATCTGTTTTGTAACAATTAAACATGTATTTAAAATTAGCAGTTCCATACTTTAAACCTTCATAATTTCTAAGCAACTTCACCGAATGACTTCCCGTTTGGTATCTGACGAAAAAATTTATCGAAGTATCCAAATATTATCGCAAAAAATAAGTGTTAGTATTAAAAAGGTTAAAGTTTGACACAATTTCTATATGTATAAGACCTCCTAAGCAAAAATTAAGAATAATATAATTTAGTCGACGTTATTATTAATCGAGTGGTATAAGTCCTTTTCAAAAGATGATTTGTGATAGATTTAGTAGGGGGTGTTGTCTTTTGTTAGTTTGGACGACTGTACATTAGTGAAAAAGAGCGTAGTGCATATGAATGCATTTTGCAAGCACCGATATCGACAATCGACAATCATTTGCAATTTATGGGTGTCATGTCGATGAATGAAAAAACAAAAAACGCTCTTAAACGTCCGTAAACGCAACAATGCTGATATGTATTCAAGGTGCCCTAAAATGGTTGAAATTAACTTCAACCATTTGAACGAATTTTGTACCTGTTTGAGATAGGCAGGTACTGCAAATTGCAAAACTATTCAAAATAAGATTATGTTAATGAAATAGTCTTGCCACTAATTTTCAAAAAGTTTACTTTTTTAATTTTTATGCAACAAAGGTATACAAATGTGGTCGATTAGAAAAAAAGTATTTTTGATGCAACATGATCGTTACAAAAGACTCCATACCAGTATTTTTAAAAAAATGAATGAGTTATGCTAGATTGAAAATTAATCATTATGAATGGGGACGATATATCAAATTTGAAATGTAAATTTCTGAGATATTACCAGAAAGAAGGAACCACGGACGATAATACACTTAGAATTGAACTTAACCCCTTTGCGACGAGCGTCCTTTACAGAATTTTTAATCTTTTACCACCAGTTTCTCAAAACAGAAATTTTCGGCTAATTAAATCCCAGGAATGCTGTCATTAAATAAAGCAAAGTTTACAATGAAAAGTTACTGGCGGGAATAATCGAGGATTCTGAGCATCTTCTGCGTCACGTATACGTGTCGCTCGTCCCCAAGGGGTTAAGTAAAATATAACGATTTTTGACCAATATTAGTGGCGAAATATTTACAGAAGCATTATTAGAAGAACTCAATTATGTACCAGAGTTGAGAAAAAAATACTTTGGGAATTGGATACTTTGGGATTTTGACATTTATTTCTAGAATTTAAAATTGCTTTATTGCTTTACACGATCTCTGCCTGCGCAATGTTTTACTTTAATGTATTTGTAATGCGCATTTTACACAGTTGTTAACATACGTTTGATCTAAAAAGAGCCATTATCTATTTGTACATGGTACCTATTTTCACTGATGAAACATCGTTTTAAATAACATACAAAAGTGGTATAATAGAGCTTTTTTTCTCAATATAACTCAGTAAACTTCAAAAATACAGCTATGCAGTTTTTCGTAATGATCTGGTTGCAGAAAAATAAAACATCTTCTAATTGATCAATTTCGCCTTGGGGGATCGCATAAAAAGTTAAAAACTGTAACTTTTTGTGAATAAATGGACAAACTATTTCATTAAAAATCTTATTTTGATCACCTTCGCAATTTGCATGGCTCTCTATTTCCAATAGGTAAAAACATTAAAGCGCGTTTCAACCTTTTTGGGTTACCCTGTATAAATACACACACGTAAATATACAGATAATACGTAATTTTAAACTCCCTTAAACGAGTTCTAGTATGAACAGAATAAAACTGTGAAAACACCCTTTTTTACGTTTCCTTTATTTATTTATTTGTTTATTTATATTATTCTTTAATACTTTGCTATTTTCCTACTCTTCATTTGGTAGTCCTCTGCAACCTGTCTGATTTGAAATGGAAATTTTGAGATTTCGCTTTGAGAAATAAATCGATCGGTATATTTCTATAGAATATAAACCTTAGTATCCTTATGAGAGATTTGAAAAAGGTGGGCGAATTATATCAGAATAAGTTATATATGCATGAATATATATATATATGCATGCATATTTTTCGTTTGCGTTGATTTCACATAAAGCATATAGATTGTGCAAAGCGTATATGATTTTTCTTATGGAAATATAAATTAACTGCTGTAGGTAGATTTAAAAGGCTTTAAATTCACAATAGTTTTTACATAGGAAAACCTATAATATGATTCATTCAACTGAAATACATTTTCACAATTTATGGTAGCAGAGACAGTCGGTAAAATAGAAAGTCCCTCCCCCCATTTATTTTGTCACCAAACAGACACATAGGAAAACAAAAATTCGAGTTCGATTGGAAATTTTGTCTTCTTTAAGTATATGCTTAAAAAAAAAAAAAAAAAGCTTAAAGGGCAGGGGGTGATTATATCAAACTTTGAATTTTTCATCTATCCGAGCCCTGTACATGATCTATAGATTTGTACACATACTAGATAAGTGTAAAAAACTATTTCAGTTAAGAAACGCATAACAAATTTGAAAATTCAAACACAATTCCTAAACACTTTTCAATTGTGTTGCAAAGTATTAAAAAGAGCTCTTTTAACTAAACATGTAATTTATTAATCATTATTTTTTAATAGTATTAATTGTAACTTAATCATTATACATGTTTTAACTATGTTAATCTAAACCAAGCAAATTTTGATTACTTAAAATTAATATTTAAAAATATATATTATGACAAATAACATATAATAATGTAAACATTGTTTTAAAAATCAGTTAAATATTTTTAACCGACTGCCAACAAGCAAGTTATACGATGTGTGTTTGTATATTTTTTTTATAGCCATTCCATTTAGCTAATCCATCATAGCAAGTTTTATTGTACAACCATTTTCTCCAGTTTTTCTAGAGTAATAAAAATCTGGACCCACCTCAGATAGCAAGAATTCGGATATTTTTCCGCCCATAAATGGTAATTGTTAAAATTGGTTTTCAAATGTGCTTATGCGTTTTCTAAATTAGATTAATTTTAACACAATTATTCAAATTGGTAAAGAAATCATATGAGTTGTATTTTCCAACTGGACGAAAAATGTCCGGGCCGGGATACGAACCTGGGATCAGTTGGCTTTTTCGTTCAGTTGGAAAATACAACTCATATGATTTCTTTATCAATTTGAATAATTGTGTTAAAATTAATCTAGTGTAATCACGTATCCAGAGTTTACTGGAGTCCCAAATTACCTGCGATTTATTCTGTTTAGCTGATTCAGATATCAGACCAGATGCTATGATCAATAAGGTTAACTGGATGAATTAGGTCCACCAGATTCGATCGGGATGGCTCAGTTGGTAGAGCATGGCGGCTTCAGCCAAGTGATCCCAGGTTCGGATCCTGGCCCGGACAATTTTCGTCCAGTTGGAAAATACAACTCATATGTTTTCTAAATTGTTTACTTAGACATCATCTTTCAGCTTATTAAACGGTGAAGTTTTGTTATGGTATTCGGAATGTGTTGGAAATTCTTTCATAATCTATGCTTGACACATGATTTTTCTTTCTTGTTTATTTGTCGCCAAAAGAGATTTTGTATTTGCTTATTAAAAATACTCTCTTTTTCCGTATTAATGTAAAGTGTACATGCATAGGAGTTAGAGAAGTTTTCATTAATGATGTTTTCCTATATATATATGACATTGTTATTCTTGCATCATTGTCTGAAGAATTCTCGAAGGAGAAATCAGGCTTATGTAGGATTTTCATTTGTTTCTCGGATCTACTTTCTCATTCCTTTATAAGAATTAGTTGTTTTGTTTATTTCATAAGGAAATAATTATGGTTTGTTTTGAAAAGTCCCCTTACAAATATTTTCACATACATTGGTATTATTAGGGCTTTTGTTGAACGTTGAACAATAAGTTCTTCTTAACTGCTTTATTAAAAGTAAGCATTAATTATTTTCCCAAATTGTACCGACTTTTGATTAAATGCTAAATAATAATAATAATGATAATGGCATAATAATTATTTTCCAGAAAGAATTTATTGAATAATTATCAAAAGTTGTTAAGAGGACCTAATATAATAAACTAAATATACTAAATAAATAGAATAAACCTAACATAATAAATTTAAATTTTTTGTCTATTACTGTTTGTTATTAAGCTAACAGTATATACTTTTAAAGAATGAGAAATTATGCATTGGTCATAGATTATGAAACAATTTTTAATCGATATTCAACAAAAATGTGTGTATTTGACATATGTCCATGCGTAGATTTTTAACGTACACTGTTAAAAATTTACAGGAAACTTTTCAGTCATTCGGACATTTTGGTAGAAAACGGTTACATAACAACAATTTAACTTTATTCTGACCATAATATGGCCTTGAATGACTGGACAGTTTGCTGCAAATTTTTAACAGTGTATGCTTCGATTTTCATAATTCTTTTTTTGTTGAATTGGGTTCGTTCTGATGACGAAGTTTTCAATTATTTTTTTACATAAAAAAATTTGTCAATTTCATATGTTAAAATGATTTACGGTAGTACTTATTCTGGCTAGAATTGCTGCAAAAATAAAAAGGGGCGAGCGAAGCGAACTGGGAACGCGTAGCGGTCTCAATGTGAATTGCTTCGCAATTCACGGGGGTTGGCGAGCGTTAGCGAGTAGAAGGTTGAGCCCCCTAGCATTTTCATATTTCTAGGTGCGGTAGATTTGGCTAGCCATCTCACACACACACACAGACAGACAAACAAGTTTCTTTTATTAGTATAGAGGAAATAAATGAAAAATTTTTAAAACCAAAATATCATGCAATGATCAGTTCAATCACAATAACAAAGTTTTTTATTTATATCTCTTAGTACCTTTTTTACTTCCTAATTCTTTCAAATGTAAGGAGGGGGGGGGGGGTATCTCTTGTTTTCTTTATATTCCTAAAGTTCAAGTATTTCTCTACATATTCGACAAAACGTCAAAAATCGAAAGTGTCCGGATACTTTTGAAAGAGAGTGTAGATACATGGTAATTAAAAATAATTATCAATAATTAATATATTTAGTAATTAATATATTTACGTTAAATATGAGTTTTTAACACTTTCCACCATGATACATGAAAAGTGTTTGTAAATTTGTTTTATATCTCTGCCGTATGTCTGCCGTTTCTGTAGGTACTCTAACTCTGGTAAATATACTCGGATTTGCATGAGAATTTTATATGTTATTGTTGTTTACTATAGAATGTTCGATAGTGAAATTGAAGTGCCTAGCATTTATAGATCCTTTACACAAAAGAATTCCGTTTCCGTACATTATGGTCTATGGAGAAAAATCGTTTCCGATGCATTTTAACGATGTTACAATACTTCAAACACAACAAAACTGATATGTATCATTGAGATGGACTAAACCATGCAGCAGCATTTATAGTTCGTTTTAAGGGACGCAGAAAAGAATTCCATTCCATTATAATTTATGAGGAAAACTGTTTGCAGTGCGTGTTAATAATGTTATGATATTTCAAACATAATGCAATTAGAAAGACTAACTGATGTGTACTACAACATGTTTCGGATACTTTAAGAAGTTATCTGCAATTATCTGTATTTACAGAGACGCACAAAAGTATTCGGTTACACGGCGGACTATAATAGATTTCATTGTATGAATAAAATTAAATGTTTTAATAATATTCTGTTAGTGGTGGAAAGTGTTTCATAATGTATGCGTGAGGAATGAATTTTCGTTCTTGTTTAGAAATGAGTTGGAACTGAGCCGATTCGTTTTTAACGCTTTCCAACATAGTTGAAAAGTGTTTATGAATTCGGTTTGTCTGTCTGTTTGCCGTCTGTCTGTCTGTCCGTGCTCTAACTCACGTAAATATACTCGGATTGTCATGTAATTTATATATGTTATTGAGGTTTACTATGGCATGTTCGGTATTGAAAATGTAGTGTGTACTACTTATAGTTTTTTTCCAGGGCCACTCAAAAGAATTCCGTTACATTACGGCCTATAGGGAAAAATCATTTACGGTTTATTTTAATGATGTAACACAATTGTAAACATATTGAAATTGATATATATCACTGAGATGTACTACAAGAGGCATATTATAGAATATGATGTGCACAGTACTTAGTTCCTTTACAGGGACAATCAAAAGAATGCCGTTACATTATGGTCTATGAAGAAAAATCGTTTGATGTTTATTTTAATAACTAGCTGACATGCCCGGCGTTGCCCGGGCCCGTAAGAATAATCTTAAAAAATACCTAAAATCAATGTTGAATGATTTTATATTTTTGAATTAAAATCTATCCAAACGAACTGAAGAACATTCGTTATAGTTATTGCCGATTTAATGTATATTTAATTTCTGACGTTTTGATATATTAATTTTTCAATTCTGACCAAAAGTTCCTGAGGAAACCTAAATAATATAAAGCGCTCTCCCACCTTTCTTCTTTTAAACTCCGAATAATATAGAGTATTGGCCAATTTATTAGTCCCATTCGAAAAAATGTTCCAAAATCTTGTTTCTAAGATAATGATATTAAAATTAAATAAAAATCAAGCACTCGTGGCATCATAATTCACTTTTATATTTTAACAGAATAGTAAGGCTACGATAATTTGTGAGTCGTGGTTATAGCCAGTATACGTCAGGACACATGGCCGTTATCATTATCTTTTTACGCATGAAGAATTTGATATGGTACACCTTTGTGAAATTTGGTAATTTTTGAAATACAATATTTGAAAAACGCCATAATCATTAGATTTGAAATTTATATCAAGAAAAATACAATTTTTTACCTTTCAAACGAAGTTTGTCTAATAATTTTCTGACAAATACTTTTCGAGCTACTAATTTTTTCAGTAACTTCAAACGTTTCATTTTCCGAATTGAATCTGTGGCAACGATTATCAAAAATCCCAGTCGTCAGCAACACATAGCTTTTTATTAAAGAGGATGTTTCAATATTTCAAGCATATTGAAATTGAAATGTATCACTAAGATGCATTACAAGAAGCTTACTGGGCCAGTTAAACTGATGGGATTGAGCTCACGGGCTATTCAAATTAATTGTATATCATACTCTTATTTCAAAGAATAATGCCCCTCGAAAAATGAAGAAATTGATAATAAATTAAGGGGATTAGCCCCTGTCCCCCCTCCTTTATACTTAACCATTGGACCCCCAAAACTAATCAGGGAAGAGCCTTATCACAATGAAACTATACACAAAATTTGAATCAAATCGGATAATTCTGCATGAAAAACCTATTTATCTAAATTAAGGGAGGGATTAGCCCCCGTCCCCACCTTTATACTTAACCAATGAATCCCCAAAACTAATCAGGGAAGCGCTTTATCACACTGAAACTATATACAAAATTTTAAGCAAATCGGATAATTGTGCATGAAAAACCCATTATCTAAATTAAGAGGGAATTAGCCCCCGTTCCCTCCTTTTGTACTTAACCAATGAACCCCCAAAACTAATCAAGGAAGCACCTTATCACAATGAACCTATAAACTAAATTTGAAGCAAAACGGATATTTCTATCAAGAGTTATCGCGTTACGTACATACATACATACATACATACGTACATACATACAGAACCGGCGGGCACATTAACTCTCAGGCTTTGATAGCCTGTGAGCTAAAACGATTTTTACAACTGAAGTTGGGGCGCCTAGTCTGCAGATTTCCTAGTGAAATTATGTTAAGTAACACATTCTAAGCTTCTAGATACATTTTCATTATTGTGCATGTTTAGTTGTAGAATTGTAAAACAAATTATATCCTGTCTGTGGTACACACGAGTGACTCTCTTTTGACTTTTGGGGGCCCACTACTGGTACATCAAAAAATGACTATACTCACTACTGAACCATAGAGGAAGGTAACAATTTTAATTTTTTCAAGAATTATATTTTTAAACTTTGAATATTTATTCTGATAAATGAGGATTAGGACTTGGCTTTAGCCAAGTTGACATACAATAGTTTAATACAATGACATACAAGTTGTTCTTGACATACAATATCTCAGTTTGTCACATATAAGTAACTTATTATGTATGCTGTCTTTTTACAGCGTCAAAATTAAATTTTTGTCAGTTATATTTAAGATTAATCAAAATATGGTCACAATATATACATCATAGATTTCACTAATATTTTAATGATAACTTAGATAAATGTCCTTAAGTGGCTCACTATTGGTACATTTAACCTTATTAAAATTTATTGGATGTTTAACATCTTTCAAATTTTAAAACACTTTGTTCGAATTTTTACTTTGCACGAATTATTAAAAGGTTTTTAATTCAGTTTGATTTGGAATATAGCATTATAGTTCATATTTTAAAAATATTTATGTAAATCATACTATTGATTATTGAAATAGGTTAATTATTTTTTTATAATTTAAATCGTGTTTTTTCACACTAGGACTAAGTGAAAAATTGGGGATTCTATCTCGGTCAGACATCCCACAAATGCAGCGGGTCAAACATTCCGGAACTGACATTTTGAAAAGAAATATATAAAAACACACAGAAATAAAGCTCTAACTTATTATCTTGCCTTTTATATCATTTAATGAAATACACTTTAAAGAAAAATATCTTTATAAACTTTATTTCTTTATTTACTGTTAGTAGAAGAGGTTAACCAATGATAAAATGAAAACAAACTTATTTGAAAAATAAACTGCAAAATTTCTTTTTATTATTACTAAAAATGGTTGAAAAACAACATTAAGTAGTAGAGAAGGCTCATAATATGCTTCAAACGCTGCTTAAGTGTTTATCTAATGTTTCTTTTTTAGTAAAATGTGATAAGTTACTTTAGCTTTTGGGTTATTTCTGATTGTTTTTAGCTTGACCCGTAATGTCTGATATATTCTAAAATATCAAATTCTTTGGATGGAGGGGCAACTGCCCTCTAGTGCCCAAATGCCGCGGCTCACCGAAATCCAATGAAAGATTTTTTTTTTTTTTGGTACCTAAAACAATTATCTAGACATCGAAATAAATTGTGAAAGTTTTTTGCATAATTCATTTTTAGGTCCGTTCGTAATTGATAAATACGTAGCACCTATAGTCGTCCTCTGGTCCGTCCGTCTGTCCTTATAAAACAGCGCAAAATCTACCCAACCGAATGGTTTGAAATTTAATGTACAGGGTGATTATAAAAAAACTATCCCGACATTTGGGCCTCTAACTATCATACCATTCACAGAAACTGAATGAAATTTTGGCAAAAGGTATTTTGAGGTATGCGCTCAAGAATGATATGGAATACAACAGTGTCACTCAAACAATTACGGTTACAGTGAGAAAATTTCGAAAAAATCAAATGGCAACACCCAGTTTTTTGTATTGGAATGTGATCTCCATTGTGAAAAACCCTAAATAGCGTTGGAACGGCAACTGTAGCATGAAAATCACCGGCGGTAGATAGGCTAAAAGTGAGGACAACCAATAAGGGCAGAGATCCAGCATAAAATAAAGCATTTTATTGTGTTTCACAAATTTTCCACATGACCTCCTTCACACACGATGACACTTTGCACGCGGCTGATGGTGGATAGCACTACAGCACGTATCATGGCAATAGGAATCTCTTGAATTGCTGTTCTGATGGCATTTTTTAAATCAGATGCAGTTTGAGGACAAAATTGATTCACTTTGGATTTCAGATATCCCCTCAGCCAGAAATCCATTGGTGTCCGATCAGGAGACCTTGGTGGCCACGGAAACGGGAAAGGACGGGAGATAGCTCTGTCACCAAACTGTTGAGTTAAAACACGTTTGACTGAAGACCCGACATGTAGAGAAGCGCCATCTAGCATCCACACAACTTCAGATGGAGCATTTTGCAGTTGCAATGCGGGAATCGCGTAATGAGTTAACATGTCCAGATAGCGAGCACTCGTTACTGTACACGTTTGCAGATCACCGGCAGTAACCTTTTCAAAAAAGTAAGGGCCGAGGATAAACGTATTCGTTATACCACACCACACAGTCACTTTTTCCTCGTGTAATGGACGTGTATGCACATCATGTGCATTATTCTCTGCCCAGTGCACACAATTTTTCGTTACCAGTTAACGAGAAATGCGCCTCATCTGTCCACAGAATGCTTAAAGGCCAGCTGCTATCTTCATCGTACCGGATGAGGAATTGATTTGCAAAATCCAGCCGTAATTGATAGTCTCCCGCTTCCAACATCTGGACACGCTGGAATCGATACGGAAACATGTTTAGAACACAACCGAGAACAGAATCTTGCGTACAGTTGAATTAGGCAGATCCAGAACACGTGAAACACCGCGTTCCGTTGCGGGACGAACTGTGTTTATCGTCTGATGGACTTCTGCAACAGCTTCCACAGGAACGGAAGATCGTCCAGACCGAGGTCGATCGCATGTGCAACCAGTTTCTTCAAATTTATGAATCAAGTCCCGTAAGCTTTGACAGTGCACGGGCCTCGCCGTAATCCATGGTTTCTGCGGTTAACACGCAATGTCTCTGCGGCATTTTGTCCATTCAGGTAATAAATCTTTACGATATCCCCACATTCTTTCCCTGAAAGCGGCATCTTGTTCGGAATGGCAGAAAGGAACATACGCGGCTCGCACTTCGCAGTGCCTTTTCTTTCACCTAGCGTGACGACGTCAGTCATGACTGTGTCTTACGTAGAACCCGAAATTTGCGTTTCTTGGTTTCTTCTTCTCGTTTTGTGGAGAACTAATAAGGCTGGGATATCAGCCAAAGAAACCGAGGCTAACGAAAAAGAAAGGCTACCGCGGTGCTTTACGCATATCTTTTTTTACAGACCGCGGGAGTCACGTGATGCTCGAATGCACCAATGGAGGTGTACGAAAAGAGCATTACGTCACTCTAGCGGTCTGTAAAAAAAGATAAGTGGAATGTACCGCGGTGGCCTGTCTTTCCGTTAGCCTCGAAAGAAACGGTGTGACGTGTGACGTAAATGAAACGAAAATTAATGCTCTGGTTCACGGCAAAGTCCTTTTTACTTTTCCCTTGCCTAGTTTCGGTGATTTTCATGCTACAGTTGCCGTTCTAACGCTATTTAGGATTTTTCACAATGGAGATCACATTCCAATACAAAAAACTGGGTTTTGCATTTGATTTTTTCGAAATTTTCTCACTGTAACCGTAAGTATTTGAGTGACACTGTTGTTTTCCATATCATTCTTGAGCGCATACCTCAAAATACCTTTTACTAAAATTTCATTCAGTTTCTGTGAATTGTTTTTCTTATAATCACCCTGTATATAATCGTTGCAGAATTTAGTCGAGTCATTTCAAATTTTACGAAAATCGAATCAAAACTTAAAAAGATATTAATATAAGTTTTCTTCATTCTATTAAATCCTATCATGCGTAATTAATTCTATGATATCCCATGACAGGTAATGATTCGAGGTTGCCATGGTGATTACGTTATATTTAAGACGGAGTCCTATATTTTCCGTCTTACTGAACTTAAAAAGTGAATTTCTATACTAAAATTGTTTAACCCTAAATATTTATTTACTAGTTTCATAAAATTCAGACTTTTGCATTCAATCGTGCTATATTTTTTTGCACTTTTAGATAGCCGCAATGAATGGAAGTAGGAACGTTAAACATCGATGTTCTGGTATCTAAACAAACTGAGTATAATTTTTGAAAATCAAATGTAAATCCGAATACACACACACACACACACACACACACACATATATATATATATATATGTGTGTGTGTGTGTGTATGTATGTATGTATATATATATCTTTATTTGTAGCATTCCTGTACATTGGATACCGCAGTAAAATTTATGAAGACATTTTTCCCGTTTTTCTCAACATGATTTTAAAAGACAGACATCATCCTGCAGCCCAAATAAAGCAATTTAACAAAGAAAAAAAATTCTAATTCATGGGTCATATGCGACCTCCCGCCACCCTCCGACCTAAAATGGGTTAACTGACAAACATGCCTATCGATTTCAACCACCGAAAAAACATAGCATCATTCGTTGATAAAAACACCTTGATCATGATACAGATTGATGTGTTGTGGTTTAAGATTGTGAAAGATTCCTCGTTAATAATTATCACTTTCATTTCTGTCCCAACGGCAAACGATCAGGGTCTCGCGCCAATTGGAGCCTTGTTAAGAGCCTTAAATCTCTATACAATTCGAAATAAAGTTTCATCTATATAAAATAATAATATATTTGCTCTAGATTTGTATTTAAATGTTCCTTCGTGAGAAAAAGTGAGTATTAAATTTATTTCTTACAGGCAAAGTTGATAGAATTGTCGGGGACTGTATCGATTTGATGATTCTGAAAGCAACCGTGAACGCAAAAATTAAATATTTAAAATATTGTAAGGAATAGACGATTTTGCGAAATTAAAAATAATTATGCACATTACTTGCAGAAATGGTGATGTTTTCATACATTTTATTATCTATAGTATATATTATTCTATGCTATGTACAATTTAAAGATAAATTGTATTTGTCAAGTATGTCATTTGTTGTGTCCCACTAACTGCCTTGCCACGGCCCCGCGCGACGCGATGTTGCGCCGTCCCTGCATGCGATGCTGTACTCCGCCGGATTCCTTCAGAACACCAAAATAAGCATAATTTTGTGTGATCAATACTTTGGACAATGACCCCTAGGAACGTTGGTACTAGTCGATTCCACAGACCGACACGAAAAATCAGTGGCGTGGAAAGTCTTCTCGCTCGGAGGTCGGTAAGTGGGAAAGAAGTGCCGAGCGGAAGATTTCACCTATTCCGGATAGGATGAAAATTGTAGGAAAATCTTGAAGCTAAGTCAGGCTTCTACCCTGCCTGCGGTGCTTCCTCAAATTGAAGCTGTATTCCTTCGCCCTCAGCCTAACGACAAGTTTTGTTTATTAAAAAAGAGTTGTTATATCAATTGCTGTTAGAAATAATTCCTCATATTGGTTTAAATTAACATCACTGCAATCACTCGAAAACACTGCTGTTCAAAAAAGAAAATGCAGCGGGAAGTTTCTTTCACTTAGTGCAATATCTCAAAACAGATTCATCGAAATAATATGTTGTTGACAGTTATATCCAATTATCTTCAAATACAGTACCCAGCTTATCTTCATCAAAAGCGATAGTGAAATCATTTAACCCGGGAGAACTCGCTGCGTGAGATTTTCTCTCACCATCATACCTTTTTTTGTCCCAGCTGTTGCAATAAGACTCTTATTTAAACCCTTCTTTTCATTTTAAGTTAAATTTTAGAAACTTTTTTTTTTACCGTTTTACATCTTTTTGTGAATAAAGTATTAAGACAAACAAAAAATGCTGATATTAAACGAATGTGTAAGGTAAAAATGAAGGCGATTGGGCACCGTGAAAAATCTTCTCACTAGCAAATTCTGGTGTGACAAGAAATCTAGCGAGTTCTCGCGGGTTAATGACTATTTTATTTTATATCATCAAATAATGAACAAAGTGCACACACCAATTAAATAACTTGTATAATTGCTGCAACAAGTAGGAAATCCCAGCTATCTGTGATGTACTTTATATGTTTGTGAAATATGCTCGTTTATTCATGAAATGTGCCAGAAAACTCCAATTAAAGAGAATCTCATGACTATAAACAATTCAAGGACAAAAATAAAACATTTTTTTTTTACTTTAAAACTTTTAAGTTAGTCTGCCTCAAAAACTCATCCTGTTAACACATTTAAAAGGAGCAAATGGCTCTCGTAATTACTAAGATATAAATATATTTTTGTAACTTAACAAAATTTAATCTAAAATTTAAATTTAATCAATTGTAGAATTCAATAATATATATCTAATTACTTATACACAAAAAGGACTTATTATTTATGTCAATACTAATATCCTAAAAAAGTTCTTTTACAGACATCTAGTTAGAAAGAAAAGGGATATATTTACATTGTGTACAAATGCTTTTCATGGATATAATTTCCCATGGATAATAATAAAAATTTGGAAGTATGTTGATCATCGAAAGAAAATGTTTATTTCATTTTTCAACTGCTGAATATATCAATAGTCATTTATTTTCTAAGAAACAATTTTTTTAAGATAACGCGAGACCAAATTCACACCTTCAAGAATTGCAACTATTTAAATTTGTTGTATGTAAGTATGCATGTTACGTAATAAGATGGATAGATGAATATCAGGTATAAGTACGTAAGCATATATGTAAAAAAGGAATCATATAACTATGGAGATAAAATATTAAGCACAGATTATTCAGTATAAAGACAATTTAACAATTAAATATATTTCTATTTTTTTCCTTTTATATTATTCTTGGTTCTCTAGCAATTTAAAATATTCTATTTATTTATGCTCTGGTGTTATTATTAACATAAACATTTCTGTCTCGCTGTTTCAGTATTCTTTCTTTGTCAGTAATTAATAATTTATCTTTTCTTTCAGCAACTATAATTATTATGATTCATTTTAGATTATCAATTTTTTTTTAATAATCTTTTAACTCATTTCTTTCTATATTTTCGTTCTTTTATATATTAATCTGGATCAATGTTCTAGAAAAACTTCTGTATTTATTTTACCTCCCATTGTTTATGTGTCTATTCTATTAGTGGCTATGTTTTTTTCCTCCTGCATTCCTTCAGATCCCGCCTTTGCATTAAGAGTTTTATCACTCGGGGAGTTCATCGTTCCTTCGTTCCTCTTCAACTTTACATCAAAGAATCAAAAATCATTTGCAGAAACTATTTCAATCGTTCTCTGGGTAACCACTGTCTGCTACTAATCACCTGACGAAGATTTCTGCTTATTAATTACTTTTGAAACTATGGTTGCGTTTTAACATTTGGAGAAAAACAGAAAATCTTCTCCTATATCTCTATTGAATCAGATTTTTAACAGTTTCATCTCATTAAATAAAAACTAGAGAGAGAGCTATAACTTTATCTAAGAAGGTAAAAATTTTCAATTTCAAATATTTATGTCTAGACATTTTTTATTCTCCATTTTATCGTTAGCTATGCTGTAGATAAAGACTTTTGCTTTTATGAACACTATTCAAAAATATGAACCGAAATAGATGAAACAGTTCATAATCTCTTTTTAGATTTGAAGTTTATGGTGGGATATTGGAAAAATTCAAAATGTCGATTTCGTCTTTCTGACAATGCTTTTTTTTTTTTCGTTAAAAAAAAAAAAAAAAAAAAAAAAAATTAATAAAATAGACAGGCTTGATAGTTTATCTTCTTTTTTTCGTTCCTATTCCATTTTTCCATCAGATTTATTTTATATTTAGTCTTTTCCTCTCGTGATATTTTATTGCATTTCTCTTTATACTTCTTTTGTTAACTCAAGATTTCATTTTCCAGTTCTTAAAACTTTTTGATCAAAAGAATGTACGGATTAAAAAAAAAAAAAACTTTCGGATGTACTTTAACTCTGAAAAAATAACATTTATCTTTTGATTCTGCCTTAACATTTTCACTTTTATTTAGCCGAAAATATGGATTCTTCTTTTTTTCATTTTGTAAAGACAATTTTTATGCAGTCGACTTGCTTAATTAATGTAACACTACCATATGTTACACTGCTTAAAGGAACAGACTGCCTTAATGTGATACATATCAAGATTATTGTTGCCAATTTAGCGCGATTTTTTTATTTCAAAAATCTACCAGAAATTCTGAATTGCAATAATCTTCGCTTTATTTAATCACGGAATGTCAGTCATCACAGAGAAAGTTACTATTCCGAAATTTTGGCAGATATTTGGAATAAAAAAACGCGTTAAATTGACAAACAACCCTGTTCAAGATCCCGAAATAGATGCACATTTTTTTTCTTAACATTATCATGGATCGTAAAATTTTCTTTAAATCCTTGCATTTTGGTAACAATAAAGCTTCATACACTGAAATTTAAACAATTTTTATACACAAGATGTCTATAATAATAAAGGCAATAAGTTTGTGTGTGTGTATCTGAGGTCCAAAGTTTTAAAAAAAAATTAAAAAAAAAAAATAAAAAACGCCCCTGATGGTATGTCAAAAGTTATGCACTTCAAAACCTGTTTTTTGGATTTTTTGATTAAATTTATTTTATTTTAATGCGATTTCTAGATTTTTTGCGTTTCGCGGCAATTTTTTCCATATTAGTAAAAAAAATGCGGTTTTAATCTTTCAACCCACTATTGTAAATTTTGTAGTTTTTTCAAAAAACGTTATTCGGTAATCGCACAATGATTTTAAAATGTTTCAATTTTTTATGCGATTTTTTAGCATTCATAAAAGGAAAACTGTCTAATTTGTTTGCCCCAACATAGTGAATTTTGTCTTTTGTGATTTTTGAATATTTTCAGGAAATTAATGCTTATAAAACTACTTTGTTTTGTACTTAGGTGAAACTACTTTGTTTAGTATTTAGGTGTTTTGTAATTAGATTTTCAAAAAAAGGAAAACAGTCACTTTTATATAAATTATTCATTTGTGTAAGCTAACGTATAGTAATTTGGACTAGTATTTACTTGTTTTAACAGAAACTGTAGTTTTCTCCACTTGAGTAACAATAGGTCGTGTGTTACGTAAATTAAAATGTAATAAATGGAAATCAATGTACAATAAATTTAATGCTTAATTTAAGTTAATGCATAGTTGGCATAAATTATTGTGTAATTATGAATATTATTTATTTTATCTAAAACTAAGAAAATGCTTAACATTTAACCCCTCCCTTTTGAAACCCCTGATTGCGGGCTTACGTACTGATAGACGTAGAGACTACAGACTCCGGAAGTACACACATTTTGAGAAAGCATGCACGCACACACATGCGCTCTCTCTCTCTCTCTCTCTCTCACACACACACACACACACACACACACATACATTAATAGAAACTTCTATTCTAATGTATAACTTGTATGTTGTGGCCATCTCAAAATACTCTTCTATATCATTATAATACATTAATTTAAATAGCGTACTCACACAACAACTATTATGGATATGAAGTATAATGTCTTTCTTGTAACCTAACGTAAAATTACAGTGATCAGTGAATAATAATAGAAAACATCACGCTCGCTAAATTGCATCAAATCACTGTGGACAAGATTAGGAATTTTTCCTCAGGCACATGACATAAGCGCACTCTACTGATTGATAAAAGTCAAAATTGAATCAGCATCTATTTATGTTAAAGTCTAAATTAGATAAATTGTAGATACTGAAGTCTAACAGAATATGAAGTTTGATAAATTTCCTTTTTTTTAGTTTTCGTGATATAGCCATCGCAGAATTCATGCAAAGTACAACAATGCAGCTCCACCTGTTGAGTGATTTACACCCAAACCTCACACGGTGACTTTTAATTAACCTACAACTTTTAACTGAAATACCTCTTGAATCGTTGCAGATAGCACTACAAACATTTTTTTTTTATTGAAAAGAACATGGAAAAGGAATTTAATAGATAAAGTTTTCAAAGTGAGAACCTTCAGAGGTGATACAATAGCGCAACTTAGTCACAAAGTTATCAGAAACAAAATCGAGCGTTTCTTTTTTTATGCTTGAAAATGAGTCAGAAATGAGTCAGTATGCTTGAAAATGAGTATGGAACTTTTGAGGCTAATGAGGTCTGTCCGCTTTTTCTTGTAAACCAAATTTTTCATATGACCCCAAAAATAGAAATCCCGTGGATTCATATCTGGTGAATAAGGTGGCCAATGCAATGCCAACTAGGAGATTTGAGTATTGATAAGCAATAACTCGGGTTCCAAAATCACTGTTAATAATTCAGAAACACCATTCAGCATTTTCGCCACATCAATACCAATTTTTAACAATAAAAATACGATCTTCAGCTGAATATGACGCTTTAGGAGACATTTTCAAAATTGCGTGGAACTGACGCTATTCAAATTCTTTTTATGCAACTCTCTAATTGTACGCATTTGGTCCGCCATCTATTAAGGATCTGAGAAGTTATTTCAGTTTCAAGTTGTAGGTTAATTAAAAGTCACCCTGTGTTTATGTCAGAGTCTAATATAATATGAAATTTGATGAAATTCCGTGCATTAGTTCTTGAGCTATTTTGGAAATCGTAAAAAATGCAGCAAGGCAGTGTCTCCTGTTTGGCGATATACACCTAAACCTTATCAGCATCTATTTGTCAGCTCTAATATATGAAGTTTGATGAAATTCTGTACATTAGTTTTTGAAGTATAGCTATTTTGGAAATCGTAAAAAATGCAGCGTAGCAGCGCCACCTGCTGGGTGATATACACTAAAACCTAATAAGCATGAAGTCTAAGTGAATCTAAAGTTTTATTAAATTTCGTGCGGCATTTCGTGAGTTAGAACGTCCACAAAAGTTTTGTCACAGACATACACACAGAGACAGACTCACGAGCAGACATTTTCTAAAAAATGTCAAATCGTGTTCAGAACCTTCTAAAAAGTATAAATCCGTCGAAAACCGGTAGTAGAAATTTTTCACGAATCCAATACTTTCTTCATGCATCGTATTATTGAAGATACAGGAATTCCTGTATATTATATTGAATTCCTGATTTTAATTCTTTTCAAGGTTCGTCATGCCGAATTAAAAACCGAAATTTTGAACCTATCATCAAACTTCTGTTGTTGCGAAAGTAAAAATTAAATGACCCGATACCAGAACTCTTGTCTCAATTGGGCTGGGTCACATGTTCGAGAAAATTCGAATAGTGGGTTAAGTTTGGGTCACTACGGGTCAAGCTAATTTTATCTAAAAAGCGGCTCTAACGATTTTGACAAAACTTTTATATCTTATCGTTTTCAGGTATGAAAAGAGCATTGCTCTAGGTTACATGATCGAAAAAAAAATCGATTAACGGATCATTTTTTATCACTTCGGGTCAGGGTCAAGCTTATTTTATGTAAAAAACGGCTGAAACGATTTTCGCGAATTTTTTTCTCTTAGCGTTTTGGAGCACGAGACGATCATTGTACTAGGTCAAGTGTTGCAGAAAGATTGGATTAGAGTGTCATTTTGGGTCACCATGGGTCAGGGTCAAGCTAACTTTATGTAAAAAAAAGACTGAATCGATTTTCACGAAATTTCGTATCTTACAATTTTTGATTATGAGAAGATCATTTGGCGAAGTCAAATGTTCGTGAAAATTCGATTAGTGGGTCATTTTTGGGTCACCACGGGTCAAGCTAATTCTATTACTATCTAAAAAATGGTTGTAATAATTTTGACTAAATTTTGTATCATATCGTTTTCGGCCACGAGGAGACCATTGGGCTAGGTCACGTGTTCGAGAAAATTCGATTAGTGGGTTATTTTGCGTCACTGTGGGTCAGGGTCAAACTAATTTTATGTAAAAAACAGCTGAAACGATTTTCACGAATTTTTTGTTCTAACGTTTTCGAGCACGAGACGACCATTCGGCTATGTCACGTGTTCGAAAAAAATCGATTAGAGGGTCATTTTGGGTCACCATGGGTTAGGGTCAAGCTAACTTTATGTAAAAAAACGGCTGAATCGATTTTCACGAAATTTCGTATCTTACAATTTTGGATTATGAGAAGACCATTTGGCGAAGTCAAATGTTCATGAAATTCGATTAGGGGTCGATTTTGGGGTCACTACGGGTCAAGCTAATTATATATAAAAAGTTGTAACGATTTTGACTAAATTTTGTATCATATCGTTTTCGGGCACGAGAAGACCATTGGCCTAGGTCACATGATCGAGAAAATTTTATTAGTGGGTCGTTTTTGGGTTACTGCGGGTGAAGCTAATTTTATCTAAAAAACGGCTCTAACGATTTTGACTAAATTTTGTATCCTGCCGTTTTTGGGCACGGAAAGAGAGTTGGACTAAGTCACATGATCAAGAAAATTCGATTTATGGGTCCTTTTGGGTCTCCAAAATCTTAAAAATTGTGCTTCAACTTTGAAATTTTTAAATGTTACATAAATTATATTTATGTATTTTGTGTTATATTTTGGTATATTCACAATGATTTGTAGGATGTAAAGGGCTCAATTTTTTTTTCAGTTTTAACAACTTTATATCTGGTTACAAATTATTTTAGTTAGTACTTAAAATTATTCCAGTAATTTGAAATATGTGTAAGATTTGATAATCATGATTCCGCTGCTTGGGAAAGCAACGAATTTTATCAAATTAAGGAATGACTCGTATACGATAGAAATCTAAAGTGGATGCAATTCTCTACTATATCAACTAGTTTTCTCAGCTAACCTGAGAACGTGGGCGTTACATGACCACTCTAAATTGTAGAAGCGCGGTAGCCCGTCTTTCTCGTTAGCCCCGAGTAGATCAATAATGACGTCATATTTAAAATGAAAAGCTGAAATATTTTTAGCACTACTAATTAATAAGTTTGAATGTCAGTTAGATACAGATGTGACGATGTGAGTTTTCTGCCAAAATCCACGTTTTGATTGCCAGGAAAAGAAAATTAACAAGAATTATAACAAAAAGGATTACTCTGGGAACAAAGTGACGTCATATTTGAAATAAAACGGGAATTTTTAAATATGCTTTTAAAGGAGAGTTAATCAATTTTATATATTAATTATTTAAGGATCAGTAAGTATAGAAAGTAGATGAGTTTCACGCCATATTTAAAATTAAAAAATGAAATAGTTATTTAACTATACTAATTATTAAGCATGAAAATATCAGTTACATACAGCTGAGAGTTTTTTGCCAAAAGTCACATCATGATTATTATAAAAAGAAAAATGAACACGAATCTGCTATATTAAAATTTAATCGTCTGTTTGTATTTCGTAACTACTCCTCTTATGTTATCGAACGCAACGCGATTGAGTTAACACCTGTTATCATTGATCCGAGGATGTCATATAAACTATCAGAATTTTAAATTTTAAATTAGGTTCCAACATATATATATTGTAAATGTTAACGAAATTTCTCTAAAAATTCCAACTAAATTACTCATCATTTTTGTGGATAAAAAGGAGAAAACTGAGCTGGGGACGTCAACCGCCGCACCCAAGTCCTGAGGGACTTATAACATACTCGACCAGGAGAGTCTTCCTGTAAGCGCTGCCGCCGGTGGGAGCGCCGCCACCTACTGACCACTCCCATTGAACCCACGTGTTGACGACAAAGGTCGTTGTGATACGCGGTGGGTACCAAAATCAGAGGAAACACCGCGAAAACACCTGGAGAATCGCTGGAGTCCTCCGACGGCTTCGTAGCCGGAACCAGATCCTAGGCCATATGTCGAACTTCCCCAACGACCCTTACTGTAACCGCGGCTTCTGATCGTCGAGTCCTAGGGAGGGATGAAATCACTAGTCCATTGGCTGCGGCGAACAGGAGAGGCCTCTTGCCAGCCCGGGACTGCGAGGAAAAGAGTCCCTGACGCATAGACACTCCCTGATTAAGGTTGTTCCCCCCCCCCCCCCAGTAGCTTTGCATTCGGCAAGCCCTGAAGCGAAATGCAGTTGGTCTCCGATCGACTCAACTGGGAGGTTCATTCACATGTAATAAAACAACACAAAACAAAACAAAAACACGAAAATGTTAGAATCAACGGAAAATTAGTTTAGAACCACTACCGGACTCTGAAGGAAATGGAAAACTCCTTCGAGAACGCTAAAGAAGCGGTCCCGATCGAGTTTAGTAAACAGAAAGTTATGTGAAGATTCCCGCTAATCCAACCATCCGGCATGGCAAACTCCGATTGCACATAGACGCGCTGGATTGATTTTCGACCCGAGAATCGGATTTTGGCTTGATCGCTGCCGCGTTTGTCGTCAAGTTTCCGGTCCGATTCCTCGTAGTCAAGCAGTCCAAGGAGCAGGTGACCCCCTCCCCCAAAATTGGCTTCCGCTACAGCGACCTTCAGACTTAAGCCCCACTTGGATTAGGGCGCTCTTTGTTCTGCTCAACCATTGAGGTCGACGCACAACTGCTCTAGCTGCAGAGAATGACGTGGTGGTTGAGGGCCATGTAGTCCACATCCTACATACCGGTAACTACACGCTACCTACTTTCTGATTACTCTGGGAACAAATACCGACGGTTGCTACACGCCGCCTCACGCACAGACCAAACGTTACAATAGAGTCACCACACATCGTGCTCGTCAGAGCTCGATCTCGTCTCCACCAATTCCTCGGATAAAGTTTTGGAGACGGTCCAGCCGCGATCAACGTTATACACGGCCGGTGCATGACGTTTAAAACGTTACATGGAGTGGATCATTTTTACACAGCGATTGGTGCAAAATGGTGGCCCGCGTCACCGAGTCTTAGCATTACCCCCTATATAAGCTTATGTAGGGGTAATGGTCTTAATGGCGTCTCCGGCTCTTTCGGACGTCCTTTTTCCACTGGCGCATCACGATGACGTTGTGACCCGTCCACCTCCTGTCCCCGTCGTGTCGAAGAACGTCTCACTATGACGGGCGTCCGGTCATCTTCCCTACTGAAGGGGCCGAGTCGGAACCACCGGAAGGGACCGCCAGGGATAAAAAGAAGAAAAAAAACGGATTAACATATTTTTCACTCCATTTTCTCATTAATACTGAAAAAAGAATTTATTTTCAATTTGAATGGATGGTGAAAACAAAATATTGATTACAGTAAAATTTTCGAAAAAAAAAAATTCCACGTATTCAAACTTTAGGAATCAAGTTATTCTGCAGAACAAAAATCGTCAGCCAACATATTATCATTGAGAAATCAAGAATTGTTTCAGCTATTGATTAAAACAAGGAGGCAAATTTAAGCTCCTCGCGTTTACGTGTACAAATTATTGCTTCCTATTCACAAGAATTGAATTTAAAGTAAAAGCATATACTGTTTCCAATTACTTATTTTTGAAAGATGGCTGTTCAAACTTTTCACAAAGTCGTTAAAAGTAAAATAGTTTATCAGGTAAAACTGACCCAGCAAACACAGAGCTGACAGATTGATACAAGAAAGATACCTATCATCAAATACTAGAGGTGCTATACCGATAACAGCAAATCTTAACAGAACTGTTTCGATTTTGTCAACTTTTCTGGTATCTTTAGCGATACGTGGACTGGTTATCGATTTGCCGCCATAATTCTGACACAACGACGGCCACCGGCCATATATCCGATACGTATTAGATACAAATATGCTTGAATTCAGATTTGACCGACACAAGAACGTAAACAAAATGACACTAATTTGGTATTGCTTATATCTAATTGTTATCATTTCGCCTTTTATTTTCGACGTATATGCGATGAATATCGTTCTTGTGCCTTATATTCGACGTATATTTATGATCAATATCGATTTTGTGACAATTTATCGACATTTATACGCATGTCGGCGAATATTTTTGATTTAATTAATATTGAACAGTAAAGCATTGAATTTCATAGTATTGAAAACTAAAAAAAAATTTCTTAGCTTATAAAAGCAAGTTTATTTATAGTAGCTTATTCGCCTCTACTGTTATATAAAGAAAGGAACAAATGGAAAATACGCAAGTTAATTTATCCTAGTTCTATAAATAAAAATAATTAAACTTTTATTGTCAAAAGCTAACTGAAGATTTTTTTTTCTTTTCACATTTTGCAGTTAACTGAACAGGTGTGTGGAAAAAGAATAACATTCTAAAAACAAAAAATGAAATGAAATAGTTTCATTGATAAATAAAATTAATCAGTTTTTTACTTTGAAATGCACGTTTTTTTTTTTTTGCGTTTCCTCAACATTTACATCAGCTCTAATGTTATGCTTTTTCCACTCACATGCTCAATTTATCATTTTATGGTGTTGTACTTAACTTCAATTCTTTAACTAAATACAGATACCAAGTTTTGTTTTTTCGATTTCTTTAAATCTTTTATATAAATGTCTTTATTCATTTAAAAATTTTTTCATTGCCACATTCTTTTGTTCTTGTTCTGTGCAATGAACTAGAAATTTAAAAAATGTCAAAATTTGAAATTTTTAGCAAAAATACCAATTTTAAATTAAAAAAATCTATTTTTCAATATAAATGATTCAAAATTAAAAATTTACGACAGATACTTCCAATTTCATAGCATAACTACATTATGTGCAAATCAATGTAAAAAAACATTTCTTAAGAATATCTGTAAAATTTCCAAGTAACCTAATTTACCGCATACTAAAATCAGTGAAATCAAAGTTCTTCTAAAAATGCATTTAAAGTTTTCAGACACCCCCCCCCCCCCCCCAAAAAAAAAAAAAATTTATTCCGTTATTGTCATTTATTATTCCTAGTTGACATACATAACAGAATATTTTTTTTAAAAGGTTTTAAGGCAAATCAAATTTCAAGCTATTCAGAAAAAATATTTAATGCTTTGATTTTTTTTTAATATTATTATTATATATTTTGCTGTCATCTTAAAAAAAAAAAAAAAAAACTTTTGAAATTCTTTCTGTATAAAATCTAATAAAGAATTAAAAAAAATATATATAATCTTTGTTACCTGAAAAAACACACACATAATCAGCAGAATATGGAGCATTTTATCACATATTAATGGTTTAACGTAAAAAAAAAATATGTAGATCATTCTAAAATTCTATTACAAGAAAATTTATAAGTTCATGCTTAGCCAGAATTCTGCAATTGTTAATTTAAATTATTTTAAAACTAAATAAGACTTCTTAGGTATTTTTATTATTATAAATGGTGCAGAAAAAGAGAACAAAACAAAAAAAATTGACTTTAGTGAAATATTTGATGCAGTACGGGTGGTGGGTTTTTATTAAGAAACATTTAGAGGACAACACAATAAATGATACATCTCCCTTTTACCTTTCTAGCCCGTCTTTTCTATTTACAAGTTTACTGTAAAAAAATTGACTTATATTTCTCACATCACTAGTATTAAATGAACATACCACCATTTTTTTTTAAAGAAAAATTTCTACATTAAGTTTAGTTGTACTTTTAAAATGCAATAAAACAGTTAAACATTTTATTTATCTTTGATAAAAGTTGATATTTTGAACAAACTATGCAAAATGTGATGTTTGCTTAATTAGCCACTAGACACTAAATTTTTCTAAAATTATAATGGCAGACTTCCTAAAATGTTTATTCAGAAAACTTTACAATTTTCCCAATGTACTATACTTTAAATAGTTGATCTGGCTTTACCCAACAATTGAGGGGGTCGGGGCAAGAAAGTCCCAAGCCACATTTTTAGTGAAATAAATATAGTACTGTAATCTGTTGCTCAATATTGTAAATTATAATACAAAACATATAATTTGTTTCTAATGTCACTTGGTGGCAGCCTATGTGACAAGTTTCGTTTTTTACCCCAATAAAGATAGCTAATTTACAAAAAATGTAATATTAATATCATTAAAGTAATGCCATATTGTGGCTCAGTACCTCAAATGTTACTAAGACATTGGCGAAAAAACTTTAGGTTATATATCTTGATTTGAGTTTTTGATATAACTTTCAAACTGATATCTCAGAAGTTTACAAATGTGGCTTATCTCTTTCTTGCCCTGACAACCTCAATTATCTTCAGTAAACTAAGTTTTTTTTTTTCAATATTTTTATTCAAAAGATTATGAAACTATTTCTTTTTCAGTTACTTACATCTTGTCATAACAATGCTCAACTGTATCTTGCATCTTGTTGGCTAGTGAAGTAAATCATTGTCTGATAAAATTTTCTGTTAATTCTCCCACACCTGTCTGTGTATGTTATTTATGTTTCACATGAATAACTTGATCACATTCATCATAAAATGTACTATAGTCATCACTATAGTAACATCTCTGTTGCTTCACATTTCGACCTTAAGAACACTGAAAAGCTGCTCCAAAACAAAATGCACAGTATCAAATTAGTAATAATTGAAGATTTGAAAATATTTATGCCAAAAATAAAATTTGTTTTTCAAAAATGGCATTGTTTACATACTTAACAATACTTTAAAAGTTTAAATTTGTCATCAAACTGCAATAATATTGGTTGTACTTTGATTTTTATATTTTAGATTAGCTTCACTGATAAACTACCTTACAATTTATTTTTAATTAAACAGGAAAAGCTATTGTCAAGTCAAGGCTATTTATAAAAACTGACTTTTTTAGTTTGTGCAGATAATTTAAAACTGTTGATATACTTAAAAGAAACATGAGATAAATTTTATAAAGTATTTTACATTTTTGGCTAAAGTATAATAAACTTTGAAAGATCCTTTTTTTGACTTCATCCTCTGCAATGATAATAAAAAAAAAAAAAAAAAAAAAAAAAAAAGAAAGAAAAATCAACTTTGGAACAAATTTTATTTAACTCCATACAAATATTGATATTTCAAAACCTTTGAAATTGTATGTAATAAAAATTTTGATATTAAGATTTGGAAAAAAAAAGAAATGACAATACTAATACATGGTAATTTATTTATTTATTTATTAAAATCAAAATTTTCTGATACATTAGGTTGTTTTTTTTTCTCGACAGCCCAACTCTCTATCTGTTGCATATCACAGCCACTTGGCTATCCAGCTTTGAATGTCACTAACAGCAGCATCTTCAAACAGTTGGTCGTGTCTCACTGAAGCTAGAAAATATTTAAGAATACAATATTAGTACATTATTTGCATATAAATTAACAAGACAAATTAGTTTTGGTAAGATAGGGTTTAAATTAAAAAAATATCGGAAAGCTACAGAAAGAAATCTGAGATTTTTGTTTTACCGTGACTGATTGCCATAAATTACTATTTTTATTGACAAAAATGATTGACAAATTTCGTAATATATTTCAATGACTGACTGACAAAAGATTTTTTTCCACTATTGCCGAAATATGCATTTTTTAATAACGAACAATTGACACATTTTCCTGATTCATTTCAATGACCAACTAACGAAATCAGCGATATTTTTAAGCCATAAGTGACTGAAAAATAACATTTTAATCAATGAACAATCGACACATTTGATGATATATTTCAATGACAGATTGACAAAATTAGTAATATTTGCAGAGACTGATTGAAGAAATGCATGATATTTCACCACGACTAACTGAAGGAATTTGTGATTTTTTGCTTGACTGACGAAATTGAAGACACAGAAGAAATTCGCAATTATATGTTATGGCTTACTGGCAAAATCAAAATGTTTTTTTTCACAGCGAGTGACTGTTGAAATTTCGAGATTTTTTTTATCAACCAATGGTCGACAAATTTTGAGATTCATTTCAGGGACTGATTGATGAGACTGAAGAAATTAGATTTTTTCTTTCTTACACAGATGAATGACAAAAAACGATATTTCGAAAAGTGAATGCCGAAATTTACGATTTTTATCAACTGATCGTCAAATTTCCAGATATATTACAATGACTGACAAAATCAACAATTTTTTAATGCAATTGACTGGAGAATTTTTCTTTCTTTTTATAACCACTTCATAGACTAAGATCACGTTTTTTATCAGCCATCGATTAACAAAATTGGCAACTTTTTCAATGACCGATAGACGAAATTCATATTTTTTTTCTTCTGAGATACATTGACGAAAATCACGATTTATTTTCAATCTATGGATGAAATTCACAATTATTTTTCGCAATCAAATGATGAAGTTTCCAATATTGCCACAGACTTAACAAATTTACTTTTTTTTCTTCATAGGCTTGACGAAATTCATGCAATCACATCCGGATTGTAAAACTTTGCGGCTCACAGCTAAATAAAAAATAATTGTGAGGGTAGAGGGCTGAAAAAATAGGAACTTTAAGATGAATCTCCTTTCTCTTCACATTTCAGTGCTACAGGGAGGACAGTTAACTCATTAATTATTGCAAAAGTATCATCAGATGCAACAGCTTTTTGGGCATGCCTGCCAATAAACTTGCTCAGCTAGAAATTCTCAAATGATTTACTAATTTTTCAATTTCATATCCCACAAACCCGAAAAATTCCAACTATCGAAATCTAAAGAAGAAAAGAAAACAGAAATTTTACTATTTTGGATTTGTGGACTTGAAAAGGGGAAAGTAGAGTAATAAGGTTCCCCAGAGCAGAAAAATTTTTGATGAAAAGGAAAAATAAAATAAAATAAAGATTAAAATTTTATTAGTTCAGAAATAACTACAGTTTTCATCTACAATGTACACCAGGCAGCATATTGAGAATTGGTTTAATTTCACTTCAAACAGTCTAACTAACAAACAAACAAACAAACAAACAAAAAAACAGCCGACTTCTTTTGAGAAATTTCGCAATATTTTTCAGTGATGGACCGGTGAATTTTGCAACTCCCCTCCGCCCCCTCATATAACTTATATTCCAAGTTTCATCGATATCTGTCAATCAGGTCTAAGCAGGGTAACTTTAGTTATAACAACACTGTATATAACATTTATGCACAATCATACAGTGCATGAATATTTACTATTATTGCAACAGCTATTCCGTTCGGATATAAATTAATATCAAACAGTATTTACCAATAGATTTGTTTCTAAACCCTCCAATAGCACACTCTCAATATTTAATTGTATTGAGTTTTGTTAAGAGTTAATTACATTGAGTTGTCTAATTTCATAACGTAGAAAATTACAGAAAAACCACTTTAAATAATAAATCTATACAAGGCTTGAATTTCAGGGTCGGATGATGGGATTCATGCCCAAAATTTTGAAATCCCACCCAAAAGAATGTTGAGGACGGAAGGCTCCGGCCCAAAAAAGAATTACCATTTTCCGAAGAAATTTGTTTTTTAAAACGAAGATCAAGTCCCGCAACCAACTGACGAATATTTTCTCATGCCGATCAAAAAATTTTGTGGGGATTGACACGATAGGATCCCACGACAGATTGACAAAATTTGCAATTTTTTCCCACAACATATCAACAAATTTTGCAATATTTTTTCATGAGCAATTGACAAATTTTGCGATATTTTCCGTGAGTGATCGGTGATTTGCATGCTTTTTTTTTTCCAACATGATTTACAAATTTTATGATTTTTTTTTTCCAGTGTTCAACTGAAAATATTTGTAATTTTTTCCTCCTCAAGCGACTGATTGACAATTTTGCGATGTTTTCCAGCAACCAACCGACAACATTTATGATTTTTTCCTTGAGATAGATTGAAGAAATTCACGATTTTTCCCCCACGACCGATTGGTGAATTTCATGTTTTTTCCTGACCGATAGATTGACAAAATGAACACTTTTTTTTTCGCTGCGTCTGAATGAAAATTTTTGGGATTTTTCTTCACAACCTGCTCACAAATTTAGAAATATTTTTATGCATCCAATTGACAAATTTGCGATTTTTTTCCTTGATAGATGGACAATTTTTGCGATATTTTGCTCGACTGATTGCATGGTTTCTTCTTGCGAGAGTGACAAGATTCGCGATTTTCCTTGCGTTAAGACTGAAAATTTTCGTGATTTACCATCCCTCTCCCTGCAACTGATCGAAAATTTTCACAACTTTCTTCCTGAGACCAATTGACAAACTTTGCGATATTTTTCAGTGACAAAACAGTGAATTTTACAACCCACCCCCTCCCCCCGACAGATCAACAAATTTCACGATATTTTTCCCGTGGCCAATTGACGAATTTACTGATATTTTCCCTTGACCGATTATCGAATGGTGTGGTTTTTTTTCTCACAACAGAGGCAAGTAGCTAAAAACTTTTGCTGCAACAGATTGGCGAAATACATAATTTTTTCCATGAAACCAATCAACAAATTTTGTATTTTTTCCCCCCACAACTGATCAAGAAATTTTGCAATTTTTTTCCTCGACCTATTGACATTCCGACGACAGACAGATGTATTTCAAGATATTTTTTTTGCTACCAAAAAAGGAAAAGAACCAAAAGGACAGTAAGGTCCACCGTGTGCTGCGCCCCACCAAATTCGCCTAGTCAGCACTAAGCAGAAATGAGACTAGAACTGTGCAGAACTTGTAGTGCACATGGAATTTTATTTTTCCTGAACTCCAAGGAAACATTTAGAAACAACAAACTAGTTGATCCTTGCAATTTACAGAAATTAGGACTTGACAATTTAAAGTAATTCTCAAATTCCCTGCTCAACAACGCTAAATTTTCTTACTCATTTTTAAACATAAAAGGTACCCAATTGGCAGGCATGACTATTAAAGCAATTTGGAATCAAATAGTGTTTTTTGATAAATAAATTACTTATCAACTTGTCAGCGAATCTTGTTACGTGAGAATGTTTTTTCCTTTCTTGTGCATCAGAATTAGGTTCAAAATGCTGACTTTGATTGTTTTTTCTGAAAAAACTTCTGCCTTTACCAAAAAAAAAAAAAAAAAAAGGAAAATGTCTTTTGAATACATAGTTTCTGAATAAGAACACCTGGCAATTTCACGTATTTGCGAAGAAAAATTAATTTAGAAGTCAGAAAGTAGTTCTTTTGGATTTCAGAAGAGCTTTAAAGTCAACAAACATTTCTCATCTAACAGAAAAAATGAATTGACTGTTTCCCTTTCAAACTTTGGACATCAGTTTAAAATTTCAATGCACATACTGTGGAACAACTCTAAAAAGACGGACCTTGGCATGCTGCCAAAAAAATAGACCCATCCGAAGGGAGGGAAGCATTATATTAGGAGGAGACAAAATACAGGTTTCCCTTATCTTGCCTGACCGCTTGTCATTTCTTCACTGGCTGTTCTAGTACTATTAGCGTTTGTTTTCTCTCTCCTTATTTTGTTTGCTATTCATTTTGTATTTGTTTCTACTTGTATAAAATGGATTTAAAAGAATCTAAAAGCTCTCAAGGCAAACATTTTCACAGTGCAGTGAAAAATATGTTAAACAATGTTGTAAAATATTGTGATAATAAGTTAATGTAAAATATTGTGACAATAGAGTATGTATGGGCGGATATGAAGGAATTCATTCGAAAAAGAAATATAACGGCGGATTTAAATATGGATCAACTTTTTAAATTGACCAACCTTGCACTAGAAAATGTTAATGCTGAGAAATGGAAAAACTACTGCACGAACATAGAACACCTGGAAAATGAGTATTGGAAGAAAGACGGCATAATAGAAGAAATGTGTGATCCATTAATTATTTCGTTCGACGATGATGATGATTTTTTTTCGGATGATTCTGATGATGACATCGAAAATGAATAAGTTTGCCCTGCACTTTTTTTTTTTTTTTAAGAAGGTCTGTGATGATATTATGAAATACAAGCATTTTTATTGCTTTATTTTTTTCTGAGACCTTCACTTTAAAATAATTTTATTTTTACCAGCTTTAGCATATATTTTTTAAGTTCTTTCATCTCATTTTGACAATAATTTCATTTTTATTCCTATTTGCCTGAAATTTTTCAAGAATTAACATTCAAATACTTAAAAATCGAACAGCGTCTTTAATTTTCCTATAAATTCGGCACATTGTGAGTTACAATTACAATTTTTTCGTGAACTTGTCCGAAAAATAGGTTCAAAGGGCGACCTTCAACGACATTTTCAGTAAGATTAGTTACTTTTATAATAAAACGAAAAACGCTGTTCGATTTCCTGATATCTGAATAAGAAAGTCTGAAACTTTCACGTATTTATGAATTAAAAAGATTTAGAAAAAGGTATCCGAAAACTTAATTTGAATTCGAGCACATTTTTAAAAATATGTGAGTGTAAAAAATATTTTTCATCCTTTTGTATGACTCTGTACTCTTTGAACTATTTTCTTTTATTATTAATTGAGTATTTTGTCATACATTTTCACAATATTATTAAATGGTTTCATGTAGGAAAATAAACATGAGCAATCAAGAAAAAAAAAATGGAATTCTTGCGGTAAAATTAAATATATGTATATATATTAATAATCATAATAATAAAAGAACATTTTAAAACCACACTTCTCCTACAATTACATAAGTGTGCCCTATAACTGTAAGGAACCGATATTTAAAATCGTAATTTATTTAAGAAAACAAGAAATTGCAATGTCATGTGTAAAAATACAGTAAAAAATAGTATTTATTTACTTAACATGTTTATATCCGATAATTAAATAATCTAAATTATCATAACATGTTTCTTTAGATTGAAGATATCCCCTTCATCGAAGTGAAAACTACAATTTGTATGTGCTTTATTACATAAGAACAAAAATCCTTTTTATAATCTTGTAACAAGTAAACATGAAACTATCGGAAATCAACTCATTCCCCCCACGAAAGCAAAACTAAGGGAGCCGGGGAGACTCCCTTTCATTACCCCGATCCCTATTATGAAGAATAGACTGGTCATATTTGGACCTGTTACTCACGTGACCAGTCTTTAAAGCTTGGCTGAGCAGTACAGGGATGAGTCTGAGAAAAGAGCAAAAAAGAGGAAATGATGCGTGAGGTGAAAATTGAACAAAAAAGTTAAACCTGTATGCGGGGTAAAAATAGAGCAAAAAAAGTGAAATTATACGCGAAATAAAATTTGTCATTATTTGAATTCAAATTTAAACATATATACATGTAATACAAAAATAAGAACACTAATAAATATAACAAAAATGGCTAATTCAAAATTTTATTCAATAATTATCTGATATAAATGACAAATATTAATATGAGAATTCCTCAAAATTGTAAAACTATTCTTTAAAATTTTTATAAGCAAATACATTTAAAAACCTACATGCTTTCACTCAAAACATAAGTTAATACATATGGCTAATGTTTAACCTGCCAGTGCCACAGCTACAAAAGCATTTAGTGAGATCAATGTTGTAGCAAATTATTTATACTATATTTTCCTACATAAAATTAGTTTTTAGGCAATGAAACTGAAAATACTACAAAAAAAAAAAAGATTTTAAAAACATAATTTTTACCTTTTTCATATCGTGCTCTCTAAGAACACTAGCAGTCACTAAAAATTTATCTTTAACATAATAGGTAATACAAGAGTAAATAGTCGCTGGAATATATCTTCAATGCAGAACTCTATCATGTGCAGATATTTACAATTTATCGGCCATTTCTTTCACAATTGTGGTTCTTTTTGTCCTTGTGCATAACTATTTTTACTACAGCACCATTCAGGAACATCTTTTTAAATAGGAATACTGCATGTTATAAAGCATTTAATGGTAAACTATGATCCACTAAAAGTGAAAAAGACGAAAATAAATATTCCGATTTAATGATTATTTGATCCATTCCATCTACGATTAATTTGATGGGTTGTAGATTATCTATATGATTTCGGGCGTTACTATATCTGGCAAAATTGGAAATCAAAACAACGTGCCGTGCATTCAGTATACGGACTTTTTTTCACCCATAATACTTATTACTATCAAAATCTGTCTTTTGCGGCGCGATAATTAAATATAAATCAAAAAACAAATGACGAGATTAAACACTTAATCCATCATGAGATTTCAAATCTTACTATCTATTTCCGCACAGCGTCGGTAAAAAGTAAACAAACACGGCACGGCTCATCTACACTACTTATCGAAAGCCACGACACTTTGTGCTCATTGGTCAGTTGAATCATGACTACTCCCACTGACGATGTGACGTCAAACGTACTCACCAATCACAGAGGAGAAAGTGTTCAGGAGTTCTTCTGACAAATGGGTTGGTTGGTTGGTTGGTTCCGCTTGATGCATTAAAGAGAAATGCGTCCGAGAAATAAGAAAAAAAAAAAAAGCGGAAATTCGCGGATTTTGAAAATAAGCAAAAAAGCGGAAATCCGCGTTTCCGCGGAAAAGTGGCATCCCTGGCACATAGAACCTAAGAAAATACCAGGGATTCAAGTTTTACCTATACTTCATTAAGGATATAATAAAACAATTTTATTCAGAAATGGATATTGATGCCATCATCCTAAATATGTATTTTTCATGCAAGTAGTTAAAAGTAAAGACATCAGATTTTGTAAAGGTTCTGAAACTCATCTCCAGTGCACAAAATCGAAAAAAAAAAATCAGAAATTCATTTAGCAACCCAATTGTTAAAGGTCCATAACATTGGTGAAAGTTGAAAAACGTAGAGGTGTTGTGTATATATAGAGCTCGATTTTCTTCCTTTTTTTAAAAATAAACACTTTGTATATAATCATTCTGAGTTCTCGGTTCTAGATTTAAATTTTTTTCAAACTTTTTGTCATGTCTGTATTAATGTAATTCTTCAAATATCATATAAAATAGTGGGATAGATTATTTTTCTCCCTTCCAAACAGTTCAACTACCCCCTCAGGGTTCATACTTATTGAATTGTAACATGAATTGTAACATAGTGTACCTGCAGATTATTTTCTGACGCTGAAATATCCGTCGCAGACACTTGGAGAATTTTCTGCTTCTGCGAAGATACTGGATATTAGGACCTCATTTTCCTGGTTGCACTATGTGCATCTTTGCCACCATAGGCTGAAAAAAGGAGAATCTGAAAAAAAAAAAAAGTTACAAATGCATTTTTATCAAAGACCAGAAGAAAGTTTTTGCTATTTCAGATACAAACTAGTGTAAATAATTTAAGTTTAAATTGCAATAGTTGTAATTAAATTTAATTTTTAATTTAAAATTATACACCCCTATTAAGAAATGTGATTTATGTTACCAGCATACAGGTAAACATTTACAGTCCACTCCCGCTAATCCGCGACCCTATAATCCGCGAACGCCTATAATCCGCGATGTATTTCAGATGTAAACAAACTTTTTCATAACGTTTTCTTTTTTCCAAACTTTTTTTTTTTTTTTTTTTTTTTTTTCAACCATAATAAAAGTTTACTGAATGGATAAATTTACTAAGATTGTTTTTAAAGGCAATTCTGCATGCATAGAAGGAAATTTTTTGTGTGCCATTCAAATATACTAACATTATTTTCGATACACGGGAGCCTATGTATCAAACGTTGCCATTCTTAAAAACAAAAAACAGATAAAAACGTTATTGATTAACGAGCGACCGCTGGACCGCTGTGAACAGACGTCGAAACGAAGATCCAAGGAGAGAAAAATCAAGGTCAAGCACTGATAAAACACGTCTGCTCTGTTCGGTGTCGCCGAATCTGACATGAATTCAGAATGCATTCGTTGGCTTTCATGTTCGTAAATAACGAACACCAGAGCAGCGTCCCATCCAATCAAATCGCTTCATGCCCAAAGCATGGGGTTAAGACATGTAGCTGAGGGGCAACCTATCAATAAATTGCGAGCGATTGCAACTGCCACTGCAGTGAATAGACAAATATAATATAATTTATGGTCAGTCATATTATTAGTGTTATCTGTATGGAAACGGGTGTAACATCGTTGTTATATCAACAAATCTCGGCTGCGTACTCACGTGCTAATCGTTGTTAGAGCAAATTAAATTTGAGTAACGTTATTGCATTTACATTTAATGTTATTTTGTAATATTTTTAATATTATCTAGATTTTATTTGATCTTCTAAATTAAGAAAAAAAGAATGTCGGGAATTAAAGATCGTGAAAAGATCGCAAAGCGTAAACATGTAATGCTAACTCTTCTACAAAAGGTAGATATTATAAAACAGCTAGAGAGTGGATCATCAGTCAGATATTTAGCTTCCATGTTTGGTATTAGTTCAAGAACTGTATATGATATTAGTAAGAACAAGCAAAAAATTCTGCAGTTCTACTCCAATAGTGACAGCAATACAGGGATTGCCAAAAGGAAAACTATGCGTCCTGCTAAGGATGTGAATTTTGATGCCATCATTTATGAATGGTTTAAGCAAAGGAGAGATGAAGGTGTGCCTATAACAGGACCATTACTGTGTGAAAAAGCAAAAATGCTCCACGAAGAATTAAAGATACAAGAGCCATGCAATTTTTCTTCTGGATGGCTCACGCGATTTAAGCAGCGCCATGGAATTCGATACTTAAAATCTTGCGGTGAAAAATTATCCGCTGATACACAAGGGGCTGAAGATTTTGTTGACGAATTTTCTAAATTGATTCATGACGAAAATTTAACTCCTGAACAAGTGTACAATATGGATGAAACGGGACTCTTTTGGCGTTATTTACCCAGGAACACATTAGCAGCATCCAATGAAACTGCACCAACTGGTGTGAAAGATGCAAAAGAGAGAGTCACGGTTGTTATGTGTAGCAATGCTGCTGGCACACACAAATGTCAGTTAATGATCATTTCAAAGAGTGCTCACCCCCGAGCCTTGAAAGGCATTAAAAGTCTGCCAGTCACTTACAAGGCTAATAAGCGAGCATGGATAACCAGGGAGTTGACCCTGGAATGGTTTCAGAAAAATTTTATTCCAGAAGTCCGTGCTCATGGAAATAAAATTGGTTTACCAAGTGATGCAAAAATTTTATTGCTACTTGATAATTGTGCTGCACATCCAGAAATATTGACAGAAAATAATGTTTCTGTTGTTTTTTTGCCTCCTAATACAACGTCCCTGATTCAGCCAATGGATCAAGGGATTATCCACAGTATGAAATGCCAGTATCGTTTTGAATTCCTGCAAAAAGTAATTGCCTTCAATCCTACTGTGGACAAAATTGATGAATTCAAAAAAACTTTCACTATAAAAGATTGCATATTTTTAGTTGCAAAAGCGTGGGAGGCAGTTTCTCAGCAAACATTAATTAATGGTTGGAAAAATCTGTGGCCAGCTACACTTTTCCTTGATGTGCAGAATGATGATTCAGAATTTAATGGATTTAGGTCATGTGTTGCGCGTGAAAAAGCTGCTGAATTGCTTAGGTTTGCCAAGGATTCATCAGCTTCTCTTCTGAATTCTGCATCAGAAGATGATTTAGTTTCCTGGATGGTTTCGGAAGATGAAATCTTGGAGTCGCAAAAAGTAACAGATGCGGAAATAATATCTTCTGTACTGAATTCAGGAGAGACCGATTCAGACACAGAATCTGATGTTGAAGAAGAAAAAATAGCATTTGATGAAGTACTCTTTCATGGCGATAAATATCTCAGTTTTTTAGAAAAAGAAACATTTAAAGATGTTGTTTCTGATCAAGAAATCATGACTCTAAGAAGGCTTCAAGATAAAATTGCAGCATTAAAAAAAAAATCTTTGAAGCAAACCACAATAACTGCAATGTTTGACAAATTTAAAAATAAGTAGAAGTTTAGTAAATTATATTAATTTTGCATATTACATATATCATTTAAATGTGTTTATAATGTTGTATAAAATATTTTCTTTCATTTCTGTATTGCTACACTTATTTATATACTTGGTATACTGTGAGTATTATATTTGTATATAAAGTATAAATTCTAATAACATTTAAATCTATTTCTAATATTAAATATAAATTTTTTATGTATAAATAATCATTCCTGTTAATTATTTATAGTGTGATTACTATATTTGTAGATAAATTCCAAATATTAGAACATAAACAAAGAAATGACCTATAATCCGCAAAATCCTATAATCCGCACAACCCTTGGTCCCAAGCTGTGCGGATTAGAGGGAGTGTACTGTATCTATTCTTTCCAGGGGTCGATCCAGGAAAAATTTGGGGAAATCTAATAAAATGGGCCCCTTCACAAAAATCAATTTGATAAAATGGGCCCCTTCACAAAATTCTATTCCATAAAAAATTACTATTTATTATCTATTTATTATTTTGTGATGTTTTAAAATGTGTAATTTGTAAACAAACAAGTTCACCAGAGAGGAAAACTTCAGCAAAAGGATTTTAAAAGGTTTTTGTTTATAAATGCTTGGTTCAAATTTTATTAACTCGATTTCAACTTTCGTTAAAAAATATTTTTCACAAAAATAACCTTTAATTTTCACAAAATGGGCCCCAAGAAAAAAAACCTGCATCGACCCTTGCTTTCTGTAGTCCAATGTGCAAGCTGAATAAATTTCTGCATCAGTCAACCCTTCACCGTTATGGTTGAGATGCAAAATCAAACAAAAAAATTCAAAGTTTCATGATTTGATCCATTCTTATTATGCACATTTTCAATATGGGGCTTAAGTGAACTTTTTTTCTGAAGACTTGATCAAACATGACATGCATTAGCAATTGTAGCAGTATCTCGTTTAAGAATATCTAATGCAATGAAACACCTATGGGTTTTAACTGAAGAATAAGATATTTGCACTGCATAAATTAAAATCATTAACTAGTTGGGAAATTCTAATATTCCTTGCATTCTCCTTATGCTCTTCCATAATTTTCTGAAATATTCCGATTCCATAAAATGTTTCAGGGCTCCATAAAATGTTCAGTTGACTATTCCAGCAGGTATCACTTGGCAGCTGGGATTCTATGATTCTTTACACTCTTTAAGCCATGCTGCAGGAAGATGATGATATCATTGTTTTAAATTACGGGCACATTTAAGATATTTTAAGTAAGGGAAAAAATGTGCAGTTCATGTGAGCAGTTTCAATTACTTAAAAACAATTTTACCCAGTTAAAAAATTACACTTAACAATAACACTTTACTAGATATTAATTATTGATTTACAGTAATAGTAACATTTTAAACATTACATCTAATGTTGTATATATATGACATTTAATGTGAAATTTTACATATCAATGTAGTATTCGAGGTTTCTGATTAGGTTTTTGAAGTGACAGTTTAAACTGTCAGAAACCTGCCAACCCTGGTTTGAGTAAGTTTTGATGATTGTAGTTATAATTTCCTTTTAACACTTTTAAATGAAATTCTGCATCAGATTGCATAATCTATTGTTAACAATGATTGGATTTTCTTTTTTTTAATAAGACACCATACTTTTATTTGATTATTTCCCTGGAATTAATGCACATAAAATAGAATACTGCACTGGATCAAGACAGTTGCAATCAGCCCCGCAAAACCCATAAGTGACCACAATGAACTAAGCCAGACAACAAACCAACCTGAAAATAAGCCTGCTAAACATTATATCAAGTAAACCTACAACTCTAACTGAACCAGACAAAAAAAAATTATTAACTTAAAAATCATCAACCTGAATCAGACAAACATTTTCATTAAAATAAAACCTGGCGCACATCAACCCTAATAAATAAAAGAAAACTAGATGAAACCCACCAAAATTTGACGGCAAACAACTTGATAGTACCATTAAAATAAAAAGAAAAGCGTCCAGTTAAACTGATGGCATTGAGCTCAAAGGCTATTCCTATATTAAGGGGGAGGGATTAGCCCCTCGTTTCCCCCTTTGTAACCAATGAACTAAAGGGGAAAATAAGGAATTTCGCTTAGTAGCCACTGGCCGGTAGGTTGATTTGTTTTAGTAGCCAGTTACTGGCTAATGAGAATAATTTCTTTAGTAGCCAGTAAATACACGTATGTCACTGAATATTTATTTTTTTTAAATACAATGACTTTACAGTAAAAAAGTAATTTATGTACTAAATAAAAATGTTTTAATTTATATTGTTTTGAATAAACTTCCGATATTAATTTCCAATCTATTTTAAATTTTAAAATAAGTTAACAGTAAAGTTCTACACAACATGCTTACGTAGCTAACTACATAAGTCACACTAGCTTAGGTACTTTTTAACTAACTACATAAGTACTTTTCAAAAAAAATTATTTGTATAGAATCAAGGTCTGACAATAATAAATAGGTATGTTTATGTACTAAATAATAACCCACAACATGATATGAATCATGAATGCATTACACATGCACAACTTGTGGCCAGCAGGCCAAAATCTGCACAAATTCAGGAATTGTGTGTATTTCGGCAATTAGTTTCAGAAAAAATTGCAAATTTCGTCATTCGAAAGCGTAAAATTCATGAATTTCGTCGATATCGCATGGAAAATCATGAATTTTGTCGATCAAGCGCGTAAAAATCATGAATTTTGTCGATAGTGTGCATAAAAATAATGAATTTCATCATTCAACGTAAAAATCATGAATTTCGTAGATCGGGAGAATGAAAATCATGAATTTTATTGACAGAGTGCATAAAAGTCATGAATTTCGTCGAATGGGTGCATAAAAATCTTCAATTTCGTCGAATGGGTGCATAAAAATCTTCAATTTCGTCGATCGGATGCATAAAAATCTTCAATTTCGTCGATCGGGTGCAGAAAAATCTCCAATTTCGTCGATCAGGTGCAGAAAAATCTTCAATCTTGTCGATCAGGTGCAGAAAAATCTTCAATGTCATCGATCGGCTACGTAAATATCTTGAATTTTGTCGATCGGCTACATAAATATCTTGAATCTCGTCGATCAGCTACGTATAAATCTTAAATTTCATCGAACAGCTAAATACAAATCTTGAATTTCGTCTATCGAGCGTGGAAAAGTCATGAATTTTATCAACTGGGCATGTAAAAATCATGAATTTCGTTGATTATGCGCATAAAAATCATGAATTTTGTCGATTGCACTCCTAAAAATCATGAATTTTATCAATCTGACACGTAAAGATCATGAATTTCGTCGATTATGTACAGAAAATCATAAATTTCTTCCAACGGGGCGTACAAATTACGTCGAATGGACGCGGAAAAATCGTGAAATTTAGGTGAAAATGGTAATCAGGAAATCCTGAATTTGGCTGGTTCTTTCCATATGTTTAATCGCCAGTTTTTAAAGTTTAATCGACGAGTGGAGACTGCTTATTTTCACCTTTACAATGTACCCCCAAAACTAATCAGTGTAGCACCTTATAACAATGAACCTCTATACAAACTCTGGAGCAAATCTGATAATTCTGCATGAAAAACCAATTTATCTAAATTAAGGGGAGGGAGGGGGGGGTTAGCCTTTGTTCCCCTTTAAACTTTTCCAATGAACCCCCAAAACTAATCAGGGATGCTCCGTACCACAATGAGTCTATATACAAAATTTGGAAGAAATCTGATAATTCTGCATGAAAACTCCATTTTATCTAAACTAAGGGGGGGGGGGGGGGGCGGAATTACCCCCCTCCCCAGAACGCAACACTCTGGATTCACTAGTGCACATTATCAAGGTAAGCTGAAATCGTGCTGTACTTTTAAGAATCTCATAATAATCTGATTAAAATAACTTCACTTTTTTAATGTTCCACTTATAGAAACGTGCCGTAAATGGAAAATGCATATTGCAATTATGCAGTTGATGCATCTGTTTTTTTTTTTTTTTTTTTTTTTTACATTTATTTAGAACTCACAACACGTAAGTCAATCAGAACAACAGAACTTCTGTTTTCAAAAGTCCATTTTATGGGAGGAAAGAGTGTGGGAGAGGGGGAGCGACTGGAGAGGAAAAAGCTAAATATTTTGAGAAAAAAAAAAAGAGGATCATGCAAAAGAAAATTTGCGCCCTGTGCAAAGTTTCAGTCCCCCCCCCCTCCCCCCACACACACATTCCTAAAATTTATCAAGTGCAGAAACAGAAATAAATTCCCTTGAATAAATATTTTGCATTTTTGGAACAACTGAACAGAAAATAAGAAAAAATTGCACTTATGCATTAGAAAATTCATGATTTTTACACACTCGGTCGATAAAATTCATGATTTTTACGCGATCGTAAAATTAGCGATTTTTTTTTCTCATTCGTTAATGAATTTCATGATTTTTTCTGCGATCGTTTGATTATTTTTGCGATTTTTCCCCGAAATCACTTGATGGATTTTGTGATTTTTTTACTGAAATCATTTTTTGACTAATTTCATGATTTTTCCCAGAGTTCATTTGACAGATTTCGCAATTTTTCCCACGATCATTTGACTAATTTCTCGGATTTTTTTTGCGATACTTTGATGAAATTCATTTTATTAATTCATATATATTCATAATTAGGATTTTCATTTTTGTTATTGCCATTTATTTGAGCCCACAGTATTCTGTGAAGTGTTTGGAAAGTTACGCGATTTTCGTCGATCGATCGTGAAAAAACGCAAATTTCGTCGGTCGATTATGAAAAAGAAAACACGAATTTTGTCGATAGACTGCGGGAAAAACACAAATTTCGCCGATCGATCTCGGAAAAAACGCAAATTTCGTTGATCTGTCATGGAAAAAACAAAGTTCGTCGATCTGTCGCGGAAAAAACACAAAGTTCGTCGATCTGTCGTGGAAAAAACGCAGTTCGTCAATCTGTCGCAAAAAACCCCCCCGCAAAGTTCGTTGATCAGTCGCGGGAAAAAAGCAAATTTCGTCAATCGATCGCGGAAAAAACACAAAGTTCGTCGATCTGTCCCCAAAAAAACAAAGTTCGTCAATCAGTTGCTTAAAAAACGAAAAGTTCGTGGATCTGTTGTGGAAAAAACGCCAAGTTCGAACCACAAAGTTTGCCGATCTGTCACGGGAAAAACAGCAAAGTTTGTCGATTTGTCGCGAAAGAAACGCAAAGTTCGTCGATCGGTTGCGGGAAAAAAAAAAAAATCACGAAATTTATCGTTCAGTTGCAGGTAAATAAAATAATGCAAATTTTTCCGAAAATTGTGAAATTTTTTGGGCGGGAGGCTCCCGCCCACAATCTTTTTTGGGCAGTATTTCAAAATTTTCACCGCAAATCCCGCCCTGCTTATAATTTAAGCACATAACACAATACTTATCAAATAAATAAACAAAAATTAACTTACTTTTATTTCTCCCATTTTGTCCACACTAGTAGACTGCTTATGAAGATATACTTAGACCAGTGATAGCCATATTTTTTAATTTTAATCTTGCCAATAATTCAACATGAGCTAGAAACAAATAGCCAATATTTTAACATTGCAATATAGTATCTTTAAAAACTTACATGTAAAAATAAACATATCAATAAAAAAAAAAATAAAAAAAAAATCGCATGTAATTGGGTCTATTAAAAATTAGACTTAAGCCCATTATAAAAATGGTAAGATATAACGGTACTTTTCGGTTAGCCAGGGGGGCCAGTGAAATATATATACACACATATATGGGTGTGTGTTTATATTTCATTGGCACCCAGCTAACTGAAAGTACTGATATAATAAACTAGAAAATTTTATTTTATACTGAAGGCATTTTTATCTTATATACACAAAAATCAGGATTTGTAAATATCATGATTTCAAAAATATACAATTTTTTTTATATACTATATCCCATATTTTCAAAATAGTTAACTTATTGATGATTATAAATATTTTTAAAGTTAATATAAATTAGACATTAAAACATATATGTCATTTAGCATGAAAACTTATATAAAACAATATTCTAAATGTCTTTTTCTATTTTTTTTTTTTTTACTTAGCAAAATTTAAGATCAACTAATTGAAAACAGACAATTTGCTTTTTACACTCACAAAAAACAAACTATTAAGTTTTAGTAAACAAGTTTTGAGAAAACTTTATGTTTTACACAACAAAATAATTTGTTTTTATTAAAAAATTTTAACATAAATATAGTAAGCTTGGTCTTCTTAAGTAAACGAAAACAAGAAAAAAATTATTTCTAATGAAGTTGCAAGTTTATCTAAATGAGATATTTTATCTTTCAGTAGCTTTTCTAAGTAAATACTGTCTAAAGACATAATTAAGAGTTACATTACATTAGTAAAGACATAATTATTGATTCTAGATTTAGAAATTCAGCTTCAAATATAAAACTTAGTAAAGTTTTTTTTAGGGTACTTTTCTGTTATACAGACACCATTGTCACCAAGCATACATATACATACATACATTAGCATACATTTTGGCATGGTGTCCGTATAACAGAAAAGTACCTTTTTATTTATTTTTATTTTTTTTTGGGGGGGGGGGGGGTACAATGCTAACAAAACATGAAATTTCAAACATCATATAAAAAACTTTATACATAGATTATAAAATATGCAAGTCACGGTTTTTTAAAAACTTTTCATTTCATTGCATGATAAAAATTTTGGGTGCTTTTCGATTAGCCGGGTGCCAGTGATATATGTACATATATATATGTATATCAGTTTCCCCCAGACGGTTTCAGAAGGGTGCTGAACCCTGCCTGCCCTTTGGTTTACAAAATAGCACCCTTCTCGTCCTTCACAAAAATAATTAGCACACTTCTTGCCCCTCAGTAGAAAAAGTGTCCTTTTTGCATTAAAAAATTTCCTTCCAGAGTAAAAACTGACTCAATGTTGTCTTAAAAAGAATGCCCTGACTTTTAAATATTAAAAGTGGCTTTAAACACCAAAATAACTTTAAAAATTAAAAAAAGTGCCAATAAGAATCTGAAAAGTGCCCTTTTCTCATCATCAGCACCCTGCCCTTTTTTAAACCTGGGGGAAACTGTGTATAAACATATGTATATATATTCATACATATATGTGTATATATATACATATGTATATATGTATCTGTGTAGATATATGTGTGTATAGATATCACTGGTGCCCGGCTAACCAAAAAGTACCGATATATAACCAACTAGAAACATTTTATTTCATACTGAAGGCATTTTATCTTATTTTATATATACAAAAATCAGGGTTCGTAAATATCATGGCATTTTCAAAAATATACAATATTTTTTTAATATACTATATCCCAGTAGCAGAAAGATAGAGACTGGCGACGTATGTCGCAGATTTTTTCCCCTCTTCAGCAGGTTTTTTTCCATGGAATTTTCTTCGGCTCAGATTTTTTCTCCCTCCTTCTGCAGATTTTTTTACTTTGTCAGTGAGTGCGGTGCCGCAGCCACACTTTCGCTTCGCATCTGGCAGAGCGCTATGATCTTCTGTGCATTGTCTCATTCTTTGCAAGCTAAATATCATTTTTTCCCCTCCGACATCCTTGCTCAATGGACCAACAGCGTTTGCTCATATACTGTGCTTGCATCTCGCCAGAAAGTTCAAAAGAGAAAATCTGTGAAAAGCGGTTGAAGAAATCAGCAAAAAGCAGGCCCTATATTTTCTTTTAGAGCTGCAAATGCACTCTGCCTGTTTTTTTTGTTAATAGCTGCATAGCATTTTGGGTTTGCGAAAAAAAATCTCCGTCTACATATTTCAACCTGCGAATTTCACCAATAGGTTGCGGAAAAAAACCAAAAAATTTGTCAATCGGGCACAGCAAAATTTCGCAAAATTTGTTAAACAGTCATGTGAAAATATTGCAAAATTTGTTAATCGATCGTGTGAAGAAAAAATCGAAAAATTTGCCAATCTGTTGTGGGAAAAATTGCGAAATTCCCCAGTCGATAACAGGGGGGAAATAGCAAAATTCGTCTACGATCATGTGAAAAAAACCCTGAGAGTTTTGCCAGCAAGACGTGGAAAAAAATCCAAAAAATCATCAATCAGTTGCAGGAAAATATCACGAGTTTAGTCAATCAATCGTTAGAAAACTATCTAGAAATTCACCTGTCTCTTCAGTCAGTTGCAGAAAAAACCCCCAAAATTCTGCCATCTGCTGCGGAAGAACATTGCAAAATTCATCTATAGATAGCGGAAAATATTGCGAAATGCGTCAGTCAGTCGCAAGGAAAAATTGTAAATTTTGTCAAGCTATTGCAGGTAAATAGCCAAATTCGCCGATCGGTCATGAAAACATATGTGAAATTTGTCCAATTATGTGTTAAAAAAGAAACATGCGAGTTTCACCTGTAAGACGCAGGAAAACAAGCGCGAAATTCGCTTATCGGTTGGCAAAAAAAAAAAAAAAAAAAATTTGTCAATTGGTAGCAGGAAAATATCAAATTTCTTCAATCGATCACAGGAAAACAATCGCGAAATTCATCAGTTGGTTACAAAAAATAAACGTGAAATTCTTCAATATCTCGCGGGAAAAAAACAGCTCAATTCACCAATAGGTTGCAGGTAAATATCAAGAAATCAAGTTAAAAAATTGCATGTAACAGTAATACTTTACTAGATATTAATTATTGATGATATACAGTAAAAGACTTATTTATTACGTATAATGTTGTACTGTTTCATATAATATAAGTACTATTTAATGTAAAATTTTACATATCAATGCAGTATTTGAAGTTTTTGACATAAGATGGTTTTGGACATAGCAGTTAAAACTCAAAAACGGACACATGTCAAAGACCTGCCAATCATGAACTGTAACATAGTTTACCTGCAGATTATTTTCTACCGCTGAAATATCCGTCGCAGACACTTGGAGAATTTTCTGCTTCTGGGTCCCATAGTTTCAAAATAGTTAACTTATCGATGATTATAAATATTTTCAGAGTTAATATAAATTAGACATTAAAACACGTCATTTAGCATGAAAATGCTATAGCAGAGTTTCCCCCAGGTTTAAAAAAGGGCAGGGTGCTGCCGGTGAGAAAAGGGCACTTTTTGGATTCTTAAGGGCACTTAGAAAATGTGTTTTTCTATTTTTCTTTTTTACTTAACAAAATTTAAGATCAACTAATTGAAAACAGACACAATTTGCTTTTTTACACTCACAAAAAACAAACTATTAAGATTTAGTAAACAAGTTTCAAGAAAATTTTATGTTTTACACAACAAAATAATTTGTTTTTATTAAAAAAAATTAACATAAATATAGTAAGCTTGGTCTTCTTAACTGAACAAAACAAAAACGAGAAAAAAATATTTCTAATGAAGCTGCAAGTTTATCTTTCAATAGCTTTTCTAAGTAAATATTGTCCAACATAATTATTGATTCTACATTTAAAAATTCAGCTTCAAATATAAAACTTGGGAAAGCTTTTTTTATGGTACTTCTTTGTTATACAGGCGCCATTGTCGCCAAGCATACATATCAGGGTTAGAAATTGGGAATTCTAAGTAAGGCGTCAAATGACACCTGCAATTTTTTTCCTAGGTGTCAAACTGCATTTCATGTTATATCATATTTTTTCATTTCTTTTCGAACCCAGGTTAACAATAATATTGTAATTACCTTTATGTGTTAAGGGCAAGGGGGCTGTATACATATTAAACATTTTATCCCTGCGTTAATCACTAAAACAAAATAAAAATTGGCTTTCGATAAAATTTTAAAACAGCATTAAACTACAATATTTGGATTCTAGAAAAATGTTTAAATAATTCTTTTTATAAAGCTAATATACATACAAAACAGATTATCAAGCATTTATATCCATAGAAAGAAAATTTGAACTTTTAGATACAACCAGGTATTAATTTTTTAAAAAATCTTATGATTGAAAGTACATCAGAAAATGAAAAAAGAAGCAAATAAATGAACTTTTGGATACCAATTAATGTATATTTGTATGGCATTTAAAGATATTGATTTCTATATAAATACTTTTTTTTTTGAGGAAAAACACTGAAATTTTAAAACATTCTTTATACAGTATATTAAAACAGGTGTTTCAAGTGCAGGCAGCGGAAGGCGGGTGGATGCAAACTTATACTAAAGTAGGAATAAAAGCATTTGTGTGTAAAAAAAAAAAAAAGAAAAGCTAGGTGTTAAATTTGACAAGTAGGTATAATTTTGTGGTCGTCAAATGCAATAATTTAGTTGCATTTGGCGACTAACGACTGCTTATTTCTAACCCTGATACATACACATACATACATTATGCATTAGCTTACATTTTGGCATGGTGTCCGTATAATGGAAAAGTACCTTTTTATTTATTTATTTTTTTTTTTTTTGGGGGGGGGGGGTTAAAATGCTAAAGATACATGAAATTTCAAACATGATATAAAAAAACTTTAAATACAAATTATAAAATATGCAAGTCACCGTTTTTAAAAAACTTTAAGTACTTTTCAGTTAGCCGGGCGCGCCAGTGATATATGTACATACACATATATATATCACTGCCGCCCGGCTAACCAAACAGTACCAAATTTTATTAATTACATGAAATTATTTACAAGCGTCTATTTATATATATATAGAAAAAGGTTATTACAAACATTCTGGTAAGTACAATTTAAAAATTAAATTAGAGTACTTAGCTGTTCAGTTAAATTAAAAGATTTTAAACACTATGAACATTACTGAAATTGTACTTTTAGTAATGTTCACATTGTGATGTACATTACTAGAAATCGACTAATTAAGTATTCCAGTAATGGGCATGGGTCCTAAAAATTAAAAAAATAAATACGATTTTCTAAATGGCCATTAATATATAAAATTCAAAGTTTTATATTATTATCAAAACAAAACCATACAATTTTTGCAAGAAAATTAAAAAGATTTAATTAATTTAATTCAAGCCAGCTCTTAGCATGTTAATTTAGATTTTCACTCAAAAACAATGGAACTGTGAAACATTTTTTGCCTCAGACTGCTTTGTTTAAAAGTGTCAACAGTAACATAGATTATAAATAAAACATGCAATTTATGAAGAAAAAAATAATGCAAGTTAAAATTTTATTGATTTTTTTTTTTCCACTTTGAAAGATGTCCATTACTGGCACATCTACCCTATATTGCATCTTGCAGACTAGTAAACTACTAAAAAAAAAAAAAAAAAAAATCTTCCAACCTTACACAAAAAAAATAATAATAATAAATAAGCAAGTTATACTTTTACATTTCCTATTTCCCCATTAAACAATACTTATTAGTCAGATAAAAAAACATGAATTAAGTAATTTGAAAGCCAATCGTAAAAAGGTACAAATTTTGTTTTCAATATTTAATGCAAACGCTAAACACTACACGTGTTTGTTTATATACGTACACTAGCACATAATTTAAAATGCATGAAAAGAATTAAATACTTAATTCATTAAAAAAAAAGAAAACTTAGATAACATTTACAACTTAAACAGTCAATATATTAGACAAATAACTTACTTTAGCTGAGATGTTCTTTAGAAGAATTTTTATCGCCGCTACGAAACAGTCACAACACAGCGGCCATTGAATTGAAGGTCAAATGTGTTGCCACTCCGGTTTAGATAAATGCCAGCCGATGATAGTGTATCGGCGGTGTATCGATGGGTGTTATAAAATTATCATATCCATGGTGTCAAATGGAAACTGTGCATTCGACGTAATGTTAGCACGACGACATGTCATCCTATGTAGGTATAGCTAATGGATACCTAGTATTTGATACGGGTTTTGTACTGCGTAAGATTATCGCTATTCTTTTACAGTACGGACACCACTTATATGATAAAACTGTATTTTGCCATGAAAAATATATCGGATTGTTACATGAAAATCGATGTACCTGACAATAATGATATTTCTTATATCAATTCGTGACGTTTCTGACAATTCTGTGTTTGCTGGGGACATTTGATTTTACCCAATTCGTCGATTCCCACGATTTTATTTGGCCCTCCTTTTTCCATTGGTGGCAGTTACATTTTCGAGATTATTTGGCACAAAATTTAACTTTTTTAAAACAGAGTTATGCCAAGGCCCCTATAACAAAGAAATACCGTATTTTCTCCAATAAAATGTGATAAAGAGTTAGCTAATTATCTGCTTTTTTAATTTTCAGGAGTGAAATATTTTGCTTAATTAATGCATTTATTCTTTTTTCAATGTTACGTGAACGAAGCCACGAGTAACAGCTAATGTCATATATGCTTTATAATTTGGCGATATTGGTTTTTTGGCGATTCATCCTTGGAGGTAGCTATAACACGAAAGTACCGTGACATGTAACATTTTATAAAAGTAACCAGCTTAAATTTTCATATTTAATAAATAAAGCAATTCGAATACTGAAAGACTTTTTAATCTAAATTTATGCTTAAAACACTGTGCATAAAAAGCATAAAATTATAAAAGACTTTCTCGCGAAATAAATTTCGAAACACAATAGCTGAGGCTAAGTCAAGAAAATGTTATTATGAAGTAACATAATTCATCATAAGATAAAAATGAGGCAAAAGAAAAAGTGACAGTTCATCTAATACCAAGCATTGTTACATAAAATTTCTTTTATAGCAGTCTTAATAATAGTAAACCTCGTTTTAAAAAGAACAGTAGGTTGAGGGAAAGTATCAAAGCATAATTTATTGTAATAAAAGGGAAGAGAATAAAAGTATTACTATGAACAAAATTTTTTGTTTGAAAAGTTTATGCTTTATAGAAGTTGCTTTTATTTCGCTTTTTCATGAAATAAGAATAAAAATGTATATAAACTGCCTTATTGGTAAATTTTATTTAAATGTATCATTAATTCATTTAAATTTAGTATTTTTGTTACCAAAAATTCTAAGATTGATAAATGCTTTTTACTTTTTTTACATCTATAATAGAAGAAAGTATTGCAATCTGAATTTTTTTCGACTTCCGGTTTTCGACGCATTTACACGTTTTAGAGGTCAGAGATCCAAAAAACAACTTTTTACAAATTGTCTGTCTGCCCCTGTGTGTGTCCTCTTTGTAACATCGAAAAGTATATCCAGTTATGCATACAATTGAACCAAATTTCATGTATATGTTTTTGGCTATGGACAGCAGGTCGTAGATGAATTTGAGGTAATTTCGTCGGAAAAGAGTGCTGCAATAGCAATTTTCTCGATTTTTCGTAGTTGTGTTGCACATTGGATGCTCGTGCAGCGAAAGGTGTTTCGCACCCAGGTAAGCCGGCCATTCGCAAGAAGACAGACGTACAACAGAAAGACGAAAAATATTTATTTATTTATTGGCGCTGTGATTGCAAATTTTGAAGTATTAACATGTATGAGATAGAAGAAAGTTTTGGGATTGGCACATTCAACTAGCTAATATTTATTTTAGAAAATAGATTTTGCCTTTCTTTTGCTTAATTAAAATATGCAGATGTGGTAGAGTTTCAATGTTTTCAACTGACAATTTCTTTGAATTTTTTATGGTATAGTTAGGTTGATTTCTTTAGAAATCGACCTATTGCAATCTTTTGGTTTATAAAGGGATGTTCTTTATTCTTATCGTTAAACTATAGCTAATTCCTAAACTGTTAGTTTTAGACGTATAGTTTTTTAAGTTGCGAAATTTGACTGCTTATATACAATACCAGGTTCCTAAAAGTTAAATTTAGAAAAATTGTCTCCATCCTCTAACAAATAAAACAGTAAAAATTCCATTGCTATACGATCAAAACTAACTGAAGTATGTGACTTCAAATTTTATCAATTTTCGACGCTTTCTTTCATTAGAAAAACTACTACTCGGATGTACAAATCCCAAAACTCTCTTCTATCTCATACATCAAATATTCGCTATCACATCGTCAATATAATCAATATTTTTCGTTATTCTGATGTACGTCAGCTGCTTGCGAAGCGCCGGGTCAGCTGTTAGCGAAGCACCCTTCGCTGCACAAGCAGCCAGTGCACAACCGGGACCTGCTGGCCATAGTCAAAAACATATACATGAAATTTGGTTCAATTCTTCATACACTTTTCGATGATACAATAATGAAAATGGAACAAAAATCGCTATCATATAGTGCTCCCTACCGGCAGAATATTAACAAATTCAACTGGGACCTGTAGCCATAGTCAAAAACATATGTATATATATATAATTTGGTTCAGTTCTATGCATAATTTCGTGCATTTTTCGATGATACTGTTGGAAATCTGGACAAAATCTTGTCCCCCTACATTTGTCAAGTGGTTTGTTCGGGAGTAAAATCGTTCCGAAACGGTTTTTCTTTTTGCATTTCGGTCGTAAAGGCACTCTCTTTTAACTGTATACATATTTTATTCTAGTTTGATGTACGGAGTAAGTATATCTAGTGTGAAACAACTCCATGGAAGGTGTGGTGATGTGATGGAAGGACAGTTAACCCCCTTTCTGCATGTTTATTGCTATAATGTGATAACCATGTTCCCAGCAAAGGCTGGAGGTATATGTATATATCTTTACTTAAGTTTAACATTCAAGATGAATGAATAAATATAATTCTGATTTCAACATAAGCGGTTTCTTCAATGTGCTATATACTTAGTCACACCACAGACCTTAACCACTGTGTTTTATAACTCTGCTCAATCTCTTTCAGATACATTAATGAAAACGGAACATAAATAGCTACAGCGCCCTCTTCAGGCAGAATATCCCCAAATTCAACTGGGACCTGCTGACCATAGCCCAAAACCTACAAGTGAAATTGGGCTCTATTCTATGCATAACTTCATACACTTTTCGATTATACAAAGAGGATACACACACAGACAGGCAAATATTTTGTATCTGGGATCTCTGACCCCTAAAACGTGTAAATCCGTCGAAAACCGGAACTAAAAATAAATAAATAAATAAATAAATAAATAATAAAAATCCGACTACGATACTTCCTTCTATTATAGATAGAAGAGAGTAAAAATGCGTTTTTCCTAATCAGAATTTTTCGGAAAATTTTCTACCAGTGAAAATGATGTTATGTTTAACGGAAAACATACCTTTGAAGCAATGTATAGTTGTTAAAAAAATATTGGATAGGCTTGTACTAACTTTAATCTCAAACAGTGTTGTCAAGTCCATTATTACAAAAGGCGGGACAGAGAAACAAAAACAAAAACAAAAAACAAAAAACAAAAAAACGGGACAGCGGCATCTAAATCAGAACATAAAAATACTGTAAATTATAGGAAAACAGAACAAAACTCTAAAAAAAAAAAGTATGCCGTAACTTTAACGCTTATTTTCTCAAATTTATCAAATAGGCACTTATAGTCTGGGAGACAGCGTCAGATTGTTGCAACTAATTTCAGCGTCGATGATTTTAATATATATGACAGATTAGATTGTGCAGATAACGAAACTGCCAGTCAGCTGGCGAACCAAGGTGGATGATGCCATAGCAATGCCATAGCAATGTTAAATAAATGTCAACCTGATTACCAATGATGCCTCCGAGTCGCGGTGACATCAGTAATTGGGTTACCATTCACTTAACATTGCGGAGGAGTGTGCGATGTTATGGCAACACCGCCCGCCACCCTCTTCCTCCCCGATGATCCAAGGCAGATAATTTTTTTTTCCATCATGTCCGCAGCTCTTAATGCCAGCACTGGCATACAGGGCTGACAAAAATGTAAAAATACATTACCGTTAATGGGCGGTAATTGCTGAATGTGCTTTTTCAATTGTGTTATGCATTTTCTAAATTGTTTTTTTTTATATCTTTTCGTACCGTTTCAAAGTTCATAACATTATTCTGGTACAATTGGAAAATTTTCAAATTCTATGTGTGACGCAAGACTTTTCTTTCTTGCTATATTTCTTTTAATAGCAAGTCGTACATTGTTAACCTATACTAGAATCTGTAACATACATATGGGATCGCCCTAATGTAATTATATTTAGTTCTCAAAATGAAAAATTTTGTTACTAAAAATTTATCAGAGGACAACTAAATACCAAAATACCTACCTTGTGAAGAGCATACAATTTCGTGAATATGAAAATATTCAGTATCTCTAAATTTTATATTTCTCAAGTGTTTATTTCAGGTTATATTCAGGCCATTTTGAAGTGTTAGAAAAATAATTTTAAGCAGAAATTAATAAACATTAATATAATTCAATGAAAAGGAACTTAGTATGCATACATCCACGCACAATAATCTTTTAACCCCTTCTATTCCAGGTACCCCTTCTATTAGTTCATACATGCTCTGTAACTATATTCCATCTGGGATTCACGGAGTTAAAAAAAGTTTTATTTAACAAGATTTTCATAGAATTATTTTAGGCGAACGTCAAAGCGGTATGCAGAATGTCATAAAAAGTATAATATCTTAAAAAATAAATTTATTTTCTACATGGCCTCAAGATGCCGCCACCATACAACATAATTTGAAAATAAAACTTATTAGCCGTTTATCATAAGAGTAAGCATGTTTATGTATATTTAAATATATAAGAAATAATTTGTCCTCCCCAGTTGAATTTTTCTAATTTTGTGTTCTGCATTACACCTGCTTTTGCCTGGTGAAAGAGTAAAAAACAGTTGTCAAAATGAGATTTAAATTAATCATCAATTTTTCTGGCGAAAAAAAAAAAAAAAAAAAAAAACATCGCACACTCAGAAAACATGAAATGATAACAGTGTACAGTTCATTACGTAAACCAAAAATAAATGTGACATTTTTCATTTAATAAATAAGGCAACATATTTAAGTGTTGCATGAAACAGAAGTAATTTAAATAGTCCTCTTCATGCAAATTTTCTATATTTTTCTTCTGCATTTCTGTAATAATTTTCTATTTGTAATATTGAAGTACATTCCATTTATAATAGAATATCTTTTATTAAGGCTTTTGAAATATATTTTCGTTTTCATTGATCATACCAGTAATTAAAGTTAATTGTTTTTATTATTCTCTCCAATTGATTCGAATCTTTTATCAAACATAAAAATGTTCGAAATTGGAGTTTATTGTTCTCTTGAATGCGAGTAGATGGCGCCACCATGTATATAATCGGGAATCTTTTGGATGATTTTAAATTTTAGATAGTGTGTTGTGCAAGGTCATAAAAAAATAACTAATATTTCAGGAAATTCCCAAATAAATAAATAAATACTTCATTACACTTGTACCATGACATAAATAGTAGGTGATTGATTTTACATATATATACAGCCATAATTTTAGATTTTAGGAGATAGAAACTTTTCAATGACTGATTGTTCATAAAAATAATGAAATTCAGAAAATACAAAGTTTTTTAACATTTTTATTTCTGAAAATCTATTTGAAACATCGCCCTCCAATTTTTAAAATATCTCTAATGTTGATTTTTCCTTAACAACTATATTAGAAATTCTTTTCTTTCTTGGTGCTGTTAAACAATAACTTCTAATTACTTAAATACATATTATTTTTTTTTTTTTTTTTTTTTTTTTTTTTGTGAAAGGGAAAACCCCTGCAAGATTTTTGAATGGAAGGGGGGGAGGGGTGGCAGTCATGAATAATAAGAAGAAAAGAAATTAGCAATGCTATTCATCTTCTTTATATACATATATATCAGAAATGTTGTGTAATTAAAATATATCAATATATGAGCTTATGTCACACAAAATTTTGTTTATTTTTATTTCATCATGCATGCAAAAAATGGGCTATGTAATGAACAAACAGGTTTCTCCGTCAGTGACACTGCAATTTAAATTTATTGAGGTAAAACAGCAGCACACAGATTCAATGAGTTCAATGAATAACAATTCATTTATGAAGACCAAAAATAAATAAATAAATAAAACATATATGCAATAAATATTGTGCAATTTTATTTTCTCTTATGTTTTAGAATTTAATAAAATATGTTTAACCTAGATGGTGATATTCAATGTTCTGAAAGGAGGAGGATTGAACAGCATAAGCTTTGCCATGACATTTGAACCAGTTGCAGAAATTAGCAACTTTTTCTAGGCCTATTGACAAATTTTTTATGACCTACAGATGAGATTTGTGATTTTTGTGAAAGAACAACTTCAATCATGATTTTTTTTTGTATCTTACATAATTTTCATGACTAGTAGATGTGTTGCCTCCAGTGGGTGTCAGTCTCCCATATAAATAAAGCATCAACTATACGTCTTTCAGGGGACCATTCTAAAATGACGTATAACTGAGAAAGATGTACAATCAAAATTGTAGTCATGTAAGGTGTAAAAACTTTGACTGTATATACAAATATAATTTTGCTACCATTTCCAGCTGTTTAATATGCACTATATATATTGAAAAATAAAAGTGAGAATTATGCAACCTTATATGAGTTGCACCACTTGAATTACGCTTTTTTTTTATTCCATTATCGAATGTACAAACAGATTTTGAAATAATCTTTAATTGTCATCTGATGTGCCGATTTACTTTGAGACAGAGCATTATGTATGAAGATAAGTTCCTAAAAAATTTTCTCACTAGTATTGTGAGAAACATAAAAGGTTCTATGTCAATACAGTCCAACGCATCTTTGAAAGAACGTAGGATAACTTCTTCACTTTCTTCTTCTTTGCTCTGCGCTCGAATTTTTTCTATCATGAGTTGAAACAGATATATTTATTTTCTTTTCCAATTTTCTTTTCATCAAACCTGCATTTTTATCAAATTCTTTAAAAATTGCAATTCTCTCTTTTAATGAAAGTGCCTTTTGTTTATGGGACATTTTAGGAGTACATAAAGTGCTCAAAAGAGTGTGAAAGAAAAAATAGAAATCACGCTCAAATATGGTCTAAATTATAATGAAATCAGTTAATGAAGTGACATTTACTAATATCAAACTTGTCTTGTGAGCAGACCACCCACTGTTCGTTCTTTTCATCCCACTCCCCTCTACAGGTTCCATGAACTTGAAATAAACCCTGTAGCAATCACGCATGTTCTTTTGTCCTTCATCTTTCTCCATATATTGCTTGCAGAAAACAAAAAAAAATTGTTTGGGGAAAAAACTTCTGAAAAAATTGGTTATGGCATGAAGGAAATGACGTATAACTAAATACAGTGGAACTCCAGATATACGTTACCTGAGTTGTACGTTTCTCTCAGTTATACGTTTCGACCCAGCGGTCCCGGCCGCTTGCCATTAAAAATTAACCGAGTTATACGTTTTGAGTTGTACATTTCCCTCAGTTATACGTTACGTTTTTGCGTCGTCGGCCAAAATTTTGTCTCATTTATGCATTTTGTAACCGGAAGAGTATAATTTGAAAGATCTCACTCTAACTTAGGAGCTGCTCTAAGGCCTTTTGACATTGTAAAACGGTTCGTCAGTAGTAAAAATAGTAACGGTAAGGCGGCTGCACTATTTGCAGAAAAGCAAAGTTTGTTGTTCAATGTCGGCACCGCTGAAAACAAACAATCGAATATTAGTGATTAATTCTACAAGATTCAGTAAACTACTGAAATGTCTTTTGATAAATGATTTACATGCCAAGGCAATTTCAATAATTTCTTTTAAGTACACGGTGTGTATTAAAAATATTTTTAATAAAGCTTTTATGGTAAAATAACTTCATGTATACTTTTCTTATGTACTTGTTTCTACTCTGTTCCATTTCCGAAACTTTATGTCATGGGTGCAGTAATATTTAGGAAACTTCCGTTTTCGATATAAAAGATAACTGGAAGTCCTCAGCGGAATAAAGTTTTTAGGATATATTTAAAAAATGGTTTCGATAGACCATTAATTGAGTTGTACGTTTTACTGAGTTATACGTTTTGTTTTCCGGTCCCGAGCAAAACGTATAACTGGAGTTCCACTGTATAACGCATATGAAGTAGTGCATTGTATAAACAAAACATTAAGATGTATAAATGAGAAATGTATAAACAGTGCTTTACTGTATTAGTAACCACTGGTTGTAAAACCCTTATAAACAAACCATCTATGAGGTTAAAAGTAATACTTACAAAGGTAAAAGTAATACTTATGTAGAATGGAGAGACCAATCAAATCCTGATATTCATAGCTGCTAACCTCAATGTAGCAAAAAGAAAAAATAAGAGCATGAGGAAAAGAAAACAGGAGCAGCCGCTGAAGTATAGAATACCACAATTTGCAATCAGGAATTAAAATGTTTCATATTTTTTTGTATTTAAATAACCTTTTTTTTTTCTAAATAATAATAGTAAAAACAAAATAATAACTACTTGCTGACTATTTAATCATCATTTAACCAATTAATTTTTAGGAATATTAAGTAATGTTTTATCCTTTAGTTTACTAATTATGATATAAAGAAATGTATTCTAAGAATATCACATAAACATAATAAAACCAAGTTAACTACGTTCATAATTTTCAATTTATAATACACAGTTTTATATATTTAAAAAAAAAAAAAAAAAAAAAAAAAAAACTGATTACAGTATATTGTAGCAGCCGGTATATTTAAACTATTTCAAAAGATAATAAAAAATATTTTAAGCATATTAATCACAAAAATTTGGGTTTTTGCAATAAGTATTTTTGCCATTAGTTTACTAAGCATAATTTTTAAAAAAATTACCAAAAAAAAAAAAAATTTCTAGTCAAATTAAAAACAAAGCAAACATCTTCATAATTGCTAACTTTTATATGTAAGCAAAATTGAAGATATTGTTTTAAAAATCAGATTGTTGTCATTGTATTAGAAAATTCCTAGTGAAAACAGCTGATATTTAAGTACTTTTTTTAAACTACTGAATCGATTTTGATAAGTTAAAAAAAAACAGTTATGGCAGCAATTAAACTTTAAATTGATTATTCAGCAAGAAATACAAATAAAAAACAAAAAAGTTATGTGATCTAAAAATCATGAATTTTTTTTGTGAAATAGTTTTATTTTTATGAAAAACTTATTTATATTTTTCTAAAATTATACTTGTTGCATGTGTGGTATTTGGTTGGGGTCGTTTTTCTGAAACTAAATTTTGTTACGAGGCCATTTTTCTCGAATTGAATTTTATGAAGTGTCCATTTGCTGATGTTAAATTTTGTGAAAAGTCCATTAAGAGACCCAATTTTTCCTCTGGACAGAGCGATAAATAAAAAGGTTTCAGAAAGCAAGTAAACCCACAAGATACATGAGAATAAATATTTAACTTTGTGTTAAAATATAGCAAGCAAGCTACAACCACACACAGAGCTAAAATAATTTATAAGAGCATAAGAACATGATTATTAATCAAAGGTTTCAGAAGATCTATTATTCTTCTTATTTCTAAATATATAAATTATTGAATATTTCAAATAATTTACATAAATCAAATATTTAATCATGCTTTTTATTGACTAACATTTCATTACATGTGAAAACTGATAATGAATTATGCTTTTATTTCATTTATGAAAACAATGCTGATTTAATTTTTAATTAAACCAACGGCAATTTTTAATCAAAAAGCATGTTTAACGAAATGTTAGTGTACTATGTCAGTAGCCGCTTCAAAAACCTTTCGAATGATACCTCATTCGTTGTTGTGCGTTTCGTAAATTCATAGAAAAAGGGATCTTGACAACAGAAATAATATATATACCAGAAGAACCCGTGCAAAGCTTTCGCACTACAATTTTTGAGATTATTTCCTGGTACGTTTTAGCACTAATTTTTAATTAACTGATTTAAAAAAAAAAAACACGTTTTAACGAAATGCGCGTGTACTATGTCAGAAACTTGTTCAAAAACTTTTCGAATGATACCTAATTCATCATTGTATGTTTTGTATGTAAATAGAAAAGGGGATGTTGACAACAGAATCATATATATGACTAGAGGGCCCGTGCGAGGATTTCGCACTGAAATCTAATATTTTTTTGCGACTTCTCTAGTATGCTGTCGACCACTTTTCATAACATAAAAACTATCGCCAAACTGTAAGATTAAACGCCAAAAATGCAGTCCCATTTACTTGATGTCAGAAGCATTATACGTGTTTGTTACGTCATCAAGGGGGAAATCCTGATTCAGCTAAAATCTCCCGTCGTGACCCCTATTAACCACCGGTAGATAATCGATGTAACAAGGTTGACAAGTACGGTGAAAGTTAAACATTGATCCCAAAAGCTGATCTCCAAAAATACGCCATTTTTGAACTGTTTATAAAAATATAAAAAAAACAGATTCTCCCCTGAAAAACGATGTGACCGGTAATTGCATTTAACGATGTCCGGTTGACATTTCTAACACCATTAAGTGATCAAAGAGAAACTGTTTCTTATCAGTTAATTATGGCTCCCAAACTATTAATATTCCCGGAAATTGTACTTTTTTAGCAAATAAGTGTTACAAGCTCCTTTTAAAAAATAAGATACTTTACTAAAACATAAGTGAAGTTTTCCCACAAAATTTCATATGTATGTGTGGATGATTGCGTGTATATTAAATTTTTCTCGCGTTTTCTGGTTCCCAGAGCTCTTACCTTTGAAAAATTAGGAGCATTTTTTTAAATTTATTGTTATATTACTATTTATTTGAACTCACAGTATTCTGTAAAATATTCGAAAAGTCGAGTGGAGCCACTCCGGATTTTTTTTAAGTAACTATATTTAAGTATTAATTGTATTATGCATCTCTCAAAATTTCGCTTAGAATTTTATAATAGATGTGTGTATAAGCTAACATTTTGGAGGCAAACACAAAACTTTTTTTGCATGTTATCTTTCTTAAAATCTTAATTGACCAAATTATATCGCATTTATTTAATTGTAACCGGGCAGATGCGATATAACAAAAGGTCACTGTATTATTTAATCCGTGCCTTTAATTTCGCGTATAAATAGAATCTTTTGGCAAAATCCGAAAGTAACGAAGTAGTGACTACTTTTGAAAAGTAGTTTGTAGGCGCTACTTTTTAAATAAAGTAGTTAGTTGCAGTTAGCTATATTTTCTATAAAGAAGTTTTCATGACTGCAATTCATGATTTTTCCAAAAGAAATCCTATATAATACGTTACTTAGCCGTGAGCACCGAACCCGATTATGGAAAATTCACAGCTTTTTAAAGCATGGTAGAAAGCGCAAGCTAGTGAATTTATTTAAAAAATATTATTATTTTTGCTCTGTTTCTTTTTTAAGATAGAGCAGCAGGAAAAAGAAAAAAAAAGTTATTTAAACTACCTTCAAGTTCAAGCTAGTACAAAAAAAAAAAAAAAAAAAAAAAAGAGAAAGAAAAAGAAAAAGAAAGAAAGATAAACTGAAAACTGAATCTGGAAATTGTTCTAAACAAATAATTTTTAAGAGAAAAGAAACGACTGCAAGGGGCATTTTTTTACAGTCATTTCAGTTAATTTCTGTCTATTATCTGTCCGTTCTCTAATATTCGTAAATATACTTTATTTGTATTTTCGTGTAGTTGGTACGTGATATTGGGGTCTAATATTGAACATTCTCAATTGAAAATGCAGTTTGTAGCAGTTTGTACAGTTCGTAAACAGGGACACGCAAACAAATTCCGTTACATTATGGAATGTTTTGCAGTATACCTTAATGATATTACTCTACTTCAAACATAATAAATTTGATTTGCGTACTACAACATGCTTTCTAAAGAACGAACATGGTATGCATTTTAAGTTTAACTAAATTATAGTATATATTACGTAGTTGGGGAAAAAAAAATCTGCAGCTTATATAGGCTGTCCAAAGAAAATTATAGATACTGTCGTTTATGGACGTGCGTTGTTCAAATGGTGTTTTGAACTGTGTTATTTACTTTTCAGCTAAACTATATTAGATTATTCTAAGAAATGTTTGTAAAATCTAAATAAAGTCATATATATGCATATATGCTTGCTTTGAATAAATTGAACATATTTGGATGGTGATTGTCGGAAGTGCGTTTTTAGCTATATGCTATGCGTCTTATAAGCTGAAATGAATTTTAGCATTATAATTATTATTATTTATAATTATTATTATTCATGTTATTTTCTTCAGATTAAATAAATGCTGAAAAAAAATCCAATTAATGACATGTTTCTAGAAAAAACAAAGAATGCAAAAAATAGGTCTTACTGTCAGATGTGTGTTTCATATTTACAATAAGAAATATGTATTTTTAAGCTTACTGAACATTTTATACATATCTAATAAATACTTAACGATGAAATTATTTTTAAAATAGCAGTTTTTATGTATGCCTACTTTAGAGAAGTTTAAATTAGTGCTTATTATCAAGTAAACATTTTAACAGAATTTATCGTTTTTATAACGTCACATAATAATAATAAAAAAAATGGCATTAATAATAATAATAAAACACGTCATAAAAAAATTTAAAAGAACATAAATTCGATCTAAAGCCGGGCGTTCTAGCTAAATGTTATCTATATTTAAATATAAGGTGATTCGGCTGTGATTGAGTAGAGGCCAATAATTGAGTAGTGAAACAGAAAACAATGATTGGTGAGTATTTATTTTATTTTTGTTTGTTGAAAATCATATCTGAATCCAAACAAATGCACTCTTTCAAATAAAGGTATGGGTGGATCTTAACTTGGAACAATTATAAATGTTTTCATATACAAACTTCGAATAAGTAGCTGTCATATATATATTAAACAACCATTTATATTTTTCATATTTTAAATTCTATAATGGAAAATAAATTATCGGTTATTGTTGAAATCTCATTTGGCAACAATTACTGTAAATACTGTAAATATAAATAGTGTAAAAAAAAAAAAAAAAAAAAAGTTTCCAAATTGCTAATCTTCATGCATTTATTGGTATTTAAGGAAATTTATAGAAAAAGGTCTAAATAATTTTATTAGAAAAAAAAACTGAAGAAATTTTTATTAAATAATTAATAATAGTGAATATATTGTACTGAAAATATGAAACAAGTGTTACTTTGTTTGAAATCTAAATCACGAAAAATGCTGGAAAAGCACAATAATTTAATCAGTGATACAACATAAAATAGCAACAGTTCAGTTTGGACTGCTGTTTGTGCGCGGAAAGTGAAAATTTCTAGCACTTTGTGTCTAGCCTATATGTGTTTCTAGCCTATATGTTATCGAATTTCGCACAAAGCAAATTAAGTCTCGTTCTCATCAAATTTTCATTGCAATTAATTTCATTTTTCTAAGGTTATTAAAAGCGAGGTGATACAGAGAATATATTTTTGGGGAAATGAAACATTATTTTAAAAAATGAAAAATTACTGAAACAGTGAAATCCAGATTTGATGCTTTCTGGCATATTCACGAAGTTATTATTATTTTTAAATGCCCAAAATATGAAACTTCCTTATTTCTAAACTAAGGAATCGAATAGCATTTTCCATATTTTGACTATGACAAAAAATCGTTCAGAAAATTCTGTCCAAGTTGGCTCTTTAAGTCAATTTTCGGGTCTTTAAGTCAAATTCTAATTCAATATGATATACAGTAATCGAAAACGCGAAATGCTGTTCGATTTCAAATTACTTTAACAGTCGTGACTGCAAATTATTGTCTGAGTGCAACGAAGACTCATACACAGCGCAGTATTACTTTGCCCCAATATATAGCTACGATGGATATTAAAACCTTTCGTCAAGCATAACTCAAAAAATATTTAACGGATTTCGTTCAAATTTTTACAGCAGGTACCTATAAAGGTGACAACGTCGTCTATTTATTACCAAGAATAAGTGTCAAACCGTTTGGAAGTTATATTAAAAAAATAGATAAAAAAGCACAATTAAAGTACATACGTCACTAAATTTTGTGCGTACGTCATTTTCACCGGCGGGAGATTTTCGTAGACAATCGGAATTGAAAAGTTCATGGAGTACATGGAGCAAAAAAATATGCAAGCACTAATATTCAGCACAATAAAATATATTTCAATTTAATAAAAATGGAAAGTTAATCTGGATTTTTTTCTGTTTGAAAAGTATTAGAGATTAGTAAGAGTAGTATTAGTATTAGAGATTTGGCGTAAATCACACCATTAGCAGCTTTTTTATTTCGCGTGTGTATGTTAGGAACAATTCTTTGATGTTTAAATAAAAGGTTTCGATTTGTGGCATTATTTCTTATTTTCTTTTCCGTTTTAGTATTTTAAATGGAATTAGTGAAAGACGTGTATTTTAAATTAAATGAGTGAAAGACGTGTATTTTTAATGTATGTATTTCAAATGAAATCAGTGAAAGATTTATATTTAAATGAAATGAATGCAATATGAAGATGTTATGAGAAAAATATTTGGCGATTTATCAACTGCGCCAAGTTAACATAAAAGTACCAATACATATGTGGGTACTTTTCTATTATCCCGTCGACCAATTTTCATAACAAAAAACTATCGCCAAATAAACGGGAGAACGTTGTCATTGAAATATCAAAATACATAAATAAATAAAATATAAGAATTTAAGGACACAATTGTTATTTTAATGAATGAAATAACTAATAAATCAGTAAAACATAATGAAAAATACACGCAAATGTCGCGTTAAAAACCACTTGATGACGTAACAAACACGTATAATGCTTCTGATATCAAGTAAATGGGACTGCATTTTTGGCGTTTAATCTAACAGTTTGGCGATAGTTTTTTTGTTATGAAAAGTGGTCGACGGGATAATAGAGCAGTACCTCTATGTGAAATGAAACAAGGCACAGATGTCATATACGCACCACGTTGGCGCGATTTTTCCCTCCACCAGCTTGGGGAAAACTTTGTTTTTGAATATTAGTTACAAATAGTGTGACAAATAGTACACGTGGTTTTTTATTTCAATATAAAAATAAAATAACGTAATAAATGAAACAGCTTCTATTATTTTAAAAAAGGAAATAAAAATAAATAAATAATAGTTTGATATAAATAAAGGCGCGGATGTCATATACGCACCACATTGGCGCGATTGCAACAAAATGGCAATTTTATGCCTCACATGGTAACCCGGTTATTTTGTTTCAATTGTTGTTTATTAACTTTTATTTTTTATTTTAATTCTATAAATTGTTTTTATTATATATATCAATATTTATTTATATCAAACTATCATTTATTTATTTTTATTTCCCATTTTTGAATAATAGGAGCTATTTCATTTATTACGTTATTTTATTTTTATATTGAAATAAAAAATTACATGCTATTATTGTATGGTATTTGTAACTAATATTCAAAAACAAAGTTTTTGCCAAATTGGCGGGGGAAAAATCGCGCCAATCTGGTGCGTATATGACATCTGCGCCTAAATTAATATTGATATACATATAAAAATAATCTATAGAATTAAAATAAAAAATAAAAGTAAACAAACACAACAAACAGTTTTCGCCAAAGGGCGGGGGAAAAATCGCGCCAACGTGGTGAGTATATGGCATCTGTGCCGGGATTTTTACCCTTTTATCTGTGCTTTCGGAAATATAAAAAAATTAAAAAATTCTTATATCAGGTGTATAATGTTTTGCATTTTTATACGGACCACTTCTCCATTTTAAGATTTTTAATGCTATTTATATCAGATATTTCTTTCTTGAGATTCCCACAAGTTTTTTCCGGTAATTTTTTTAGTTCGCTTATTAATTGTTTACAATTTGCCCCCCCTGGCAATAACAATTATTTATCACAAAAAATGGGTACTTCTCTATTATCCCGTCGACCACTTTTCATAACAAAAAACTATCGCCAAACTGTAACGCTAAATAAACGGGAGAACGTTGCCATTGAAATATCAAAATAAATAAAATATAAGAATTTAAGGACACAATTGTTACTTTAATGAATGAAATAACTAATAAATCAGTAAAACATAATGAAAAATACACGCAAATGTCGAATTAAAAACCACTTGATGGCATAACAAATACGTATAATGCTTCTGGCATCAAGTAAATGGGACTGTATTTTTGGCGTTTAATCTTAGTTTGGCGATAGTTTTTTGTTATGAAAAGTGGTCGACGGGATAATAGAGAAGTACCCAAAAATGGCTTAGTTTTGTTAAATTTGTTTGTTATGTATTTTCATTTCTTATTAAAATATCGAAAATGGCAATAAAATTTTATTTTAGCACCGTACTTAATTTTTTAAAATGGCTCAAAAACATGGTTTAATAAACGTATATTTGTAAATATTTTAAAAAACATGTTTTTCCGCTCTCTAGAAAAATTTGTAAGATTCTACAACTGCCTTTGGCGCCAACCAGTACATGATACGGAACTTTACCCTATTCAGATACACAGAAGAGGTTGGTCACAAACAAGAGTAATGCTAGCAACAATATTGTTTTAACTCTATAAGAGTTAGAAACAATAATGATATTAAATTCCCCGATTAGCTTAGGGCCCGATTACGGAACTTTCTGCTAGAAAAAAAAAACTGTAGAAGTCTTTTACATTTGTTTCGAATGAAGCTCGATCAACAAAGTACTAATTGATAATACAAACAACACTAATATTAACATGGGGGCAAAAGTTTGAATTTAAGTGTATATATTTGGAACCCCCCCCCCCAACTACCCACCAAAAAAAGAAAAAAGAAAGTTACAGAAATGAATTTAAAATGGCGTGAAGCCACCCTTTCTGACATAAGAAATTGGCTGCGAGCCCGATTACGAAACTTTCACTTAACTTAATAACATGTATCTAATAGCCCTGAGGACAATTCCCCTTCCCAGTTATACGGACCTTGGGGCTTTTTTAAAAAGCTTGACGCAGTTCGGATTGAAGTTTTGATTTACTGTCAAATGACATAAACTACTATGAAAATAAAACTGGTGAATTATTATGCTGGTTTATGTATGTATTTTAAAAAATTGCATCTGATTACACTCTTTAGATAAATTACTCCTGTTTGCATTTAATAACAGATAAACGGCTTCCGTTTACTAAATTGTTTAAATATTAGGAAGAGTTGGCGAGAGATAGATAGACGTGTAAACAAACGGGTAGACAGACGGGTAGCGAGGCAGGTGCAAAAAAGGGTTGACAGAGGGGTAGTGAGATGGGTAGGGAGACGGGTAGCGTGGTGGATAGAGAGACGAGTACAGAGACGACTTGACAGACGGGTAGAGAGAGGGGTATATAGACAGACAGACGTGTTGATAGACGAGTAGTGTAACGGGAAGCGAGACAGGTAGAGACACGACTAAAGAGTCGGGTAGAAAGACAGACGAGTAGTAGGAAAAGGAGAGTTCTGGCTCAGCCGGAGGCACTGAGGCACCGTGCCTCCGGCCGGAGGCACGCAGCTGCAGCACTGAGGATCCGCTCCTCCGGCCGGAGGCACCGCTCCTCCGGCTGCACCAATCCTCCGGTGGGGAAAAATAATTTTCTACTGTAACACGAGGGGTGAAAATAAGAACTCTAAGAAGAAGTTAAATGAACAAGATTATCATACTATAAGATGAATATTGATTTTATATACTAATTTTGAAAGACAAACACCTTATAATGAGTATCACTAATTAAGCGAAACAATGGAAAAATATCAACTTTAACGAAAAAAGCAGATTTCTTAAGAATTTTTCAAGTATAAGATGACGATATCAACTTATATGAAGAAATTTAAACTTACATTTTAGTTTTTGAACAATGGACACCTTAATGAGAATAATAATTAAGCAAAATAAAATAACAATTTTAACGAAAATGCTGATTTCTTATGAATTTTTCAACTATAACATGAGAATATCAAACTATAAGATGGATTTTAAACTTATATTATAGTTTCTGAACAATGGACACCTTAATGAGTATAATAATTAAGCAAAAGAAAATATTACTATTAACGAAACTGCTGATTTCTTATGAATTTTTCAACTATAACATGAGAATATCAAACTATAAGATGGATTTTAAACTTATATTATAGTTTCTGAACAATGGACACCTTAATGAGTATAATAATTAAGCAAAAGAAAATATTACTTTTAACGAAACTGCTGATTTCTTATGAATTTTTCAACTATAACATGAGAATATCAAACTATAAGATGGATTTTAAACTTATATTATAGTTTCTGAACAATGGACACCTTAATGAGTATAATAATTAAGCAAAAGAAAATATTACTTTTAACGAAAATGATGATTTCCTATGAATTTTTCAACTATAAGATGTGGATATCAAATCATAAGCTGTAGAATAAACATATATAATTATTTTAAATGACGAACATTTTAATGAGTATTACTAATTAGACGAAACAATTGAAATATATCAATTGTAAGGTATAAAGCTGATTTTTTGAGAATTTTTCAAGTATAAGATGAGAATATCAACTTATAAGAGGAAATTACACTTATATTTTTTAGTTTTTCAACCGTAATGCACAGAAAATATTCAAAATTTGAATGAATTTTATACTTAATCAATTGATTTTCCGCACAATAATAGGAGTTTTAACAACCATTATCTAATTTTACTGTGTATACTTGATTTAAATCTGTTTAGACGTACGTAATATAATCTTTTTATATCATTTAGACTTGAAATAAGAACCATATTTAAATAAAAACCAGTTGTTTATTTATTCTTAATACGCAAACTTTTTTTCTTTCCTAAAATGTAGCATTTCTGAGGAGGGGTAATAATTCCACCCCACATTCTAAGGAAAAGGGGAGTCTAACAATGATCGTCTAGGTCACAACTTTTACTATAATATAAATATTATTCGCTATCAATATGTTTACAAAAAATCCATGTTGGGAGATAGATATGAGTTATATTTTAATAAAGTTTACCCTCCTCCATCTTCTACACGATGCTAACAATTATACAAAACAAAAGAAATACCGATTTTTAACGAAAAAGGGTGAATTTTAATGAATTTTTACACAAGTTTTCGGTATTATTGTACACTAACAGGTATGATATTATTTCTTAGGTGATTACAATACAGAGAAAATTATTCACCTTTAGATTACTTTTCGTGAAATATTTAACAGTAATTATATAAACTCCTGTTTACATCACTAATTTACATTTGAAAATAAGGATTTATAGGATAAAATAAATAATCTTAACTTATACTTAGTAAATTTTACACAATTCCAATTATTTTATACCGTGTTTTTCACGAGTTTTATATTAATTAGTAATTTTATATTAATTAACTTTGAATATTTTCTATGATATGGTTAATCCATTTTTATCACAGAAATACCAGTACCTAAAATTTCACTTAAACTCATATTCTAAGTATTAATATTCACTTATAACTTTACTTTTAGTTATACTTTTACTTGAAACCCTGTGAACTTGTAGAACCCTGCTTACGCATATGGAGTTTAGTACATCACACTGTTATCTAAATGAATATGAATACCTTATTGTTTTAAATTTTCCAATTTTAACAGAATATGCACGAATATAAACTTTAATTTTATCTAAACATTTTATTTCAAATACCCTAGTTTATGAAAACGATACATATTACCAAATATTAGACAACATTTTAAAATGAACTTAGATACTGATCACATACCTATTTTAGCATAATTTATTAGCATACCTAGCATTTCTTCCATTTCTTTCAGAAATATACATATAAAATTATGGATTTACCGAGTATATATCCAATTTTAGCTTTCACTTACCAATTTTTACACCATTTCAATGATTTCAATGATTTCAAGCTATTTTATATTACAGAAACGAAAAAATAATTGAATACAGACGCGAGTAAATAATATTTGTATTGTATTTTCCATTCAAAGATTTGAAACTCAAGTTAAAATTTATGTTATAAGTATTGATATCCACTTTTAGTTATACTTTTACTTGAAACCATATGAACTTGTAGAACCTTGCTTACGCATATGAGTTTAGTACACACTGTTATCTAAATGAATATGAATACCTTATTGTTTTAAATTTTCCAATTTTAACAGAATATGCACGAATATAACCTTTAAGTTTATCTAAACATTTTATTTCAAATACCCTAGTTTATGAAAACGATACATATTACCAAATATTAGACATTTTAACATAAACTTAGATACTGATCACATACCTATTTTAGCATAACTTATTAACATGCAATAGCATTTTATCCATTCCTTTCAGAAATATACATATAAATATGTGGATTTAACGAGTAAATATCCAATTTTAGCTTGCATTTAGTGATTTTTTACACCATTCCAATGATTTCGAGCTATTTTATATCACAGAAACGAAAACATATTTGAACATAAACGCCTGTAAAATAATATTTGAACTGTGTTTCCTATTCAAAAATTCAAATCTCAAATTAAAATTTATGTTCAATCACTTATCAACTATTTATCCCACATAACTTTTACCATAAAAACATCGTAGAAATTAAATATACGTTAAATGAAAATAATAAATTGTAAGTACCTAAAAATATCAAACACAAAATCTATTAATCAAAACTTAAAAAATTAAAAAAAAATTAAAAGTTCTTACGAAGTTAAAAAAAAAAATTTACAAATGAAAAAAAAAAAAATTTACAAATGAAAAAAAAAAAATTACAAATGAAAAAAAAAATTTACAAATGAAAAAAAAAAATTTACAAATGAAAAAAAAAATTTACAAATGAAAAAAAAAAATTTACAAATGAAAAAAAAAAATTACAAATGAAAAAAAAAATTACAAAATTAAAAAAAAAAGTTTTTACAAAAAAAGTTAAAAAAAAAAGTATTTTACAAAATTAAAAAAAAAAAGTTTTTTACATAAAAAAAAGGAAAAAAATTACGAAGGTTTAATATGTTACAAAAAGTACCCATTTTTTACAAAATTTTTTAAAAATTAGAAGTTTAATTGCTATTATTACCACTATCACTTCTCAGAATTTAGCAGCCTAGACTTTTGTACACTATATATTTTTAATACTATAAAGAAAATTTCAACTGCAATTGTACCAACACTATTATTAAGTTCGCATAAACCAAATTTCATACTGTATTTAGCAAATTTCCAATTAACATCTTCCGTGTAGAGTAACCTTTTCCTCTAACATTTGAAATCGTGTATATCTGCTACTTTCATATTTATAATTAATATTTCAGAATTAAGACCATACTAACCATTTTAATATAAGACCATATTTAAGCAAGATTCCATGATAAAGCTTATTATACTGATTATTTTTATTTAGTACGCATGCGCAGTTTTGTCACATGATCACTTTAACTGATGATAATATAAAATTTTGAAAAGTGATGCAGAGGTTCTCATTTCCCAAGTCAAATTCTTGCAGATGACTGTATAATGTATAGCTCCAGTAAATTTCCTGATTTTAACCCAGTTGGGGAAACAATTTATCTGTTAACGAATAAAGTAAGTTGTACTATATCATTGTAAAACATCAATAAATGATTATTTATCTATTAAATTTTTTCTAAGTATATAATTATATTTCTTTTATTGTATAGATGTTACACCAAGATCAATCAAAACAGCAGAAACTCTCTTTACCAGAAATGGATACCCCGGATGATTCATCGTCAACACATATAAAGTTAAAGAATAATATACATGTGAGTACTTATATGTGATATATTAGAATACATATATTAAACATAATTAGAGTGAATTTACAATAAAATATTGTACCAGATGTTCTATAAAATGTGATGTTTTTTCGTCTATAGTGTTAGAAGGAATTCTAAATATATGCACTTATTTCTCTTGCAGATGTGTTTCACCTGTAACAAATACTTTTCAAGTAAATGGAATTTAAAAGAACATACACAAATCCATACTAGTGAAAAACCATATACTTGTAATCATCGTCAAAAATCATCTACAAGAAAGCGTGAATTATCTTTTACTAGAAAATACAGACCATCAGTTCATATGAAAACACATCCTGTTAAAAAATTGTTTCAGTGTGAAAAGTGTGAGAAAATATTCGTTATTCGTAATAAACTGAATAGACATATGACTGTTATGTTGAACTTGTCGAAGACAGTATCCCAAATCATATTGAAGATGGATATTCAAAAATTAACCAGTAGTTTGAAGAATTTAACAGTCAAAGATCAGATTGGATACTTCGAAAAATTGACTGTATAGAACATAAACCAACATAACATTTACCCAAACTACTCATGCAGCATTATTGATTTGACATATGATATCCAAAAAGTGAAATTTGTAAAGAAAAATCCAAAGTGTTGTAAAGAATTTTATTGATATAATTGATAAAATGTATTGAAGAGAAAATGATATAAATGTAGACAATATTCACAATGTATTGTTTAAATACCCATAATAATAAAAAATGTATCTATACACATCTGTGTTTATTTTTATAAAACATATTTCATTGTTAAAATATATTGTATGATTTTTAACATGAAATTTCTACATGACAGTAAATAACTAATTTTGCTTTACGTAAGACTTGAGATTTATCATAACTTGTTCAACGAAACAACATTTTTCCCCAATGAATATCCAGTTTACACACATACATATGAAAATCAACTTTTGATAATACTATACATCAGATTAATGAAAAATATATAAAATTCATTAAAAAAATGTTTTTACAAATAAAAAATTAAAAATTTTTTACAAATTTAAAAAAAAAAGTTTCTTTACAATTAAAAAAAGTTTTTACAAATTAAAAAAAAAGTTTTTACGTATATAAAAAATGTTTCTACAAAGTTAAAAAAAAAGTTATAAAAAAAGTTTACAAAACTAAAAAAAAAAATAAAAATTTAACAAAAAATAAATAAATATTTCAAGTTTTTCTAAAAATATTTACATATTAACAAAAATTTACTCAAAAGTCAGAACCAGACCTATGTCTAACATAGCATTTTTTCGACTTCAGTTGTTAAAATCATAGTGTTAGCGCTGTGAAAATACAAAATAATACCTTCAAATGGTAATCTATCTTGGATCCAATATATGGTATATTAAGAATCATTTGTGATTTCAACAAATTAAATATGCATGAGAAAACCATTAATGTATCAGCAACTGATGGGACTCATTTTGCTGATGTTATATCAATCTATAAATCTGGAAGTTACCGACAGTAACAGTAACCAAAGACTAACAGATAGAGATGCTTTAAGGGTGTTGACATTACAGACAGATACAAGAAACAATTTATATCAGTCTTAATCAAATAAAAAATCTTCAGAGTTTCCTTTAGATTTACCTATTGAAGTGTAGATAACTGAAAACATATCTATCGGTCCAGAAGTGACTAATATAACAGCAAAGCATACAGATAATGGGTATCGCGGACTTTTAGTTTATGTTATCACTTCAAGTGATAAATACTGCTGATTTCGGATAGATATGCATACAAGTAAATTATATGATGAGTCGAAAATGAACCGAGAATTCATATCGGAGTATAACTTAAACATGTGTACCTGCTTATGACTTGAAAAATTCACGACATTCTACAACGACTGATTTCAAATTACACAACCAATAAAATATTTACCTTCAAGGAAAGAAAATGAAACCCCATTCAACTGTTTCAGATATCCAAATTGATCACGTACGTGATCGATGTTGAACAGGATCAGGCCTAAATCTAACATCCCATTTTTTCTCGATTTCGATTGTTTAAAGTGTTATTTTAAAGAGTAGTATAATGGTTGCCTAACCATTGTACATTTCTTTAAAATAAGAACTTTAAACAAGCGAAATCGAGAAAAAATGGGATGTTAGATTTAGGCCTGATCCTGCTGTTCAACATCGATCACGTGATCAATTTGGATATCTGAAACAGTTGAATAGGGTTTCATTTTCTTTCCTTGAAGGTAAATATTTTATTGGTTGTGTAATTTGAAATCAGTCGTTGTAGAATGTCGTGAATTTTTCAAGTCATAAGCAGGTACACATGTTTAAGTTATACTCCGATATGAATTCTCGGTTCATTTTCGACTCATCATATAATTTACTTGTATGCATATCTATCCGAAATCAGCAGTATTTATCACTTGAAGTGATAACATAAACTAAAAGTCCGCGATACCCATTATCTGTATGCTTTGCTGTTATATTAGTCACTTCTGGACCGATAGATATGTTTTCAGTTATCTACACTTCAATAGGTAAATCTAAAGGAAACTCTGAAGATTTTTTATTTGATTAAGACTGATATAAATTGTTTCTTGTATCTGTCTGTAATGTCAACACCCTTAAAGCATCTCTATCTGTTAGTCTTTGGTTACTGTTACTGTCGGTAACTTCCAGATTTATAGATTGATATAACATCAGCAAAATGAGTCCCATCAGTTGCTGATACATTAATGGTTTTCTCATGCATATTTAATTTGTTGAAATCACAAATGATTCTTAATATACCATATATTGGATCCAAGATAGATTACCATTTGAAGGTATTATTTTGTATTTTCACAGCGCTAACACTATGATTTTAACAACTGAAGTCGAAAAAATGCTATGTTAGACATAGGTCTGGTTCTGACTTTTGAGTAAATTTTTGTTAATATGTAAATATTTTTAGAAAAACTTGAAATATTTATTTATTTTTTGTTAAATTTTTATTTTTTTTTTTAGTTTTGTAAACTTTTTTTATAACTTTTTTTTTAACTTTGTAGAAACATTTTTTATATACGTAAAAACTTTTTTTTTAATTTGTAAAAACTTTTTTTAATTGTAAAGAAACTTTTTTTTTTAAATTTGTAAAAAATTTTTAATTTTTTATTTGTAAAAACATTTTTTTAATGAATTTTATATATTTTTCATTAATCTGATGTATAGTATTATCAAAAGTTGATTTTCATATGTATGTGTGTAAACTGGATATTCATTGGGGAAAAATGTTGTTTCGTTGAACAAGTTATGATAAATCTCAAGTCTTACGTAAAGCAAAATTAGTTATTTACTGTCATGTAGAAATTTCATGTTAAAAATCATACAATATATTTTAACAATGAAATATGTTTTATAAAAATAAACACAGATGTGTATAGATACATTTTTTATTATTATGGGTATTTAAACAATACATTGTGAATATTGTCTACATTTATATCATTTTCTCTTCAATACATTTTATCAATTATATCAATAAAATTCTTTACAACACTTTGGATTTTTCTTTACAAATTTCACTTTTTGGATATCATATGTCAAATCAATAATGCTGCATGAGTAGTTTGGGTAAATGTTATGTTGGTTTATGTTCTATACAGTCAATTTTTCGAAGTATCCAATCTGATCTTTGACTGTTAAATTCTTCAAACTACTGGTTAATTTTTGAATATCCATCTTCAATATGATTTGGGATACTGTCTTCGACAAGTTCAACATAACAGTCATATGTCTATTCAGTTTATTACGAATAACGAATATTTTCTCACACTTTTCACACTGAAACAATTTTTTAACAGGATGTGTTTTCATATGAACTGATGGTCTGTATTTTCTAGTAAAAGATAATTCACGCTTTCTTGTAGATGATTTTTGACGATGATTACAAGTATATGGTTTTTCACTAGTATGGATTTGTGTATGTTCTTTTAAATTCCATTTACTTGAAAAGTATTTGTTACAGGTGAAACACATCTGCAAGAGAAATAAGTGCATATATTTAGAATTCCTTCTAACACTATAGACGAAAAAACATCACATTTTATAGAACATCTGGTACAATATTTTATTGTAAATTCACTCTAATTATGTTTAATATATGTATTCTAATATATCACATATAAGTACTCACATGTATATTATTCTTTAACTTTATATGTGTTGACGATGAATCATCCGGGGTATCCATTTCTGGTAAAGAGAGTTTCTGCTGTTTTGATTGATCTTGGTGTAACATCTATACAATAAAAGAAATATAATTATATACTTAGAAAAAATTTAATAGATAAATAATCATTTATTGATGTTTTACAATGATATAGTACAACTTACTTTATTCGTTAACAGATAAATTGTTTCCCCAACTGGGTTAAAATCAGGAAATTTACTGGAGCTATACATTATACAGTCATCTGCAAGAATTTGACTTGGGAAATGAGAACCTCTGCATCACTTTTCAAAATTTTATATTATCATCAGTTAAAGTGATCATGTGACAAAACTGCGCATGCGTACTAAATAAAAATAATCAGTATAATAAGCTTTATCATGGAATCTTGCTTAAATATGGTCTTATATTAAAATGGTTAGTATGGTCTTAATTCTGAAATATTAATTATAAATATGAAAGTAGCAGATATACACGATTTCAAATGTTAGAGGAAAAGGTTACTCTACACGGAAGATGTCAATTGGAAATTTGCTAAATACAGTATGAAATTTGGTTTATGCGAACTTAATAATAGTGTTGGTACAATTGCAGTTGAAATTTTCTTTATAGTATTAAAAATATATAGTGTACAAAAGTCTAGGCTGCTAAATTCTGAGAAGTGATAGTGGTAATAATAGCAATTAAACTTCTAATTTTTAAAAAATTTTGTAAAAAATGGGTACTTTTTGTAACATATTAAACCTTCGTAATTTTTTTCCTTTTTTTTATGTAAAAAACTTTTTTTTTTTAATTTTGTAAAATACTTTTTTTTTTAACTTTTTTTGTAAAAACTTTTTTTTTTAATTTTGTAATTTTTTTTTTTCATTTGTAATTTTTTTTTTTCATTTGTAAATTTTTTTTTTTCATTTGTAAATTTTTTTTTTCATTTGTAAATTTTTTTTTTTTCATTTGTAAATTTTTTTTTTCATTTGTAATTTTTTTTTTTCATTTGTAAATTTTTTTTTTTTTCATTTGTAAATTTTTTTTTTTAACTTCGTAAGAACTTTTAATTTTTTTTTAATTTTTTAAGTTTTGATTAATAGATTTTGTGTTTGATATTTTTAGGTACTTACAATTTATTATTTTCATTTAACGTATATTTAATTTCTACGATGTTTTTATGGTAAAAGTTATGTGGGATAAATAGTTGATAAGTGATTGAACATAAATTTTAATTTGAGATTTGAATTTTTGAATAGGAAACACAGTTCAAATATTATTTTACAGGCGTTTATGTTCAAATATGTTTTCGTTTCTGTGATATAAAATAGCTCGAAATCATTGGAATGGTGTAAAAAATCACTAAATGCAAGCTAAAATTGGATATTTACTCGTTAAATCCACATATTTATATGTATATTTCTGAAAGGAATGGATAAAATGCTATTGCATGTTAATAAGTTATGCTAAAATAGGTATGTGATCAGTATCTAAGTTTATGTTAAAATGTCTAATATTTGGTAATATGTATCGTTTTCATAAACTAGGGTATTTGAAATAAAATGTTTAGATAAACTTAAAGGTTATATTCGTGCATATTCTGTTAAAATTGGAAAATTTAAAACAATAAGGTATTCATATTCATTTAGATAACAGTGTGTACTAAACTCATATGCGTAAGCAAGGTTCTACAAGTTCATATGGTTTCAAGTAAAAGTATAACTAAAAGTGGATATCAATACTTATAACATAAATTTTAACTTGAGTTTCAAATCTTTGAATGGAAAATACAATACAAATATTATTTACTCGCGTCTGTATTCAATTATTTTTTCGTTTCTGTAATATAAAATAGCTTGAAATCATTGAAATCATTGAAATGGTGTAAAAATTGGTAAGTGAAAGCTAAAATTGGATATATACTCGGTAAATCCATAATTTTATATGTATATTTCTGAAAGAAATGGAAGAAATGCTAGGTATGCTAATAAATTATGCTAAAATAGGTATGTGATCAGTATCTAAGTTCATTTTAAAATGTTGTCTAATATTTGGTAATATGTATCGTTTTCATAAACTAGGGTATTTGAAATAAAATGTTTAGATAAAATTAAAGTTTATATTCGTGCATATTCTGTTAAAATTGGAAAATTTAAAACAATAAGGTATTCATATTCATTTAGATAACAGTGTGATGTACTAAACTCCATATGCGTAAGCAGGGTTCTACAAGTTCACAGGGTTTCAAGTAAAAGTATAACTAAAAGTAAAGTTATAAGTGAATATTAATACTTAGAATATGAGTTTAAGTGAAATTTTAGGTACTGGTATTTCTGTGATAAAAATGGATTAACCATATCATAGAAAATATTCAAAGTTAATTAATATAAAATTACTAATTAATATAAAACTCGTGAAAAACACGGTATAAAATAATTGGAATTGTGTAAAATTTACTAAGTATAAGTTAAGATTATTTATTTTATCCTATAAATCCTTATTTTCAAATGTAAATTAGTGATGTAAACAGGAGTTTATATAATTACTGTTAAATATTTCACGAAAAGTAATCTAAAGGTGAATAATTTTCTCTGTATTGTAATCACCTAAGAAATAATATCATACCTGTTAGTGTACAATAATACCGAAAACTTGTGTAAAAATTCATTAAAATTCACCCTTTTTCGTTAAAAATCGGTATTTCTTTTGTTTTGTATAATTGTTAGCATCGTGTAGAAGATGGAGGAGGGTAAACTTTATTAAAATATAACTCATATCTATCTCCCAACATGGATTTTTTGTAAACATATTGATAGCGAATAATATTTATATTATAGTAAAAGTTGTGACCTAGACGATCATTGTTAGACTCCCCTTTTCCTTAGAATGTGGGGTGGAATTATTACCCCTCCTCAGAAATGCTACATTTTAGGAAAGAAAAAAAGTTTGCGTATTAAGAATAAATAAACAACTGGTTTTTATTTAAATATGGTTCTTATTTCAAGTCTAAATGATATAAAAAGATTATATTACGTACGTCTAAACAGATTTAAATCAAGTATACACAGTAAAATTAGATAATGGTTGTTAAAACTCCTATTATTGTGCGGAAAATCAATTGATTAAGTATAAAATTCATTCAAATTTTGAATATTTTCTGTGCATTACGGTTGAAAAACTAAAAAATATAAGTGTAATTTCCTCTTATAAGTTGATATTCTCATCTTATACTTGAAAAATTCTCAAAAAATCAGCTTTATACCTTACAATTGATATATTTCAATTGTTTCGTCTAATTAGTAATACTCATTAAAATGTTCGTCATTTAAAATAATTATATATGTTTATTCTACAGCTTATGATTTGATATCCACATCTTATAGTTGAAAAATTCATAGGAAATCATCATTTTCGTTAAAAGTAATATTTTCTTTTGCTTAATTATTATACTCATTAAGGTGTCCATTGTTCAGAAACTATAATATAAGTTTAAAATCCATCTTATAGTTTGATATTCTCATGTTATAGTTGAAAAATTCATAAGAAATCAGCAGTTTCGTTAAAAGTAATATTTTCTTTTGCTTAATTATTATACTCATTAAGGTGTCCATTGTTCAGAAACTATAATATAAGTTTAAAATCCATCTTATAGTTTGATATTCTCATGTTATAGTTGAAAAATTCATAAGAAATCAGCAGTTTCGTTAATAGTAATATTTTCTTTTGCTTAATTATTATACTCATTAAGGTGTCCATTGTTCAGAAACTATAATATAAGTTTAAAATCCATCTTATAGTTTGATATTCTCATGTTATAGTTGAAAAATTCATAAGAAATCAGCATTTTCGTTAAAATTGTTATTTTATTTTGCTTAATTATTATTCTCATTAAGGTGTCCATTGTTCAAAAACTAAAATGTAAGTTTAAATTTCTTCATATAAGTTGATATCGTCATCTTATACTTGAAAAATTCTTAAGAAATCTGCTTTTTTCGTTAAAGTTGATATTTTTCCATTGTTTCGCTTAATTAGTGATACTCATTATAAGGTGTTTGTCTTTCAAAATTAGTATATAAAATCAATATTCATCTTATAGTATGATAATCTTGTTCATTTAACTTCTTCTTAGAGTTCTTATTTTCACCCCTCGTGTTACAGTAGAAAATTATTTTTCCCCACCGGAGGATTGGTGCAGCCGGAGGAGCGGTGCCTCCGGCCGGAGGAGCGGATCCTCAGTGCTGCAGCTGCGTGCCTCCGGCCGGAGGCACGGTGCCTCAGTGCCTCCGGCTGAGCCAGAACTCTCCTTTTCCTACTACTCAGACGGATACTGAGACGGGTATACAGAAGAGTAGAGAGACAGTAGACAGATGAGTTCGGAGAGAGACACAGCTAAGACATACGAGTAGTTAGACTGGTAGACACGTTTGTAGCAAAACATGTTATCAATGTGGTTTGAAGTATACGAGTTTCTATAAATAGTTATGCAAATAAACAAAGGAAATTTTTTTAATTCAAATATTAAATATTTGATTTAATATTTCAATATTTAATATTTTATTTTTTAATATTTTATTTAGATATTTGTCACAAAGAAAATGTTGCAAAAATTAAATTAAATCTGCGTTAAACTACGTTTGCTAAAATACGCTATTGGCTGCAAATCTGATTATGTGACTTTAAAAATATCGTTTTAAAAGATCCGGCGTTTTTTTTTTTTTAAGTTTTGAGCAATTCCCGCTTAAGAAAATGAGATTATTTGCCAAATGTTATAAAAAAATGCATATGAAAACATAACAGTATATGAATTTATATATGATATTTTGTAATTATATCATTTAATTTGCTATTTTTCATATGTTGTATCTTTATCTATCTCTTGTCTATCATATGCTGTATATTCACTTAGATTCTTGTTGATATCTTCTTTATATCGTAATTGTTAACTTTATGTTCTCAGCAATATCACTCAGACTAATCCCTTTGTGGGAAGTCCCAGTTAAACATTTTATTTAACATTTATTAAAAAAAAGGAGTCCGTGAATATTTGTCTTGATTTGCTGAGTTGGGGGAAATATTTTTGTAAACGCCTTAAGTGTTATAGTATTGTATAAACTTTCAAAATCTAGTGCAAAGCATTTGAATTTTTTTTTTTTTTAAAGTAGCATATACTAATATAGTACTGATATATCAGTGTACAAATAGCTATTATCAGAATTGTTTCGCGCATAATAATGGTATTACGAAGAGTGTAATATTTTAATAGTAACAGAATCCGGTCTAAGAGTTGTAATTAATATACTGCTAATTATTAGAAAGTACCTCATACTCTATGCTCGATATAACTTAAATCACCTTTTCTTCTTTTTCTTTTTTTTTTCTTCTTAATAAAACCAATTTTTTAGAACAACTCTAATTACAGTATCCCCCTCCCCGCTTTTTTTTTTTTTTTAATAAAACCAATTTTTTAGAACAACTGATTACAGTATCCCCCTCCCCCCCCCCCAACACACACAGTTTTTTTTTTTTTTTTTTTTTTTTTGTACTATTTTAAGTGCTTTAAATTATAGAACACAAATAATGTCTACTTTCAAACTCCTTCCATATTTCTCAAGTATGTTAACTTCTTCATTGTCTAAAAATAAATAGATATCTATATGAAACACAAGGAATAAGTATCAAAGTTATACTTATCAAATGCAATATTAACGGAAAATATCAAGAAAGGTCGCCCAATTTACGGAAAACGTATCTTATAATTCTAAATAATAATTGAAATACATCAAAACGAATACATATATATGTGTACTTTTAGTAGCATGATTTTTATTAAAGCTGTTCTCAAATTCAAACTGGATTCTTTCGGAAGCATTTTTTAATTCATTTGTGTTCGCAAACATATCAAACTGGCAAGTGCTCTTATTAAGTAAGTAACTATCTTAGCGAACTTGTTTTTCATTTCGATAAAGGCAAAAGATTTTTCAGAAAATGCAGCGCAGGAAGGAAAACAAACTGCCCGTCCTGAGACAATAATAGCTCAAGATGTAATTCACTTATCGGAAAATTATAAAAACTGTTTGATTACAAACCATTTTAATAAACATACTTGCAAATATCATTATGCAAGTATGTAAAATAAGTCGGTAGGTGTGTCACAAGTTTTGCGTTGTTGAGCGGGATAAATATTTTTTTGAGAACTGCCTTATGATAATCATTATTTTTAAACTATTTAGAAATTTCATGAAAAATTTGTAAAAAATTAATTTCTTCTTATTATTTTTTATTACAATTATTTAATTTGTTAAAGCATGAAAGTCTTGGTATGTATTTCTTTTATGTTGCTTACTAAACCAAATAATATTTGAAACTGTTTAGATTTAAAGCTTATGAAGTAACTGTTTTTGGAAACCAAATTAAGCTGTTTTATATAAAAAAAAATAACTTATCTTGTTAATAAAACTCACAATATTGTGTTTCAAGAAACATTAGGTAATGTTTGATAATATAAAGTTTAAAAAAGAAATATAATCAATATAGTTTTTAACACTTTTCAACATAATTTAAAAGTATTTATGACTTATCTTTGTCCCTCCATCTTTTTGGCGGTTTGTCCGCACTCTGACTCTCGCAAATAGACTTGAATTTCCACGATTTAAATATAAGTTTTCGACGCTACATATTCCCTATTGATATTCAAAATGAGGTAGGTAACTGTTATAGCTCGTTTACAGGAATAGACAAAAGTTTTCGATTACATTATGGTCTGTGGAAAAAATCATTTGCAGTACATTTTAGTAATGTTATGAAACATCAAATATGATGGAATTGGTACGTGTCCCTGACGCGGGCATCAGTATGCTTTCTATTATAGAGTATGAAGTAAGTAGCATACATGTAATTCGTTTATAGAACTATGAAGCATAATTGTTGGATGTGCGTTTTCAGCTCTTGTATGCATTTTTAAATGTAACTAAATTTTAGTGCATTACGTGGTGAGTATGAATTCTATAGATCATATGTAGAGCTGCACGAAAGAAATCATAAACATTTCAGTTTATGGGAGTCAATTCCTCAAGTGTGTGTTTAACTGTGTTAAGCATTTCCAGCTGAACTATATTTTATTATGCTAAAAGGTTCTTGTAGAATAGAAATAAATTCATATGGCTGCGTAAAATAATTGAGATATATTTCCACTTATGGATTGTAATTGCTGTAAGTGCATTTTTAGTTTTTAAGAATTAAATATTAGTATATTACGTGATGTGTATAAAACGTATAAGATACAAGTTTACCCCCCCCCCCCCAAAAAAAAAAAAAATCATATTGAAGGGTTTTCTGAAAATGCACTTTTAACCGGTTTACATGTTCTTTTAGCTCAACCAAATTTTGCTGTATCATTCATACCCATGGCTGCTCTAAAGAATACTGATACATAATCATCTAGTATAAGTAGCATTTCTCTTAAAAAAAAAAAAAAAACTTTTTTTGTTGCTCTATACGTTATCCAGCTCATTGAAATTTTAGTTTCATTATGTAAGTATGTTTAAAATTCTGTTAGATCATATACAGGTTTACACGAATGGATTCTCATACGTTAACTGCTATGGACAGCAATTCTTGAAAATGGATTTTTAACTGCGTTCTGTGTTTTAAAATGGTTTATTTGGATGTCTCACATTACATTATATGAAAGAAGGAAATTTCTTAACAGCATTCAAATAATGTTGGAAAATGTTTCATAATCTATAACCCATGCACGAGTTTTCGTTCCAGTTTTTCCTCAGTTGAAATGGTGTGAAGAGGTACACTTCAAAAGTTTTGAAATTCAAGGACAATATCAATTTTAAAATACTTAAGCTAAAATTATACCGTTTATCCTAAAATGCATCACAGCAAACTTTCTGAGACATTTCCGATCAGTACCCTAGCTAGAGTTTTTAACTTTTACAAACTTCTATCGTTTGTTGCCATCCTGACTGAACTGCTTTGAACATGTTTATCTCAACCACTTCCATAACCCTCATCATTTTAAACATTCATCGAAAGCCTAGGGCATTGACAAATTTTTATTTAAGGAGAGGGCTATAATTTTTTACAAAAAGGCCTCAAGACTCCCCCCCCCCCCCCCCAAAGTTTTAAAGCCGAGTTATATATGCCAAAACCGATTTTCATTTTTTTTTTTATATATAAAGACAAATTACCGTTCACAAAATAGTATGAAAGTCGATTTTCGATCGATTATAACTCAAGATGGAATAAATTTATCGGTAACTGAAAATAGCTATTTGATTCCAAATCACTTGCATAGTTATGTTTGCAAATTTCGTGCTTTTACTTATAAAAACGAAAATAGAGAACATATCAGAAAATTTAGCATTGTTGAGACAAATATTTGTAATAAATAAAACGTTATTTTATTTTATGTAATTGACTATTTTTATGTTAAAAATTCTTAACCGTATTTTAATTCAAAAAGAAAGCAAACCAGTTTCAGCCTTTTTTTTTTTATAATTCTTTATATAAATAGTTAGAGAAATGCGAAATCCTTTTTACAAGAAGAAAAAAAAAAAAAAAGGAGAAAAGATTGATTGTTGATTTGAAACGTTCACCTATTTAATGGCTGTTCATTTCCTGTTTGCTTTCGCTAATGGATTATGTTTACGGGAGGTCAGTTTCCCTGTTCACCGGTTACAAATACGTAAGCTTATAAGCATCAAAATGGCGGTTTGGTATTTTTAATACTACTAAAATACATCGAAGGAAAATACTTCCTTAGGGATAGATTAAGTACTTGATTGATAATGATGGAGAGATTTACACCACGGGAGATTTTAGCCCAATTCGGATAGAATCGTCATCAAGTGGTTTTTAACTCGACATTTGCGTGTATTTTTCATTATGTTTTACTGATTTATTAGTTTTTTCATTAATTAAAATTACAATTGTGTCCTTAAATTCTTATATTTTATTTATTTATATATTTTGATATTCCAATGGCAACGTTGTCCCGTTTATTTGGCGATAGTTTTTTGTTATGAAAAGTAGTTGACGGGATAATAGTGAAGCACCATTTTTTATCAATATGTAATATTTATTAGATGCAGGTTTAAACTTCTAAAGAAAAAGTAAGGATAAAAATATCTGCAAACAACATTTAGTTTTTAGTCAAGCCAGAATATCATCTAATTTATTCCATCAATGTTTAACTGCATTAGAGGATGACGTCATCTGCTTCGAGAAAAACATGGGACATAGAAATACAAATCTAAACATTTCAATTTCAATTTCGCTTTTTAATTATAAATATAAAATAAACCGATGCGTTGTTTTTGATAATCGTTGCTTTAGCATCATATAATGTGGTATTTTACTTTTTTGGCAACAGTAATTTGAGGAAAACCTTTCATTTCTTTTATGAAAACAATGCCGATTTAATTTTTAATTTTCAGAAAATTTTAATCAAAAACATGTTTTAACGAAATGTTAAGTGTGCTAAGTCAGAATCCTGTTCCAAATCCTTTCATATGGTATCTCATTCGTCGTTCTGCGTTTCGTAATTTCTGAGAAAAAGGGATGTTGACAGGAGAAATAATACATACGATAATTGCTTGTGTATAAGAAAATGGGAATAGATTGCCAGAAAATATATTGCCATATTTTCTTCTCTCATCAAGGTCATTTCTCTAGGTTGCCAAGACCATGGCCCGCTTAACACTCAAAAGTAGGGGAAACCAGACGTAACACAGGGGGCCCCCTTTTACTCTGCCAATTATGCTTCAACAATTTGAAATTTTACCATCAAAATTTCAAGTAAACAACACTTTTAATATTAAACTAACTACCTATATACATATAGAAAATATTTTATTATATACATAATTAATTTTGTAAATGAATTTACAAATATGGAACATGTGCGAATGTTTGAATTTCAAAATATATTTTATGCTTTACAAATTGCAGGATTTGCCAGTGCTAAGAACAATGCAGAGACAACAAATAATTGACGTAAATTTATGCTTGGCTGTAACACAATTTTGCTTCTATTTTAGAAACAGAAATTTGGTATCACCTGAATGCTAATTACTCTCCCCTTTATTTAAATAATCTATTCTCCATATTTTATATCATTTCTCCACTCTTTATGAATATAAACAAAATATAATTATACAGATTAAATTTTCTGTTATTTTTAGCACGTTTGAAATTAAAATGTAAAATGTAAGAAAAATGAAAATAAGTTACATTTAATCACTGTTTTTATACCATTTATTATATAAACAAAAAAAAAAAGAGTATAACTGTGTCAGTAATAGTCTGAGGTAAAATTTAGTAGCTATTATTAACAAAATAAAATATTTTTTTTTTACCATGACTGATTTTGTTTCCTAAAAATTAGTTTTGAAAAGTAAATTTGGGGGCCCCTTTGTATTTCAGTTGATAAGCTCGGGCTTCACGGGCCTATTCGGTAAACAGTCCCTGGCGAAGACCCCTATACTGTAAAAAACACTGAATCAGAACACTGAATTAAACACTGAATCAGACGTTTAGTGAAATTCGTATGAAAGCATTTCCTCAGTTTTTGCAAAACTGTTCCAAAAATGTCTTAAATACATAAATCAATATTTGGTGCACTACTTTTTGCAAGCCTATTGGATGTCCAAGCTTTATGGTCCGACTACAACACAGGCCCCTCTAGACAGGCCGGCGCTCTTATTTTGAGGAAGAAGGTCACATGTCATCGCGAAGGCTTGAAATGTAACGTTCGATCTTGGAGTTGTGTGCAAATAACTACTATTTAATATCTATTAATTTCATAAAAGGGATTTATTCGAGACTAATTTAGCGTACAATATGTGCTATATTTTTAATATCGAATATTTGTGGATTAAAGGTAATTCATGAGGTAAGTAGATATTTATTTCTCATTGTTTATTTCCTTAAATGAACTAGAAAATACCCATGTGCTTTAAATTCATTCAAACTCTTCCTTTTGTCATTTTAAAAATAGATAAATAATACTTGTAAAATATCTTTTTGTTGGCTAATTATTTCCATATTTAATAAAATGAAAAATAATTTATAAGACGAACACGTATAATTTTCTTAGAACTTCGAAATATATAGTTTTGATTTTACTGTGTTTAACATGTTTTAGAATTTTATGAACTAGAACAGTTTTAAAGGATGTATTACAAATAATTTATCCGTAATACATCCTTTATATTTTCACAAGTTCGGATTATATATTCTTTAAATTGCCATATTTTTGTTATTTGTTTGACTTACATATATGCACGCGCCGGAATGTCTATTTAAAAAAGTAGGTTTTCTGTGTACTTAAATGTTTTTAGAACTCTTGCTTTTGTGATATTTATTTTTTATCTTAAATTAATGCTTGCAAAACATAATTTAGTAGGCTAATTATTTCGTTATTTTAAAAATCAAATTTATAAACACGTATAAATAACATCATTTTCGTAGAAATTCCAAATGTTTAGTTTTGTTTTTATCGTCTTTAACATGCTTTAAATTATATGACCTTTAAGAGTTTTTAGGGATGTATTATAAATAATTATAATGCTATATGCTTAAGGAAGAATGATGCATTATTCAACTGATTATTAGTAGTGTTTTTTTTTCAATTAAGTATATGAAATTCATAATTAGCCCCAGATGTAATTTAATAAGATGTAAACACTAATGCTGTCTTAAGTTTGAAAGCAAACAAATTTGTTTATTATCGCAAACGTATGGTTTTATTCAGCATTTATGCTTTTATTATTATTAATAACTTTGTGTATTTGGCAGTAATAATAAGATATGTTAATAATAATATGACAAGTTCTAATTATAATAAGTGGCATAGCCAGGATTTATTTTCGGGGACATTGGAAAATTTTCAATTTTCATGAAAATCACTTCTATTTTACTCTAAGCAAATTACAATTGAACACGGGAAGAGTTTAAAATTTTAAATAAATATGTAACAGCTGAAAAGAAATTTGCAACGCATGATGTTAATAGATTTCGTTCATTTATACAACTAATTATTATCTGACACATTTGTAGCATCCCAAAATGTTTACCGCTTCCATGAACTAAAAAAAAAATATATCATTGTTTTCTAAATTTCTGAATGTTTGTTTAATTTGATTTGACATGCTGTAGCATATTCAAATTCGAGATAATTACGGAAGATTTTTGTAATAATAATGATAATAGATACAATGATTGTACCTAAAGCTAATTTTAAAAAATCTATCACAGATTTTTATTTTTTAAAAATTTTGCTAAAAAAAAAAAAATAAAATAAATTCATATAATGCTATTTATGCATACTATGATTTATGTGCTATTTATATCTGCATAGAAATATTTATAATGCATTCAGAACAAATGAAAACTGAAAACAAACTGAATTTATTGATATCAGAAAGCGACTCATATTTCAAAAATATTGTGAATGAAAAAGAGAATGGTTATCATAAAGCTTGTTCCTGTGATATTTTTAATTTTGAGAAAGTTTTTATTGCTACAATATTTAAAATTATTTTAAGCAATCATTCAAAAATCATTAATAACAAGTTTAACAAAGAAAAAACTGACAAAAACAAGATTAGAAAATGTACACTTTAAATGATCTACTGTAAAATATTTACATTAATATACAAAATAATTAATAAATTTTATAAGAGTTGGTGTATAAAATTTTACTAAAAACTTATTGTGATTTGCATAGTACTAAGGAAAAGCCCAGTACTTTCTTATTGTCATTACTAATGTTGTCCATGCATTTGCGATACAACCTATTTAATATTACATGCACTAAGTAAAAATATATTTACACAAATGATTTTTAAAATGATTTGTTTGGTTTTATAAGAATATCTATTATATACGTTTTTATGAATTGTGAAAAGATTTTTCTGTTCTAAACCTTTTTTTTATATTCCAGTTTACTCCCTTAATTATACAAAATAATTAGATATTTAACTGATAAGTGAAGTTGTTATGATGAGTGTGCTTCTTTTTTTGTTAATGTGAAAATAAACGCGCTGAATAAATAAATAAATGTATTCCATGATAAAGAAAAAATATCAGTGCATGTCAGGAAAAACATTAAAATACATTGTAAAATGTGGGAAATTGCCATTCATAACATTATTATTATTATTATTATTATTATTATTATTATTATTATTATTATTATTATTATTATTATTATTACTTTGATTATATTTTTTACAAGTTTATTTACATAGCTATTTTTTTAATTAATTAATTAATTTTATTTATTTATTTTTTGTGTGTGTGGTTTAAATTGTATTCTGTATATCATTAACTAATAAACGTATATCTGTAAATAAAATAATAATAATAATAATATAATATTATAGCTGGCAATTTTTTAATTGCAAATATAATGATGTGGATAAATTTCCTGTGCTTAATATACTATCTTAGCAATATAATATGCATTGTTGTTTACTAGAATAAGGTTTTATCGAAAAGCATTTGTGACTAGAGTCACTCAAATCGTAGAACTACTTAATGCTAACAGTGTAAAAAAGTCCGCCTTCGGCAGCCGCCATTTTGAATCAGAGCTCAGGCCTAGTATTGAGACGGCTGTGACTACAATTTAAGTGACGTAAGACTTCGCTGGCGTATTAACAGTCTAATGAAATATTTTAAAATAAATACTTACAATTTTTGTAAATCCTAAAGAAAAATATATCTAATTGGAAGATAATCCTTAAATTACGTAATCTACTGGTGCTTCGATACAGTACGCATATATACAGCCATGATTAAACAAAGAAAACAAATAAACAATAGGTGACGCACGCGTAAAAATTAAATAAAAAGCCGATGAAAAGCTCGATATTTTTTCAAAAAGTACGCGCAAGAAATGAATTAACAATCGTATTTTAATTGCATTAGAGAATAAGTCATCCGATAATGCAGTATTTTATTTTTGGGGCAACACTGATTTGAGAAAACCTTTCATTTCATTTATGAAAACAATCTCGATTTAATTTTTAATTAACAGCAATTTTTAATCGAAAAACATGTTTTAATTAAATGTAACTGTACTATGTCAGCAGCCTGTTCAAAATCCTTTCATATGGCACCTCATTCGTCGTTTTGCGTTTCGTATTTTCTTAGATAAAGGGATGTTGACAGGAGAAATAATATATACGATACCAGTGCAACCATGCAAATGTTTCGCACTGCAGTCTAATATTTTTTAGAAATATCTAATATTTTTTAGATGCAGGTTTAATTTTCTAAACGAAAATTACGGACTAGAAATATCTGAAAACAACATTAGTCAAGCCAGAATATCGTCTCTTTTATTTCACCAAAGTTACGGTAAAAACTGATTGAAGAAACAAAAAGGAACGCGCGCGAAAAAAAATTAACCATCATACTTTAACTGCATTAGAAGATGACGTCATACGCTTCTTTAAAAACAAGAAACGAAGAAAAATAAATTTTGCTTTTTAACCATAAATATAAAATAAACGCGTGCGGATACATCATACTTTATCTTTTTTGTACAATTTATTTTTTATAATCATTGTTGAGCATCATACAATGCGGTATTTTATTTTTGTGGCAGCACTAATTTGAGAAAAACCTTTTATTTCATGAAAACAATGCAGATTTAATTTTTAGTTAAAGCAACAGAAATTTTTAATCAAAAAACATGTTTAACAAAATGTGAGAGTACTATGTCAGTAGCCGCTTCAAAAACCTTTCGAATGATACCTCATTCGTTGTTGTGCGTTTCGTAAATTCACAGAAAAAGGTATGTTGACAACATAAATAATATATATACCAGTGGAACGTTGCAAAGATTTCGCACAGCAGTCTAATATTTTTTAGCAATATCTAATACTTTTTAGATGAAGGTTTAATTTTCTAAACGAAAATTACGGACTTAAAATATCTGAAAACAACATTATATAGTCAAACCAGAATATCACCATATTTATTCCATCAAAGATACACTAACAACTGATCGAAGATAGGAGAGGCAATAAGACATAATCAATCATATTTTAACTGCATCAGAGGATGACATCATATGTTTCCGAAAATAACATGGGACAAAAAAAAAATAAATTGAGCATTTCAATTTCAATTTCGATTTTTAATCATAAAAGTAAATTAACCCGTGCAGCAATAATGTCCCCCTTTATCTTTATTGTATTATTTATTTTTTTATAATAATTTTTTAGCACGATTTAATGAGGTATTTTATTTTTGTGGCAAGACTAATTTGAGGGAAACCTTTCATTTCTATTATGAAAACAATGCCGATTTAATTTTTAATTAACTGCAATTTTTAATCAAAAAACATATTTTAACAAAATGTAACTGTGCTATGTCAGGAGCCTGTTCAAAATCCTTTCATATGGTATCTCAATTATCGTTCTTCGTTTTGTATTTGCTTAGAAAAAGGGATGTTAAGAACAGAAATAATATATTTGATGATTTTTACGCTACGCACAGGATGAATACTCAGATTAAGAGATTACAGACAAAGAGCTCGATTCTGTGCGTTGTCAGTACGATTTCGACATCGTAAGTGTCGCAGACAACAATAAAGAAAAATATAATTCTCACAGAAATAAATTTCCAGAAGCTTCGAGAAGTCTCATAAGCTTATAAATATATACATTACTAAAAAAACAAAAAACAATTGCGGATTCTGGGCAATGACTTGTAGAGCTTACTTTAAGGCCCCTGATCTGCAGATTTACTAGTTATTTTTCTGGTGAGAACAAACCTAAAGAAGTGCTGTTGAAGCTGTTGAAAGAATCAAAAGATAATTATGCTTTCCCGAACACATTCGAACACAAAATATTTTGAACCGCATGTTGCTAATCTATGAGAATACACTGTAAAAAATCTGCATAATGTTCCTGACGTTTACTGTGTAACATTCCGGAGTTTTCTCGGATTATTTCTTCTGATACGAGAATACCGAGAAATCTGGTGTAACATCTTCCACAATGTTGTGTAACTTTTCGGAATACTTGAGAAAGTGGAATTTACTGATCAACTGTGAAACGTTCCATATGTTTTGTGTGTAACATTCCTTAGTTTTCTCAGGTATATTTTTGAACTTTTGTGTAACTTTTCGGAATTATTGTAAAAGAGAAATTATCGGTCATCTGTGTATAAAGTTCGATGTTTTGTGTGTAACTGACTTGTGTAAGTTTCCTGGCATTTCTTTGGTGAAATTCCTGGGAAAACCTGTGGCAGAATAGCTGTGAGAACATTACACCAAATTTTTTACAGTGTATGTCAAACAATTTAAACTGAGTTTATGCTTTTCCACAGTTTTAAATCTTTCCACAGGAGTAAAATTTAAAAACAAGATACATTGGTGAACAGTATGCGACATTTTACACATAAAACATAAATTACTGTTCATAATAATCACATTTTATTATTTTTTATTTTTTTGTTATTAACCTTCAGTTTCGGTAAAAGTAACTGAACTAATTGCAAATTTTCTCAGTGTTGAATTCAAACACTTTTTCCCGTGAGGGATTTCTATGGCTCCGGGGGAGGGGGGGGGGAATTGAACTTTTTTATCATTAAAAGCATGCAATCTCAAATCTTCCGTGGGGACATTTCAATGCTCCGCGGGGGAATGTCCCCCCGGGCCACCCCCTAAATTCAACGCTGAAATTTTGTAACACTTGAAAACACTTTTCGAATAATTCAATAAATTTTCCACAATTAGGTAGGTAATTTAGTCGACGTTAAACTCATTTCAAATTGCTTACGTGAATCTTTGTCTAATTTTCGCACAGCAATGTTTGTTAAAATTTGTTGTGTTGATTCATAATATCGTTAACAACAAATTATTACAAAATTTATATCAATTATTACAAAATCGATTTTCCCGATTAAAAATCGACATACAGTTGAATAATGATTTTCGGATTTTTTTCCTGTACATGTGCTGTTAGGCTTTCCTTTGTGCCAAATTTCAAGATTCCAAATCAGGAATGGCCTTTATGCATGCCACATATTTCAGAATTGTTAAGTACCAACTTTCTAATGTGCCAAAAACATTTTAACTTAGAAAAAATAAAAAATTAATTTATATACTTATACTGAATTCGACTCCTAACTTATTTATTATGCTGTATTTACCCAATAACATGGCCTGGCCATTCGAATTGGGTATTAATAATTTATAAATGAGATTTTTTCTTATTGCATACGTCCGATGCAGAATCTGGCACAAATTATGTCACTTTTAGTTCTTCAAGTAGAAATGGGTTCATTGGGTATATTATTATTTAAACTAACTTTTAAAATTAAATTTTCAAAAATAAAGCCTAAATCAACTTAAAACCCTAAACCTATAAATAAAATAAAACTTAATCTGAAGTAGAAACGTGTTCATCAGTTATATTATAATTTAAATTGTCTTTTAAAACTCAATTTTCTAAAATGAAACATTTAAAATTTGATGGAGAAGCATATTGATTTGGAAAACATTATATATTGAATATTTAGCGAAAAAAAAGTTCTACAAAAGAGCTTTCACTGATATATGTAATTTGTTAATTCATTCAAAAGTAACTGATTGTTTTACTTACCCATCATACGTAGTATAGTGTAAATCTTGTAATCGTTATGAAAATCGATTTTTTTTTTTTTTTTTTTTTTTTTTTGACGGATTTACACGTTTCAGACACTGGAGATTCCGAAAAACATATTTTTAGAAAAAAAAAATGCCGCCCGTCTGTGTGTATGTGTGTCTGTAAACGTTCTATCTCCCGAAAAAATTAAGATAGAGACTTGAAATTTGGTATGTACTTAGTATGTAATAATGGGAAGAAGCTTATTGAATTTCAGTAACCTCGATTATCCGGAACTATTTTTTTCGGACTCTCGAAATATTCGTTCTGATAAAAGGTATATAAAATTTTTCGAAATTGTTTATTTTAAGGAGTGAATATAAAAGACAATAAAAAAAAAAAATGCATAAAGCATGAAGTTGATCGGATAATGAGTTGCCGATATATTTGTAATCTTATTTTTCACACTCTTCGATTTTTCATGACCCTGTATGTCATTCGAATTTCAATTCGAAGATATATTTTAATTGGAAATGAGACGCTTAATCAGATGCAATAAACCGCTAGTTAATAGGATTATTGTTTTTGGAGTTATAAGGATGTTTCTTTTAAGCAATTCAGTAATCCAGCCTTTAAAGTTTATGCCGTCATCAAGACACGATTTTATTCGAATTGCAATGCATTTTATAAGTAGTTTACACATTTTTTATTTTAATATTTTATATTATGCATATCCATGATGGGTAAGTATTACGGTGGCCCCCAACGATTAGTTTTTCTTAATAATTGCATAGATTGATTGTACAATTGCCAACTGGCCATATCATCAAAAAGTGTATAAACTTTGGCCATACGTATTTAAATTTTTAACATAATAATATTTTTTTTTACATTTCTTTATTATTAATATTTTACCGCCGTACATACATACTAAAAAAAGTTTGTTACGAAACATTAAAATTCGTTAAAGAGCAAAGAACTGCTCATTTTTTGAAAAACTATATATAAAATACAAATATATTCAGTTCTGATTGATTTCTAATGCAAATTTTAAACATGTTTTCTTACTTCAAAGTAATTTCAACATTAGCATAGGATGATAAATTCTACTTATTAAAACTAGAAATCTTAAACCAAAATTTTTTGACATCGACCTCGTTCTATTAATATTATTCATATATGATTTCGTTTTTATTACTGAAGATAAAATATTCTTTTATAAATGACTTACGTATGATTTTCAAAGGCATTTTAAAGTCCCTCTTTATATAAAAAGTTAAAAATTCAATTTTTTAAGAATAGGATGATTTTCCTTGAAATATTTAACTAATTAGCTATAAAAATTCACATTTATTTTAAAGTCGAAATTCAAAAATTTCGAAAAGAATTGCTGGAATAGCAAAACAAGTTTCGAAATGCTGCAAAATAATAATAATAATAATAATAATATTAATAATAATAATAATAATAATAATAATAATAATAATAAGTGTTTGCATGAAGATTTAACTGACAAATTAACTCATTTTCATATTCTTAAAATGATGATTGAAGTAATTTTCTACAACCTTCATTATGTTTCAGAAGCAATTTAAACAAGTGGGTAAGTGTGATCGAAGATTGCACGAAGGGTTTCGTTTATTATTCCTTTCAAAACACTTTATTCTTTCTTCAATAAATCCAAATAAATTTCATTTTCAGAAAAAAGTCATGTTTTTTATAGAATAAAAATTTACTGTTTTTTTTTTTTTTCGTCTTTTCGAATATCTGAACCGGTCCAGTAGCGGACGAAACAATATACAAACCTGTACATTATTATAACAATATTGTATTATAACAATACCTGTCATGTGGACTAAATGCGATATTTAAAAAAATGAATTTCAAAATCAAACATGTTGTATAGAGACCTTCAAAATGTTAAAATATTCCAATATTTCCATAATCGGGTTTTTATCATGATTCAATACGTTCCTCAAACTTATATATTTACTATTATCTATTACTCATATTGATACTCCCTTTGTATTATTCTCAAATATTTCAAAAATCCGTTATGACGTCAGATAAATTTTCTTTTTAATTCTCTAATGGCGTCATATTAAGTTGCTTTCTGTATTTACACATACTCATACTCCTTGTATTATTGAGAAATGTTTGAAACTTTCTGTTTTATTACCATTATGACGTCATCTTAATCTTTTTTTTTTTTTTTTTCAATTGGTGCAACTTTTTATTTCATTTTCATTTTTCAAGTGGAAATTTTTCAATAGAAAATTAATTATTGTAGTAAGAATTTTATTGTGGATTTTTAATTGTTGGCAACTGCTATAACGAAAAATGTTTAAATTTAATAGGAAAAGGCTGTTAGATTTTTGGTTCTTTATCCCTCTATATAAAAAAATAATACGATTTTTTTTTTTTATTTTATGATTTTCAGCTTCATAGTATTTATTCAGCTATAAGTACACAAAATTTCAAGTTTCTAAGTTATATAGTTTCTGAGAACCGGCTCTGTGACGGACAGACAACGTAGCGAGACGAATAGGGTTTTTTAAAATGAACAATTCCCTAAAAATCGAAAAAAATCGAAAATCTGAATATAATTTGATTTTTTAGCGCCAAAAACTTTGAATTCAGAAAAAATGTAGTACTACTTAAAATACAAAATAAGGAAAAACTACAAAATTCGAAAAAAACAAATTAACAAATTCGAAAAATTCGAAAAAAATTGAAAAAATGATTATAATTTGATCTCTTAGCCTTAGAAACTTAAAATTCGGCTTAAAGGTAGTATATAGGATTAAGTAAAAATTAAAAACACAATAAAATTCGAAAATAAAATAAAAAAATCGAAAAATTGAAAATAAATCCATTTCGTAATGCTAGAAACTTGAAATTTAGAATAGAGTTAATATTTAGGATACAAAATAAGAAAAAAATGAAAAAATACAGAAAATTAAAAAAAAAAAATTGGAAAAAAAATCGGAAAAAATTAAAAAATCGAAGAAATCAAAATAATTCGATTTTGTAATCTTAGAAACTTAAAATTTGGTGTAAAAGTAGTGTTTAGGATTTAATAAAAGGAAAAACAAATTTGGAAAACTCGAAAATAAAATCGAAAAGTAAAAAAAATTGTACATGCGTTAAGCATAGATTATGTAACACTTTCCAACGCTTCCAAAATAATTTTACAAATCATTACCGTTTCATAAGCTGAAAGATAACATCTAAGTACGCAATTTGGAAAACGCATAACATATTTAAAAACGTAATTTCAGGAATTTCCTACATATATTTCCAACATATACAATATTTGGAAAGATATCTGACTACTTTTATTCAGCCCTGTATATGATCTATATATTTGTATATATACTACAGAGGATGCTAAATTTTAGTTTAGTTAGGAAACGCGTAGCACAGATTAAAATTCTTCTTCTGGAGTTTCGGTCAATAAACGGAAATGTGTTCGCAAACTTTTGTGCTGCCCTGTATATGATCTACAGAATTTATATACACCAAGTAATAGACAAAAAGTGAGTTAAATTTAAAATCGCGTTCAGCAACTTAAAACGCACTTCCAGGAATTACTGTTAACAGGCAGCAGAGAATTCTTTTGTGTGACCCTGTAAATGAACGATGACTGCTATACACACAATATTCTGTAGTAAGCCTCTTGTAATGCACCGTAGTGATATATATAAATTTCAATGCGTTTAAAATAGTGAAACATTATTTAATTAAACCGCAAACGATTTTTCTCCATAGACGTAATGTAACGGGATTATTTTGACTGTCCCTGTAAAGTAACTACAAGTGCTATGCACACCCTATTCCATATTAAACTTATTGTAATGCACCTTAGTGATATATATCAATTACAATGTGCTTGAAATTGTGTAACATCATTAAAATAAATCGCAAATGATTTTTCCCCATAGACCGTAATGTAACGCAATTCTTTTGAGTGTTCCTGTAAAAAACTATAAGTGCTACACTCTTCAGTTGAAATAGGGAATATGCTATAGATAACGGCAATAACATATAAAAATTGCAGGGCAATCCGAGCATATTTACGGGAGTTAGAGCACGGACAGACGGCCATACGGCAAATGGCCAGACAAACCGAAGTCATAAACAATTTTCAACTAGGTTGGAAAGTGTTAAAAATGGAAAGTTCGAAAATAATTCGATTTTGTAGTCCTTAGAAACTTGAGCTTTGGCATAAAGATAGGGTTTACGATACAAAGAAAAAAACATTTAAAAAGATCAGGAAATTTAAAAAAAAAAAAAAAACTCGAAAAATTCGAAAAAAAATCGAATATAGTTTGATTTGTTGGAATTTTCCATAATTCTTAATTTTGTCTTTCTTAAATTCTAAGCAGTACTTTTATGCCAAATATCAAGTACTTTATCTTTCTTTTTATCCTAAAATTTTGATGCAAAATATCAAGTATTAGGGCTGCGAATAATATCTCAAATGGATAGAGCTTTTTCTGGAAGCAATTTAGAGTACTTTTGACTTCCCCTCTCCCCGTAGCTTAGTGCTTGCCTAAGAACCCGAAACTTCTTTTTATCTACAGGACTTTGCAAACGGAAAAAAAATCTCCAAATTTTTGGTACCTAGAAATAATAGGGACAAAGTGTCGGCTTAGCGGAAACAAGTGGATAATGTCCAAAAAGAGCCCAATGTTAAGAAAAGGAGGATTGCTTACAAACAGAAGTGAAATCCCATAAAAAATTCACATGTAAAAAACGATGCCAAGTCTCGTGACTCTTTTACAGTAAAAAATACTGAGATCGTGTAAACTTTGGAAATTACGCAGCACAGGGAGGTTATTACACCTAAGTACTTACTATGTTATGGATTGGGATGGAATTATTTGATTAAGGTTAATTATATACGTCACATTATCATATCCAAGTTATGATTGCCAGAAAAAGAAAATTAACAAGAATTATATCATTAAAAAGGTAATTCTCTGGGAACAAAATGACGTCATATTTGAAATAAAACGGGAATTTTCAAATATGTTTTTAAAGGATCGTAAATCAATTTTATACATTAATAATACAAGGATCAGTAAGTATAGAAAGTGGATGAGTGTCACACCATATTTAAAACGAAAAATTGAAATATTTGTTTAACTATACTGATTATTCAGCATGAAAAAATCAGTCACATACAGATGAGAGTTTTCTGAAAAATTCACATCATGATTATTGAGAAAAGAAAACTGAACACGAATCTATTATATTAAAATCTGATCGTCTGTTTGTATTTCACAATTATTCCTTTTAGATTATCGAACGCAACGTGATTTAGTTAACAACCGGTTATCATTGATCCGAGGATGTCATATAATCTTTCAGAATTTAAATTTTTAATTAAATCCCAATATATTAATATTTATTTTTTGTACATTTTAACGAAATTTCTCTAAAAACGGTAACTAAATTACTCCATTTTTGTGGATAAAAAGGAGACATAAAACGAATTAATATATTTTTCACGCCATTTTCTCATTAAAACTAAAAAAATAATTTATTTTCAATTTGAACAGATGGTGAAAACAAAATCTTGATTACAGAAAAAGTTCCGAAAAATAAAAACATAAATCCACATTTTCAAACTTTATGAATCAAGTTATTCTGCAGAGCAAAAATCGTCTGTCAACATATTGTCATTTAAAAATCAAGATTTGTTTCAGCTGTAGAGTAAACCAAGGAGGCAAATTTAAGTTCCTTGCATTTAGGTGTATAAATTATTGCTCCCCTATCATAAGAATTGAATTTAAAGAGAAATCATATACTATTTCCAATTAATTACATTTGAAGGATGGTAGTTTAAACGTTTCACTAAGTTGTTAAAGGTAAAATGGTTCATAAGGTAAAATTGACATTTGATTTTACCCAGTTCGTCGATTTTCACGATTTTATTTGGCCCTCATTTTTCCATTGGTTTCCTTTTCGAGATTATTTGGCCTAAAATGTAACTTTTTTAAAACTGAGTTATGTCAAGGCAACTATAACAAAGAAATACCGTCTCGTCTTCTATGACATGTGATAAAGGGTTAGTTAATAATTTACGTTTTTATTTATTGATAGTGAAATATTTTGCTTAATTAATGCAACACAATATTCTTTTTTCAATGTTACGTGAACGAAGTCATGGTAAACAGCTAGTATATACATATATCAGAACTTGTTCTTAATATATTGCGTTAATTTCTTTTGATGATTTCCTTAAGCTGCTACTTAGTGTTAGGTTCATTTTTTTCATAGGCTTCATAAGTTTCATTAGGTTTCATAGTTTTAGGTCATTTAGAAAGTTCCCTAAGGAGGGTATCTGTCCAATTGGGAATTCAAGCGCTCGAATACGCCATCTGGTGGAAAAAAGATATAACTCTCCCTTCAGGAAAATCCCTTGCAATCTCATTGCGTTACATGCATTTTTAATTTGTTCATAATGATTATTTTTATGCCAAATTTCAGATTTCATGTGCTATTTGTGTTCTGTGTTTATATGTCAAAGTAAAAATTATCCGAATTTGAATATCTAACACTTTTAAACGCGTTTACAATAAATAATGGTTTCAATGGCACTTTAGCATTAGTTAAAGGGCCAATTTTTCTGTACCGACGGCTGCAATCAGCGCCTCTATAGGCCGTTTTAAGTCCCAATTCGGCCTATATTCCTCGCTCAGATAATTGGCCATAACAAAACACCATCTTAAGCTGTCACATCCAATCAGCAGTCATGGTTCAAAAAAGGAAACTTTAAAAAGAAATACGACCTTTCCTATTGTGAAAATCTTCATTTATTGGGAAAATTTTAAATGCGAAGCTTTAACATATTCAGTATTAGTAACTTTACCCAGTGGCCAGGTATGTTTTGTACCAGAGATTTTATTTAATAGAATATTTAAATATATACCGAACAGAAATTAGTTACATTTTATGAAATAAAATTTCAGGTGGAAATTTATTTATGTGATTTGTTGGGTCAAATGTCTTTGAAGTAGAAAGGTTTCGATCCAGATAACAGAGTCATAGAAATTAACTAAAGAAAAGCATTAGTGCATTTTCTAAATTATGACACGATATAAAGATATAATATATAATATACTATTTAAATGAATGAAAACGAGATGCTTCCGTATGTCAAACAATGACATTTTTTTTACTTGCCAAAGTGAGTTTCTAAATATAACTTATAGGACTACAGGACCCTTTAAAATTTTAAGTCTCGTAGTTTTTACAAAAATGGCTATTTTGACCACTGAGATGATCAATAAGAAGGCGCAATAAGGCGCAAAGTAGGCATACATGAGGTACAGTGATCACAGCGTTAATAAATTCGGATACTTTGAGATTGGAAAACGTATAACATATTTAAAAACGTAATTTCAGGAATTTCCAACATATACAATATTCAGAAAAATATCCGAATACTTTTATTCAGCCCTGTAAATGATCTATAGATTTGTATATATACTACATAGGATGCTAAACTTTAGTTTAGTTAGGAAACGTGTAGCACAGTTTAAAATTCTCCTTCTGGAGTTTCTGTCAATAAACGGAAATATGTTTGCAAACTTTTGTGCTGCCCTGTATATGATCTACAAAATTTATACACACCAAGTAATAGACAAAAAGTGAGTTAAATTTAAAATCGCAATCAGCAACTTAAAACGCACTTCCAGGAATTATTGTTAACAAACAGTAGAGAATTCTTTTGTGTGCCCCTGTAAATAAACGATGACTGCTATACACACAATATTCTGTAGTAAGCCTCTTGTATTGCACCTTAGTGATATATCTAAATGTCAATGCGTTTAAAATACTGAAACATTATTTAATTAAATCGCAAACGATTTTTCTTCATAGACGTAATGTAACGGATTTCTTTTTACTGTCCCTGTAAAATAACTATAAGTGCTATGCACATCCTATTCCATATCAAGCTTCTTGTAATGCACCTTAGTGATATATATCAATTACAATGTGTTTGAAATTATATAACATCATTAAAATAAACCGCAAATGTTTTTTCGCCATAGACTGTAATGTAACGGAATTTTTTTGAGTGTCCCTGTAAAAAAGACTATAAGTGCTACACACTTCAGTTGAAATAGGGAACATTCTATAGATAACGTCAATAACATATAAAAATTGCAGGACAATCTGAGCATATTTACGGGAGTTAGAGCACGGACACATGGTAGACGGCAGCGGCCAGACGGCCATACGGCAGACAAACCGAAGTCATAAACACTTTTCAACTAGGTTGGAAAGTGTTAAAAACGAGTTAATTTAAGGGACCTAATGATCCGAAACTTAGTGGTTCTAATGACCCTTCTTTTCCTCAATCTTCATTAATCGAAAATTTCTCTCATAAAGGTTTGGGTACGGTTTTAGTTAACATTTTATTAAATTGTTATGAAGTGGTCATAGTCTTATGTAATGTACACTGTAAAAAAATTGAAGTAAAATTACGGGCAGGGGCCGGCAGCAGAGATTCCAGTCATACCCCGTAAAAAAACAATCCATGCCCATCATTTTGTGCAGCCCGTAATTTTACGGGGCAAAGTAATGCAGCGTTATAATTCGCAGGATATAATGCACTTTAAAACACAATAACACTTTACTTACTGTTCCGTAGCATGTAGCACGTTAGATAATCATCACAGAATCGCTTTTTTGGCAGGTTAAAATTTTCGAAACACGAGTAAAATGAAGGGTTACACCCTATCGGAGGACAATATATGGGATCGTACCGTATTTTTGCTCACATATTGGCAAGAACTGTAAAAATATGTGGATTGCCCTTAATTTTCTAAGTATCTAAGGGATAAGGCCGCTTATTGAGTGGATCAGACCGTTTTTCATCAAATAAGGCTGTTGCCCGTAAAAATTGAAGGGCAAACGCTCATAAATTTACAGTTTTTTCTGAAAGTGTACAATACTATAATGCTTTTTATATTTTACTGCATTGTATACTATGCAGTGTATTATTGTTTGAAAAAAAGTAAATACAGGGAGTAACTTGGGAGGTGGGAATCAGTATAACGTATTTTCATTATTTTTTTATGGTAAAATTTGATTCAGGTCACGAACAATTCAGTTTTTGGAACAATTCTTTGGAACGAATTGTGTTTGAAAACAGAGATGCCACTGTATTGTTAAAATGTGCAGTCTCTTTTCCCCTTTTTTGTGAAGAAGGTTAACAAGATATTTCGTTTTTTGAGAAATCTTCACCTGAAATTTTGAACTATTTTCAAGTAAATCAGGTAAATATTTTAAATTTATTTAAATGGGTGCTATTTCTTATGGCTGGCTTGATTTAAAATGGATTTAATAAGCTTAATTAGCTAAATCAATAATTTTAAAGAAATTTGTAACCCAGTTCCCAATTATCTTTAAGTTTGCTAATTAGATGAAGTGTGATTCTTTTGAATCTGCAGGAAATAGGGAAATCAGATATTTTCAGATGAATAATACGATGAAATAGCAAAATTGTTTCCTAATTAACTTGTAATTAAAATAAATAGTCTTAAATCTTCTTTCTGGGACATTAATCGAATTTAAGAAAGGAAAAACATCTTTTTTCTGATATTTTTGAATTTTAAATTTTTTTATTTGATTTTCTGCTAAACAGTACAGCATAATTATTTATTTTCCTGCTACTGGATTCTATTAAAATAAAGGTTCTCAAGCTTTTAGAACTGTTGAAATTTGTATTTTTACCGTAACACTAAGTAATAAATGTGATTAAAAATTGCACAATTATATTAACATACTGCTGACGAAATATATATATATTTTAAATTAATTTTCGAAAAAAAAATGAACTATAACCTAAGAATTTTTTAATATAAATTAATTTCTAGAAGCTTCAAATATGCGAAACCAAAATCACAGCTCATTCCACTAAGTAGATGTGCAGTTTTGTAACGATTAAATATGAGTTTAATATTAGAAGTTCCAAACTTTAAACCTTCAAAATTCTTAAACTATTTGATCGAATGACTTTCTGTTTAAGTATCAGAAGGTAATATTTACCGAAAAATCCAAATATACTGTCAAAACTGGGTACTTGTAATGAAAATGTCGACGTTTGGTACAATTTCTGTATGAGGACGGCCCTTTAAACTTATTTTTTTTTTTTTTTAACACAAGTTGACGGAAGACATTATTTCCAATCGAATGCCTATTTTCGTGATTCTCTGTGACTTTTAAAATTGTAGTAATGATCATCGGTTGGATTTGTTGGATTTGTTTGTTGACAATGTATCCGTTTATGGGATACATATATGTATCCATATATGGTCTCAAACGTAGTGGAGACATCGGGATTATCAATACCAGTGTCAGGATTGTCAATAGCAGATTATCAATACCAGTTTACAGTTCTGACGGCGGTCGTAAACTTAAAAAAAAAATCGTGTGAGCCGTTTATAGTACTTACCTGGCGGCGAAGATCTATAAAAATGAACACGATACTTATTTAGGGCTTTTTAAACGTTCATCACAAACGGACGCTTACGATACTTGAATTTTGACTGTTTTTCAAAATTTGTTAAAATATATAACGGGTGTTTCCTTAATTCCGTTTTGCCTCCGAAAGCTATTGAATTGAGTTAGCTACTTCCATGAACGTGGTGTTTAAGTATAGTAAAACTGGTATGTGTTACACAATGAGGTACCTGAGACCGACCCCTAGTGATAAACTGCTGAGCTAGTGTTCCTATTTTGAAAAATGTATGAAATACGGAAAAAGTCAATTTCAAAACTGTAGACATTCCTCGATTTAGTATGAAAAAATGTCTTACATGTAAAATTATCTTTAATAAAAGTCCAGAAATTTAAATTATTAGATATCCTATCAGCGGCTTAAATACGTTACTAATCGCGTACAGAAGAGTGACATTATAAAGCAAATACACATTTTAACATAAAATAACACATGTAAGCTAGGTACAATTGATTTTAATTAAAACAATGAAGTTAAGTGTGCTTAATGCGTCCGTCATCGCCAGCAATGCATTCTGCATGTGTCCCGATGGTAGACGTATTCGGCATGATTAACATTTCTTAAAAATTAAATAAATTGTACCTTGCTTACATGTGTTAGTTATATCAGAAAGCGTGCACTTGCCTCATAATGCCACACCTGCAGCATGTAATTATTGGCGTATTTAAGCTGGTGATTGGATATCAAAATTTATATTTCAGGGCTTTTATTAAAGTTTTATTTTCATGTAAGACGTCATTTTATACTAACCTGAGAACGGACTGTAACTTTACAATTGTTTTTTTTTTCACGTTTCGCCTACCATTTTCGAGATAGGAACATTAATTTTACAGTTTGCTGTGACGATGTTTATTAGTGCGGTGAGGAAGAAGGTTATTAAAAGTACGTAATTTTCATTTTTAGGATTTGGCATGCAAAACTGCAATTTCAATTGACACGAAGCTCTCGAAAGGCAAAAAACCTCCAAAGGTATTTTCTTTGCCTTTCGAGAGCCTTGGGTACAGTTTCTTTATTTTTGATAAACATTTGTGAAAAACGATATTTATGTGCTCTGAGGAGAGGTTTCCATGCTACGAACAATTGTGAAAGGGGGTCAGAGCGAGAACAACCTTGCTGGTCAAAGAGAGGAGCGAGAGTGAGAGGTTTTTTACTTTACATGTACGATTCTGGGCGAGAGAGATCACTAAGTCGCCTGAATTTGGCAATAATGTAACTGGACACAAAAGGATTGAAGTGATAAAGGATAATTATGTAAATTCTGGTTGTGGTTTGCCTGCGATAGTTGGCCTGGGTTGTAGGAATTCTTATGTAAGAGTTTGGGTGAGAAAAATTGAAGATAAAAAAGTATAGATGTAACTTACATGATAATTCTTTAGGAATGAGCAGATGTAACCTTTGTTAATTCAGCTTTTTACGACTACTTGTGGTTTGATACAGGCCAAAAGGATGAGAAAATCATTAACACTGCAGATTATAACGCAGTGCATGTGTGTGGTAGAATGAAATCTTTCTTTATTTCTGTTTATTTGATGCAGATCAGATGAAAATTGTCTGGATATGCATTGGCCGTTATCAACTGCTGCAGTTTGATAGGGAATAAAAGAAGTGTAAATGCATTGCATTATCTAATTTTGGAATAAGTGTAGACGTTGACTTAAAGTGAATGTATTATCTCTTCGTAACATATTTTAAAAGAGGTAAAAAATTAACTTGGAAAGTTTATGACCATGGAATAGAATGTTTCGATTTTAGAATAACGTTAATAAATCCATTAATGTAATTAGGTAACAAATAATTTTAATTAACTTGTTAAATTTTGAGATTTGGAGGGGTTATACTTAAAACAATATATATAACAAAGTTTTTTGTTATATTTGCCTCTAGGGGGACTGCGAGGTACTTTATCATGTAGCGCAACCCGTTATGCTACAGATAGACACTACCTTCATGGCTGTAGCTAACTGGGTACACCAGATTTTTGACGTGAAATGGAATTATGGAAACACTTTTAGAACCAGAAACAGTTTATTGTTTGAATGGGATTCCCATTGGAGTTGCAAAACGAGTTGCAGTGGAGTATTAAAACAACTCCACTCCCGGTATATGAGTAGTTTGTATCTATATATCATTAACTTATTTCAACTGCAAATTTTCATTAATTTTTCCGGTGCAAGGATTATTATTTGTCAGGAGAATTAAAACTAAAACACCACAAAGTGCACATGTCGAGCCCTCCACTTCACAGTTCTTTCAGAATGAGTTTTTTAATGGCAAATGGTGTTACTATGTACATATTGTGAAGCTGTTTTTGTGAACAGTTTTGAAATTATAAAGAAAAATAAATTTATTTTACGTTTTGCGTACTTTTTATTGGGTTTGTCTGTTCCTCCTGATGGTTCTTACCGGCTCCTTTAGTGAGGAAGATGATGCGGAGCCAAGCAGTGCCTGTAGTAGTGCGGCCAGACTGGATCCGGGTAAGGGCGAATCCCAACCTCTACAATGGAGGTGCTCCGTGGTTAATGGAGGCTCTCCTCTCGGCGCCTGCTGTTTTGCGGGACGTTAGCTACAGTTCCTCTTAGACAGGTAAAATTCAGGCGTCCTGTGTAAGAGAGCACTCCATAGGTCAATCTTAATGCAAGGTATCAAGCTGGGGTGAGACAGTGGCGAGAAGGCGGCGAGAGTGCAAACTGGAAACACGACTCGATGTGCGGTTCCATAATGTCGTAGAGACATACGTAAGGCGACTTGTCGCAACCCTAAGTATGTGCAAATCAGTGGAGCATAGACACATAGGCGAACCGTAGTGGTTACCTATCTAGGGAGTAGTCGTTCGTGCGCCTTTGAAACGACTGATGAAAGGGTTGGCCTACAGCGCAAGCGACACCATTTTGTGAATATTTTAGCACGCAGCATCTTCCCTTGAGAGACTGTTTGATAAGATTGGGACAGGGGCTTTAAAGTGAAAAAGTGTTCGGGTTGTATGTTGCAAATCCCAGTACACGCGACGCGGTGGCGCTCGGACCAACTTCGGACCTTCGGGTTGTCAGCCAGTTCAGAGTGTTTATACATAAGCGAGGTTCTCTGCGCCGTCGCGTCAGTATTGGACTTCCAGACTCTTCCCAAATGACTTTCATGCTACTAAACCCCGAATAAGTGCGTGTCTAAGCGCTTATTATAAGTAGTTGTCAAAGCTGTTCTTTATCCGTACCGTCATGCAAACAGTCATGATGCAATCAGTCGGATGAATATTTTGATTGCGGAACAACCTTTGATCAACCTTTGATTCAAAGTGATGAAGAATTTTTTAGGTTAATTTCTGATCTGTTTTATTACTTTAAATTTTTTCATTTGTTTTGACGGCGATGTTATGACGCGTGATGTTTTTGTTGGCGATGGTTTGTCGTAGAACTTAAGCTGGTCATATTTTCAATAGATTGGCAATGCTTCCGTAACCCCTTAGAGACGAGCGACACGTATACGCGACGCATAAGATGAATCCTCGATTATTTCAACTAGTTACTTTTTATTGTAAGCTTTGCCTAGTACTCCTAGCATTTCTGCGATTCAGTTAGGCGATAATTTCTGTTTTGAAAAACCGGTGGTAAAAGATTAAAAATTCTGTAAAGCACGCTCGTCGCGAAGGGGTTAATAATGGCATCACAGGTAGATATTTCCGGTGCTCAGTAACGTGTCAATATTTTAATAATAGATCTTCGTTAGAAAATGTTATAATGACATAGCAATATTTCGAAAACAGTAATTTATTAGAGGCATTTCCAGATGCAAACAATAACAATGTATCGCACGCAATTTATACAAAAGTTTAAAGGTAAGTAAAACAATGCTTTGATTTTGAATTTTCAACTGACATTACAGCACATTGGAAAAATCGATATGGGAATTGTAGTTTATTTACTACAAATTGTAGGATTGAAAAGGAACACGAAAAATTAATTTCGTATTATATAAAACTGATCCTTCTTCAGATGCAAAAAAGGTGCTCGTAGTTTGAAGGCAACCATGCAATGGTGAAGAAAAATATTAAAACCGGGAAAGTAGCAGAGGGAGAAAACAGAAAATTTGGAAGAAAAAATTGGAAAAATAAAGAAAAGACCGAGGCGAGGGCAAGAGTGTATTAAAGATAAAAACACAAATTTAATTAAAAGGGGATAATTAAAAAAAAAATAAAAGTAAAGAAAAGTGAGTTTTAATTATTAATAATTATTATTATTAGTTTAATTAAATTATTATTAATATTAATATTATTATTTTGTATAAATAAATTAGAATGAAAAAAAGAAGAAGAAGAAGAAGAAGAAAAGGTGGAGCTAATCTGAAGCCAATTTCTTAGTGTTTTTTAGTACAAAAACTGGTAGGATTAAAAAAATTCATTTTGTTTATTTAAATAATATAATGTATATGATTTTTCGACACATTACTTTAAGATAAACTCATATCACGAAAGCTCAAAATCATTTTATTATACAAATGCAACTTATTGAATTTTAATAAGAGTATCGCTTCAATAATTCTTTTGAGTCCCAACGCTACTTGACATTCCCTCTGCTTAACTAATTTATGCATGCTTTATAGTTAAGTAAGTTCTTGCACCAAAAGTTATCTCCACTAGAACTTCTAATGTATTTTGAAGATTGATTTAAAATGAAGTAATTTTGAATATGAATCAAATGATTTTGAAATTTTGCCAATCTCTAAAATATTTATGCAAGTACATCTTAATACTTGAATGTATCATATTTGATAACATTATTGAACATGGTTGAATTCGGATGATCTTGTCGGATATTTATGGATATTTCCAGATAAGTTTTCGAAATATTTGATGTAGTTTAAGTAAATTTTATGTCATGAAAGTGTCACTCTTTAGTAAATGCAGAAAGTAATATTCAAATATATTTTGAAGGAAAATCGAAAATTAGATACTGATCATGCGCTTAAAGGCGTTAATGTAATTTTTGTTTCGTTCAATTCCGAAACATACGGTATTTTTGTTATATAATCCTATAGTTAAGATAAAATCTTATTGAAATATTTATGCTTGAAGTAATACTTGAATAGATCATATTTGATGACGTTAATCAAAATGGTTGAATTCTGATCTTGACGAATGTTTATGGATGTTTGCCGGATAACTTTTGGAAATAGTGTATGATTCACCGAAGAATTGTGCAAGTTGAGTAGATTTTGTGGTCTTAGAAGTGCCACTCTTCAGTAAATCTATAAAGTAACATTGGAATGTATTACGAATGATATCGAACATTAGACATGAACGCAAAAGCATTATTCTAATTATTGCTTCAGTCTTTATTAAAATATATGACATATTTGTTACACAATGTTACAGTTGTGATAAAACGTTATTGAAATATTTGAGCTTGAAAATCAATTAATAAAATTAAAGTTGTAATTCATAATGTTACATACCTGCAAACCATCCAATTCTTTTCAAGAAAAAATAAACATAATTTGAATCAGAAAAATTATTTAATGAAATGTTTTGTCTTTTTATTGGGTTATTTCATATTTTCTTTTATTTAATAAAATTTCTGGGGTTATGTAAAAACTAGCCGTTGGGGGCCACCGTAATACTTACCCATCATGGACATGCATAATATAAAATATGAAAATAAAACATATGTAAACTATTTATATTCATTGCAATTCGAATAAAATCGTGGCTTCATAAACTTTAAATGCTCTATTACTGAATTGCGTAAAAGAAACATCCTTATAACTCTAAAATTGATAATCATATTAACTAATGGTTTACTGCGTCGGATTAAGCGTCTCATTTCCAATTAAAATATATCTTTGAATTGAAATTTGAATGAAATACAGGGTCATGAAAAATTGAAGAGTGTGGAAAATAGGATTACAAATATCTCGGCAACTAATTATCCGATCGACTTCATTCTTTATGCAAAAATTATGTTTTTTTATTGTCTTTTATATCCATTCCTTAAAATAAACAATTTCAAAAAATTTTATATACATTTTATCAGAACGAATATTTTGAGAGTCCGAAAAAAAAAACAGTTCCGGATAATCGAGGTTACTGAAATTCAATGAGCTTCTTTCCACTATTACGTACTAAGTACACACCAAATTTCAAGTCTATCTCAATTTGTTCGGGAGATAGAGCGTTTACAGACACACACACATAGACGGATTTTTTTTTTCCTTTCTAAAAATATGTTTTCCGGAATCTCTGAAACGTGTAAATGCGTCAAATTTTTTTTTTTTCGATTTTCAAAACGATTACAAGACTTACCCTATACTACGTATGATGGGTAAGTAAAAAGCTGGAAGGTTAGCTGGAATCTTCTTGAATTTTAATAAGAATATCCTTGCAATTAATTCCGAATCCCAACGCTGCTTGATATTCCCTCTGCTTAGCTAATATAGGAAATATAGTTAAGTAAATTCTTGCATCAGATGTCATTTTTACTAGATTTTCTGAAAGATTTTGACAATGAAGTTACTAGAGAAATTCTCGACCCAAAGATTAATTTAAAATCTAGCAATTTTGAATATGAATGAAATGGTTTTGAAATTTTGTAATATCTAAAATATTTATGCGGGTATCGCTTAATATTTGAATATATTGTAATTTATATGTTAATAAGCATGGTTGGATTTTGATCTTGTCGAATGTTTGTAGATATTTGCCACATATGTTTTTGGAATATTTGATTCACCGGGCAATTACGAAGGTTAAGTACAGTCCCCCCCCCCCCCAAAAAAAAAAAGAGCAAAAAAATATTCTATGCATTTTAATCTCCAAATTGTCACAGAAAAAACAAAAGTAGCCATCCGACTGGAAATTATGTCTTTTTACAATTTACGTTTAAAAATAAACTTAGGGATCGTCTTCATACTGAAATTGCACCAAACTCTTAAGTTTTCAATATAAACATCTACGTCATATTTGGCTTTTTCGGTAAATTTTACCGAAGGATAGCAAACGAGAAGACTTTCGGTACAGTAGTTTAGGAATTATGGAAAGCTTGGAACTCCTAATGTTAAAATTCATTTCTAATCTTTGCAAATCAGATTGAGATTGCAATGCGGATTGCAATTAACACTTTCCAACATACGTAGTTAAAAAGTGTTTATAACTTCGGTTTGTCTGTTTGTCTGCCTGACTGCCGTCTTTCCGTGCTTTAACTCGCGTAAATAAACTCTGATTTCACTGAAATTTATATATGTTATTGGGGTTTACTATGGCATGTTTGGTATTGAAAATGAAATGTGTAGCATTTATGGTTCGTTTAAAGGGACTCTCAAAAGAATTCCGTTACATTACGATCGTTGTGGAAAAATCGTTTGTGGCGTTATTTAACGATGTTACACTATTTTCTATTCAAATTGATACATATCACTGAGGTGCACTACAAGGCGCTTATCGTAGAACATGGTGTGCATAGAATGTATCGTTCATATACGGAGACACTCAAACGAATTTGGTTACAAAACTGTCTATGAAATATAATTGCTGGTACTTTGTTTTCAGTTGTGGTACGCGTTTTTAAATGTAACTATTTTTTGCATATTAATTGGTGTATATAAATTCTATAGATCATATACAGGGCTGCTCAAAAGATCTCACTTACATTTTTCTTTATTCACGGAAATTGCTAAAGGGGAATTTTGATCTGTGCTATGTATGTCTTAACTGAAGTAAATTTTAGCATACTACAAATAGCAGTATAAATTCAAATATAAAGATCATATACAGGGCTGCACAAAAGATTTCGTATATTTTGTTCGCCTATTGGTAGTAATTGCTGAAATTAGGTTTTCAAATGTGTTATGCCTTTTCTAAAGTGGTCATCATTGTTCGTCTCTTGTTTACTTAGAAGTTTTGTTGCAGTATTCTGAATGTGTTTCATGATCTATGCTTGATGCAGAATTTTTCGTTTTTGTTTTGTTTTGTTAAGCATGACTTAAAAACTACTGAAATTCTGCATTCGCATATTTAAAGCTTCCAGAAATCGATTTCAGTTAAAAAATGTCATATGTCACAATTCATATTTTTTCTAAAATTAATTTTAAAATTGCATTTCTACACAATAAACTAGTCGGATGTGCCAATTCAAAAACCTTCTTCTATCTCATAAAGATTTCGCATACACTAAAAAGAATCAGCACCAATTTATATCAAGGTCTAACTGAATCTAAAGTTTTATTAAATTCCGTTCATCAGTTCTTGAGATATGACTATGGCTAAAATCGTATAAATCCTGCAAAATGCAGAATATCACGCCACCTGTTGGGAGATTTAGACCAAAACCTAATCAACAACATCTTATGTCAACGTCTAACTGAATCTGAAGTTTGGTGAAAATCTGTGCATTAGTTCTTGAGATATAGTTATCGTGATAATAATGACAAAAGTAGCATAGCAGCGCCACCTGTTGGGAAATTTATAACAAAACGTAAGCAGCATCTATTTATATCAAGGTCTAACAATAATCTGAAGTTTGATGAAATTCCTTGCATTAGTTCTTGAGATATAGCTATCGTAAAAATCGAGAAAAAAGTGGTATAGAAGTGCCACTTGTTGGGATATCTACACCAAAACGTAATCAGCGTCTATTTATGTCAAGGTCTAACAGAACCTGAAATTTGATGAAAATAAGTGCATTAGTTCTTGAGATAGAGCTATTGCAGAAATCGCAAAAAAAATGTAGCATAGAAGCGCCACCTGTCGGGCGATTTTCACCAAAAACTAATAGGCACTAATTTACATCAGGGACTAACTGAATATAAAGTTTTATTAAATTAAATTTCGTGCATTAGTTCTTGAGATAGAGCGCCCACAAAATTTTTGTCACAGACAGACAGACAGACCGACTCACAGACAGACTCACAGACAGACATTTTCTAAAAATGGTCAAATCGTGTTCAGAACCTTCTAAAAGATATAAATCCGTCGAAAACCGGAAGTCGAAAACTTTCATGAATCCAATACTTTCTTCTTGTAAAGATAGAAGAAAGAAAAAATGAGATATAATTATGATGTTCAAAGCATAGGGTAATCGGGTCCACATCATAGTTCGCTTAAAAAATATGCGATCTTGGCAACAATGTAGTTGCACGTGTATAAAAGTTACAAGAATGCTGTTAATTGTATGGCAATCCATTGTTGCTAAATTGCATCGATTGGTTATGAATCTGATTCCAAGCATAACATAGCACCCCCCCCCCCCCCGTTAAGGGAACATAATCACAATAGATTTTCAGAAAAAACTACTTACATATAAATTTTTTTGCAATTCAATCCACTAGATGCCGAGATATAGGTACAGTGGACTCTCGTTAATGCGCTCTCCGCTTAAGACGTATCTCTGGTTAATGAGGACAATTTCGTTTTCCCCATCCTTACCTATTTGAAATTAATGTTAAAGATGTCCCTTAAAGCGTGCTAAAAGATGCGAACCATTTCTTCACAAACTGACCGAAGAAAATCAAAACTGATTTTGTACAATATATTTTTCAAAGCCAACATTGATGTAACTTAGGTTAGTAAAAGATCAAAAAAATTGTCAGTGAAAATAATGAAAATAAAGAAATCTTTCTACCACTAAAATGGTGAGAGGTTCAAAAATTGCTAATGACTGTTCACCGATATTACTCATCAAAATGTGATATAACAGACCAAGTTTCCGAGTGCGTGGCAGAACTGAAAAATTATATGGTAAAAAAACATTTGTTTAAGTAACGTAAAGAACAGTAAGACATTACTTTAATTAAAGTTAAATTAATAAAGATTCGCCATTTCTTTACATATTTTGTTTTGTCCTGAGTAATTTATTCTATTGTATAAACAATTTGTCACGAATTTTCTTTTAAACTAAAATTACTAAATACTAAAACAAGTAATATAAAATTTTTTTAAAGTCAATTCCTACTTTTTAATCATAAATATATACAAGTAATATAATTTTTTTTAAGTCAATTCCTACTTTTTAATCATAAATATATACAAGTAATATAAAAATTTTTTAAAAGTCAATTCCTACTGTTTAATCATAAATATATAAAATAAACCCGTGCAGCATTAATGCCCCACGTTATCTTTATTGAACATTATTTTATAATCATCGTTGCGGTATTTTATTTCTGTGGCATCACTAATTTGAGATAAATCTTTCATTTCACTTATGAAAACAATGGGAGGAATTTTTTTCTCCCATTTAAAACTAAAATTAATTAATTTAAATTTAATTAATGAATTAATATTTGAAAAAACTGTATTAACATAAAGTGTCATCCACTACAAGTTTAAAAAAAAAATATTTGAACTTGAGTGGATGAATAGAAAATATTTTATTAACGATTGAAAATTTGAACAAGATATATATAGAGAGAGTGTGAGCTAATAGTAGGAATTTAATAATAAAAAGGTTAGATTATTTTAGCATTAATTTGGTAATTTATTTAATTTCTGTCCAAAATTGAATTCATTTTGAGGTATCATTTTACGCCATTCAAATGTTTCATCGTTTAAATCGGAATTCGGTTAGTACGGCCAAAATGGGCCTTCTTAGAAGTCCGCACAAACGAGAGTCCACTATATTATAGAAATCCTGAAAACCATTTGTTGGCTGATATACAACAAAATGTAATCAGCAATAATTTACATCAGTCTAACATATGAAGCTTGATGAAATTCTAATCATTAGTTCTTGATATACAACTATTACGGTAGTCATAAAAAACAGCATATCAGCGCTACCTGTTGGGAAATATATACTAAAATATAATCAGAATCAATTTATGTCACAGCATAACTTAATCTAGATAAAAGTTCCGTAAATGTTTTCTTGATTATGATAGCTATCATGGAAATCGTGAAAAATGCTCCATAGCAGTGCCACCCGTTGAGCGATCACAAATCTAATCAGCAGAAATTCATGTCAAGGTTTAACAAAATATGAAGTTTGATGAAATTCCGTGCAGTTTTTTTGTGATTGAGCGGACACAAAATTTGTGTCAAATACAGAATAACAGACAGACATTTTCCAACTAGTATGATGTGGCCATAACAAAATTTTCTTCTATATAAATTATATCATCTGCAAGCAAAATTAAATTACACTCTAGTCGTAATTGAGATATAGCTATATGAAAAACACAGCACGTGAACACCTGTTCGGCGGTATACACACAAGCCTAATAAGGATATGTTTCTGCCATGATCTAACAGAATATGAACTTTAGTGAAATTCCGTGCATTAGTTCTTAAGGTCTATCGCGATTGGAATAAACACAGATAGAAGCAGCACCTGTTGGAAATTTACAGGGTGACACATACATACTGTGGCACAAATAAAATACCATAACTTTTCACTGAACGAACAAAACAACCCGTTTTATTCACCATTCGAAAGAGAAGAACATTCTATACAAGAAACAATCAAGATCATTCGAAATGGCTTGCTCCCGTGGCGTTGCAAGCGTCTAGGAGCTTCTGGAAATTCTTCAAAATGGACACGACTATTTCCGGCTTGATTCCTAAATGATTCCTAAAATCCCTAATTTAAAACTTAATTTTACCACTATTTCTTGGCACAATGTCCCTCTTGTCTGCTTTTGATCTTCAGTCTAGAATAAGCGTTACCTCTGGGGGTGCCAATCCAGATGCAGGTCTCTCATCTGGAATTGGTTCAAAATTAAGAGCCCAACTCTTTTGGACGGGGCTAGTGAGTGCTTAAGCCATTTGGTAGGCCTCCCCAACCAGCTGACTCTCTTGATGTTCAGTCTGCTCATGAGGAGTCCATATGTTACAAAACTTCCTCACTTTTAAATCTTCATGTAGCAACTTAAAACTTGCTGCCGATCCAATATTCAGAGTCTGTTGAATAGATTGATATGTAATATATGGGTTATATTTTAAAATTAGTTTTGGCTTTCCAGCATTTCATTTGAGGATGCCGTTGAGACGCGAAAAACATTAAAATAAATTGACATTTTCATCACGTCACAGTATTTATGTGTCCCCCTGTACACCCAAACCTAACCAGCATCTATATATCTCAAAGTCTGCATTAGTTCTTGATATATACACTGCAAAAAAAGTGTTGATTTTACAGTATAATACTGGCACCCCAGCTGCCAGTATTATACTGTAAAATCAACACTTTTTTTTGCAGTGTAGCTATCGTGGAAATTTTGAAAACTGCAGCGTTGCAGCACCGATTTACACTAAAATCTAATAAGGATTGATATATGTGAAAGTGTAACAGAATATGAAGTGTGATTAATCCGTGCATTAGTTTTTGAAATAGAGCTATTGCAGAAATCGTGAAAATGTAGCATAGCAGCACAATCTGTTGAGCGATTTACAACAGAAACTAATCAGCACCAATTTATATAAGCTCTAACTGAATCTAAAGTTTTATTAAATTCCGTGCATTAGTTCTTGAGATACAGCACCCACAAAATTTTTGTCACATACTGACACAGAGAGACAGACTCACAGACAGACATTTTCTAAAAGCGGTCAAATCGTGTACAGGACCTTCTAAAACGTATCATTCCGTTGAAAACTGGAGTTCGAATTTTTTGACGGTTCTTTTAACCTTCTGAACACAACGAACTGATATATCCGTTCACTAAGCTGTATGTTTCAGTGTAACAGAAGAATTATTTAAAGTAATACAGATATAATGCATTTTTAAAACATTTAGTGATGATTAATACTCTCAAGAATTATATTCATATACGTAAGTAAGTTTTTTACATCACTTTGTAAAAATCATCCTTTTTTTAGCATTTTTGAAAAATTACAGATTAAACAACATTACAATTTTGCCCATTTCTGGGCGGTTAGAGGGTTAAAAGAAGAAAGTAAAAATAGTCAAATCGGGCTCAGGACATCCAAAACGTGTAAATACATCGAAAGCCGAAAATTTTCACTATTCCAATACTTTCTTTTTATGTATAAAGGAGAATGCAAAAAGTATGTTTAAAGAAAATTTTAAGAAATAAATTATGTTTAGAAAGTTTTTTTTTTTTTTTTTTTTTTTTTTTTTTTTTTTTTTTTTTTAAGAATATTCTAGAAAGAGAAATAAAAGTTAAATATTTAACATCAAACATTGCTTTACGAGGTTTTTCTCCGCATTTTTCGTGGAATATCTAACGAAAAGTTACCGGATGAAATTTTAGGCATGATAATAAGATGCTACAGTTTTCATAAGTATTTACTTTAGACTTTTATGATAATAAACAGAAAGTACTTCGAAATGTTATACAAACTGGAAGAAATGTAATTGAGAAACTTTTTCCAAAACTTAATGTTAGGCTATTTTGTTCACTCTTTTATTACTATTTCTGTTTTATATTTACATTTTTCTATCTTTTCAAGACGAAAGTATTGCATTTGGGGAAAATATCGACTTTCGGCTTTCCACGGATTTATATTTTATAGAAGGTGCTGAACACGATTTGACTGTTTTTAGAAAATGTCTGTCTGTGAGTCTGTCTCTGTGTGTGTGTGTGTGTATGTGATAAAATTTTGTGGGTGCTCAAAAACAAATGTACGGAATTTAATAAAATAAATAAACGTTTTACATTTAGTTATACTTATTATAATTAAATACAAAATGCCGGTCACATATCACAGTTGCAACATCTACACTGCAAAAACAAAATGTTGATTTTACGGTATAATACTGGCACCCTAGCTGCTAGTATTATACCGTAAAATTAACAGTAATAAACAGTAAAATAAGCAGTAATACACTATACCGCGCATTGCGCGGCAGTGTATTACTGCTTATTTTACTGTTTATTACTGCTAATTTTACGGTATAATACTGGATGATTTTTTTTTGCAGTGTACTCTTTCTCAAAATACATAACTCAAAATTTAGCTAGCATTAAATCTGAATCTTTTTAAATCTGTAAAGTCATTAATACTAGTGTATGCAGACGACTATCTGGGTTACAGAACATACTTCCTGTTGCACAGAACATAGATGAAAATCGTTTTTAACACTTTCCAATATAGTTGAAAAGTTTTTATGAATTCGGTTTGTCTGTCCGTCTGCCTGTCTGTCCGTGCCCTAACTCAAGTAAATATGCTCCGATTGCCATGTAATTGATATATATGTTATTGAGGTTTACCATGGCATGTTCGGTTTGAAAATTAAGTATGTAGTATTTATAGTTCATTTACAAGGGCAATAAAAAGTATTCCGCTACCTTATGTATATTACTTTTCAACAGAGTTGAAAAGTGTTTATGAATTGGGTTTGTCTGTCTGCCGTCTGTCTGTCTATGCATGCACTAACTCGCATAAATATAATCGGATTGCCATGCAATTGATGTATGTTATTGAGGTTTACTATCGTATGTTTAGTATTGAAAATGAAGTGTGTAGCATTTAAGTTCGTTTACAGGAACACTCAAAATAATTCCATTACATTACGGTGTATGGGGAAAAATCGTTTGCGGTGTATTTAAACGATGTTATACTATTAGATTGATGCAAAAGTTTTGTCGTATTTTAATGCCTAATTTTAATACATTTAATACCCGTAAAGTTTTAATACCTGATGATTTTACTTATCAGTTCAAAGTAAGCAGTTATAATAAAATTACCAGGTATTAAAATTCGATATAATCCAATGAGATTTCCTCCCAAATATGTCAATTAGCTCACTGTTTGCTAGTATTTTTCTGAGTTTTCACGATATTTGACTGGTCTTTTTATATGAGTTACTCTATAGAATTAACTACCAAATCATGTAACCAAAAAAAAAAAATTGTTTGATATAGTTCGCGCATGCGCGGTCATAAATTATTTCATACAGATGCCCATATCTCATAAAATTTTCAATATATTAATTTTTTTAATTGCAGTATACTGTTTCTACTGTTCTTGAAGTCAAACATGTGCTTTACATCCTCGAATTTCAAGTACAATTTGTCAAAAATCTCAGTAAATATTCGACAAACTATGTAAAAAGCGAAAGCGTCCGGTCACTGCCCCTTAATTTTTGGACAGCAGTGTATATCAAAAATATCGAAATTGATATACATCACTGAGGTGCACTACACGATGCTTACGAGAATATAGTGTGCACAACATTCATCGTTAATTTACAAGGGCACACAAAATAATTCGGTTTACAGTACTGTCTATGAACAATAATTACTCGAAGTGCGTTTTCAGTTGGGGTACGTGTTTTTAAATGTATCTATTTTTGTGCATTTTAATGGCTGTATATAAATTCTACATATCCTATACATGGCTGCACAAAAGATCTCGAGTAAATTTCCGTTTATTGGCAAAAATTGCTAAAGGGAATTTTCAACTGTTCTATGTATTTCTTCACTAAACTAAATTTTAGCATCCTCTTTAATAAAAAGCTATGCGTTGCTGACGACTGGGATTTTTGCTAATCGTTGCCACAGATTAATCTAGGAAAATGAAACATTTGAAGTTACTGAAAAAATTAATTGCTCGAAAAGTATTTGTCAGAAAATTGTTAGACAATCTGCGTCAGAAAGTTAAAAAATTGTATTTATCTTGATATAAATTTCAAATCCACTGATTATGCCATTTTTAAATATTGAATTTCCAAAATTACCAAATTTCACAATGGAGTACCATAGCGAAAACTTCACGTGTAAAAAAATAATGACAACAGCAACGTCTCAGCACGAGTCACAAATTATGGAAGCCTTGTTATTCTGTTAAAACATAAAAGTAAATTATGATGTCACGAGTGCATGATTTTTATTTAATTCGCGACAAATACTAGATGCGCCATTTCTTTTTAGTTGTGAATAATATAGGCTAATTCACGTTATTAAAAAATGTAGCTATAAGACATTTAAATCAGTGGGAAATTGTAAACGTAATAGTAAACCGTATTAAAAAAACATAATTTAGTGAAATAAGTATCCGTTTTTACGTTATTTTAGGATATTCCAGGTAAAGGTACAGGTTACTTTAAAATACAAGGTTAAATTCACCGATATATTTCGTTTGATTTAAGGTTCTTTTGGAGAAACCGACCAGCGCAGCGGGCGTAGTCTGCTAGTACTATATAGTAGGGCATGAAATTTCAGTTGAAAAGTTACTAGCCAGAGTAAAATGTTTGCTCGCCACTATTTCACATTCATTCAGACAGTGACGTCGACCACCACACGTGCCTAGAAAATGAACTGTTTATGAAAAACTGAATTTAAATTGAAAATTATTAGAAGGTGTTGTCTGTTAAATCCAGAATATTTTACATTCAGAAAAATATGAACAATTTTTAAAATGTTAAAAATTCGGGAGAAAGCGAACAATTTTTACCATGTTTCAAGCAGCTGAGCTTAAGTGGCAAAACTCGATTCACTTCACGCAGGAGTGAAGAGAGATCAGATTCGGCCTCCGAAGCGAAAAAAGCAGCCTTGGCGCTTGTGTGGTGAGAAAACAGGGGAACGAATGCAGACGGGGGAAGTTCGTTCCTCAGTAGGAGAGAAATGGAAGTGGGTGACGCCGCATTTTTTCTTCTGTTGGAAGATAAATGCCGTCGCTTGATTTTAAAACACACTCGCGTGTCGCTAGATTGAAGCACGATATTCCGAGCGTATACAGTTTGATTTGAAGCACAACATTTCAAAAGACGAAACTTACTCGCAAACCTTAAATATTTGCTCGCCAATGGCGAGCTGGCGAGCCGAGGTTTCGTGCCCTGCTATATAGTATATATAAAAATATTTATATCATATACAGGGCTTCACAAAAGAATTTGGATACTTTCTGACTATTGATGGTAATTTCAGAAATTGAGTTTTCAAATGCGTTATGCGTTTTCTATACTGTTGACTTAGACATCATCTTTCACTTTATTAAACGGTGAAGATTTGTTACATAATTCTGAATGTGTTGGAAAGTGTTTCATTATCTATACTTGACGCATGACTTTTTGTTCTTGTTGTTGTTGAATTTGTGATTTTTTTTTTAATTCTTAGAAATAAATTAATAAAGAAAAAAAATAGGCTTTGAAAATGAGTTTAGATGTACTTTAACTTTTAAAAATCATAATTTCAAAATCATGCAGCTAATTAGTATTTTATTGAAAAAAAAAATCTGCAAATGTACCTTTTTATGTAAGATTTTTTTTAATGAATGAAAAATATATGACATTTTAACAAGAAATAAAGTTTAAAATTTTTTATATCGATATTAGAGCTTGAAGCGCTTTTGACATTTATCATAAGAGGTTTGATGGTTGAATGTAAAAACTAATTAGTTATAAGTATTTGTAATCATAAGTTTGAAATTAGTAAAAACAAATTTCAGTTAAAACAATTTTGAAAACCACAAGTAATTTTATTCATATTATTTACACATTATTTGATTGTACTCTTAAAGAAAAAACTATTTTATTTCTTTAATAAATCATACAAGTTTCAATTAGTTCATTCATTTAAAGTGTAATAAAAAAGGACAAATAATTAATCATTTGTATTATTCGTCTCATAATCAAACTCTTTCTTTGGAAATTCCTTTTTAACACTTTTTCTAGCATAGTTGGAAAGTGTTTATGAATTCGGTTTATCTGTCTGCCGTCTGTCTAAATGACTTTAAAATGCAATAAAAAAGGGACAAATAATTAATCATTTGTATTATTCGTCTCGTAATCAAACTCTTTCTTTGGAAAATTACTTTTTAACACTTTCTAACATAGTTGAAAAGTGTTTAGGAATTCGGTTTGTCTGTCTGTGTGTCTGCCGGTTGTGGGACTGTCCATGCTCTTAACTTGCGTAAAAACACTCGGATTGCTATGCAATTGATTTAGGTTATTCAGGTTTACTATGGAACGTTGGGTTTTGAAAATAAAATGTGTAGCACTTATAGTTTTTTTTACAGGGAAACTCAAAAGAATTCCGATGCATTACGATCTTTACGGTTTATTTTAATGATGTTACACTAATTCAAACATGTTGACATTGATTAATAGCACTGAAGTGAACTACAAAAGGCTAACTATAGAATATGGTGTGTATAGCAGTTATCGTTCATTTACAGTGACACACAAAAGAATTCGGTTACAGTCCATTATCAATAATTCTTGGAAATGTGTTTCCAGTTGCGGCACGTATTTTTAAATATAACTAATTTTTTGCATATTACTTGATATGTTTATATTCTATATATCATATACAGGACAGCACAATAGATTTCGAGTGCATTTCTGTTTATTGACGGAAATTCCTAATGGGGAATTTTCATCTGCGCTATGCGTTTCATAACTGAACTAAATTTTTGCATACTATGTAGTGTATATATAAATCCTTAGATCATATACAGGGCTGTACAAAAAAATTTGGACATTTTTCCTACTATTGATGGTAATTTCTGAAATTGCATTTTCAACTGTGTTATGCGTTCTCCAAATTGCCTAGCTTAGAGCTGGACGGGGCTAGTTGAGTTTAAGCTGAAAGGTTGGCCACCCCGCCCGGTTTGACCATGACCTTGCTAAACTTAGACATGATCTTTCACCTTATTAAACAGTGAAGTTTTGTTAAGGTAGTCTGGAAGTGTTTGAAAGTGTTTCATAATCTGTGCTTGATGCATGATTTTTCATTATTGTTTAAATCCTGTGATTGTTGTAGCTGATATGAACTAGAACCATGCATAGGGCACGCGATAGCCCGGTTGACAGAGCGTCGGACTCATAGTCGGAGGATTGTGGGTTCAGGGTTCGATGTAGCCGAGCAATCAGAGTGTGTGTACTGAATGTTTTTGCAAATATTTTAAAATCCCTGTATTTTATTGAAAAATCGTACGAAAACATGTTAAATATATTGAATAAAAATTGATATACTGAGAAGGGATGAAGAAATATGCTGGGGTAAGTTGGAGTTTTTCTTGTGCATTTCCTGAACGATAAAAAATTGGGAATATTTCTTATAGACATTATACATAGGTCGCCATTGTAGAGGCTGCATTATAAAATGACCTAAATTCCGGCGGAGCTAATGATCTCCTACTTTCATAAATTCGTAATTTTTTTTGTCATTGTCTAACAACAACCATTAGAAACAAACAACAAATTGCTTTATTTTAAATCACGGTTGTATCCATGCAAATAAATAAATAAATAAATAAATAAATAAATAAATAAATAAAAATAAGCAATCTTCAAAAACGGATGTTTTTATTAACCATCAATGTCCAGCGTCCTATAAATAATCTAGCTTCAATTTGCCTTCATATATCAAATTAACGTATCCTATTGGTTCTTTTGTGCAGTGCGTATATCCCATCACTCTTACTCACTGCTCCCATCCGCACGGTTACTGGTATAGTCTAGTTTTTTGTATTATGACATTTGAAATTTCAAAATTGTGAAAATTATAAGAGTAAACTTCATATTTGCACTGCATTTCGGCTAAGTGTTCTATTTATAAGAAAGTCCATATCTCTAATTCTGCAGATGAAAAAAATAAACTTGGTATTTCTAGACATTCTGAAAATAATAAAAAATATCGCTTAAATTCAAATTTTAAAGTAACTTGCGCGTTAGCAGGTTAAGGAAGGAAACAACACTATGGAAAACTGCTCATACAGAGGTACCCTTTTTTCAGGAATTAATGCACCGATTAAATACTTTTTCTTTTTTTTTTTGCTTTCTTCTATCTTTAATAGAAGAAAGTAATGTAATAGAATTTTTTTTCGACTTCCGTTTTTCGACGGATTTACATGTGTAAGGGGTCAGATATCTCGAAAAACATGTTTTTAGAAAATGTCTGTCTGTTCGTGTGTCCATAAATTTTGATAATGAAATAGGTCAAGAATAGTATAATATTTTGGACAAAAATGTATGTGGGGCTGTGATAGCAAATTTTGTTTGCTTTTCGGGACGGGCACGGTAGCTATTGAAAAAGAAAATCACACCGAACCATCCAATTGTCTAATTTAGGTTTAATTTGAATATTTGCAATAAGCATAATTTTCCACGTTTTTTGATCGCTTCTCCACGGGCTTATTTTATATTTATGAGTAAAAAGCAGAATGGAAATTCATTGCTCAGAATCAAAAGACACAATCGATCGATCGAAGCAGTGGTATTTCACGTGTAGCGTAAAATGCATGCTTTGTTATATCAAATTAAATTGTATTTATATGTATTTTTCCTTGTAGCGTGTTTTTCCCGAAGCGGATGGTGTCATCTGCTTTGAGAAACTGCTTCTAATACAGTTAAAATACTATTGTTATTATTTTTTTCTCATGCGTCCCTTTTTAAAACTTTCCAACCTAGTTGAAAAGTGTTTATGACTTCGGTCTGTCTTCCGTCTGGCCGTCTTCCGTCTGTCCGTGCTCTAACTCGCGTAAATATGCTCTGATCGCTCTGAAATTTTTATATGTTATTGTCGTTTACTATAGCATGTTCCCTATTTCAACTGAAGTGTGTATAACGTATAGTTTTTTTACAGGACAGTCGAAAGTATTCCGTTACATTACAGTCAATGGGAAATAATCGTTTCAAGTGCATTTTAATGATGTTATGCCATTTGAAACATGATGGAATTGATAAATAATTATGAAGAGCATTAAAAGATTTTGCTTTTTGTAGAATACGGTCAAACATTAATTATTCATTTACAGGGTAAAACAAAAGAATACTGTTACACATTGTTCTACGGGGAAAATCGTTTTCAGTGTAATTTATCGATATTTTACTATTTCAAACATAATGAAAATTATATGCATTACTGAGGTGCACTATAAATTGCTCTCTTTAAAGTGTGGTGTGCATTGTGTTTATTTACAGGGACACATAAAAGATATCGGTTACAGTACATGTGCGATATTTACAGTCTGTGTGATAAGTGCGTTTTCAACTTTGGTTTGCGTTTTTAAGTTAACTAAATTTTTTTATAGTACGTGTGTGTTTATAAACTCGGTTGTTCATTTACAGGGCCACACAATGGAATCCGTAAGTATAACAGACTATGGAAGTGAAGTGCTTATAAGGGTAGTGTTTAGTTGCGTTACGTATTTTCCTGCTGAACTATATTTAGTAGACTAATAGAAGTTTGTGGAATATAAATAAATTCATATATAGGGCTACTCTACGCAAAGAAAAAGATACAGTGTCGTTTACGGTTGGTAATTGCTGTGAGTGAGTTTTAAGTTGCCTTTTAGCTTAATATGTGGTGTGGAGAAAAGACTTCAGATAATATACAGGACTGTACAACAGATTTCGAGTGCATTTCCATCGATTGGCGAAAATTGCTAAATATGAATATTCTAACTGAGCTAAATTTTATCATACTATATATCCACATCTATTGATCATATACAGGGCTGCACAAAATAATTTGACTACTTTTTTGACACTGGAAGGTAATTTCGAAAGCGGTATTTTTCAATGTGTTATATGTTTTCTAAACTGTTTACTTACATATCTTCTTTCACCTTATTTGACGGTGAAGTTTCGTTACAGTTTTCTGGCTGTGTTGGAAAGTGTTACATAATCTATGCTTGACGCATGATATTTCTTTCTTGTTTTATTTTAGATCAGTTTTTACTGTAACTTTAATGGAATAAATGAGATGATATTCTCTCTTGACTAATGTTGTTTGCAGATATTTTAGTGCTTAATTTTCTTTAGAAGTTTAAACCTGCATAAAAAATATTAGATGTTGGTAAAAATATTAGACTGCAATGCAAAATATTTGAACTGGTATAAATAAATGCATATACAAGACTTCAGAAACATCCAGATTCGTTGCCATCTATGGATAGAAATTTCTGAAACTACGTTTTCAGTTGTGTTTTACATTTTTTCTTTAATTAAATTTTAGTTTCATGTGAGGAGTGTATAAAAATACGTAGATAATATAAAAGGCTGTACAAAGTTAAGTCAAGTACATTTCCATCTATTGGTGGAAATTGTTAAATGTGAATTTCTGACTGTGTCATGCGTTATGTAATCTAAAATTTTCACACTATGTAGTGTATATAGAGATCTATAAATCATATATACAGGGATGCACAAAAGAATTTGAATATCTTTCCGGTTATACCCGGTAATTGCTGAAATCTGGTTTCACCGTTTTAAATGGTTATGTTCCGTTGCAGTATTCTGGAAGCATTGGAAAGTGTTTCATAATCTATGCTCTAAGCATGATTTTTCTTTCTTGTTAATTTTAAATTAATGCCTAGTGCTAGACTTTTAGTTACCTGTTATCAAAACAACAACAAAAAAAAAATATACTGAAATCGTTTTACTAGTTCCCAAATAAAAAGGTACTTCAATATCAGCTGTTTTCCATTACATTTCGCAAGTATTGTTTTACACTTAAAGATATGCAAGATAACATAAGACAAATAAATAAAAAATGTGAAAGCGAAGACTTAAATGTTTTATGTATTTACAAATAACATAAAGCATATAATTTGCTTTATGAAAATCAGATTCGTTATGAATTGTATATGCTATTAAAATTTTTCAAAACCATATTCACATTCCATAAATTTATTACATGTCGCGAACTTGAATTTTAAATTTCTCTCTTTTTTTCTATAAATATGCAGCGATATAAGTCACCAGAAATTCCTTTTTATTCAGGAAAATGCGAATTCCTTTTAACTTAGAAAAACTCTTGGTCTTATAAAACAGCCTTATGAAACAATTTTTTTTTATACTTATATTTCAAGAAAGAATTAAAATCATTGTGTATATGTATTCAAATTTATTCAACTATTCTGAATAATGAAATATCAACCCTTTTTAAAGAATGTATTTTAGAATATTTATTAGAATTATTGTTGAATATATTTATTAAAATTGAAGACATAATTTAAAATTCTGCATGAAGTATTTTAAGGAGACGGTGAGGTTTGAAAAGAGCAAAAATCGTAAAAATAATACAATTTTTTCTGTTAAAATGTCTTGCTAAAAATTAAAAAAAATATATCAATATATTGCCATATACTTTGCCGAAAGTTTTCCTACTTTGAGTAAATGATAAAAAATAACGTATAATATTGAATTCCAAATGCATATTTCCTAAAACAAAATTTTTGCAGTCTGTGTATATCTTAAAAATGCATCATACGTTTAAAGTTTAGTTCAGAATTTTTAATATTATTAAGGGAAAATCTTTAGACTTAGGGTAAATCGGGATTGACAATCTTTATACATAGGGTAAATTGGATTATTATCAGTATTGTCATTGGGCAACTTAAAAAAAAATCAGTTTTCTTGATTGCCACCAGTTTTTTCAGAAGGTAAAATTTGCCTTATTTATTGACAGATTAAAGAAGACGAAAACAAGGCGAATTTTACCATTTCAAAAAAGTGGTGCCAATCAAGTAATTTGATTTTTTTTTTTTAAATAGCCCACTGGCAACATTGGAAATTATGAGACAAAATTCTATATTTTTCATCGTTTCTTTTGATATGTTGACAGTAGTGACAAATAAAAATATGCTGTAATTTGTGTTTTTGCTTCCTTTATATGTTTATGGATGAGAAGAAATGGTTTTCATACAAAAGGTAAAAAAAAAAAAAAATAATAATAATAATAAAATGATAATAATAAAAATAAATAATAATAATAAAGAACAATTAAAACTACTGTTCGTGCGCATATATGTTTTGGAAGTTGTCTCTATGCCCAATTTATAGTTTCCAGGCTGACAGTTTCAGAAAAATGATAGTGAAATCATAACTGTAGAACGTTTTCTTCTCATTCCCTCCATTCAAAATTCGATTTTTAAACAAACACTTTCTTTTGGGGGAATCACATACTAATAAAAAACTGTTTTTCAAATTAAAAATTTCTAGCCCCGATAGTTTTCGAGTATTCATGCTTTTAGTGCGTTTTCTAATCATTTCATTCTTTTAAATCTCGAATGTTCAAGTAACCAGCATATCAAATTTATGTTTTTAGCTTCAACAGAAGAGAGAAAAAAATCCGCATTTAAGAATGTTTTTCACTCTTGCACCTCTTTGAGTGTAGTTTGTAAAGAAATAGGATATATCTTATTTTTAACTAAAGACAGTCATAATTTTTATTCTGAGAGAAGATTTGAAATCGATCCAGTAATTCTATAGTAATCGTTAGTAAAACGTTTTCTGCTCATTTCATCCTTTTAAATTTTAATTTTTTATAAACAACTATGGATGAGTAGGGGAGACCGGGGCAAGATGACTATGTTAACAATTTTTGTTGTTTATTAATTTATTTTGAAGTAATAGTAAAATTAATTTTACATGAACTGATAGAGCATACCTTTGTAGTATTAAATACATTACCATTTAATTTTTCAAATAAAAAAAATAAAGGATAATTTTATTTTTTCATAACATTAACAAATCGTCATCTTGCCCCAGTACTGGGGCCAGATGACTTTGGCCTTGGGGCAAGATGACAACACTGAAAAATATTGAACATATTTTATCTTTTGAATATATTACATGGTTTAACAAATGATAACTGTGTTTTTACATCTTACAAAGTATCAAACTAAGCATAATGCATTGATTGTAACTTAATTTTGAAGTGTTTAGTTGTGCAGCTAACAATAGTCACAAATAAAAATGCCATTTTCATAATTGGAACATTCGTCATGCCACCACTCTTGGCATTTACAGCACTGGATCCATTCTTCTGTTGGTGGGTCACAATGCCGGAAGTTGGCCTTAAACGCTTTTTGAATTTTTTGGGAGGTGGAGACCAGCGGGGGAGGGGGGAGGTCTTGACCCCGTCGAACGGTACTCTCCTCGTACCGATCAGACGCTTGGAAGTGGAGATACGGACCCCGATAGGGTTTTTCTTTCGGGAGGCTAGGGGGGGGGGGGCTTAGCGGATGGCAAAAATGTCTTCCTCTGGTCACCCCCTTTCGAACGACACCCCCCCCCCCCCGATCCCATGCGCCCCTTAGCCCTAGAGGAGATAGAAGCCCAAGGTCGTGCGAACAAACACACAGACAAACAAGCGTTTACAGGATTTAAATAGAATCCCCGTACTGCCTGTTTAAAAATATTCGTTTTCATTGCCATGAAGGAAGGCGATTAATTGACATTTATTCATGGTAATAGATAGTATTTAAACTAAGTTACTCATAAATATTAAAGAGAAACGATATATCTTACCTGTATCTGTAACAGAGCTTATTTACACATGCATAAAAGTTATGACGTGGCAGCGAAAAACAATCAAAGCTTCACAAGTGACACAAAAATGGCGATTTCAGCGACTCTATAGTATTGTTTAACGAACGGCCGATAGGAGAGCCAGTAGTGTCCGGTTGATGCTGCCACCTAGCGGAAACGGAAAAATTAAGACATTCGTCATCTTGCCCCGGTCTCCCCTATGTGCGTCTTAAAAGTACGTATCTACTATGTCGAATTTCACGTTTTACGTCACAACAGTTTAAAAAAAAAAAAAAAAAAAAAAAAAAAAAAAACGTAATTTAGAATGTTCTTAGAACATTTTTGGTTCTATATGTCTGATTCTTACACAACTTAACCATTCGTCTATGTTTGTTATCCTCAACTGCCACTATTTTAGATCTGGTTCTTTTCGCCAGGGGCCACTGTTGCATAGTGTACATTTATTCTTTATTGAATATCTCAGATTCTATGGGTCCGTTCCTCACACGTCTTGGTCCCCCCCCCCCCCTAAACACTACCATTTTTGTTCTAGTTCTCATCATTTCTCTTCTTTCTGACTCTTCTGGAATATTTGTAAAATAAATATACTGTGACGTCTATAGGACTATTGTTATTATACTATCAAGTAATACGAACGCCAGTTTTGTAACATTATCAAAATATGAGGTAATCATACTTAAATAAGATAAAATAAAGACTTTTTATTATTCGTTTTCCATAAAATAATTTCGTTCTTGAAAAAAATTAACTGTCTTATAAAAAGCATGTAAAAAACAATTATTGGATTTTAAAAAATAAGTTGAAAGATAGCAAAAATAATCTAGAACTTCTATTTAGAGATGCTGCAAGGGATAACGCGATAACAATAGATGCGATAACAACTGACTGTTATTGGGAAAGGATATCGGATAAATGATTTTCTTTATTTTTATTTCTTCAATATATTGAAAAATGATAATTGAAAGAACCTCATCTTTTGTCTTCTTTTAAAAAGTTTTCTTTTCTTTCTAATCCTTGGCTTTTTCTTGAAAATTTAATATATATTTTATTTGGACATAAAAGTTTATTTAAAGTGAAATGGTAATGGACCTGATAAACTGTTGCTGAAACAGGAGAAATATTTTTTCTGAAATTTCTCTATGAAATATTGGAACATATTTTTGACGTATAATGATCTTTCAACAATACATTTTTTAATTTTTAATTTTGAAAATTTTAATGTCAAAGACATGTATTCTAAGAATGATACAATTTCATAATATTATGAGATAAAAATATTTATGAGGACCAACAGATTTCATATCCAGCTATCAAAAGCAGACATATGCTAAGTAATGCATTCACCAACGTACAATTGGGATGAAACTTTTTTATTTTCAATTGTAATGTTTCTGCATAATCTTATCATACACCCAGTTATGAAACAATTGTATTTAAAGAAACTAGTATGTTGCGATTCTCATTTTTTTTTCTGCATTGTGTATAAAAAAAAAATCTGCATATTTTTATTGCATAAGTAGATAATTAATTTTCTCTAAAATCTGCTTTTTTATTTAGTATTTTTGAAACGCATAAACACATGCATTGAATTTTTTCAGTATAAAAAATACAAAGTTCTTAAAATATCTTATTCCAGAGCATTTATATTATTTCTAAGCATTGAAAGTAAATTTTCAAGTACCAAAACAATTTTCAATGTACCCATACTTCACAATCCTGCATTTCCTAGAAAATAGGCACACATTAAAAAAAAAAAAAAAAAAAAAAACATATTCGTAATGAACTCAAAGTAAAAATCGTAACAAATGAAGGACGATTTATTGGAAAGCTTCTCAAATGTTGTTAGATTTTCAAAATTTAGATGAAAGCAAATTCCAATACTAAAAGTCATAAAGTAAAAAATATATATATATCTAGCATTTAAGTTATTTCTAGATACTAAAAATAAATTTCCAAGCATCAAAATTAATTTTATTCTACCTATACTTCACAACTTTACATTAGAATATAAAATAGACACAAATGGATAAAGGTTTAGCATGTTCGTAATGAAATCAAAGCAAGAATCGTAGCAACTGAAAGGCAATTCTTTAGAAAGCTTCTCAAATCTTGTCCGATTTTCGGACAACTTGGTGAAAAAAAATTCGAATAATAAAGGCAGAGTTGCCAAGTCTCCGGATTTTTGTACACCAGTAATTTTTTAGAGAAAAATGTTGTTCTTTCAAATCACAGAATGCTATAATTAAATAAAACAACATTTTCTGTATTAAAATACTGGTATCCAAAAAGCCGGAGACTTGGCAGGTCTGATAAAGGTCATAAGATTCACAAATTTATGTTCTTTATTTAGAAATAAACCCGTCGGACGATTTTTCAGTAAATGTATACAGTTCTTGCGGCATGGGTAGCTAACATATCTTCGAACCGATAACTCAATCTCAAACACCGTTTGGATTTTATGGCTTTTACTCACAGGCATATGCATAAATTATCCTAAAAACACAAAAATGGACGTTGGAAGCTAACAACGTGAGGAAATACGAACACATACACATATGTATGCACATACATACAAAATAAAAATCCAAAATCAGATTGAGGAGACCTAAGGTACCAGTATTTCCATAATCGTTTCTTTTAAAACCATGATTACAATACGAGCAGAAAAAATTCGATTTTAGTGTGTATACACATTGAAATCTTTTCAGAAAAAAGAGAAAAAAAAATACTTGGCTCCGAAGCATTTAAGTATATTTCCAATATCAAAAACTCCTTTCACAAACCAACATTGTCCAGAAAATAGACACACAAGGAAAAAGCTTTAACACGTTCATAATGAAATCAAACTGAGGATCGCAGAAACTGGAGGGCAATTCTTTGGAGAGCTTACCAAATCTTGTTATATTTTCAACTGGATGAAAAGAATGTCAAATAACTAGTTTATAAAGTCAAATCTCTAGTTTCTTTATTTAGACACAAAAAGAAATCCATCAATTATAATGCTTGAATTCTTTGAATTTACTCATTGTATTATATAAAAAAGTTCTCTTTTTCATTTGTCTCTTTAAAAAGCATAATCGTACATATTGAAATCTTTTTCATAGAAAACAGAAAAAAATACCTGCCTCCGAAGCATTAAAGTATATTTCCAATATCAAAAACTCCTTTCACAAACCAACATTGCCCAGAAAATAGACACACATGGAGAAAGATTTAACACGTTCGTAATGAAATGAAACTGAGAATAGCAGACACTGGAGGGCGATTCTTTGGAAATCTTATTAAATCTTGGCAGATTTTCCGACAGTTGGATGAAAAGAAAGTCAAATAACTAGTTCATAAAGTCAAACCTCCAGCTTCTTTATTTAGACACAACAGGAAATCCATGAATTATAATGCTTGAATTCTTTGAATTTACTCATTGTATTATTAAAAAGAATCCTCTTTTTCATTTATCTCTTTAATAAGCATAATAGTAAACGTTGAAATCTTTTTCATAGAAAACAGAAAAAAAATACCTGGCTCCGAATCATTTAAGTATATTTCCAATATCAAAAACTCCTTTCACAAACCAACATTGCCCAGAAAATAAACACACATGGAGATAGATTTAACACGTTCGTAATGAAATGAAACCGAGAATAGCAGACACTGGAGGGCGATTCTTTGGAAATCTTATTAAATCTTGGCAGATTTTCCGACAGTTGGATGAAAAGAAAGTCAAATAACTAGTTCATAAAGTCAAACCTCCAGCTTCTTTATTTAGACACAACAGGAAATCCATGAATTATAATGCTTGAATTCTTTGAATTTACTCATTGTATTATTAAAAAGAATCCTCTTTTTCATTTATCTCTTTAATAAGCATAATAGTAAACGTTGAAATCTTTTTCATAGAAAACAGAAAAAGAAACCTGGCTCCAAATCATTTAAGTATATTTCCAATATCAAACACTCCTTTCACAAACCAACATTGCCCAGAAAATAGACACACATGGAGAAAGATTTAACACGTTCGTAATGAAATGAAACCGAGAATAGCAGACACTGGAGGGCGATTCTTTGGAAATCTTATTAAATCTTGGCAGATTTTCCGATAGTTGGATGAAAAGAAAGTCAAATAACTAGTTCATAAAGTCAAACCTCCAGCTTCTTTATTTAGACACAACAGTAAATCCATGAATTATAATGCTTGAATTCTTTGAATTTACTCATTGTATTATTAAAAAGAATCCTCTTTTTCATTTATCTCTTTAATAAGCATAATAGTAAAGGTTGAAATCTTTTTCATAGAAAACAGAAAAAAAAAACCTGGCTCCGAATCATTTAAGTATATTTCCAATATCAAACACTCCTTTCACAAACCAACATTGCCCAGAAAATAGACACACATGGAGAAAGATTTAACACGTTCGTAATGAAATGAAACCGAGAATAGCAGACACTGGAGGGCGATTCTTTGGAAATCTTATTAAATCTTGGCAGATTTTCCGACAGTTGGATGAAAAGAAAGTCAAATAACTAGTTCATAAAGTCAAACCTCCAGCTTCTTTATTTAGACACAACAGTAAATCCATGAATTATAATGCTTGAATTCTTTGAATTTACTCATTGTATTATTAAAAAGAATCCTCTTTTTCATTTATCTCTTTAATAAGCATAATAGTAAACGTTGAAATCTTTTTCATAGAAAACAGAAAAAAAATACCTGGCTCCGAATCATTTAAGTATATTTCCAATATCAAACACTCCTTTCACAAACCAACATTGCCCAGAAAATAGACACACATGGAGAAAGATTTAACACGTTCGTAATGAAATGAAACCGAGAATAGCAGAAACTGGAGGGAGATTCTTTGGAGAGCTTACCAAATCTTGCCAGATTTTTTGATAATTGGAGAAAAAGAAAGTAGTATAAGTACTAATGTGCAGTTCAAGTTCAGAAAATGTATAATATTAAGGTGTGAAGATTTTAAAAGATAATATTAAAATGAACTTTTATTTATTAAGCGAAATACAATCTCATACAGCACGAAAAAAAAAAATCATTAATAAAAATACAAAAGTTTTATACAAATATGCATATCTTCACTACTATTTTGTTTCTAATTGAAAATTATCTTATAAATTGAATAATGTGTCCAGTTTAACTTAATAGTAATTATTATTTATAATGAGATTAAAATTTTGACCATAATATCATATTATTATTTCTGTTGTCAACATCCCTTTTTCTATGAATTTACGAAAAACACAACAACGAATGACGTATTATTCGAAAGGGTTTTGAAGCGGTTTATCACATAGTACAGTCACATTTCGTTAAAACATATTTTTTTGATCAACAATTGCTGTTAATTAAAAATTAAATCTGCATTGTTTTCATTAATGAAATGAAAGGTTTTCCTCAAATTATTGTTGCCACAAAAATAAAATACCGCATTATATGATGCTCAGCGATGATTATAAAAAAATAAATAGTACGAAAATGATAAAGTACGATTTCTCCGCACGGGTTTATTTTATATTTATGGTTAAAAAGCGAAAGTGAGAAGTTTAGAATAAAAAGACACCATCAATCGATCGAAACAGTGGTATTTCACGTGTAGAATAAAAAGTATGCTTTTTTATATTAGGTTAAATTGTATTTTAAATGCATTCAATTTATTTTTCTTTGTTCCGTGTTTTTCAAGAAGCGGATGATGTAATCTTCTAATGCAGTTAAAATGCGATTGTTAATTTATTCCCCTCGCGCATGCCGTTTGATCTTCAGTCATTTTTTACTGTCACTTTTGCTGGGATAAATATGATGATATTCTGGCTTAGCTAATGTTATTTGCAGGAATTTTGATCTTTAATTTTTCTTTATAAGTTTAATCCTGCATCTAAAAAAGGTTAGATATTGTTAAAAAAATATTAGACTACAGTGCGAAATCCTCGCACGAGTCCACTGGCCAATTGAATATTTTTACTTAAATTTTTCACATTATACAAAACTCTGCACAATACAGATTTTAAAGCAGAATAAAATTTATAATGGGAAATTTATGTATGTTAAAATATACATAAAGAAATCTATAATATGGCAAGACAGCAGTATCTCTCGTTAAAAAATAATTTGAAACTAGTGGGTAAGTGTGATTGAAGGTAGCACAAAGGGTTTCGTTTAATATTCCTTTCAAAACATTTTATCCTTTCTTTAATAAACCCAAATAAATTTCATTAAAAAAAAAAAAAAAAAAAAAAAGTCATGTTTTTTATAAAGTAAAAATTTACCGATCTATTTTTCTCGTTTTTTCGAATATCTGAACCGGTCCGATTACGGGCGAAGATTACTATTATACTATGTCATAATAATATTTGTCATGTGAACTAAATGCGATATTAAAAAAAAAATCAATTTCAAAATTAAACATGTTGTATAGAGACGTTCAAACTGTTAAAATATGCCAATATTTCCGTAATCGGGTTTTAATCATGATTCAATACGTTCCTCAAACATATATATTTACTATTCTCTATTACTCATATTGATACTCTCTTTGTATTATTCTCAATCATTTGAAAAAATTGTTATGACGTCAGATTAATTTTCTTTTTAATTCTCTAATGACGTCATATTAAGCTGCTTTCTGTATTTACACATACTCATACTCCTTGTATTATTGTGAAATGTTTGAAAATTTCCGTTTTATTACCAATATGACGTCATATTATGTTTTTTTTTTTTTCATTTGTTGAAACTTTTTATTTCATTTTCATTTTTCAATAGAAGATTAATTATTGTACAAAGAATTTTATTGTGGATTTTTAATTGTTGGCAACTGCTATAACGAAAAATGTTTAAATTTAATAGGAAAAGGCTGTTAGATTTTTGGTTTTTTATCTCTATATATTAAAATAAAACGATGTTTTCAAATTTTATTATTCTGAGCTTCATAGCAGATATTCAGCTATACGTACACAAAATTTCATGCCTGTAAGTTATATAGTTTCTGAGAACCGGCTATGTGACGGACAGACAACGAAGCGGGAGTAATAGGGTTTCGTGAGATGAACGAAACCATAAAAAGAAAAAAAATAGTAGTTTCTAGAAATCAATGTGTAGTGTGCTAGTAGAAGAAGGGCAATGTGTAAAATCTGCACCTAATGTGCCGTGGTTCACAACCCTAGTATTAAAAATATTCTCTTTTTCATTTAGTCTCTTTCAAAGTACAATCGCATGTATTGAAATCTTTTCATAAAAATGGGGAAAACAATCCGACTTCGTAGCATTTAAGTATCCCAAAACCAAATGTCTTTCGACAAACTAGTATTGTTTAAAAAATAGACACACATGGAAAAATATTTAACATGTTCTTAATGAAATCAAAGCAAGAATAGCAGAAAATGAAAGGCGATTCTTGCGATAGCTTCTCAAATATTGTTATATTTTCAGACAATAGGGTGAAAAGAAAGTCAATTAGAAATATCAAAGGTTATAAAATTATAATTATTTTCTTAATATCAATATCTGACAATAAAATAATAAAATTTCTCCTCGAAGTCTCATTTATTTTTACTTTCTTTTATCTATAATAGAAGAAAATATTGTAATCAAAATTTTGTTAGACTTCCGTTTTTCGACGGATTTACACGTTTTAGGGCTCAGAGACATCGAAAAACATGTTTATACAAAATGTCTGTCTGTCCGTTTGTCCGTGTGTTTGTGATCATTGTATCATCGAAAAGTATATGGAGTTATGCATAGAATTGAAACAAACTTGTTAAAATAAGTTTGTAACTATGGCCAGCAATAGTCAGTATTGAATTTGGAGATATTCCGCCGGAATGGGGCGCTGTAATAGCGTTTTTTGTCCCATTTTCATTATTGTACCATCGAAAAGTGTATGGAGTTATGCATAAAATGAAGAAAATTTCATTTATAGACTTGTGACTATGGCCAGCAGGTCCTTTTTCAATTTGGAGATATTCCGTTGGAAGGGGACACTCTAATAGCGATTTTTGTGCTATTTGCAATATGAGTGTGTACATTTAAAAGTGTATACAGTTATGCATAGAATTAAACCAAATTTTATGTGTACGTTTTTGATTATTGCTTGCAGATCCCAACTGAATTTGGGGCTTTTCTGATGGTAGGCGGCGCTGTGTTAGCGATTTTTGTGCGACTTTCTCGATTTTTCGTAGTTTTGTTGTAAATCGGCTACTCCTGCAGCGAAGGTAACCCACTGCTTCGGGAGTAGCTAACGTACAAATAACAAAAAGCATTTATTGGTGCTGTGATAGCGAATTTTGAATTATTAATTGTGTGAGATATAAGAAAGTTTTGGGATTGGCACATACGACTAGTTTTAATATAAAAAATAAAATAAAATAATAAACATTCCCTCTTGAGTTCTCATTTATTTTTTGATTTAAAAATTTTCATTTATAGATTCTACAATTTCAACCTTTGGCATAAAGCGGTAAATGAACTTTTAAAAAATTTGTTTTTGTTATTACTAGTGTAACAAACTACATCTACTAGTTCCATAACTTTTATGATGTTTCTAGTTCTTCAAATTAAATGTTTAAACGTTCGTAATATAATCTTTTTACAGTTTCAACTTCTAAAAGATTTTAGTCATAAATGCTTTTCAGAATTTACGAGTCAGGTTTCTATGACAAGCTCAAATCCAGCTCAGAATATATTTTACAAAACATATATGTATAAATATATTTCATGCTGGGATTTACGATCGGTAATATTTTACGAAGGAGAACGTGAGTGGAATAAATTTTATTTTAAGAAATTTTCATTTTTAATTCGATATTTCCAAATACTCTAAAAAAATAGAATTATAAAAGGACTTAATTAAAACTTCCACAAATTCTTATATAAAACTTTCAGCATGCAGGATTTTCAAATTAAATAATGCGTTTTATATACAGCGTGTACCAGAACTTATGATGAGAACTGTAAGGGGTGAATTGGATATTTCTAAGTCGGAATTTACGGTTTACTGCAAAACATTTAATTTTTAATTTTCTTGGACCTATTAAACTAACACGCCTAAATGTATATAAGTACCCTTTTTTAATTATTTGTAGTAAACGTGATCTTATTAAAAGGTTGGCCCATAGTTGCAAAATTGTACACATTTTTGATACCACTTTTATCAATGGAAATTATCACATTATTTAAACGTGAAATTTCTGTGATTAAATGACAAATATTTCTGTTCTGAAAAAGTGGTAACAAAAAGTGTAAAAGTTGATAGCTATGGATAGAGCTAATGGAAGTTAGATATGTTGGGCGTACCTTTTTATTAAATTTTTGTTTAACATTAGCTAGATTTGACCATATTGCTATAGGAGGGGTGCCATGAGAAAACTTTTGAAAAGATAGTGACCTGAACTATCGTTGTAGTACAAGGAAAATCCTGGAAACCTTGCATAACCACCCAGCCCAGACCGCGCTGGTTTCGAACCCGCGAACATCAGTCCTAGCTCATGACTTTCTGTCCGGCATGCGGAACAATGGGCTGTGCGGGCCCCAAATTCTTTTAAAGGAAATTGGTTTGAGAGACATTTTTATTTAACAGCATAATCTTTTTTTTCTTTTTAAAGATTATCTCAATAATCGGGATTTTTGCATATATGGATTACGTCAAGAATACATTAGAAAGGATAGCTGGAGTTTCACTGTATGCATTAATTTCTTTTAAAATCCGACCATAAAATTACTTTACCTTGTTTGAAAACCGGAACATGTCTATAAAAAGTCTATAAAAGTTTATTAATTCTGGTATAGTTTGTAAATTTTAAAAGGGAAATTTTTTATCTGAAGCTCCTGTGTCCTTAAAAAAATAATTTTGAGTTAGCTGTTACTTGCTCATTACTTTAGAAACTTACAATATTTCATCTCTTTTCAAATATTTTATAAATACAATTGAATGAACGAGCAAATGTTTAAAAAAAAAGTAATATATTTTTTTTAATCACAAACGACCGTAGAAAGTTTTTGTTACAATTCGTTTTCCTTAGCAGAAAAATGTTTTATCTTTATCCGAACAGATAGGTTAGTAAAATATTAAAATTACGTAATAAGACAAACTAACCCCTTTTCAAGTCTTTAATTTTCTCGTATATATCCTGATGATAAAAGAATGTTTTGGCAAAATATTTGCAAGATGTGGAAAATTTTCTCATGCATTATGCACCATAGCTTAGTAGAACATCTAAGAGAAGAATTTTACTGCGTCCCTTGATGGGTTAAAGTGAATTAATTAACTTTAAGTGTACTTAACACACGAGTTTATTCCCCAGATAAACATGAAATTTATGCTCATTAACTTAAATGGCTAGTTTCTTTTTTAATGACTCACATAAATTCATCATCTTCACATTTACTTAATGACGTCATTCTTTTCTTGAGATTAAAATGTTAGAGACAGTTTGCAAAAGTTTGTTAAGCTCAACGAAAGTAAAACACGATATAAATATTCAATTCAAAATTATCTTGCACTGTGAAATCTATACTAATAAAAGAAAGTTTCGCTCTGTGTGTGTGTTTGTCTCTTTGTCTGTTTGTCTGCGATGGCTAGTAAAATCTGGCCCACCTAGAAGTCTGAAAATTTAGGTGTGGATAGTCCATGGTCTGGCCATGTGCACCTGATTCTTAGAATTTTAATATTTTGATAATTATCCAACATATTAATTATTATCTCATTAAACATCGTATCGAAAATGCCATCTTTTAAATCAAAACGGCTAAAGAAAAGAACAGTTGTTCTGGATTTGTAAGCGGAAATGAACGAATTCGAAATTATTTTACTAATTAGCGAATTTTAAGAAAATTAATTAAGATATCAATTTGAAAATTTCTGAGCATATGTAAAAAAAAAAAAAAAATCTGCATCCGACTATGCAATTTTTGAAAAATTCGGCCGGTAATTTTTCTTAATTTATGCAAAAAACTGCCAAAAATCTGCCGGCGCCAGTGAAAAAAATTCAAGAAAGTTTCAGACAGGGATCTGCTTTCATTAAAAACAGAACTACAAAGAGATCTGTTTCTCTGGCCGATCCCTCCATTTAGTGTTAGAAAAGTAATTTCTGATCTATAAACATTTTATCATTTTATCATGAGTCAACCTAATTATCCTCCAATAAAATAAATAAGTGACTGCAACGAGGTGGTGAAATTGAACACGTGTGCCGGCAAAAGTATTTTTCTACATCTGTGAAATACTCGTTAAAGAACTGGTGAATCTACTTCCTAATAACAGTAAATAGCGGCACGCTATTTGTACTTTGTTATATATAGCTACAATAACCAGACCAGACATTGCCGCCGCTGTGAAAATTTTAAGTCGTAGAAACGAAAAACCCAGAGAAAAGGCTTGGAACGCAGTAAAGCGGGTTATTAAATACTTAAAAACAACACAAGAACTAAAATTAATTATTAGTAAAGAAAATGAGCCAATTCTAACAACATATGCTGACTCTGACTGGGCAAGGTATAAAAATGACCGTAAATCTACAACGAGCAATTTATGTAAATTAGGAAATACAGCAATTTCCTGGTCAACTAAGAAACAAAATTCAGTTGCATTATCATCCGCTGAGGCTGAATATATCTCAGCAGCAACTTCAGCACAAGAGACAGTTTGGATAATCAATCTTCTAAAGGTTCTTGATCTACAACAAAATTTGCCAATAATTCTATTCGAAGATAATCAAGCCTGTATCAATATGGTTAAAAATTATAAACATCATTCAAAAACCAAACATATTGACATCAAATACAACAGTATAAAAGATCTTAAGGAAAAGGGAATAATTGATCTACAACATTGCCCAACCAAAATTATGACAGCCGACATCCTCACGAAGCCCCTTCCCAAACCTGACTTTACAAAACACAGGATTAGTTTAAACCTCAAGAATATTTATACTTCAGAAATCAAGCAGGGGTGTTAGAAAAGTAATTTCTGATCTATAAACATTTTATCATTTTATCATGCGTCAACCTAATTATCCTCCGATAAAATAAATAAGTGACTGCAACGAGGTGATGAAATTGAACACGTGTGCCGGCAAAAGTATTTTTCTACATCTGTGAAATACTCGTTAAAGAACTGGTGACTTTATGTGAACTCTAAAGTTCAAGGCTCAGTGACGTCATACTTGACTATGATGTTTCTCATCTTAGAACTAAATAAAAACAGTCTCTATCTAGCTCTCTTTGATTAAAGAACTGCGGAAAAATTCTCTGATGATTAATTGTTCTAATTAAACTAATAATAGTTTAATGTAAATTTAATAATTCTTTTTTCTTTTCTTTATTAAATAGTGTGCTTTAATTCATTTGTGTTTTAATCAGTTAGTGAAATACTGGTATTTGTGGATATATCAAATCATAAAAAATGGATTACGCGACGCTCCGATATACATTGGATTAATGATGTTCGCCGTGGACTTAACAGGTATGAGAACTTTCATTACCCATACTAACTGTTATAAAAATAAAAGATTTATCTAACATTTATGAGAAGCCCCAATTGCCGTAGTTCACAATTTCTAAAATTTAGTTTGCGAAAATGAAAGGAATTAATTGCCAATTTTTACTAATGAACAAAAATTTAGATAACTAATTAAGATATAGATTTGAAATTGAGGATGGGAAGGGGCGTCATCTGCCGGCTATTTTAGCGTAGCGTCTTAGTTATGTTCCTAATTATCAGAAAAATGTATTTTTTTTATGTTCATGTTAATGTAGGTGAAGATGGTTTTCTTGAACAAATTATTCGTTATATTTGCGGGTATGGGGAGGAAGGAATTAACGCCTTACTCTGAGATTGTTATTATCTCGGGCCCGGGCAACGCCGGGCGGATTAGCTAGTTATAAATAAACAATACCGGGATAACTCTGTAAAATTTTATTGAAGTGCATCAAGCCAAAGGTGAGCGTAACTGTATATCCACTCCAATCTGTCAATCAAATGACCACGATTTATCGGCAATGGCTCGACCAATTACAATGTAATTTGCCTCAAACATATATCTTAGTAGACAGGCATAATAATGTGCCAAGTTTTTTTAATTTTGATCTATAGTTTGTGTAATTAAAAGTTAAAGTTCTAATGCTACATACTGTGTCTCTGGTATATGCCATAAGTATTCAGCGATCAGAGGGTCTTACACTTGACATAATTTGTAGAAAAGAATCCTCATTAGGACTAAAATTTATGGGCTGATCACATGTAAGAAAGTTGACTGATCTGTTATTTGACTGGTGTCTTTCATTATTGATCGTTTGCTGAAAATTAATTGGTGCTCAGATTTACTTAACGATTTCATTCTTTTCTTGAGATTAAAATGTTAGAGACAGTTTAAAAAAGTATGTTAAACCCAACGAAAGTGAAACACGATATAAATATTCAATTCAAGGTTATCTTGCACTATGAAAATATAAATAAACAATATCGGGAAAACTCTGTAAAATTTATTGAAGTGCATCGAGCCGAAGGCAAGCGTAACTTCCTGTATATCCATTTAATCTGACAGTGAAATGAACACGATTTCTCGGCAATGGCTGGACCAATTACAATGTAATTTACCACAAACATAGATCTTAGAAAAACATGCATAATAACGTGGTCTGATTTTTGAAATTTGATATGTGGCTTTAGTAACTAAAAGTCAAAGCTTTAATGCTACAAACTATGTCTGTTCCTGTTTTCTGGTACTTACCACAAGTATTCCACGATCAGAGGGACTTACACTTGATAAAGTAGTTATGGAATTTTGTAGAAACGAATACCCATTTAGACACATTTGATGGCCGATCATGTGTAAGGAAAGAGAAAACTGCCTGGTGTGTTATTTGAATCGTGTTCTTCAATTTGATCATTTGCAGAAACTTAAATGGTTAAAGTTCCGAAATCGGGTTTACTTTCACGATTCAACAAGTACGAGCGATGACGAGCGATGATACGAACAGACAAATACGAGCGATGTTGACAACAATGTGGATTTAAGTGTATGAGAGCTTCTATATAACGAACATTTAAATTACATAAACATGGTTTATATACTGCTATACAAATAGCAGTTATATAAACATGTAGTCAAATGATTAAATTCAAGTATAAATGTTTGTTGCACACACCTACATACACACAAACAAATAAAATAATATAATATAAAATAAAAACAGTTTATAATAATGAAATAAAATTCGCTGATTGGCTGTAAACCCGAAAAACGGAATTTTCCCAATTAACTTGAAGAAATGTTTGATTCCAAAGCGCGTAAAGCTACAGCGTATTTTAAATTTACAATAAATCCTGTACGATCCTTTGAAATAAAGCTTCACGAATTTCAATCCGTCGAAAGCTTGAGTGGTATTTTATTTTTCTACCTTCTTTTATACTGTATTTTCATTTGAATTAGGAATTCTCTTAAAAGTTACTTTCAGCTATGGTACGGTAAGCTCTCTCAATTTTACACACACAAGCTAACCTGTTGCGTTTCATTTACGAATCTTTAATTCAGACTAGTTTTCACAGTATTTGTACTGTACTGGGTGCCGGATACAATAAAATAACGACTTAACAGACAAAGCTAGAATTAGGGAAAAAGTGTCTACATATAATTAAACTACTATGCGATAATGAGAGAGGCAGCTGTGTCTCCTAGCGTCAAAATTTGAAATTAATCGAAAACTGTGAGAGATAGCTAAAAAAAAAAAAGAGACAATTTCAAAATTATAGAGCGTTTTCGACTTAGTATTATACATGTAAATTAAGTATGCTTTATTTGTACACCATCTGCAGCGATGCATGCATATGCATTCAAATGTATGGGCATTATTTCTGATAGTGGACACATTGAATATATTTAATTTGATTCTGTTACAAAAATAAATTTCAACCTTGTTTACATGTCTTACTTTTATTAGTTTATGCGTATATGCCTGATGATGTCACTCGTCTGCACGCGATTATGACGTATTTAAGCAGGTGATTAGATTAAAAAAAAATTCAGGTCTTCTAAAAAAGTTGCTTTGCTTGTAAGACATAATTTAAAACGAAATCGAAGATTCTCTACACTTTTGTAATTGCCTTTTCCGCGCTATCTTTCATAGTTTTTGATATAGGGTCGATAACTTCTAAATTTCGCCACTAGGAGGGCTGCAGTTACTATCATAAGATAGCGCATAGTCGTTTAACTATACGTAGACAACTGTTCCACAACTCTAGCATTATCTGTTCAAACGCTATTTAAGTGCACGCGGATTTTACTTCGCACCTTTTAATTAAGAATATCAAATCATTAAACCGATTAAGAATAACCAAGTCCATGTTTAAGTTTTTAATTTTCTCGCATATTACGAGATGATAAAATAATACTTTAACAAAAAATCTACAATTTTTAAAGCTGTCTACAACTTTTCTATTATGTACCAAAGCTTGACAGAATATCAAGAAAAGATTTTTACCGCATCCCCTTTAGGGATTAAAGTGAATTAATTAACTATAAGTGTACCTCTTAGCACACACGTTTATTCCCCCTAAAAACGTAAAACTTACACTCATTAAATAAAATGACTAGTTACTTTGATAATGACTCACATTAATACATCATTCTGATATTTATTTATTTTATTTTAATATGCTAAATTCTTGTTGGAAAGAATACACAAAAGTATGTTAACCCATCGAAAGTAAAACATGGTATAAAAAAATTAACAAAACATAAATAAAGTAAAGAAAAAAGGAAAACATGATATAATTTGAGGTTTCGGATATCTCTGAAACATTTTTCATTGTTACACTAATGATGATGCATTTATTGCTACGCAAAGTATTTAATATCAACAACGATAATCACCAAAGAATTATTGTTATTATATGCGCGATAAAAATTCTTAGAATATCAATTAAATATCATTATCTCTAAAGATAATAAGAAAGTATAGGAAAACTGCCTCTTGGCACTCCTTAGTTATCCGTCAAAGCAGTAAAATTAATAAATACCTTTTTATTTTCAAAGATATATTATGCTTCTTACTGAAGCATCAATAAAATCTGCAGTTCAGACCAATATTTATGTCTTAATTGGCAATCCTTGTAATTTTTCTTTCACCGTGCATAATCGGGTTGCTGTTCTTGTCTTTTTTACATGACTAGGGAGCTAAGCCCCCTACGAGCTACGCTCGCCGCCCCCCGTTCATCACCTCAGGCTCTAAAAACACGTTATTTTTCCGTTTCAAAAATATTACGGATGATTTACTTATAATTAAACGACCAATGACGATCTTCTGTAATGGAATTGCCATTAATTTCCGTTTGATTGCGAAATTTTTTGGTTTTTTTTTTGCCAAATCAACTGAAATCCCAAAATTTTATACCCATGTTAGAAGAATTTTTTTAAATAAGACATTTTAAATCTATTGTTTTAAATATGATGTAATTTCTACCAATGTGTTATTTCTCGTTTTAATATTCACGTATAAATATATTTTTTAATTGAAAGAAAATATTATTTGCGCTGTTTTAAAATTTGGCAATAATGGGTAAAAAATTACTTTTTTCAAAATATGAAATAAATTTCTCGTGTAAATATATTTTTAATGAAAAAGGTTTTTGGAATTTTTTTCATTTGTGCTTTTATGACGCAATTTCCCCCCCATTTAAGTTTTTAAAGTTTTTTTTAATTTTTAATATTTACGTGTAATTATAGTTTTCAATTGTAAAATGTTTGGAAATATTATTTACACTTTTTTAAAATCTGACAACAATATAAAAAAAAATGACCTTTTCGAAATAAAACTAATAGGCGCCGTCGGCGCCCTCACGGCGCCGAGCGAGCCCACTCCTCATCGTGCCCAAATCCTGAAGGATTTTTAACGCAGACCATGGCTTTGTCTCACCAGGTCGCTACGATCGATTTAGAGGGTTCGCATTCCAGCGACGCCTCCTCATCTTTTGCCCCAGAGTCGACGACAGAGGTCGTTACGATTCGGCGGAAGTTCCCACCATCAAAGGATACTTCCCCACGTGACACCTGATGAACCGTAGAGACTGTCGAACGGCTTCATCGCCGAACACCCATAAGGGAGTCGGGTCATCCACCTGATGTTCGGCATCCCTACGGTCCTTGCTTTCCCGCGGAGTCGGATCATGAAATGTATGGAAGAACAAGCCACTTGTCTCATCTTCCGCGGGCGACCTTTTCGAAATATGAAATAAATCTTTATTGAAATAACAAAATTTTCAATTAAAAAAGAAAAAAAAAACTGAAAAAATTAGTCAAATAATAATAATAATAAACGATTGCATACTACACATTGCAAGCTCATAAAGTACGCGCCTACGAAAGAGGGTTAAATTGTTATGCATAGTTTGCATCCTAGAAAAGTTTTTTAACGGAACTATATTGACTTACTTCAACATTTAATATCGTTTAAATTAATTCTTCGATTTAAAAACTACATATGTCATCATGTGTATCGATCATTTTTTCTATAAAACCACTAATTTTCATATTTTTATATGCAATAGTTTTCTTAATGTAAGCCGAGAAAAATCTCCAGTCAGAAAAAAATTCATTAACGGCTGCGACAGCAGCAGCTTTTGTTTTTTTCTCTTTTTTATGGAATAGACAGATCACATGAATGCTTCAATGAAATATTGAAAAGATTCGAAGATAACGTGTTTTTGAAACTTTATTTCATCAATACATAAAACGATTTCTTTTTAAAATCGGAAAAGCAAGAAGAAGCGAATAGCGAATCTTGCTGCACAAAGCAATTAAATAGCAAGTTTAAGAGACTAGCAATAAAAGGAATGATTAGAATTTTGCTAAAGGTTCTATGAATGGATTTTAAAAATAAAAATAGTTTTTCGATGCAGCCAGAAAAAAAATAACAAGTTGAAAATACTAGCAATTGAACTAATGATTAGAATTTTGCTAGAGGTTCTATGGAAGGATTTAAAAATGTAAAAAGCTTCTGGCTCTACAAAGAAACTAAATTATAAGTTGAAGATAGTAGCAATGATTCGAATGATTAGAACTTGCCTAGAAGTTTCTATGAAAGTATTTAGAAACTAAATAGCTTCTTATTGCACCGAAAAACTAAATGACAAGTGAAATTACTAGCAGTGAAACAAACAATTAGAATTTTGCTAGAAGTTCTATAAAAATATTTAAAAATGGAAATAGCTTCTGTTTTCACAAAGAAACTAAATAGCAAATTGAAAATACTTTCAATAGAACAAATTATTAGAATTTTGAATGATTAGAATTTCTATAAAATAATTTAAAAATGAAAATAACTGCTGCATTCACAAATAAACTAAATGACAAGTTGAAGAGGCTATCGATGATTCGACTGATTAGAATTTGGCTAGAGCTTTTATGAAAGGATTTAAAAATAAAGTTGCTTCTGAATGCACGAGGAAACTGAATGACAAGTTAAAAAGTCGAGAAATTGAACTAATGAATTAGAATTTTGCTAGAGTTTCTAATTAGATTTAAAAATGAAAATAGCTTCTGGATGCACAAAGAAACTAAATGACAAGTTGAAGATATTTCAAATCGTTCGAATGATTAGAATTTCGTTACATGTTTTAAAAATGAAAACAGCTTGCGTATGTTTTTGGGTTTTGTTTTTCGTAAACATTTGTCTTTCACTATGTGTAAAGTGAATTTAAACGTAAATTGAATAAACTCTTTCTAGTGACGATAATTGAGTATGATTCGACAGTGAAAAAAAATTCCATTGCCTCTTTAAAATACATATCCAATACTTAAATATATTTAAATTTATGCTTATTCAAGCATTAATGCTAAGCAAAGCTTGACATTATTTTATAAATTTTAAAAAATATATATAAATTGAATAAATTAAGATGCGAACAAATTATGGATGTTTAAAAAATGTAACATTTAGTTAAAATGAAATTACTTATTTTCTTTTATCTTAAAAAAAAGATGCATTAAATAAGTTTTAAAGTTTAAATTTTAAATTATCGTGAAAGTGTTTAAGAAGAAGATTGTGCATTGTCGATAAGTTACATAAATTACTTCTCATTAATTAAAATAAAAAAAAATATATACAAATTAATTTTATTTACTACTCATAAAATTTACTTTATAAACATTAAAAATTAACTACAGTGATAACTATCTGTGACAAATGTATCTATGTTGTAGGAACGTTTTTAGTCATTAAGAAATCTCATGTTTTTCTATACATTTCTGGTAAAACCGCATTGTGATACTGTCTATACTTGTCGAGTTATTGAATTTTTGAGGTTTTGGTTACTTTTGGATAACTGTTTTATAGTAGCATTTATATTATTTTTTTTAAAATTTAACAGTCAAAAATGTAATTATTAATATGTTTTAAGGGTGTCAATTCAATGAAAACAATTGACCGTGGTACATTCGCTCACAATTAATTGCGGCGACAATCCACTGCGTCGTCAATTTATCGTGAGAGCAATTCGTCCTGACGTCAATTCGTCGTTGCGCGAATTCTTAGTTGCGTCAATTTTCTAGCGGAATGGATTCATCGTAGCAATAATGTTTTTAAAGGCTGTAATGATCATTTATTAATTTGTTATATATATATATATATATATATATATATATATATATATATACTTTTATTTATTTATTTTTAATTTAGGAATGCGTTATCGTTATCATCATATTTATTATAGAGTTAATATGCAGACAGTCCCCAGCACAGTTATAAACGGAAAGGTTTTATTTCTTTTAACTATTGACGACAAATAGTCTTTAAAAATTCCTGATATTTTTATGATTTTATGAAGATTTGAACTGTGGAACCTGTCAGTTGTTTACCACCAAGTTTTGACCGGCATTATCTAGTTGATTAATATGCTTTAAAGATAATTATAGTGACTACAATTTCCTTAATGGTTTAAATAAAATTTCATAGTCGATATTTCTAAGAAACAAAAAAACAAAAAAACACCAATGTTTTCAAAAATATTATGTAATTTTATCGTGTCTATGGGACAACGAGGATGGGGGTGGGAAGTTGAATTCCCCTGTAATAAGTGAGGAAGCATCTATTAATATACCTTTATTTAACAGAAAAACATTGTAGCTGAAAATTTATACCCCCACTCCCCTCCCCACGAAAAAAAATAGGATACGGGCTTGATTTTTTAATCTTTTTTATTATTTAATGTCAGTCGCTTAAAAAATTATATTATACTTAAGTTATTTAAGTTAATTATCATAAGTTGATTATCATAATCCGTGATATCCAAAAAAAATTATCGGATCCATAATTTATCATTATATTTGAGCGAAAGACAATAGATAAGGGGAAAATCACGGTTATAGTAAGAAGTAATAGTTAATTAAACGCATCAAGCTGTAATAAAATTACGCGATTTACACTTGCAGTAACATATCTGAAAAAACCTTTAAAACAAAACTGTTATATAATAAATTGCAATAATGAAATAATCAGTTTAATCACAATTACAAACAGCTTTTTATATTTACATTATCTCAATACCTTTTTATATACTTAGGCAGGAAAGGAGAGATGGTTTTTCCTTTCAAATCCTTTCATGCATATGCTCATGCCAACGTCTTGCTCTAATTCTAAACTTTCATGTTCTTAATCGGGAACTTCACAAAAATCCTACATAAAAAAACTTTCTCTCCATTTCAATAACTGATATCTTAAACTAAAGCATTAGAAGGCGAAATATATATATTTAAAAATAACGAAAAATATAGCTGAATCTGAAATATAGGCCAATTCCAGATCCAGTATTTAAGTTAATTTAATGTTTGAGTGGGACAGATCGGTCCGGCAGAGCCAGATCGTGGAACTTTAACGTCCCACCCGGGATGTTCCCCGGCACACGGGGATTTGTTAAGGTGACTCCAGCAGTCCGACGGAGAGAGCACACGCCAGAGGCCTCCAACACAGCACTTGCTCATCCCTCAGAGAAGAACGCCCCCCGATGAGCAGAACGCCCACCCAGGGGCCAAAGCATGAATGGGACCGAAACATACCAGACAAACTGCAGCACCAGCCGGCCAGCACCACCACCATTTATTTAAAAAATATAATTAGTGGTGGTACAAACTACGCCAAGAGGCTGGTCCTGCCGGACAAAGTCCCGCGCGACAGATGGCTGGCACTAGTACTAAATGTGAAAGAAAATAAACAATACATGGGTCTGTCGCTGTGACTAGCGTCACCTCGCGACAGGCAGCGACAGACAAGGTGCGGCTGCACCAACTGTATAGTCCGCATAATGCTGGGTGTGGGGAGAATTGCGGTACGACTGCACCAATTATACAGTTCGTAGATGTTGACACACTGGTTCTGGTGATGGGGCACTGGGTTGTTTGAGATTGGAGGTGACAAGGATGTACTGTCAGTTGCAGCTCAGGAATGTCTGTGGGTACAGGGATGGTCTGAAGTGTGATGGGAGTAGCTGGGTATGTGAGGAGGCGGGTTGAAGTAGGGGAACCAGGAGTTCCCCCAGCAGTCATGACTTGAAGTTGGAGAGGGCAAGAGTCCTCTATGCGATGGGTGTGTGTGTATATCGCGAGCGCTACTTCTGTGTGTGTGCGGTGAATGTACATATTGTGCTTGTTGTGACTGGTGTGTGTGCTGTGTCTGGTTACTTTTTGGTGGTGATGATGCTTTTTTTGATTTTTCTGTTCTGAATTCTGTTTCTAATTTGTTTCTGATGTGTGTGTACCTTTACCTGTATGTAGTGCAAGATGGGTCTGACGCCTGGTGGTGTGTGTCATAGTTTGTCTTCCATGTTCTATTGTTGATGGTGCAGTTTACATTACACAGTTGGGGTGCTTATTGCAGGCAGGGTCTTCATGCTCTTCTCCGCGGTTAACACAGAGAGGGACTTCATGATATCCGAAAATTATTATCATTATATTTACAATCATCGCTTTTAAAAACATTACTGCTAAGATGAACTCACGCCGCGATAAACTGATAACGTCATAAATTGCAGCCCCAATGAATCGACAGAGTGATGAATTTGAGTGATAAATTTTCCGCGGTGAATTATGCAAGACAAATTGTCGCAGAACCTGTTTCAAGTTTAAAGTTATAGAGCGTGTACCTAATACCCAGTTCAGATTGGATATTTAAGATACCTTAGACCACCGAACTCACTGAGGGAGTTCCACAAACTCACTCAGTGAGTTTGAACTTTCTATTGCTAGATACAGCCAGTACCACTTACTTTGATTAGCTCTGGAGGCTAGCTGTTACCCAATGGCTTTTGAGGCTGCTTTTAACTTATGCTCTTGCGTACATTCTATGTTTGTTGTTTGTTCAGATCTCAGGTGATGTTCAGTGAGTTATCTTAGATGAGTTTTGCGGTGTGAACAGGTATTCAATTCCGGGAGGGTACCACCTCAAAAATGGCGGTCTAAGATATCTTAAATGTCCGGTGCGAACAGGCCTTTATGCATTTTAACGTTTGTAAAGAATGCCCCATAGCGCACGTGCACGCACACACGCGCGTGCACGCTCGCACGCAGACATTTTCTCTCTGAAAATATAAAAAAGCTTGAGGAAAAATAAAAGTTTTTCTTTAAATCTTTCAGGAGCAAGTAGTTGCATTTCCGTAATGTTGAATTCACACCACAATTTTCCAAAAATGTTATTAAAGAATAAAGAAATGCAATTTTGTAGCTTTTTTTCACTAAAGATATAGAAATAAAATTTTGGAAAAAAAATTCTGGAACAAATCTTGATTGGAATTAAGTGGTATAAAACATATTCCACCCCCTTTAAAGGGGTTAAATCTCTTTATTGGAAAGTTAATAAATTTGTTTTATTTTAAAAAGTGAAAATCATGATAGAAAAGGATAAAAAAAATTAGATAGGAAGTTGCTATCAGTAGAACAAAAAAGTCCTTTGAAGTATAGTGAAAGAGTATGAAACTAAAATAACATTTTATGGCACGTGTTTTAATTATAATGTAAATATTTGCTACATTTATTTTTAAAGCAGATCGCAGCAACCAACTGATTTTTTTTCTTGCATTGAATGTTACTTCGTGTAAATAAATAAATAAAGTGGAAATATTTTCACAGTCAAAAATAGTTATAGCAATACATTTACTCGGTAAATTTAAATTCATGTTTACCAGAGCATGAATGCTTGAGTGCTGTTCTTAAAAATATCTAATGATGTGCTCGTATTTTGTTAACTTATACCAAATTTATACATAAGAGAATTGAAACTACGAATATTTCAAAGATTTAACAACTATTTAAAAGCATATATATATTCACCGACTCTTGTCCTTAAATCAACGCGAAGATTTCTCTATTAATTTTTAAGAAACTGTATTTTAAGTTATTGCAAGTGAATTAAAAATTAATGTTTTAAATTACGTTAATACGTTGTTAAAAATATTTTTGCGAAACATAAACTGTAGAAATATGAGCTTGAACTTTATTATAAATGTTACTAAATTAAATTAATTCCTTTCATGAATTCTTAAAAATAAACTTTGTATCTAAGCATGTTCATTTAATTTCTTTACTTTAAAATTATACATTACTTACACCTGAGATACCACAATTAACTTTTCAGTATGTGATGGAATAACATTTAAAATTCGCCTTGTATATTTAGATATTTAGAAAGAATAATATTTAAATGAATATGCATTACGCAATATAATTTAAATGGAATTTTTACTTTATAATTAGTGCAAACATCATGTAATGGTAACATCAATAGTTGGGTTGCCATTCATTTCACATTGAAGAGGCTTGTTACGGCACCCCCCCCCCCCTCTCATTAATGCGTCAGCGGACTGATCTTCTCCTGGTCCTCCGGGAAAGCTATTCCCATTGATACCGGGTTCATTGCACGACGTTTCCGGTAAGTGAGGTAATGGTTTAGTTCTGATGTAGGAGGCTGGGAAACCGGTATTGCGACTTCGACGGGCGCGTGTGTGTGGGAGGGTCACCTAGAGACTTTGTGATATGCGAGAACCACTTGAGCCCACAGTCTAAGCGAGTACGTGCCTATGCGTATACATGGAGGATTTTCCAGGACCTTTGAGACTCGCAAGGGAATCCTACTTTGTCTCATCCACTGGTGACGGGCTAGTAACTACTTTTCATAGGTTTTGATGCCCGAAAGCGCTAGTAAAGCAACGTCGTGTCGGCGAACTTCAGGAAAAGGTCTCATGCCAGGCGCGGCGTCCCTATGGGGCGTAACGGTTACTCGAGACCTTTCGCAGGGAGTAGGCACGGTCTCCGATCCATAAGGTAATGGTTCAGTTTCGATGTAGGAGGCTGGGAAACCGGTCTTGCGACTTCGACGGGCGCTTGTGCGTGGGAGGGTTACCTAGAGACTTTGTGATATGCGAGCAAGCACTTGAGCCCACAGTCTAAGCGAGTACGTGCCTATTCGTATACATGGAGGATTTTCCAGGATGCAACGGTTCTTCCCTCTATCCTATGGGAATTAACTGTTGCGACGACCATGCGTCATTTTTAGGTTTTGGGGAGCTGAAAGAGTGATGTGCAAGAGGCGGTGCTCTTTCCCTGCCGTAGATCGCTCTAGAACTCACCTGGTATTACTTGTTAAAAGTTCTTGAGAACTTGGGTACGGCGTTTTGGAAAGCCTTGCGGTCCGCTTGATTTTATCGCGTTTCATATAGAAAATATTTCTGATGATACAAATTTGCATATTTATTTTTTTTATATACAGGGTCATTTAAATTTTTGTCATGAGTTTGGAATTTCATACGTTTTCTCTAAGATTAAATATCGAATAAATTTACTTCCTTGTTATTGTATTTTCTTATTTCTATTTATTCTCTTTTACATTTATTCCGTTCATGGATATTGATTTAATTTATGTATTCCTGTCAAAGAATATTGTTTAAAGTGATTATGTTTTTGCGGAAATTCGTTAATTAACAAGTCACTCACACACGACTTTGAGGTAATTAAAGTAATCAAAAAACAACATGCAACATTATGCTTTTATTCCAAAACAATTCACATTTTGAAAAAAAAAAAAGATATATGCTATTTAAAAAGGAAATTAAAAGGTGGTAAAGCATAAAAGTTGAAAAATAAATCATAAAAAATCGAAATATATGTTTAACTGTCATAAATTTATTACATTTTTATTTCACAGTGCCACATTTTTAACAGCTGTAGATCTACCAACAATGTCAAAATGTTTATCATACCCCGCAGACTCTCAAAGATTAAACGCTTATTTATTAAGCAATAGAGTTGCTTTTTGCTTTCAATCGCGAAAGCAATCTGTTATTTATGTAAAAAGTACCTCAATTATGGATAAAAATTTTCATATAGATTGTGGTGTTGTAATCCATATATTTAAAGCTGTTTGGTAATTCTGTCAAATCTATTCCATCGAAATTCGATCGAATACGCATGCGTCAAAAAATCACCGGCCAATGAGGTGAGGGTCTATGACTGTCTCTACAAACGTGTTTGGGATCGTATCATCTGTTGTTTTTTTCTGTTGTCACGTTGCGTTAAACCTAGGAAGATATTTATCTAGAACTCACTGTGGAGTGTTTAGAAGGTATTTATTTTATTTATTTATTTTATTTATTGTAATTTGTATGAATACTTAGATGTCCATTTCGGATTTACTGTTTAAAAATGAATTTAGGCTCATAAGTTGGCGAAATCCCGATGGAAATTTTCTTTTTAGATCTCTATCATTTTGTTTATATAGTACAGAAAATAATTATTCAAACGTGTAGAACACGTAATACAAAATTGGACCACTTATGGTCTGTTTATTATCGGGAATGAATCTTATGGTGTTCCGATTGATAATGAATTCGATTATGTAAATATAATGTCAAAAGACAGTACGCACGGTAGTAATATTTTTATTATTATGTGTTCGAAAAAAGCAGAATCTGAGCATCTGAATATAAGTTATAAAATAAACAGAAATATATTATCTCTATTCGATTTAAAAGTTTTGTCATTATATAACTGGCCTATTTTATTTGTAAAGAGTATGTATGCATTATATTGTTTGTATGTATACAAATCTTTAGAATGTTTTGATTTGCAAACTCTTAATATTTGAATAATGTTTACATTATATTTGTTTGTATGTATACAAACAATATATGTATACAAAGAAGTATATATGCAAACAATGTATATAATGTATCATGTAACAATATTAATATTTACATTGTATTGTTTGTATATATACAAATCTTGAATGTTTTAAATGGGCAAATTTGTAATGTTTTTTTATGTTATTTTTTTTAAATGTCAAAAAAAGATAAATTTTCAAACTTGGTATAAAAAACTTGAGTACTTCTCTATTATCCCATCGACCACTTTTCATAACAAAATACTATCGCCAAACTGTATGATTAAATGCCAAAATTGCAGTCCCATTTACTTGATGTCGAAAACATTATAGGTGTTTTTTTATGTCATCAAGTGGTTTTTAATTCAACATTTGCGTGTATTTTTCATTATGTTTATTTGATTTATTAGTTATTTCATTAATTAAAATAACAATTGTATCCTTAAATTCTTATATTTTATTTATTTATTTTGATATTCCAATGACAACGTTCTCCCATTTATTTGGCGATAGTTTTTTTTTTTATGAAAAGTGGTTGATGAGATAATAGAGAAGTACCAAAACTTAATTACGTATATGAGTATATTCTTTGACAGTATTAATCATTACTCGATATTTTAAAACTGCATCATATTTGTAGAATTATATTAATTTAAACAATGCTTCTATTGAAGTGTGAAGAACCATATACCTCTATGAAGAACCATATATTTACATAATTGTCTTCATTAGCAATCGGAACACCATAAGATTCATCCCCGATAATAAACGGACTATAAGTGGTCCAATTTTGTATTACGTGTTCTACGATATTTTTACATACATTTAAATAATCATTTTCTGTACTATATAAACAAAATGATACAGATCTAAAAAGACAATTTCCATCGGGATTGATTTCGCGAACGTTAAAAGAGCCTAAATTCATTTTTAAACAGTAAATCCGAAATGGACACCTAAGTATTCATACAAATTAGAATAAATGAAATAAATAAATACCTTCTAAACACTCCACAGTGAGTTCTATATAAATACCTTCCTAGGTTTAACGCAAAGTGCAAAAAAAAACAACAGGAGATGATCCCAAACACGTTTCTAGAGACCGTAATAGACCTTCACCTCATTGGCCGGTCCTACCGGAAGATTTTTTTTATGCATGCGTATTGGGTCGAATATTGTTGAAACATTTGACAAAATAAGCAAACTGTTTCCACCTAGGTATTTATACACAATACAACAAATAAAATAAATGCCTTCAAAACCCTTTTGATCATCACATCAGCGTGCAAGACAATTTTTTTACCGGAAACCGTTTGATGAATTTCATTATTTTTCCGTTATCGATTGACAAATTTTACGATTTTACCGCTAACGATTGCTGAATTTCACAATTTATCGACTATTGATTAACGAATTTCATGATTTTTTCCATGAACATTTGTCGAATTGCACAAAAAAAATTAAGAATATCGTCAAATTGTCTTGGGTAAAAAAATTTTGAATATTGTCAAATGCCATCGAGAAAAAAGTCTCTTTGTCAAATGATTTTGAAGAAAAAATCGGGAAATTCACAAAATGGTTTCGGAAAAAACTTCACCAAATGGTTTCAAAATTCTTTGAGTGACAGCGGGAAAAAAAATTTCATTTTACATTCAATCATCGCAATTGGCGAGTGTGACTAAGTTTAGCCAGTGGTGGCAATAACATCAATCACCAATTTCCAGTATTACTCGCCGATTGGTGAATGTTAATTTTGTCTTATATCACAAACTGTATTTACATATACTACTAGATATAATGATTATGAACCATGATTTTTCTGTTATTGGGCGAGATTCATGTTTTTTCAGCAATTCTTTGACGAAATTAGTGTTTTTTCAGCGATCCTTTGAAGAATTTCGCATTTTTCTCACGATCCTTAACGAAATTCGCATTTTCCAGCAATTCTTTGATAAAATACATTTTATTCCGCAATTTTTAGACGAAATTTAGTAAAAAAGCGTGATCTTTTGGTGAAATTTCCTTTTTTGCGATTCTTTGACAAAATTTGCTTATCTTTCGCGATCCTTTTGCATAATTACGTTTTTTCTGTGGTCTTTTAACAAAAGTCATGTTTTCCCATTATCCTTTGATAAAGTAGTGTTTTTTCCTCAATCATTTGACAAAATCTGTTATTTTCCCCCCGCGAAGATTGGTTAGATGTTTTTAGTCTGCAGGTGCCCTAAAAAGTCTGTGACGCCCGTTGCTGCATCGCACACATTCTTCCATGGGGCATCGAACGAAGTAAATTCAACCTAAAGAATCATTGTTTCATTCCTGACATTTCTCGAAAGAAACAACGTTCAACTCATTGACTGAATTGTAAAGGGCGAAATGTGTCAATTAGCAGAAAGTGCGCAATTTGTTCGTTCATGGAAAAAATCTTGAAATTCGTTAACCGATAGTCGATAAAATTCGAAATTCGTCAATCGATAGCGGAAGTGCAAAATTCATTAATCTACACAGTGGAAAAATCGCAAAATTCATCAACTGGTTTCGGGAGAAAAATTTTTCGAATATCGTCGAATTTCTTCGAGAAAAAAATTCACAATCTGCCAATTTCGGGGATGAAATTTACCAAATGGTTTCAAAATTTGTCGCGCGACAGCAGAGAAAAAAAATCTTTTTCCATTCAATCATCGCAATTGGTGAGTGTGACTATTATGTTTGACCAGTGGTGGCAATAAAGTCCATTGCCAAATTTTCAGTATTACTCGCTGTTTGGCAAGTGCTAATTTTGTCCTATACTTCAAAACCCTTTTGATCATCACATCAGTGTGCAGGACAATTTTTTTTACGGGAGACCATTTGATGAATTTCGTGATTTTTCCGTTATCGATTGACCAATTTTACTGCTATCGATTGTTGAATTTTATAATTTATCAACTATTGATTAGCGAATTTCCTGATTTTTTCCATGAACGTTTGACGAATTACGCAAAAAAAATAAGAATATCATTAAATTGTCTTGGGTAAAAAAAAATTTAATATTGTCAAATGCCTTCGAGAAAAAGGTTGCAAGTTGAAACGGCTGTGACTTCTTTTTCATGTTATGCATCTCCGGTGTCCATCCCTCCCCCCCCCCCAAGTGGGACACTTTTCTAAATTTTGCACATACCCCTCATGTGATATATCGGTGGAAAAGTCTTTGACCACTTATTCATGTTATGCATCTCCGGGGTCCATCCCGCCCCATTGTTGGAAAGGTCTGTGACTGCTTAATCATATTATGCATCTCCGGTGTCCATCTCCTCACTTTGCCCCCCCCCCCCAAAGGGTACTTTCTAAATTTTGCACATTACCCTCATGTTATATATCATTGGAAAGGTCTGTGACCACTTAATCATTTTATGCATCTCCAATGTCCATCTCCCCACTTTGCCCCCCCCCAAGGGATACTTTTCTAAATTTTGTTGACACCCCTCATGTCATATATTGTTGGAAAGGTCTGTAACTGCTTAATCATATTATGCATCTCCAATGTCCATCTCCCCACTTTGCCCCCCCCACCCCCCTAAGGGATACTTTTCAAAATTTTGTTGACACCCCTCATGTCATACATTGTTGGAAAGGTCTGTGACTGCTTAATCATATTATGCATCTCCGGTGTCCATCTCCTCACTTTGCCCCCCCCCCCCCCCCCAAAGGGTACTTTCTAAATTTTGCACATTACCCTCATGTTATATATCATTGGAAAGGTCTGTGACCACTTAATCATTTTATGCATCTCCAATGTCCATCTCCCCACTTTGCCCCCCCACCCCCCTAAGGGATACTTTTCTAAATTTTGTTGACACCCCTCATGTCATATATCATTGGAAAGGTCTGTGACCACTTAATCATATTATGCATCTCCGATGCCCATCTCCCCACTTTCCCCCCCCCCCCTAAGGGATACTTTTCTAAATTTTGTTGACACCCCTCATGTCATATATCATTGGAAAGGTCTGTGACCACTTAATCATATTATGCATCTCCGATGCCCATCTCCCCACTTTCCCCCCCCCCCAAGGGATACTTTTCTAAATTTTGTTGACACCCCTCATGTCATATATTGTTGGAAAGGTCTGTAACTGCTTAATCATATTATGCATCTCTGATGTCCATCTCCCCACTTTGCCCCCCTCCCTCCCCCAAAGGGTACTTTCTAAATTTTGCACACAACCCTCATGTTATATATCATTGGAAAGGTCTGTGACCACTTAATCATATTATGCATCTCCAATGTCCATCTCCCCACTTTGCCCCCCCACCCCCCTAAGGGATACTTTTCTAAATTTTGTTGACACCCCTCATGTCATATCATTGAAAGGTCTGTGACCACTTAATCATATTATGCATCTCCGATGCCCATCTCCCCACTTCCCCCCCCCCGAAGGGGTACTTTCTAAATTTTGCACATTACCCTCATGTTATATATCATTGGAAAGGTCTGTGACCACTTAATCATTTTATGCATCTCCAATGTCCATCTCCCCACTTTGCCCCCCCCCCAAGAGATACTTTTTTAAATTTTGTTGACACCCCTTATGTCATATATTGTTGGAAAGGTCTGTAACTGCTTAATCATATTATGCATCTCCCCACTTTGCCCCCCCCAAAAGGGTACTTTCTAAATTTTGCACATTACCCTCATGTTATATATCAGTGGAAAGGTCTGTAACTGCTTTATCATATTATGCATCTCCGATGTCCATCTCCCCACTTTGCCCCCACCAAAGGGTACTTTCTAAATTTTGCACATTACCCTCATGTTATATATCATTAGAAAGGTCTTTGACCACTTAATCATATTATGCATCTCCGATGTCCATCTCCCCACTTTGCCCCCCCTCCCGTACTTTCTAAATTTTGCACACAACCCTCATGTTATATATCATTGGAAAGGTCTGTGACCACTTAATCATATTATGCATCTCCGGTGTCCATCTCCTCACTTTGCCCCCCCCCCCCAAGGGGTACTTTCTAAATTTTGCACACAACCTCATGTTATATATCATTGGAAAGGTCTGTCACCACTTAATCATATTATGCATCTCCCGTGTCCATCCCCCCACTTTGACCCCCCAAGGGTGTACTTTTCTAAATTTTGCATACACCCCTCATGTGATTTATCGATGGAAAAGTCTGTGACCACTTAATCATATTATGCTCCCCACTATGAAATTTGTCAAGTTAAAGCAACTATAAATTTTACTTTTATGGTATTATCAAGTTGTTTGCCGTCAAATTTTGACGGGTTCCATCTAGTTTAGGATTATAGAAGTTTCAAAATTTTACAGGGATATACTCCAATAGGGGGCAAAAATTTCCTTGCAGAGATATTTTTAACTATAGATTTAGATATTGCAAAATTTAAGGGATTCATATAAGAAAAGTATAACTGATTGATACCGGGATTTTTTATTGTCTTCTGTCTTTTCTGTCATAATCAAGGTACTTTAAAAATAGGGAGTGGATGGGTGGGATGGCACAGGGAGAATATTTTGATTAATTAGTTACATAGCTTCTTCTTTGATTTTATGTGAATGATGTCACAGTCAAGCTGTAGTCTCCAATAAAAATGAACTATTAACAACTTTTACACCGACTTAAAAATATTTACTAAATTTAAGTGAAATCAGGTTTCTGAAAGAGTGTACGGTACAATGATTTTAAACTTATGAATCTGCGGACGGTAAAGTCTGTGGAAATTACGCCATTTTGTGTAATTGCAATAAAATACTAATAGTTTCTGAATGAAAACTGGCGCAGGATTTAAAATATATTGACACTTTCACCAGGTACAGTTTTTCCTATCGACTAATACTTGTTTACATAAAAAAAAAAATATTTCACATTATGAATAATGTACAAATACGAATTCCTTTTTATTTAAAACATAGTAAAACATTATAGTAAAACTTTTAAATTTTACATACGAAAAAAACAAAAAAAAAAAAACAGCGCATTATCTGCTCAGAATGACATGAGTTTTAGGTGCAAAAATATAGTGAGCGGGTCGTAATTTTTATTGGCTTACCATTTTCTAAACTTTTTACGACATTTTTTACGGTATGATGGCAGTAGGAAAGACAAAATTGTATTAGAAAATTGAAAAAAAAAAGATTTGTATAAAAATAAACTATAATAAGTAATTGCAAAAAGGGATAAAGAGTGGTCAGAGAAATTTGTAAAATAGCCAGTAGTTTTACACGGGTTCTAAAACATATGTACAACTAGTTTCGTTAAAATCTGTCAAAAATTGTAGATTTCAATAAAGAACATACTCTTTCACACACACACTGATTTATATATCTGTAGATTACTTAATGTGAAAAAAGCAGACTTTTAACATTAAGTATAGGACACGATTTTGTCAGATTTTTTTCCTTACCTGAACTATGAATTCTATAGATACGCATAAGAGCTCCACTGTACCAACTGACGTAGAATATGTGTATATGAATGCAATAAATTGAAGATCAATCGTTTGAAATATAGTTTTTCTTTCTTAACAATTACTTAAAAAAAATAATTTTCCATTCAAAGAGTAAGATATTTTACAACATTTTACAAAATGACGGGAAAAAAGAATCAATTCATCGTCATATAAATCGGGTTAAAACTACAAACAATGACAAAAAAAATTAAGGAACTTTTTACATTCGATTGACATAAAATGTTCCGAATGTTTCTGAAATATTGCAATAAAATTTATTTATGTAATTTTAAATTTTCTGAATTCCTACATACATATATGTGTATACAATGTTTACTCTTATCTTTTCACTTTCCGGATTTTTCACGACGATGTGGATTTTCTGTTGAGCATTATTAACTATAAAAAATCTGTCTAAATGTAGTTCATGATAATCCTAATAGTAAATGCTTCTCTCCAAACTGTGAAGAAATGTCATAATTACATCAATGAAAGTAAAGAATTAGAAAGGAAAACACTTATATTCAACAACTGCTACAACTGTCTGTTGAGCTCAAAAAGCTCAGTCGAGCGCTAAAATGGTATTCACTATTAATCTGATTGGACTTCTGCTGCGATTAGATCCAATTAGTTTAATGGTGAATACCATTTGAGCTTTCGGCCAAGATTTCTGCACTTAATCAGCAGTTGAGGTTGATGGTGAGTACGAGCTGAAATGAAAACTTTAGTTCATTTGATGAATGCTGCACAAAATACTCATGATGTTATTTATACCAAAGAATATTAGACTTTTTAAGACTAAGTCTTTTCAGTACCTTTTTTTAGTTCAAATTGTGCAACAGTCTGTAATTTTGTGGACTGTTACGACACACTTGCTAAACATGTTGAAAATGTTTTATAAATTATTTTAAAACATTGTCAACAGAGTGAACTAACTCCCTGATAAGCAGAAAGTACACCATACATACACTATATTGCCAAAGGTGGTTAATTCCTCATGTATTTTTCTAGATAGTTAACAAAACGTCTAAAATCGCAAGTGACCGGTCACCTTTGGCAGTATAGTGTATACATTTTTACTCCTTATGCTGATAAATATTAAAACTTATATATAAGGGCGTACTCCGTGGGTCTAAAAAACTCCAGTATATATGCAGAAGTACTACTAAAAAGGTTAATAAAACAGGAGGTATACCAAGAGAGTTAGAGATTTTCGTTGGACCTATGAAATTCGTTGGTTGGACCTTGTGCAAAATTAATTTAACCTCTAAACGATATGACTATTTTTAAAGCAAATACTATTACTGTTCATCTTAGAAGAAATTAAAATTTTCTAGCTATAAACACACGAATTTTGCATCCTGATGATATGAGCCCACTGAATATCGTCTGGGTAGATCAGTGCTTTGAACATTTGTGCGTATATCCAAGGTCCCAGGTTCGAATCCTGGCCTAGATACTTTTCAATCTGTTGAAGAAAAATTATTCAACTTTCACCTCCACCTACAACGGATAAAAAAAATTTATTTTAAAGCTATATGAATCACTAAATTATGGGATTTTAAATACATTTATGGGACGATCTGTATAAACAATTATTCGCGATTATTGTTGTAGGATTTGAAGAGGATTCTTTATGTGGTTGTATTTTCCAACAAAATGCTTTACGCATTGAAAATACTAAAATTTCGCGGAGTTTGTGAAAGAAAAACATTAAAATATGTACTGAATTATAACCGTCCATCAAATTCATGTATTTGATATATTTTGTGGAACGCTGTAAATAAATATCAAACCCTAAAATGAAAATTTTCCAATGGCTGGGGTGAACTTACCTGACAAACATACTTGACATACCAGATTTTTATCCTCAAGTCCTCTCTAATTGTTTGTCTGCATGTAAGTACTCTGGCATTCGTTTAAGTGCTGCCATATTGTCATATTGTATCTTGCTGAGCATGTTTTGTGCTTGGTAGTTGGGGTCCATCAGAACTCTTTCTGTAACCGATGTCCACCAGCACACTTCCAAAGTCGGGTTCACCTCGATTATAGGCGTGGCATTCTGCGATGATTATTGTCGGTAGCACCCCCGTCAATAATCGTTGCGATTTCATGAAAAACACAGGGGTTAATAATTTTAATAATAAAATATTATTTGCGATCACCCAATTAACAGAAAATGCTCAAAATGGTCTGTTACTGTAGCAAATGATTATGTATGTCCTGTTCAACGTTTGTGTGCATTTGTGCAGGCACAGCACACATATTCGTAAAGATGTAAACGCTTCTGTGAAATATTAAAATGTTTTTTGCTTACAGCATACAGGGTTTTCAACCAAATTTAACACCACTTTCTGAAAACCTGACAAAGCACAGTAGAAATAGTATACTGAAATTAACAGATTGATATATTGAATATTTGATGAGCTACGGGTATTTGTATGAAATAAATTTTAACTGCGCATGCGCGAACTACACGAACGATTTTTTGTCATGATTTGGTAGTCAATTCTATAGAGCAACTCATATAAAAACCAGTCAAATATCGTGAAAACTCAGAAATATATCGGTGATACAGTGAGCCAATTGACAAATAGGGGGAAAATCCCTTATAATTCAGCTACTTTTAGATACTAATTCACTACATCGCTACTATCTTTCTGAATTTTCGGTATAATTGAATGAACATTTCATGTAAAGTGGTCTATAGAATTTGGTGTAGTTTCCGTATGCGCAGTTAAAATTTATTTCATACAAATACCCATATCTCATCAAATAATCAATATATTAATCTTTTAATTTCAGTATACTATTTTTACTATTCTTTGTCAAGATTTCGAAAAGCCGTGTTAAATTCGGATGAAAACTCTGCAGGCTATAAACAAAAACCATTTGAATTTTTCACAGAAACGTTAATATCTTCAAGAATATGCGTGTTATTCTTACACAAATGTATTCATATTTACTTTTAAAGTAACAGAATAAAACTGTACAGAGATTTAAATATTTTAAAGTCATTAAAATACATTTCCCTCAATAAATATCCATATACTGTAATATGTTCGATATCTTTTGGATGACCCTGTAAACGAATCATACACGCTACATCCTATGTCCTTTTACAATAGAGAGCTTATTATGTTAGACTACAGTAACATATTTTAATATCGTTTGCATATGATTATTTTGACAAAAAATAGGCCATATTGTATTTTTTTGTTCTATATAGTACGTATAGAAATCAACTACTTTAAATATATAAATCAAAAACTAATTAAAAATTTTGCATGAAACTTTAAAGGTTTAAACTACTCATAAAAACCAATAAAATGACACGAATGTTAAATGCGAATGGCACATTTTAATTTATATATCTTCGCAAAATATCACATTTTTGAAATGTGTCTTTTCAATGAGATACAATAAATAGACCCAAACATATTCCAGGCTTATTTTCAACACAAAAACATATTTATAGAATGATATTAAGAATTTTTGAGATTGCTACAATATACTATGTTTCTGTGAAAAACATTTACTCTTAACTATGTAAATAGAAAAGAATTTGAACATGAACTATATCAACCACTTACCTTAAAATATTATACAGCAAAAGTCGGAATTTTTTGTTTCATACTTAAATCTACAACATACTTCGGCGTATCAAATTGTAAGCTTATTGAAACATTAACCCTTAAGTGTAATGTTAAGTGTTTTTAACATTGATTAAATGTTACTAAATTTAATTCAATTACTGCTACAAAAATTACTTCAAGATAAGTACAAATATTGAAGATTTTCAAAATTTAACATTGCTTTAAAAATAAATTATCTGATTTATTTTATTTCAAACTGAAATTTCATTAATTAAATTAAAAATTTCGAATCAAAATCATCGCGTGTTATTTAAAAAAAGTAAAGTGTATTCATTTTACAAATAAATTTTTCGTTTAGAAGTTAAATACAGAAATCTGATTATGATTACAATTAATTGCTACAAAGATGCAAACATTTTATTTAGCAAGTCCTAAATGACTTGTTTAAAAATTTAAATGATTTTGCCTGTGTCAAAATTTTTGAATTTAGAATTTTTGAGAGAAGATTAAAATAGATGAATGGTTAATGTCTCTTTCGGAAGTTATTTAAAAGGACTGTTTAAACAAATTTCCTCACAAAATTATGAATAAATGAATTTTCACCTTTTTATCACGTCTTTCATACTTATTATTTGTTTTTTACAGCACAAGCAGTCACAAACATAAGCAGCATTTTGAATTTACAAATCTTTATTAATTCAAAAACATTCCTTTAATCTTTTATAATAGCATTTAAAGAATTTTTAAATCTAAATAATAGCATTTCAAATTTGCAATGAAAATTTGTCTAGACTTAAGAGCTTCGAATGAAAATTCTATTAAACAATGTATAAACGTAATTACATAAGTTTAAATTTGTATTTTCTAAGCTATTAAAACAGCAATACGTTCAATAAAATCTCTATATGAATCCGAGTAGTTACGAGGGTAGTTTGACAAGTTCTCGGCCTGACACAGAGATGGAATAAGTATGACCAAATGAGAATGATGTTTGTAAAGTATGATCCTTTAGATGACAGGCTGTCGAGTTTCAAACGCTTGAGTTTATTGGTTACTAGCGGCCCTCCCTCGCTTTGCTTCGGGTTAACCTTGAAAACCTTCATCTCTTTGTGTTGACCTTTTTAATGTGTACAATATAATTAGTACATTATTTTGATAAATCTTGCAGGGTTCAGCCTGCGTTTGCAATGTATAAGCGGAAAAAATGAAATTATTTACGACATCACATTAAAAACCTCAAAAATAACAGCATTTCTCCACTATTTAATGGATGTTATTATACATATAAACCTTCCTCTTGAATCACTCTATCTATTAAAAAAAACCGCATCAAAATCCGTTGCGTAGTTTTAAAGATTTAAGCGTACATAGGGATATAGGGACAGAAAAAGCGACTTAAACCTAAAAAATAACAGTATTTCTCCACTATTTAATGGATGTTATTATACATATAAACCTTCCTCTTGAATCACTCTATCTATTAAAAAAAACTGCATCAAAATCCGTTGCGTAGTTTTAAAGATTTAAGCGTACATAGGGATATAGGGACAGAAAAAGCGACTTTGTTTTATACTATGTTAAGATTATTACTAGGCGATAAATTAAAGTAAACAAGTTTTTATATTTTTTAAAAATGGAAAAAATTGAAGTTCGAGCTGTTATAAAATACTTTGTTAAGAAAGCTTTAGCCCCCACAGACATACAAAAAGAGTTACATTCCACCTTAAAGGATTCTTACCTTTCATATTCAACGATAAAAAAGTGGGTTGCTGAATTTAAACATGGTAGGAAATCAATTCACGATGATGAACGTTCAGGATGTCCAAAAACCTCTACGACCGACGAAATCGTCTAAAAAATTCACAGTGCTGTATTGAATGATCACCGATTGAAGATACACGAACTTTCTGACATTGCAAACAGCTCGATAGACCGTGGCCACTACATTTTACACGATATTTTGGGTATGAAAAAGCTTTCTGTTCGATGCGTGCCGCGTTTGTTGAACGTCGACGAAAAACGCCAAAGAATGAACATTTCTCAAGATTCTTCTGAAATGTAAAGTTGAAAAATAAAATGAAATATTTTCAAAAATCTTGTATTTTTTTTGTGAGGCCGAGAACTTTTCGAACCACCATCTTACAGGGCTGCACTAAAGAATTCGCGCACAAGAGTGTGTCTTAAATGTATTAAGTTGCAAGGGGACTACACTGAAAACTAATATGAAATTATGTCAAAAATCTTGTGCTTTCACTGTCAGGCCGAGAACTTATCAAACCACTCTCGTATAGTTAAAATAATTCAAAATCGCTTTTTAATACTTTCCAACATATTTGAAAAAAGTTTATGAATTCGCTTTGTCTGCCGTCTGTCCGTACTCTAACTCTCATCAATGTAGTCGGCTTGCCAGGAAATTTTTATGTGTTTAATGACTACTATAGAATGTTTGATACTGAAAATGAAGTGTATTGCATTTATAGCTCATTTACACAGAGAAGAAACATACAGAAGAATTACGTTACATAATAGTGTGTACTTACGTTACATTGTGTGTTTACGTTACATTATTGAGGTGGGATAAAACATGCTTTCTCAGGAGTATAGAATGTAACATTTATCGTTTGTTTAAAGGGACGCGCAAAATAATTCCGTTACATTATAATCTACACTACAACATGTTTTCTATAGATTAAGGAGTGCTTAGCATTTATCCGCATTTACAGAGACGCACAAAATAATTCAATTACAGGACGGACTATAATAGATTTCATTATATGAAAAAATGAAATTTCTTAAAGATATTCTGTTAGTTTTGGAAAGTGTTTCATAATTTGTGAGTAATGAGTGAATTTTCGTTCGTCTCTTTCATTAATATAAAGATTTTAAAATAATAGTAGTTTTTTTTACCTTAAAATTCCGTTTGCACATTTATATTGTGTAAACATACTGTTTTAAAAATATCTGTATGTCTTATACAGATATAAATGTCTTTTAATATTTTAACGAGTGTCTTAGACAGAAAAAAAATTGAGTTTAAAGAGCTTTTATTAATTATTTTTATCGAAAAGGAAAGACAAAGTACTTATATCAATGACAATAACTTTGATAAGTTTTTCCTCAAATGTTACAAATGGTTGATTTAAATTGCATCATAAAGATATCCAAAAATGACTATATAAGGAAATGGCGCCTCCAGTTTTCGGGGACGCAGTTCACGTTAAGAGTGTTACCCTCAGATTTCTAATTTAAAAAGTTACTGAATTTTTAAATTTAATAAATTTATGAAGTTTGAAAAAAAGGTAAAGCTTAGAAATTTATAAATTTTAAAGTTTTGAAATTGAAACACTTTTGTAATTTGCGCACGTTAATAGAGGAAGCTAGGTACACTCGTCATGAGTCACCAAACATTAAAAATAAAATGTGCTTGAAGATCAGAACAACCACATGCTTAATTTTTGCAAGTAATTTTGCCTCGAAAATAAGTAGTTACTATTCTCAGTTTTTAATACAGATACGTGCTTAAAATGTGCATATTTTCAGAAAAGACGAGTGCTATTTTTATCGTTATCAATTAAGGATTTGTGTAGCAACGTTGCTTCCATAATTTATGTAGATTATTTGCAATTCGTTTTCAAAAACAACTATGCATAGATCAAAATTAAGAAACTACGTAACGCGCATTTATCAAAACTGAGACCATGTTGAACAGATTTTGAGAAGAGGGTGTATCAAAAATGAATAGATGTCGAAACACTTTTAAGAAGAAAGTGTATCTCAAAAGTAAGAAGTGTGTGCTTTTGAAATATAAGTATGGAGGTATTCTGACAAGGGAATCACTTTTGGTGAAGCTCGCACATAGAATTGAGACTTGGTGTATTTTATAGTCCTATAGGCGGAAGTTATAGAAGCGATAAAATTTGTCTACAAAAATTTATTGATTTGATAGCAGCATAAGTTTCTGAAAAGGCAATTTTTGAGACCACTTATCGGACTATTAACATAGAAGTCTCTTTTACAAAAAGTACTTTAAAAGAAATCGTTTTTCAATGAAAAATTTAAGAGAAATATATATATATGCTCTTTATACATTTACCGCCTGCTTAAAAAATCTCCTAATTATTATGCAATTAATTATCAAACGTAAAAAAAACAGTGACCTGATTTAATTCAAAGATGTGCAATATGCAGTTACTGGATTAAGCCAGTGAAAATTTAAAGCACCATATTTGGCGACTTAACTCGCTTTTGGTGTGAAATTAATAATTAAAAATTCATTATTTTAAAATTAAATGTATACAAAAAAATTATATGATACGATTTTTGCAGTCAGATTTTATCGGTTCTCTAACTTTGGGCTATAGGGCTATAAAAGGTTTCAATGCTAGGTGCGAGCTTCAACAAAAGTTGTTCCCAGGTATACGTTGCGCTCGGAAATAAGCAATTATGGATCAATAATAAGAACCCCATTTTAACTGTGTAACAAATTGAGATTTTATTTAGGACTTCCGTAAAATTTAAACCCGCTGTAAATCGCAACATTAGTGGCAAAATTAAATGAATTTTAGCACCTCAAACTTAAAAACATAACTTTAGTAAATCACATCATTATTACCGCTGTTTCAAAATTTCACAAAAGAAAAATTTTAAACTTTTGTAACAAATATGAATTTTAAATTATATTTTATTGAAAATCGTTTCTTGGAAATTGTCAATGCAAATTTCATATCTGATATCATAGGAAGTATTAAAAATAGCAAAAAAATATTTAGCAATAAGTAAAAACTAAATGGAAATTTGTGAGTACTAATAATGAAACATAGAAGACATATAAGAAGTAGAATTTCATACTTTTTCCGATCAAAGGCTTCAAAAATGCGGATAGCTTTATCGCAGGTGTTTTTATTGCCCTACATGGTGAAAATTTTACCCGATTTATGTAAAAAACAGAAGAAAGGTCAAGATATACAGGTTAACTTCTTTTTATTCTGAATTATTTCGCTTAACTGACTAGCTACATTAAAAATATTTTCATGGTTAGAAGAAAAGAAAAAGACATAGAAAAATCGTAACTGGATAAAATTAAATTAAAGTTTTCTAGTTCAGGAATAATTGAAGCTGTCTTTAAAATTTTACTAAATATGTATTCTATTAATTGACTCTAAAGATCATGGAAGATTGGAACTACGGAGAATTAGTTTGAAAATTCAATTGCAATTTCCATTTTAATTGAATCGGAAAATATACTCAAATTTGTTTTTCCTTACATTAAATTTTCATCATTAAATTTTAAGAAGCTATGTTTAAAGTTGTTACGATTAAACAAAAAGTAAATATTTTTAATTATTTAAAAGTTTTGAAACAATCTCATTCAGAATCAAATTGCAGAAAATAAGTATTATGGTTATCAAATGCTACTAAATTGCGCGAAATTCCTTTGATGAATTCCTCCCAAGAATTCTTGAAATGAGATTCAAAGTTATCGGTAAAGTTCTTTGTTATCGGTACTTTAATGTCAAAGTTATGTTATTTATATCCAGTAATAATAATAAAGCGATTATTTTAAATTTACCTCGTAAATTTCTTTAGAAATACTCTTTATCTAAACGCATCATGATTCAATTATTCGATAAGCTTTATTTTATTCTTACCAAATTATTATTATGAATATCAACATCGCCGTAAATGTTTATAAAACTTAACAGTCTAAAAAAGATCTTTTGAAACATACTAACAGATATGAATTAAACAAATTCCGTTCAAGTTTTGTAATCAAAGCCCGAAATGAAAGCTTAAAATGCTCGAGAGAAAATGATTTTTATTAAAACCACATTATTTGAGATACTGCTTATGTAAATCTATTCTTTTCATCGTTTGAAGTATTAGAAGTAGCGAAAAAAATGCTTTTAGTTTCATACAGATTCAAAATGGTCGTGTAGCACAGTGATAAAACAAGGAATGGGAATAACACTTTTCATTCAACGATAATATTCTGAATTAAATAAGACTATTTCACGTGTACTCTCCTCTTTTACACTGCAAGGATATTGCTATAACATGCATTTATATAGGTAAAGAAATATCAAAATGAACAAAGTTAAATCTGTCCATTGAATGTATGTTACTCAGTGTAAAATAAAACTAGTAAATCTGCAGATCAGGAGCCTCAACGTCAGCTCAAGTCACTGTTTTTTAATCTCACTTTTCATATTATTTAGCATCTTACAATCCGCAATTTAATTTTTTTCTATTGCATACATATTTACAGGCATATACAATTCTTCGGAGGTTTCAGAAATTAGAAACGTTAAATTAAACACGGTTTATGCAATGATATTCTGAAATTCTTATGAACATCTTGTAACTTTTTAGATTAAAAAAAAAAAACTTGTATTAAAATAAATTCTTCATTTATGTCAATAGAATACAAAAATAATTTATTTTGCTAATAAATTATTGGAACAAAATAGTGCGTGTTGCTTTTATTATTTTTATCTTCTTTGAAATATCGTTGCTAGGCAACTGATAAATTAAAGAGAAAAGTAAAAAAAAATGCATTTTAAAATTTGTAAAAAACATGAAAATAAAAGTTTTATATTTCCGGAACAGATGCAAAAAAATTTCCAATCATTTAAACAATTAATATCTCAATTCTAATAAATGTATCGTCAATTTTTCAAAATTATTGGATATATTTAAAACCTCCATATCGAAAATCAACATCCATAATTTTACGTTGAAATCCATTATTCAAATATGCGATTTCCATTTCAGTTAAAAATGAAATTTGAAAATCGTCTGCAGTCCCATAGGAAAGCATTATGATTTAAAAAGAAATGTTCTCTATTTTTCGAACGAATGAACCAAATTTAACCAAAAACAATACAGCTAATTCCGGGTATCTCACCAACATACCCACCAAAAATCAACCTAATCGGATCATTTTTACGGCAGTTATCGCGGAACAGACAGACAGACAGACAAACAGACAGACAAACAGACAAACAGACAGACAGAAACCAAAAACTTTTCGGGTCTCAACAGTAAGCCTTCACTGACGTTTCGGCAAATATTCTTAGATTTCAAAAATAAAAGCATTGCAAAATATTTAATTAATAAATTCACATTTGATGAAGAATGAATAAAAATGATCATGATCATGTGAAGTATCTCATTTTTATCCTAAATCATGATCGCTACTATTAAATAATATCTAAATAGTGACCCTAATAAACTTGAACATGAACGAGTTCAAATTAAACATATTTTTACCATTTATCGGAATGTAATTTCGCCATTTTTTAAAAATAAAAATACAAAGACTAACCAGTTCTTAAAAATCATTATTTTTATAGTACATGTCTACCATAGGAGATTGTTTATACAAAAAATTGTACAGATGTACAACGAATTTATTTATTTATTTATTTTTACCGCTGACCAGGTCCTATACCTGTCTAGCTTAAAGCATTTGTATACATGGCCGCAGGGCGACATTCGTCTGATCGCCGCATGACGGTGATTACACTTGACTAGATCCACTTGATACCCCAAACCATAACTTTTTAAATTATGGTATGATTTGAACAGGGTCTAATTCTTCCCAAATTATTTATGGTTAATACTAAATATTCATACTATTTCTGCAACTCTTGGTGACCACTATTTATGAATAATAATAAAAAAGTTCGGCTTATTTGCAATTCAAACATTCCATCCCATGATTTGGGGGTGGGGGGGTGGAGAACAAATGAGAGAGATACAACTTAACTAACGAGAATCCTGAGTAACGTGGCTCTAAATCAAGGATGGGGAGTTTAAATTGTAAAATAAAAGCTGAAAATTTTTATTATTGTTCATAAATAGTGGTCATCAACAGTTCCAGAAATAATATTAATGTTTAGTTGGTAACCAAATGACTTGGGAAGAATGTGAAAAAAGGTCCTGTTCAAACGGACCATAATTAAGAAAGTTATGATTTGGGGGGAGGAGGGACAGCCGTCAAACGTGAGCGATATAAAATTGGCACCGCCGAAGTTGGGACAACCTCCGTTTTAACGAGTATGACCAGGATGAGTCCTGTGAGCTCTACGGTCGGTAGGGGAAACCTCCACTTGCGCATCACTCACATTACCCAAGCGATTGACGACATGGTCGCTGCGATATAGTATTCGACGGTGGAACCCGTGGCCTAACAAGTAAAGGTACTATAGTCTGCGGCGGCGATTTTCGATTTTTATAGATCATTCGATTCGTCTCATCGAGCTAAGTAATCTGCTACCTCGCATATCGGCTGTTGAGTTTTGATAATCACAGAGGGCAGGGTCAAAGTTTAAAATTTCCCGGATGATTATTCATCATCCGGGAATAATGATGAATCCTCTTCATCATTATTATCGATGAAGAGGATATAAGAGGATCTTCGATCCTCTTATATCCTCTTCTAGAGGATCGAAGAGGATATATCGATCCTCTTCGATATATCCGAGTGGATCGATAGATCGACTCGCAATGACGATTTGAAAGTAAAAGTACAATGAACTATACCACTACTATCGATATCGAGGTATCGATATGGACCGCAGTGACTATTTGAACGAAAAACGAAATGAGCGATTCTATCCGAATCGATACTGAATCTATGTTGTCTTAATCGACCGCAATTCGAATGTGAAGGACATTAAAAATGAAAGATACATATTGAGCGGATTTCTAGCGCACATTTATTTTTATTCAATATTTTGAGTTCTACACACCTACACATCGTCACACATCTTGGTTTGTTTCCCACCACCATCACCACCATTACAGTTCTGGATCTCTCAGCTAGAGGCACTGTAATTTACGGTATTTTCTGCTGCATAAAATACATTTATTTTTTATTCGATATCTCAATTTCTATTCTCACACAACTTGGACAATTCACCATGGTTTATTTAGCACCACCACCACAACTATTTAAGTTCTTGTTCTCTATTGCAGGGGCGCTGCAATTTCCTGTATTGTGTTCTGAATAGTGTACATTTCTTTTTTATTTGATATACCAGGTTCTATGGGTCCGATCCTCACATAACTTGGTGAAGCCGTCTTGGTTTGTACCCACCCTATCATTTTAGTTCTGGCTATCTCTGGCTTGCATGGCTGCAATTTCCTGTATTGGCTTTTATATTATCTCCCGTTTCAATTTTTGACGGGTGTTTCGTGAATGAAGTTTTCCTTAAGCATTTTGGCTTCCCTCGGTTCTTCTTGAAACCTTAAACAATTTTTCCACTGTTTCAAGAGTTAATGTGAAACAATTAATATAAAATTAATAATATTACACCGAAAGTAGTCTGACAGCAAAACTAATATTAATTTTTTATTGAATACAGACATCGATAAAAACTCTGATAGTATCAATATAATCGACCTGGCCATAGTATCGATATAATTGATTTGGCCTTAGTATCGATATAATAGACTTGGCCATAGTATTGATTAAATCGATAAAAAATATCGACATCGCCCATCACTACTTCAATTACATAGACGCACAAAAGAAATCGGTTACAAGAATTACAGTGATCGATAATTGATGAAAGTACGTTTCCGTTGTGGCATGTATTTTTAAATTTATCTACTTTTTAGTGTATTACATGGTGTGTATAAATTCTATAGATCATATACGGGGTTGAACAAAAGAATTCGCACACATTACAGAATATGGATAGTAATTGTTAAAAATGGATTTTTACTGAGTTATGTGTTTTAAAACACATATTACGCCGGAAACGTGAAAACACGACTTTTGGGTATGTGTAATTCCACCCAAGGGCGGTACTTTTGCATTTTATTTGTTACATCATTTCTGAAAAAACATACTCAATCATTTTTACAATTAAACTACTATGCATATAAATACTTTGATTAGAAACAATACCATTATTTTATACATATTGTTGTGCGCTCGGGGTTCGAAAGGACTGATGCCAATATATAAGAACAATCAACAGGTTTTATTTACTCCAAACAGTTCGGTAAATACACAAGAATCTTCTCAAAGACAAAAAATATTGAGTAATCTTCAAATCTAATAACAGCACGGCAAAATTTCACACAGAACAATATAGCGTATTGTTCAATACGGCGAATCAAATACAAAACCGCTCAGAGAAACACAGTTCTCAATGCAAAGCCTCTCGTGCGTAATCAATCGCATTTGACAGAGAACTAACTGAACTGAACTGGTTGAGGTCCCTTATATAGGCTTCAAAGATAACTGTAGAATTTTCCAGAGCCTTCAGATGCTAGAAATTACCAGAAAGTGCTTTAACTTTCGATAGAGAACCTAAGCGAGAAAGGATCCCAACGTACAGGTATAAGGGGGGTGGTTGCACAAAAAATTGCCAAATCCGTCGCCACCTTGGCGACATTTGGCGATATATCGCCAAATTTGGCGACAAAAATAAGTCGCCAAAACCATCGCCAACTTGGCGATAAACCCATTCCTTGGCGATTTTCCCATAGACTTCCATTATAAAGATGAGGGTGTAAGGTTGTTTTCCTTGCAAACCATCTGAGGCCTTTAGCATTGAGTTACATGATGCTCAATAGGAAATACATTAATAATACTGCAATTTTCACAATAATGAAATAAAATAAATTTAAACAAATGGAATATTTACAGATATATACAAAATTCATAACATTGCCCCCCCCTCAAGGACTGCACGTCCCGGGCAGTACAACCTTTGATCGGAAGCAAACCTGTTACCAACAAATGCTATACTATTCGAAACACTTAAAGCAAACATGGAAAATAACAATTAAACACATTCATAATGCTGAATTATACAAGTATTTAAATAATAATAACATTAATAATGATAATGCTAAGCAAAAGAAATTATTACATTAACTTATATACAAGACCATGGTCATACTAATTTACATTATTTACATTACACTATTTACAATCAATGAACTAAGTACTATGGCCATAGTATGGAGCCAGCCTGTCGTAATGAACGACTCTAGGCTTCGCACTTGGTGACTTTCGGATCCGAATTACGACATCGTTCAGCCTGTTTAGGACTGTATAAGGACCGTCCCAGTGCGATTGCAGTTTGGGAGAAAGTCCTTTACGTCGAGTCGGATTATAAAACCAAACCTTGTCACCTTCTTTGAATTGATGTCCCATGGCTTTCGTGTCGTACCTGGTCTTCATCTTCTCCGTCTGTATATTGATCCGCTCTCGAGCCAAGTTGTGGACGTCTTCAAATCGTGCCTGGAGATTCTGCACGTATCCCTCTGGCGATGAAGGCGCATCTGGAGGGCGACCAAAAAGCAGATCACAAGGTAGACGAAGATCACGACCGAAAAGCATCTGAGACGGGGAATAGCCGGTTGTTTCATGGATGGCGCTGCGATAGGCGAGAAGAAACAAGGGAAGGTTTTGGTCCCAGTCTTGTTGGTTTCTTGAGACTAGCAGTGAGAGGTTGTTGAGGATGGTACGATTAAACCTCTCAACCATGCCATCCCACTGTGGATGTAAAGGCGTCGTCCTAGTTTTGTCCATTCCGAGAAGTTGACAGAGACCCTCAATCACAGCAGAGATGAAATTTCTCCCCTGGTCCGAATGCATTTGAAGAGGGACTCCATACCTTGATATCCACTGGTGTACCAAGGCATCCGCAACCGTAGAAGCTTCTTGATCAGGGATGGCATAAACTTCAGGCCATTTCGTGAAGTAGTCCATGACAACAAGGAGGTATTTGTTGCCATCAGCACTTCTTGGCAGAGGGCCTAGGATGTCAAGGGCGATGCGTTCGAAAGGTGCTCCTACATTGTAGAGATGTAGTCTTCCTCGGCTACGTTTCTTTGGTCCTTTTCGAGCTTCACATGCATCGCAAGATTTGCACCATCGTTCGACGTCGGCTCTCGCTTTTCCCCAGAAGAAGCGCTCTCGGACTCTGTGTAATGTTTTCATGACTGCAAAATGGCCACCAGTGGGACTGCCATGTAATTCCTTGAGGACCTCTGGGATTCGGGATCGAGGAAATACCAACTGCCACCGAGATGTCTTCCCATCTTCCGATTCGAATTTTCGGAACAGGACACCATTCCTGACGTGGAGAGAGTTCCAAAGAGCCCAATATTGCTTCGTCGTAGGACTGTAAGTCGAGATGTCTTTCCAACTGGGCTTCGTGCTAGAAGATTCTAATAACTCCAAGATTGGTTTGATCTCAGAGTCTGCCATTTGATCTTCTCGAATCTTCTCATCACTCCAGGGATCTGGTGGCGTCAATAGTGAAGTCTTCGTCTGGCGTATGACATATTCGGGATTATACTTGCTCTCCGCTCTGGAACAATAGCGACAGCTCTCGGGACATGGTCTTCTTGATAGGGCATCGGCGTTTCCATGCGATGAGCCTTTGCGATGCCTGATGGCAAAGTCGTATTCCTGGAGGCGTTGTATCCATCTGGCTACTTGGCCCTCTGGGTTCTTAAAATTCATCACCCATGTTAGGGATGCGTGGTCAGTACGAAGGAGAAATTTCCTGCCATAGAGATAGTGATGGAAGTGTGCTATGGCTTTCACTATAGCTAATAACTCGTTACGAGTGACGCAATAATTCCGCTCTGGTTTCGATAAACATTTGCTCCAGTATGCTACGACTCGTTCTTGGCCATCTATTTCTTGGGAAAGTACAGCGCCGACACTTTCATGAATGGCATCCGTATCCACAATGAACTGTTTCTCGGGGTGCGGATAGGTAAGGACTGGAGAGGAAGTGAGAGCTTCTTTCAGCCACTGGAAGGAATTCTCGCATTCTTGTGTCCATAGAAACTTCTGCTTGCTTTCAGTGAGCCTATGCAATGGTCTTGCGATGTTGGAGAACCCCTGGACAAACTTTCTGTAATAAGTGCATAGTCCCAGAAAGCTTCGCAACTGATGGACATTTTCCGGACGCTTCCAGTTCTTTACTGCGGACACTTTTTCAGGATCTGTTCGAACACCTTCAGCCGAAATGATGTGTCCTAGATAATTTACTTCCCGTTGGAAGAACTTGCATTTCAAAGGGTTCAGCTTTAAATTCGCCGCTCTTAGCTTCGTTAACACTTTTCGAATATTTTCTAGATGTTCTTCAAACGTGCGGCCACCAATGATGACGTCGTCTAGGTAGATGAGACAAGCTTCAAAAGTCAGGCCTTTTAACACTGTCTCCATGAGGCGCTCGAACGTTGCTGGAGCATTGCAGAGCCCGAACGGCATAACTTTGAATTGCCAAAATCCTTGTCCAGTAGTAAATGCGGTTTTCTCTTTGTCATCAGGATGGATCTCTACTTGCCAATATCCACTCTTCAAATCCAGTGTGGAAAACCATTTATGTCCTGAAAGAGTATCTAGCGTGTCGTCTATTCTTGGTAGAGGATAGCTGTCCTTCTTCGTGATATCGTTAAGTTTACGATAATCCACACAAAATCTTGTGGAGCCATCTTTCTTTCGGACCAACACGATGGGAGAGGCCCACGGACTTGATGACGGTTCGATGATGTCACTATCCTGCATCTCTCGTAAGAGCTTAGAAACCTCTTCTTGTTTTGCAAACGGCAAGCGTCTTGGATGCTGTTTAATCGGTGGATGGTCGGCAGTATCAATTCTATGACGTGTCAGAGAAGTGCGACCTATATCATTCTCGTTTTGTGAAAACACATCCGTAAATTCCTGGAACAGTCTTTCTGCGGCATGTCTCTGCTCAGGAGATAAATTCTCATTTCGTCCAATTTCAGGTGTTAAACTTGTAGGCGGCTCCGACAACGTCAAGCTCGGGTCTTTGCAAACACAGGTGACTGGAGCACAGGTAGCAAGCACTTCACCCTTCTGGATAATTCTAGACTTTTCACTTACATTCGCCATCCTCACGGGTATCACATCTCTCGACAGATCTACCAGCGCTGATGCTATTAGCACTCCTTTTGGGCTCTTCTCAGGATATCCAACCAAGCCACATTGAAAACTACTTTCGTTCTCAGTTAATCCAGGTATCATCATTTCGGTCCGAGGAGGGATGATAACATCTGCCTTGGCCGTGATCCGTTGAATAGACCCGGACTCATTTCCAAGTTTGAAAATAGTGACATCTTCTTGAGCAGAGCGTAATTCATTCTTCTTAAAATCCAGTGTAAATCCATGATCTTTTAAAAAATCCAGTCCGAGTATGAAAGGGTCTAAAATATCGGCCACATAGACTGTATGGCGGTAAGCGGCGTTCCCAAACTTTATTTTCAGTGTCATTCTTCCAAATACGTCGATCTTATCTCCGGTCACAGTTTGAAGGATTACACGTGGCGGGGTCCAGGAGAGTTTTTCTTTCAGCCGCTGAGCTAGATCTTTCCGAATGATGGTCACATTGGCTCCTGTATCGATGATCATATTACAGGGCAAATCATTCACACTTCCGACTAGAAAAACTCCGTTCTCGCCGCAACTTCTTGCAGAAATTTCACATACTTGAAAATGAGGCTTCTTAAGATCTGGAAACCTCCGCCCCGCAAGATGGTCAATAATCAGTTTTCTTGCTCCTCCGTTAGCGGGTGAGCTATTACCTTCGGTGCTGGGTCGTCTTGGGCAGTCGATTTGGATATGGCCTTCTCCACCGCATTTCCAGCACTTGATCTTCCTGTAAGGTTTGTTGGCCATTAAGGAGTTCATCTTTCTCATTATGTCATTCATCTGCTGCTGTAAGCACTCCACAGCTCTATCCGACGTCTCAGGCAGGTTGGCTGCTCGCACAAAGTGTCGATCTTTCCTAGTAGCTTGCTGGGCTGCCTCGAATTTCAGAGCGTAAACCAAAGCCCCTTTTAAATCATTGAGATCTGCAATCCGGAGTGCTGTCCGGATCTCAGGGTCACGAACACTATCAATAAAATGTTGCAGAGCTAAACTTTCTCTAATTTCAGTCGGACAGCCAGGATAAGCAAGATGGGAAAGTCTCTCGACATCCGTAGCAAGCTCTTGCAGGGATTCAGTGGATTTCTGCTGTCGAGATTTGAGCTGGAGTCTGCTATATTCTTTCATGCATTTCTCGCCAAAGCGCAATTCTAAGGCACTGACGAGCGTTTCAAAATCCAGCGGCTCATTTGCAGGCAAAGTCTGCAGGACGTCGGCAGCATCAGCTCGTAGAGAAGCAGCTAACTGGCAAGCCTTTGTCTGGGAATCCCATCCATTGGCGTCCGCTATGATCCCAAATTGTGTCTTAAAAACTGGCCATGAGGATTTTCCGTCATAGGTCGAGAGTTTAATACAGGAACGAGGAAGCATAGATTGATACTTGACATCTTCGGTATAGCTTCCGGCAGTTATCTTCTGTTTCTTGACTTTTTCCAAATCTTTTTTTACATTCTCTATGCTTTCTTCGACGGTCTTGGCGATCTTTTGAACTTTTTCTTCTACTCTTTCTTCAACGGTCTCGGCGATCTTTTGAACTTTTTCTTCTACTCTTTCTTCTACGGTACTGGCTGTCCTTTGAATTTCTTCTACCTTTCCTTCTATTTCTTGAAATGGTCCTTCAACTTTGTTTTCTACGCCGTCAATTCTGTCATTTAAAGATGTTATTTTATCCTCTATTAAGTCTTTCAACTCTCCAAGGTTGGTTAACATATCCTTCTTCATTTCATATTTTTGGCAGTGTGCGGTAGTCGCACAACATCAGCTGCTTCCAAGGCCCGAAAAAGGAGCCCCGTAATCACAGAATTACCAGCACGACGTTCGTCACCAACGGATCAGCAAGTTGTGCATTATGACACAGTAAGAAGCTTATAATAGCCCCCGGCACTGTCTGTCCGTCCTAGTGTAAAAGAAAAAAAAAGTGTCTATTTATGTGCTTATGTGTTATATGTTAAAAAAAAAAGGCCCAGGAGCAATCCAAAGCCACCAAAAAAAATATAAAATGTCTATGTGTTTTGTCCTAGTAGCAGTGTGCGGTAGTCGCACAATATCAGCTGGCACCACGGCCCGAAACAAGAGCCCCGTAATCACAGTATTACCAGCACGACGCATGTCATCAACGGTCCAGCAAGTTGTGCACCATGACACAGTAAGAAGCTTATAATAGCCCCCGGCACTGTTTGTCCGTCCTTGTGTTAAAAAATATTATAAAAAGAAGGGGAAGAAGACAGATGAGAAAGAAGAAGAAGAAGAAGAACTGGAAGGAAAGAGGTGATAAGTATAAAGGATAAGTATGGAAAGTAGACCGTGTACGTTAATGGGAGCTGGTGCACGTTAAATCTGTTCGTGGCTCTAATGTCCTCCAAGTTCTATATAAGCGCTACCTCTGGGGGTGCCAATCCAGATGCAGGTCTCTCATCTGGAATTGGTTCAAAATTAGGAGACTAGTTTCACAGTTATATGGATCATGTCAGCTATATAGAAATAAAAAGCTGCAAAACCGGGCTCTTGGGCCAAACCAACAACAACAACAACAACCAATTATGGTTTAGTCAGTTAACGGCAATAGTACATATTTTAAATTACAAATTGTTAATTATTTAACAACCTTTCATGGGCCCAATGGACGGGTAGCCAAGTCAATTAGCACAATAAAAGTAAATTAATTTCAATAATGTAGTTAAAGTGTAATTCAGAATAAGTTCAGTTTAAAATGTAACATTCTTCTCTTCCAGGTTCCCCTTGCAGTTCCTCGTGCTGCCGGTTGGGACGAGCCAATGGCCGGCCCCAACTGGTAGCACAAGGGTTTTTTTTTTAGCAGCAGTTTTTTTATTCATTTTATTTTTGACTGTTCGCCTCTTTATTAGGTGCAATTGGACATTGTCCGCAAAAGCTACCGGACCCGCTCTAATGGGACAGCCCACGGAGCCAGTTTTTACCAGGTGGGGTACGGTAGAAAGGCGCAGTCCCGTCAGCCCCCGCAGCGTTTTCGTCTGCCTTGCAACTCGGCCCAAAAATTTTCACCGATGGTACGACTTAGCTATTGGCTGATTATATTTTCATTTCAGTGGTTTCATTATCTAGTTAATTTCTTTATTTAGTTTCCCTCAAAATTCTCTCCCCTTTTTGTAGCTAAGTTCAGTACCAACGTTTCGGCACTAAATTGTCCAGCCCCATTTCAACTGTCATGACGAGTACGTGGTGTGCGGCGTCAGATCTCAGAACATTTAAATTTAGGAGTGAACAACACAGAAAAATCCGGACTCAGTTGATTGGCCGAACTGGGTACTTGTCTTTGTGGACCGCCCCAATAGGGCGATCAGGCGAATTTCGCCCCAATGACCAGGCACTCAAACCCGTCAAACTGGGTCGAATCCCGGTAGGTAGGGGCCTGGTCAGTGGTCTCCAAGTTGCCAAGGTTGGCAGTCATTTTCTCATCTATCGCTGACATTTCCTCCTTCATTTCAGCCTGGTTCGCAGTCATTTTCTCATCTATCGCTGACATTTCCTTCTTCATTTCTTCCGACATTTCCTTCATTTCAGCCTGGTTCGCAGTCATTTTCTCATCTATCGCTTACATTTCCTCCTTCATTTCTTCCGACATTTCCTTCATTTCAGCCTGGTTCGCAGTCATTTTCTCATCCATTGCTGACATATCCTTCTTCATTTCTTCATTCATCTCGCCAAGGTTGGTTGACATCTCAGCCTGATTCGCAGCTAATTTCTTCAATAATTGTTTCAGTTCACCCTCCATTGCTCTGGTGATCGGCATTCAACCCCACTCCTGACACCAAATGTTGTGAGCTCGGGGTTCGAAAGGACTGATGCCAATATATAAGAACAATCAACAGGTTTTATTTACTCCAAACAGTTCGGTAAATACACAAGAATCTTCTCAAAGACACAAATATTGAGTAATCTTCAAATCTAATAACAGCACGGCAAAATTTCACACAGAACAATATAGCGTATTGTTCAATACGGCGAATCAAATACAAAACCGCTCAGAGAAACACAGTTCTCAATGCAAAGCCTCTCGTGCGTAATCAATCGCATTTGACAGAGAACTAACTGAACTGAACTGGTGGAGGTCCCTTATATAGGCTTTAAAGATAACTGTAGAATTTTCCAGAGCCTTCAGATGCTAGAAATTACCAGAAAGTGCTTTAACTTTCGATAGAGAACCTAAGCGAGAAAGGATCCCAATGTACAGGTATAAGGGGGGTGTGGTTGCACAAAAAATCGCCAAATCCGTCGCCAACTTGGCGACATTTGGCGATATATCGCCAAATTTGGCGACAAAAATAAGTCGCCAAAACCATCGCCAACTTGGCGATAAACCCATTCCTTGGCGATTTTCCCATAGACTTCCATTATAAAGATGAGGGTGTAAGGTTGTTTTCCTTGCAAACCATCTGAGGCCTTTAGCATTGAGTTACATGATGCTCAATAGGAAATACATTAATAATACTGCAATTTTCACAATAATGAAATAAAATAAATTTAAACAAATGGAATATTTACAGATATATACAAAATTCATAACATTAACTCTGATAGTATCAATATAATCGACCTGGCCATAGTATCGATATAATTGATTTGGCCATAGTATCGATATAATAGACTTGGCCATAGTATTGATTAAATCGATAAAAAATATCGACATCGCCCATGACTACTTCAATTACATAGACGCACAAAAGAAATCGGTTACAAGAATTACAGTGATCGATAATTGATGAAAGTACGTTTCCGCTGTGGCATGTATTTTAAAATTTATCTACTTTTTAGTGTATTACATGGTGTGTATAAATTCTATAGATTATATAAGGGGTTGAACAAAAGAATTCGCACACATTACAGAATATGGACAGTAATTGTTAAAAATGGATTTTTACTGAGTTATGTGTTTTAAAACACATATTACGCCGGAAACGTGAAAACACGACTTTTGGGTGTGTGTAATTCCACTCAAGGGCGGTACTTTTGCATTTTATTTGTTACATCATTTCTGAAAAAACATACTCAATCATTTTTACAATTAAACTACTATGCATATAAATACTTTGATTAGAAACAATACCATTATTTTATACATATAAATACGAACAGAGAAAATATTTTTGTTATATAGTGAAACATTGTAGACTGACGCCCACAGGCGTAGCTTCCTGTTTAAAAGTTCAATACTAGCTGCTAAAGATATGTCAAGTTGCTTATTTAGATATTTTACTTTATTTTATGAAATAATAATATTTTTCAATAATATTATGCTAGTGTCTAAAGTGTTTCATAATCCATGCTTGATGCATGATTTCTTGTCTTTGTTTTCAAACTAGTGAAAGGTAAATCTAAGAAAGTAAGGAACGTGATTATATGTTAATGCAAAGGAATGTGTTAATGAGGACAATTTTGTTTTCCACATTATATCGTATTTGCAATTAATGGCTTAAAGCGTACTACTCATGTAGATAATGTAGACATTATTTTCACAAACTGACCGAGCAGAATCAAAACTGATTTTATACATATTTTTTTCAAAAGCAACTTTAATGTAACTTTGGTATTCAGCGATGAAGATAATAAAAAAAAGAAACCTTTCAACCTCCAAAAAAGTGAGAGGTTCAAAAATTGCTAATGGCTGTTTGCCAATATTAGCCATTCAAAATGTGATGTCACAGGCCGCATTTTAAATACATGTCCTCATTTTTTTATTCTTTTGTAATAACAGAATCTTACTAACAATTTAAAAAATTACTTAATTAAAAAGTTGTTTATTTTAACATTAAGTTGATAATCTATTTTTCCAACGAAATGGATTTATTTACATCTTTCAAATGTTTACATTGTTTAATGCGGAACCCGGTTATTCCGGACAAAAAATGGCCTCCCCTGAAAGTCCGCACTAATGAGTGTTCACTGTACCTTTTTCTCAAGAAACCGGAGCACACACACGTGATACGCATTATTAAAAAATATATATGCTGTTTATTGGGGCAGATTATTTACTTAAAATTTAAACTGAAAAAAAAATCTAAGTTAAATTTTGTTTAAAAATATGATTTTCTGTGTACTTTTTCGGTTCAAATTCCAAATTGCATACTGAAATGTGAGAAACAAACTACAAAAAATGGAATATAACACTGCAAGTTGTATTAGAATTTAACTTGGTTTTAGCTTCATATATAATTTTATACGATTTTTTTTGGATCACCATGTGTAGATTGCTATTTGATCTATTTGTGAAATGATCTGATATATTAAGAAATAATTATATAAAAATTTTCTTAGATAGATATTAAGAAAGATACCTTAAACATATATTATTTCTACATGAGATAGTATGATTTACACTTTTCTCAACATTATAAAAGGATGTACTCCGATTTAAGAATCAATTTCAGAATCTGACTCCATTATATTAAATCTGATTTTAAGATTAAATTTGAATCTGGAACATCTGGAACGTACAAATCATTTTAAATTAATTTAATAAATATATTATCATTAAAAGTCACAACATCTGTCACAAAAAGGAAAAGAAAAGTCTATTAATTCAAGAAGATATTTTAAAATCCAATATTCGATTTGAATGCAGAAATTGCATTTCAACATTTAAAATGAATTCCAAGGCTTGCAAGTTAACTGAAATAAGATTTACGCCACTGGTGCGACAAAGTATTTTAAAATAAAATTAGTTTTATCACGTGTGTTTTCGTTCCATTATACGAACAGCGTTTTTTTTTAACTCTATATAAAGCATACCTTTGCTATAGAATGAAACTGAATCAACTTTTTTTCGCAGAGTAAATTGAATATTCAGTGTAAATTGAATATGTAAAATAAAAACATTGTTCAATTAAAAATAATAATAAAAAAATAATAAAGCCATTGCAAGTATACTGCTAAAAATAAAAAAATAAAATTCTTTTGAGAGCTGCTCTTAAAAATATTTGAAAGCTGAATATGTTAAATGAAACTAAATTAATGCGTAAATGAGTGCAAATTAAAGACATTCTTGAAATTTAAAATCAAATTAAAAGTATATTCACCAATTCATATTTTTTACATTAAAATTTCGTCATTCATATAAAAAATCAAAAACTGCATCCTATATATTAAAATAAAAAGGGATTTCTGTAAGATTCACAAAAATTGACCTATTTGCGCATGCGTGAGATTAAATATAAAACTGTTCAGTTTTATGGTACACTCGAGTACTGTCAGCGTAGCCCAGTGGTCTACAGCGTTAGTTTAATCTCTGGCTCCCTTCTCAGAAGGTGGGTCCGAATCCGGCTAAAAGAGAGATTGATTTCTTCAATTTTTTTTCTATAATACATTTTAATTTCTGTCTTATTTTCAGGAAAAGAAGTTATGTGATTTGTATTTTTTATTCGAATGATTTTTATTTAAGTAAAGTTTAACAACCAACAATGTTTTTACAAATTAAAAATTGTATTAACATTATAATAATATAAATAAAAAATATTTATATTTGTATTTAAATTAAAAAATTCGGAGTTTTAGAGAGAGACTGATAAGAATAAAATTAATAAATGATTTTAAAGGTGAGTCGCGTAGCTTTAAAATATTAGAAAAAAAATAAATATTGTTATTTTTTCAAAAACTGAGACTGCAATAAGTAAAAATAAATCTCTATCCCTTCAATTAATATTTTTAGTTAAACTTCTGCTAAAAAACAAGCATAATATGTTATAAATTACAAGTTTAAAATCCTTTCACTTCATTAATTGAATATGTTGGACTGAGAGCAATATCTATTGCATATATCTTTAGGAATCGCTTATACAATATAACAATTCTTCAAGTTTTCAATACTTAATTAATTTAAAAGCAACCAATTAAAAATTCAAACATATTTGTAATGAAACTTTCAAGTAGATTGCCTCAAATCTTGAAGGGTACTATCTAGTTTATATTTATGAGAGTATTAAAACTGAATAGTCTAAATTGCCAACATATTACAAATGCCAGAGGATCCCCTCTGCGCGGGATTGACTAGTATTATTTATTTTTTTGAAGAAGTCTCAATTTGGTTTGGTTAGCCAGAAACAAACAATATTTATATTGTTTTAAGTGCAAATGCACTAATCTTTCGTAATCGGTCAGCACGATAGAGACAGATTAAAAAAAATGTCATTCTTGAAAATTATTTCACAAATCATTAAAAAAAAATCAATAAATTGAGATACGTTTTTAACCAAATGTTGTTTGAAAGAATTTTTTTTTCATGTTCGACGGTGTAAAAATTAAGATTGTGTGATGTTTTATTAATCAAATTTGCAAAAAGGATGAAAACATCGTTGCCACCGATGACATGACGTCAGCGTTACTCATGGACATAGATATTATTCAACTGTGAAATGTGTAAATATAAATCAGAACTAAATTAACTTTTAATTGTTTTCACATAAAAAAAGTAAACACGGAATTAAAATATATAAATTTATTTTTGTTACTTTAATTTCAAAGATATATTTTTTATAACTAAGACAGTTTTATAAATTTATCTCGATTATTAAAAATATATAAATAAATAGCTTCGGAAAGGTAATTTGTAAAGACTGCTTTAATAATATGAATGCGCAAATACGAATGCGCAAATAGTTGTTAATTCTTACAAATTTCTTCTTCTTTTTATGAATAACGGCCTCAGGAGAAAAATTAAAAACATGTATTAATTTAAAAATGTAATTTTCAACTAGAAACACTCGGATAACGTCGCAAACAGAATTTTAATTTTGTTATGATAATACTTCGAAAGAGAGTTTAAAAGGCTTACAAAACAAATTTACCCTTTTTCTTCTTTTCAGCGCAGCAACAACAGCAAAAAAAAAAAAAAAAAAAAAAAAAAAAAGGACGAAAAATCATGGGTCAAGCATAGATTATGTAACACTTTCCAACGCTTCCAAAATAATTTTACAAATCATTACCGTTTAATAAGCTGAAAGATAACATGGAAGTAAACAATTTGGAAAACGCATAACATATTTAAAAACGTAATTTCATGAATTTCCAACATATATTTCCAACATATACAATATTCGGAAAAATACCAAATACTTTTATTCAGCCCTGTATATGATCTATAGATTTGTATATACACTACATAGGATGCTAAATTTTAGTTTAGTTAGGAAACGCGTAGCACAGTTTAAAATTCTTCTTCTGGAGTTTCTGTCAATAAACGGAAATGTGTTCGCGAACTTTTGTGCTGCACTGTATATGATCTACAGAATTTATACACACCAAGTAATAGACAAAAAGTGAGTTAAATTTAAAGTCGCGTTCAGCAACTTAAAACGCACTTCCAGGAATTATTGTTAACAAACAGTGAGAATTATTTTGTGTGTCCCTGTAAATGAACGATGACTGCTATACACACAATATTCTGTAGTAAGCCTCTTGTAATGCACCTTAGTGATATATATAAATTTCAATGCGTTTAAAACAGTGAAAAATTATTAAATTAAACCGCAAACGATTTTTCTCCATAGACGTAATGTAACGGGACTCTTTTGACTGTTCCTGTAAAGTAACTATAAGTGCTATGCACACCCTATTCCATATTAAGCTTCTTGTAACGCACCTTAGTAATATATATCAATTACTATGTGTTTGAAATTGTGTAACATCATTAAAATAAACCGCAAATGATTTTTCCCCATAGACCGTAATGTAACGGAACTCTTTTGAGTGTCCCTGTAAAAAAACTATAAGTGCTACACACTTCAGTTGAAATAGGGAACATGCCATAGATAACGACAATAACATATAAAAATTGCAGGGCAATCCGAGCATATTTACGGGATTTAGAGCACGGAGAGGCGGCCAGACAGCAGACGGCCAGACCGCCATACGGCAGACAAACCGAAGTGATAAACACTTTTCAACTAGGTTGGAAAGTGTTAAAAAGATCAAAATCGGAGCATCCGTTCAAAATAAAAATTGCAGGGCAATCCGAGCATATTTACGGGAGTTAGAGCACGGACAGACGGCCATACGGCAGACAAACCGAAGTCATAAACACTTCTAAACTAGGTTGGAAAGTGTTAAAAAGATCAAAATCGGAGCATCCGTTCAAAAATTAAGCATGGACGTACATAAACGAATACAAACGAATTGTGTAACCATCTTTATGTGCAGTCTGTTAATAAGTAGCTTAAAACTTTTCTTGTTGTACTAGAATTGTAGCGGAAAAAATTTCATTCAAATCTGCTCGATGCTTGTTGTCTTCAGTTTTAATCTTCCATTATACACCTTCACTGGAACTGATAGTATTTTCTTTATTTTAAACATTGATAACTGCTAAAATAAACTTGAAAATGTGTACCAATTCGGAAGCAGATATAAAATGAGAAGTTACGGAAGCTGGAATCGGAGAAAGCTGCATGGGATCCTACCAAAGCTTTTAAATTTGTCTTTCGTTGAAATCGCCTTATTAAAAACTTCTGGTACCAATTTCTCTTTTTCTAGTATTGAAATTAATGAAAAAAAATTACTAAAATACTAGTACACATACATAACAGCATCAGACTATAAAAATGCTTACAAATCTTATGAATTTTGAGCCTCACTTTTTCCCAATTGAAATGTTCGGTTAATTTAATGGCAAAAATTCTGGGATTAAATAAAACAAAAATTACTGTTAAAAATTGCGGTACTCAAAATTTAGGATATTTGGCAGCTATATTATAAGAAGACACAAATGAAAAATTTCGGTAGCTGGAAACGGAGGAAAATCTTCAAATTTGATTTTAAAAATTGGATTATTTTAAAAATAGCCTTTTTTAAAAATGTTTATCGAACACAGCTAATATCAAATTCTAATTATTGGAAATGTACAATAAAGAGAACAAGTTATTATTTCTTAACTTATTGCATTGATATTTACTTATATTATTGTAGGCAAAAAGAATATTAATTAAATGTTTGTATTGTATTGCAAACAAGTTATTTATCAACTTATTACAATGATATGTTTATTTATTTTTTACTAATATACATTGTAATTCTTTTACGATTTGATATTTTCCCCAATAAAATTGTACCGTGCACCCTATTGTAAAGTTTTGGGATTATCGCAAGTCCACGTAAGTGATTTTTTATAAGAGATTTCAATATTACATTGCCGATCCCATTTTTGGATAAATTTTAGCTTCGGGTTACCTCTTATGAGTTTTTGATGAACTCTGAGCTATCAGCAAAACATCATCTTGAATAGCAATTCAATTTCTTTAATTGCATCATAAAAACTACTGAAATGTCCCATGCATTCTTATTTGCATATTATTCAAGTGTAATTTAGATGTTCTACACATTATATAAATATTTAAAAAATCATCCTTGCCATTGAGCTATGTTTGATATATACACATACATATTTTAAAAACTTCTGCTAAAAATGTTTCTTCTGAAATTAAAGTTATATTTTGGAATTACAAATAAAAAATTAAAGCATTAAGTATAAGAACTAAAATAACTTCTTAAAACACCATAAAAACTTTAAAATGCGCTAGGCCTTTCGAAAGATCTGAGTCTTTCTTCGTCAGGCGCAAAAAGACGTGCGTCTACTATGAAAGCAGCAGCAAGACTGAAATGAGAGGTAAGGGAGAGGAAACAAGCTGATGCAACAGCCAATAGGAAAGTAGAAAACAACAGCCAATAGGAAATCAGAAGACAACAGCCAATCACAGAAGAGTAAAAACAAAACAATAGAGAATACAAAATAGAAGGGGAATAAGGAAGTGAATAAATAAATAAATAAATAAAAGATAAATAAATAAATAAGAATAAATATATATATAAAATGAAATGAATAAATAATTTAAAAAAAAATCAGTCTTGCTGCTGCTTTCATAGTAGACGCACGTCTTTTTGCGCCTGACGAAGAAAGACTCGGATCTTTCGAAAGGCCTAGCGCATTTTAAAGTTTTTATGGTGTTTTAAGAAGTTATTTTAGTTCTTAGTGTTTCACACCAGTTTCAACTTATTTTATTTGCACAAAGGCAAATAATGATAGTTAAAAAAGATATTCAACCTGCTTATATAATATGAAAATATATCTGGACAATTTCGTATTATTTACTTTCCTTTACACAAACTTTTATAAATAAAACTTTCAGTTTTAAGGTAATAGAATTGATTCTAGAAGCATTATACATCAAATATTTCATCTAGGAGTTTTCCAGAGTTTATTATTCAAGCCACGGAAAACTCTGCTTCAATGAATCATACATTACCGAAACTTTGCTTCTGAAACACAAATAAATATCAGTCAGCGTTACATCGTACGTAATAGAATATTCTTTACGTTAGGAGCTTAGTAATCATAACTCTGCTTCCACTGCAGAAACCAATTCTATTTCATGCGTCATGAAAACTGTTTTATGAGATTTAGTAGAATTTTGCAAGAAGATATTTCTTTGATATATGTAGCTGCTTGGTTTTGATATGTTTTTCAAAGAAATATCTATTGTTTTTATTCGATTCTGGAATTTATAAATTAGATTATTGCACAAATTTATTAAAGAGAATAGAATTGCAACATGTGTACTGTGCATTACAATAAGCTATATGAGTAAAATTTGTGAAATTATATATACAGGGTGTCCACTGTCCACGTATAACCTGACCGACCTTTGTTTTCGCAACCGTTGGTCCTAGATGCATACTTCCAATTACAAAAATGGTTTAAATAAGGTAAAGAACTATTTTTAAAGCGATTTGGGTCAATAAAAACATTTATTAAAAAATTATGAAATTTAAATTTTTATACGGTCCTCCGGTACTATAAGTGATATTTAGTAAAAATTTACTGTGACACTAACAAATACGACAAAAAAAGTCCCATTCATCTAACATTAAAATTAACCGAGTTACGAAACTTTGAAAGCTTTGAAGCTATGACTTATACCACTTTTTTTGCATCTCAAAACAGATGATTTCGGCCATGCTTTCAGGGGTAGTATATGAAGTACTTAAACTTATTTCAAGGCATCTGCGCTTTGAAAGAAATCGTACAACTATTACGATTGAGTTAACTTTTATTAGTTAACTTTCAGATTAATTAAAATAATTGTATTTTAACATATGTTTTATTTTGAAAGGATTTGAAGCTATGATTTATTTTAACAAAAAATATGTTATTTTCATAAGGCTTTATTTAATTTGCAACGATCGTCTTTCCAGTTTAAAATTTATACTCGAACTTTAACTCACTTTCAAATGACCGATCGAAGTTAAATTTTTCATACTGACTTAAATCTTATGACAATGTAATATTACTATGATTTTCAACGCTTACTGTCTTATACATACTTATATTAGAGGATAACACAAAAAAAAATCGGATAGACTAAAGTCAACAAGTTTAAGAAAGAATTTTAGATTAGATAACATAAACCTGCAATGGTTGTGTTTTTTAACATTTATAATTCGTTTTATGTATTTTTTAACGCTGAATAAAAAAATTACCTTCACTTTTAACCATCATGCTAGGATTTTTCGCAAATCGTAAATTTCAAGGTGACTTTTTATTCAATTTAATTTTACTTAATTCAATAATTTCTTCAAATTTTTGGCTTATACTGGATTTCTTACAGCTAAACAGCTCAGGGGTCCGATGAGGTTGGGAGGGGAGGGGGGATCAATTTTAACTTTGAGCTTTTTAACTTTGAAATTTGCAATTTGAGAAAAATCCTGACGTGATGGTTTAAAATAAAGGTCATTTTCGGATTCATCCCTAAAAAAAACATAAGAATCAATTTTTAAAAGCTGAAAAACATGGCACAACCCAAAATTTGAAAGACAGTGTAATCTAACAGCATTTTAAAATCTGTATCATTTTGTAAAGAATTGAGGCTGTTGTTTTTCATCCTTTTATTTAACAAAAATTCTGTTATTTTTATCCTCTTATATGTTCAGTACAAATTGTATATTTTGCATTAATATGTCAGAATGGCTATAGATTTCACATTTATATTAGATTGCAATGTTAATTTTGCTCTCAACTACTTTTTTTGATATATCTGACGATTATTTATATTTCTACTACATTTGTGAATCAAGCTATTTCGCAACAAAAAATATACTCCAACTTTAAACAGCTATTACTCGGTCAATTTTAATGTTAGATGAATGAGACTTTTTTTTTGTCGTATTTGTCCCAAATTGCTTTAATAATAATTCTTTACCTTATTTAAATCATTTTTGTAATTTGAAGTATGTATCTAGGACCAACGGTTGCAAAAATAAAGGTCGGTCAGGTTATACGTGGACACCCTGTATAGAAGAAGCTTAGGATATTTGACCATACGAAAGGTATGACCTACTGCCTTTATTTCATTCTTCCAATTTTTTTTGCTGATAAGCACACGATGGAAGCAAATTGTAAGCCTTTTCTATTAATTAATGTTTTTTCCCCTACAATTTGTGGTGATAATAAAAAATAAATAAAAGTGAAATTTTGAATTTCGTCTCCCCTCTCGCACCCCAAAAAGGTTTTTATTTGACAATCGCAAGCTCTTATACATGTAAATAAACTTAAACAAGATATTTTGGATTTGTAGTGTAATTTATTTAATAATATAAGAGATAAGATAGTTAATTAGAACTTAGTACCAACAGTTATGGTTTAAAAAAAATAGCTTTAAAAATGATATTTGATATTAACACATTGGCGGTGGTATGTGTTTGTGAAATATGGGTTTTAAAACAATAGAAGCTCCTCCCTCTTCTGAAAGTCTTTTGTCTTCATATATTGTTCCCAGATAGTTTTCTCAAGTTTATGCATCAGTAAATATCATTCAATATACGCAGGGCTTAATTTCTAAAAAAAAAAGTACCGGAGCTCCAATATGCTACAGTACTACTAACCGTATCGGGCCCCTCCCCTCCCCCCTCCACCGCTTCTCCAATCTGCATATTTATATTTCATACATTATATGTATTTGCAAAATTTAAAGCAATTTTTTTCTTTAGCAAAATAAAATTTTTAAATATATCTATTTGCATTTACTTAGCTGTCAATTATTCCACTTTTTAGTTATCACTCCGGCCGAATAGCAATCTTTGCCTAATTTTTATGTTAATCAATCGCAGAATTCTGAGATTAAATAAAGTAAAGATTGTGATTCGGAAATAGTGTTAATACAAAAAAAAAGAATAGTTCGCAGCTATGCAAATTTATAAAAAAAAATGAATGAAATTTTCAAAAAATAATATTTATATGCTGAAGAATCAAACAACGTTTTTCAATTTCCTATAAAAGGTGCATATCTTAAACTATCTTAAGTCACATATAGTGTTTTGATAGAAAATAATGCAAAAGCTACGATATGGGAGGAAAAGGAAAGGTTAATTTCGGCTTCGGTTTTTCAAAAGTGCTTGCATGCAAGCGCTTTTGAAAAACCGAAGCCAAAATTACCCGACTAAGGGCGTGGCTTACAGAAAATAAATTTATATCATGTTGTCCATATTTTCTAAGACATTTTATAATAAATCCGTATATTCAGGGCTTAAATTGCGCCGGAGCCCGGCTCCAGTACTTCTCTGCTTTTAGTAAATATTTAAATTCAGAATTCATTGGAGCCCAGTATTTATGGGCTCCAATGAATTCTGAATTTAAATATGGTCTAATGGTTTAAAAAAAAAAAAAAAAAAAAAAAAAAAAAAAAAAAAAAAAAAAAAAAAAAAAAAAAAATTTCATTTTTTAATAATTAAAATTTCTGGTTAGAATATACTTTTTTTTGATTTAGTTGGTCAACCTCCCTTCCCCTTCCTCCCAGAAGTAGGGGAGTATCTATGGGAAATAATTATCTATTATGATCATGATCTATAGGAAATAATTCAAAAAAGTGATCAAGTATCTTTTCAAAATTTTGAATCGGGTCAACTATCGTGTATATATGAAATTCCGTTCACCAAAGCCAATGAAACATTGCAATATTATATAATGAATGACGAATAGAAAGTTTAACTCGAGTATGATAGAACCTATAGCAGATATAAAATGCAACAAAAAAACTACAGCATTAGCAAGAGTATCTAAAATATAGAAGTTTTACAGATTAATTTTAAAATTAGTAAAATAATTTATCCATCAAAATTTTATTCCTCATCCATTATCCGTGAAAACGTAGAAATCTATATATGCGCAGCGAGCGCATATGCAATGAATCAGCCTCCTTTGAGTTACCTAGAATTCGGCCCGAGATGCTTCATAAATAAGATAAAATAAATCACGTTTACAGATGATCATTGTCATTAAAACACTGCTTTTGTGATACCTTATATCTCGTGATGTTTGTTTATCACGTACGTATATCAAAATTGTTTTGCGAAAATAGTTTATTTTATCATTACTAATCTTGAGAATGTGAACCGTTTGTGTGTACGAAAGTAGTAGGTCTGTTTATTAAAAGGATTTTTTAAGCCTTTATGTTTACTGTAATAACTTTTATTATATATATAGTTATTTTTATTTCAATTAAAACGTCATTAAATGACGCCCGTCCTGAAGGGGTTAACAGATTTTGTTAAGAATGTAAAGATATTTATACACATGTGCTTGGTAGTGTTTGTTTACAGACTTAAAGGCTCTGTTTTAGGAATTTATACATTATAAAATTACTTAATCATATCTTTTTCGAATTGTCTGAATGTGTTTTATATATTAAATTCATAATTGAACATTAGAAGCATTTTACACCTTTTGTGCACCTAAGGTAAATAAGTAAAAAATGAAAATGTGATGAAAAAATTACTTTATATTCTTACAAATAGCATAAACTAGAAAAGCTAGTTTATGAAAACCATATTCCTTATGAATAATGTCGCTCTTAAAATATTGGGTAAACAATATTCACTTTCCATAAATTTATTCCTTCTCAGGAATCTGAATATTAAACTGATAATTTTTTTTTCAGCAAATATGTAGATATAAATCACCAGTAAGGTCATTTTTATTCATGAAAATGAGCATTCTATGGAAATAAAAAGCATTTCCATAAAAAAACATACAGTAATTTAGAGCAACTTTATGCATATTGAATATCTGATATTTAGTTTTCAAGACAAAATAAAAACTGTTTTTTAGATATTTACAAAATTATTCATCTACTTTAATAGATAAAAATATCAACAATATTTTACGGATGCATTTTTAATGGTTTGTTGAATATTATAAATCATCTTCTAAATCTGAAAGCAGAACTTAACTTTTATTTTTATAACTTAGCTACTATAAAACTTCGCTAAGATTGCTTCCGTGATAAATCACTAAGCCACAAGAAATAAACATAAAACGATATACACGTATCCACACACGTATACGATATATTCGTCATATGATTAAGTTTTATAATATATCAAATCCAAATGGAGTATTACGAGAATATATTTATAATTATCGAATAGGTAATTTTTAAAAACAGATGGTTACCAATGACGAATCGAGGCTAACGAAAAAGACAGGCTACCGCGGTACATTCCACTTATCTTTTTTTACAGACCGCTAGAGTGACGTGATGCTCTTTTCGTACGCCTTCATTGGTGCATTCGAGCAACACGTGACTCTGGCGGTCTGTAAAAAAAGATATGCGTAAAGCACCGCGGTAGCCTTTCTTTTTCGTTAGCCTCGTGACGAATCCTGCTACCCACTCTAGGCAAGCTATTACCCATCTATTTTTCCATATAGTTTCATCGCCTTATTTATTTTTTAAAACTTCGTAGAAAACTTATTAGAAAAAATTAGTAGAAATTATTGGTGGGAAAGAGCATACTGAGTTTAAAAATTGGAGGATTTGTACCTGTTGGTTAACGTATGTTGTTGCTTAGTTTACTTTATATTGTTGTTAATTTTTTTTTAAATTGGGTTGAAAGATATATCATACTTGATCTTGAGTATCTGGAGTAAAAATTGATAATTGACTGTGGCTTCAAAGCTCCAAGAACAAAATGCATTATTGGCAGAATTGGCAGATTTTTCGAATTAGAGAGTGGTTAAGATGACCAAATACTTTTTAATTACTTACCCATCATACGTAGTATAGGGTAAGTCTTGTAATCGTTTTGAAAATCGAAAAAAATTTTTTGACGGATTTACACGTTTCAGACCCTGGAGATTCCGAAAAACATATTTTTAGAAACAAAAATTTGCCGTCCGTCTGTGTGTCTGTGTGTGTGTCTGTGTGTCTGTAAACGCTCTATCTCCCGAAAAAATTGAGATAGAGACTTGCAATTTGGTATGTACTTAGTTTGTAATAATGGGAAGAAGCCTATTTCGTTTCAATAACCTCGATTAACCGGAACTATTTTTTTCGGACTCTCGAAATATTCGTTCTGATAAAAGGTACATAAAAAATTTCGATATTGGTTATTTTAAGAAGTGAATATAAAAGACAATAAAAAACATAAATTTTGCATAAAGCATGAAGTCGATCGGATAATTAGTTGCCGAGATATTTGGAATCCTATTTTCCACACTCTTCGATTTTTCATGACACTGTATTTCATCCAAATTTCACTTCAAAGATATATTTTAATTGGAAATTTGACGCTTAATCCGATGCAATAAACCGCTAGTTAATAGGATTATTATTTTTGGAGTTATAAGGATGTTTCTTTCAAGCAATTCAGTAATCGAGCCTTTAAAGTTTGTGACGTCATCAAGCCACGATTTTATTTGAGTTGGAATGCATTTTATATGTAGTTTACACATTTTTATTTTAATATTTTACATTATGCATATCCATGATGGGTAAGTATTACGGTGGCCCCCAACGACTAGTTTTAAATTACCCTAATCTGCCATATTTAATACATTGTGTCCATACTCACTTACAGCGTCTATTTCAGAAATAGCAAGAATTTTTTTTTTTGAAAAAATTGAACTATTTAAGCTACATTTAAATGTCTTTAATATTTTTCGAAACGACACCATTGAGCTGCAATATAGGCGATTCAGCGTTTTCTCCCATTTTTCCTAACATGCTAGTGACGCACGGCAGGAACAAACTTGTTAAAAAACCAATCAGAAAAAATATGTGAACCAAGCATTCTTTGAACTAGAATAGATGACTGGCAGTTGTTGCATAATATTTTTTAGGGCACGTGGTTTCCTGACCTTTCCAACTACCATTGGTTTAAGACGATGACTACCATCAGCATTAGCACAAAGGAGTGCTGAAATACGCTCCTTGAATTAGCTTACGGCCAGGCGTCTGGGTATCATGTTTGTACGCCAAGGTATTTTCCGGCACAGAACGAAAATAGAGGCCTGTCTCGTCAGCATTGTACAACTGACACAAAAGTAGGCCCTCGGATTCTATCAGTTTCTTTATATTTTTTTGAAAAGGCTCCACCTGTTCGATGTCGGCGCTTAAAGATTCACCGCATGTTTTCCTGTTAGTGAAACCATGGCGTTTACGAAAGCGCCAAAGCCAACCATCACTTGCACGAAATGCCACTAAACCCATATCTTTCGCCAATTTTTCTGCGGCTGCCCGCAACTCAACAATACGGACGACGACGCCACTTGACCGCTGTTGTACAAACCATTTATATACTGCCTCCTCTAGGTCTTTATTTTGAGCCACTTTTACATGTTTCCTGTCCGCCACTGAGAAACCACTTTTTGAATCATCCACGCTGTATTTAAGGGAAAACTGGACTAGTTTTTCCTTATTCTTGCGAATATCTGAAATGGTTTGTTTTTTAACTCCGTATAGTTCGCAAACACGTGCAACCGACAGGCCACTCTCCAACTTCTCTATCAACTCACGTTTCTGTTTTATAGATAAATTAACACGTTTTCGTTTAATATTACAAGCCATTTCAAAAAAGCACTAGTAGCAAAATACACTTGTGAACTGAAGCGCGAAATGAAGCGAAAATGGATCGTGGGTACGCTAGCGCATGCGTACAACGAAAAGCAGATCACGTGCTCGCATAGGTCACCAGTATCATTGCGCAAGCTTAGAACAAAAACCACGATGCAGTGAGAATCAAAGCGCGCACTTTCGGCGTTTCGTTTTCTTTCCCCCTTTTTTACTTTAATTTTTATTTAATTTTTATTTAATTTTTATTTTTTAAGAATTAGTCCGTTGAATCCGAAGTCCGTTGAACCGAGGTCCGTTAAATCGAGGGTTTACTGTATTTCGTATATGCTTTATCGATGCAATGATATTGAACAATTGTGTCAATTCGTGATTTTAAAGAAACATCATTTATACGCATATTGACTTAACAAGGTAAGTCAATGCGATGATAATACTACTCTGTTTTTAAAGTAATAAGCATAATTATATTAAAATTTAACACAAGAATTAAATTACAACATATTTTTTTGCATATTAAAGATTTTTAAATTTGTAATACGTATGATTGCGCTTTGAATTAATTTATAATTAATAAAATAAGGTGTGATTTTGTAACGATTTTGTAATTTTTACTAGTCAATAATGAATCCTTTTAAAAAAAAAACTCTTTAAATGAGGAGAAATATTTAATATCTCAAAATCAGGCTTAAAAATAAAATAAATTAAATTAAAATTTAAATATGTTAACATTATAATTGATATATGATATTAATTTTTTTAATTGAGATTATTAAATTATAATTACAAGTATATTTATAAAAAAATGAGAAAAACAAACGTAGCTCGCCCCAGTTTCGAACCCGGGCCCTCGGATCAAGCAGCAGAGGCCCACTGAGCTACGACCACCGTAGTAACCGTGTTACAAAGTATGTATTTAAGTTGTGTTAAAATATTAGGGCCCCCAAATTTCTCGACAACTAAGGAGCATTGTATAAAATCCGTTGAACCTGAGACTATGGGGCTTCTACCCTACAACATATATAAAAATAAACAAAATCTGTGATTACCAAGCTTGGTCCTCACCTTGTGAGATGCGTTGCGGCTAGAGGGTGGAATTATCGGTTTTAAACAGATAATAAAGTTATTCGATATGAATTCATAAAAAAAAAGTAACACACACATTTACACGTCAATTTCAGATTATTTTTCTAGCAAAGTTTTTATCTTTTTAGAGAGCTATAAGTTGGATTGAATTAATTACAATCAAGCTAACTCACACCAATAACTATCATCATTTAAAAAAGATAAAATAAAGGCGTTTATTTATTTATTTTTTGAAATCTAATTACATTTGAAACCATCAACAGTCGCATGAAAGTATGCAAAAATTATTATTGAATTTCTCTACGATTTGAGTGGCTGCCGGGAAAAAAAAAATGAGTCTTCGTTTAGAGATATTGCAAGGAGATAATGTAATAACAAAAGATGTACGGTCGATCATTATTGGAAAACTGATACTGGAAATTTAGTTTTCTCTATTTTCTTTAGTAAAAATATTGAAGAACGGTAAATTAAAAAGCCCTATTTTTTATCGGATTCTTTTTTGCTAGTCACTTTAACTTGGGCATTTAAATTATATTTCGATGAAATATAAATATTTATTTAAATTGAAATGATGATGTAACTGATAACAGTGTCACTAAAATATGTGTAAAATTATTTTTCATGTTTCACGTATGCGATGGGAATTTATTTTTATACTAACATGATTACGATATCTTAATCAAAAATAAAATACTAAAATGTGTAAAAGTTTTGACTAAAGTTTTTTTTATGCTTCCTGGTAAAATATGCTTAATGTTATGATGGTGATTTTTGTGATATTATTTAAAAAAATAAATATTTGACAGTCAGACAACAATATTAGATAGGTATATGCTATGCAGAACTATAAAGGTGTTCTTGAGTATTTTTTCCACTGATAATAGCTTCCAATATTTAAATCTCAATTTTGAAAAAAAAATACTTGTTCTCATTTTATTTTTTGAGAATGTTTTTAGCTTTTATTTTTATAACTTTGTTTTTACGATTGCGCCCGTGATAAATCATTACACCACAAAAAAAAATAATAAAACCTTATACACGTATCCATGGACGGATTCGATATATTCGTCATTAGATTAATTTAAGTCAAAGAAGAATTCTATTATAGTCTGTCAATGAGCGATAACCACTGGAAGTGCATTTTCAGATAGATGCTGTATGCGTTTTATAGCTTAACCAATTTTTAGTGCATTACGTGGTATGATAAATTCTATATACATATACAGGGATGAGCAAAAAAAATCGTAAGCATTTCTGTCTATAGGCGAGGCTTGTTTGGAGATATTTTGTAGTTGTATTATGCATTTACCGGTTTAAATATATTTAATTAGTATATACTAAGATATATTTGTACATAAATATATCCTTTTGCAGGGCTACGCAAAAAACTAAATACAGTATGCGAAATAATTATGGCTCTTATGCTAATTTTAAGCAAGCACAAAAATGTAGTTACAATTTAATAAAGACATATGGAATATAAAAGATTATACAATACATTATGTTCAATGAACATTCAAATCTCCTATGTTCAAAAAATAGACTTATACAGTCTCTGTAGATGTTTAAATGATATATAAATTGCGAAATAATTATGGCCTCTTTTAGCTTCGAGCTTCCATTCAACGTAGCAAGCTTTCATATATATCTTGAATATATTTCGCATCAATAGAGTTCCATGCTTCAAGAATAGTTGTTTTCAAATTGTCCTTGGACATAAAATGCCGGCCATTTATATAAACTTTTCGTATCGTTATATACCAAAAATTTTCTATTATATTCAAATCAAGTGATTTGGCTGGCCAAGGTTCTAGCAGTTTAATTTTTTTTTTACTTGAACCAATCCTTAAACGACTTTGACACATGAATTTTACAGTTGTCCTGCTGAAACGACCAAGTTCTATCGGCCATTTGAAGTCCTATTCGAGGAAACTGCTTTAATTAGCATATTCGGGTAATCAGATCTGTTCATTCTTGTATGTAGCAATTCAAAATTGCTTTTCTTTTTCCATCCTATTATGCCCCATATCATTATCGAACCCCTTCCTTTATTTCTAGTAGAAAACACTCAAATTGCTTTTTTTATTATCCTCCCAATAGCTGTGCATACAGCTGGACCAGCCAGATTAAACCGTTCTCATCAGAAAAAATAACTTTTTTCCATTCAGTGCTCCAACTCCTATGGTTGCGTGCAAATGCTTTCCGATTAGCCTTATGAATTGAAGACAGCATCGTTTTTTTCAGGAGTTTCCTCGAGCAAGGTCCAAATGTATTCAGCAACTGTTGTGTTCGACGAACAGCAACTGGTAAATTTAATTCATCTCGTAATTCTCGAGCTGCTACAATTTTATTTGATGCTTTGCGCCTCAGAAGATGTACTTCCTTATTCGTAACTGAGGACGGTCTACCCGTGCTCTTCTTCTTTCCATACCCTGATGGATCTTTAAGGTAAGTTTAGACGACTTTTGAACTTCTGTCAATAGCTCGGGCAATATCTGTAGGATTCATATTCGTTTGTGCTCTTAAAACATCAACATCCAGATGGCATATTAATTATTTTTTTTATCTATCATTTAAAAAATTATTTAGTGAATTTTCTATTTAAACTGTTGTCAAAATTAAAAACAAATGCTTCTGCTAAACGACACGCATACAGATGCACTTTCGATTGAGAAAGGCCATAGTTTTTCCGCTTCTGAAATCCAGATTTCGCTGATTAACTTTCACATCACATGCCCAAGTACAAGGTGGCCATAATTAAATTGACGGTACTCAGAGTGTTTTGTGGCGCGGTCTAATTGCGAGAATGGCGCCACATTTTGTAGGAATATTAAACAAGACGAGGAACGAAGGATTCCGGGAAAACAAAATTTAGTTCCAAAAGTCACCGCCAGGGGAATATGTGGCGCTGTGTATTCGAAAAAGAGAGTTTCAAAAAATTAAGAATCAATACTGAAATAAAATTACCGTTTATTTAACGAATTTAGCAATTTAATCCAAGCTCAAAATGTTAACAGTTTATAAAAAGCTAAAAATTTACATAAACATTGATAAAGTTTCTTTATCTGCAATTTCACTTACAGAGCCCCAAAGAAAGCAACAGCAGAAGAAGAAGTTCTTTATTCAAATTTCACGTTACATCTTTTCGACCAGTACCAGCTTGTTCGGCTTTAAAAGGTAATGTGCTACTGTTAGAAGCAATTTCATTGAAAGTTATCTTTCATAATGTCTCCTTCTTTAGTCGAGCGAGCTCTACTAGTCAAATTATTTTACCTCAACCAGAGCAATGCGCGAGCCGCTCTTCGTGCTTTTAGAAACCACAAAAAATGCGTAAAGGTAACGGTCCTTTGTCAGTTAATGGTTTAAAAGCAATGGTTGAGAAGTTTGAGAAAACAGGTTCTCTAAATGTTCAGTCAGGCAGAGGACGGAAACCCGTATCACAGGATACAATCGAAGAAGTGGCAACGGCGATTGTCGACAGAGCATCAGACAATATTGCTACCACTTCCAGCGCTCGTGGGATAGCTCGGAATCTGGATATGCCTTATTGTACGGTATGGAAATCCTACGAAAGATTATCCACATCTATCCGTATAAGATCAGCCGTGTACAAGAGTTACGCCACACCGACCATGATAAGAGATTGACTTTTGCTCTCACTTTTATTGCCAGAATGGAGTTGGATAAAGCTTGGCCCTAGAAAATCTTATGGGGAGACGAGGCCCACTTTTACCTGAATGGAACTATAAAAACCTAGAACTGCCGAATTTGGGATAACAAGTCACAAAGAGCATTCAAGGAAATTCCTTTGCATTCACCAAAGATAACTGTTTGGTGTGGTTTCACAGCAGATATGATCATAGGTCTACTCTTCTATAAGAACATTACTCCGACAGTACCTGTAACTTGTTCTGTTATCGGAGACAAATATCGCCAAATGCTAAACAACTTTGTTATTCCGGCATTTCAGCAAAGACAGTGCCCAGAGAAAATCATTTTCATGCAAGATGGAGCCCCTCCACATATTGCTTTGCGAGTACAGCCGTTGCTACGACAGAAATTCAGAGCAGAAAGCGTCATTAGCCGCTGGTTTCCAACTGCATGGCCACCTTGGTCCCCTGATCTTACACCCTGCGACTTTTGGCTATGGGGTTACCTAATGTCCAAGGTCTATCACGGAGGTGTAAAAGGACCTGGCTACGTGATAACATATCGCGAACTGTACGAGAGATTCCTGGAGACATGTTATTCTCTGCTGTTGTAAATGCTGTGCACAGAATGCAATATGTGGTCCACAAAGACGGCGGCCACATCGTACCTGAGTTGGATGTGCTAAATAAACGGTAATTTAATTTCAGTATTGATTCTTCTTTTTTGAAACTCTCTTTTTCGAATACACAGCGCAACATATTCCCCTGGTGGTGACTTTTGGAACAAAAATTTTTTTCGCGGAATCCTTCGTTATCCGTCTTGTTTAAGCTTCCTACAAAATTTGGCGCCATTCTCGCAATTAGATCGCGCCACAGAACACTCTGAGTACCGTCAGTTTAATTATGGCCACCTTGTACTTCTACAGCCACCTATGTATGCGTGTTTACTTTGCATTTTACAACGGAGGAAATAGTACATGATTTTGTTTTGTCATTATAATGTATCAGCTAAAACTGTGAGGGGCCATAATTATTTTGCGTATTGTATATACTGTATATGGTAATTGCTGGAAGCATGATTTTATTTGTGTTACCTTTTCCTATCTGAATTAAATTTTAGCTTAATATGTGTTGTGTATAAAATTCGTAGATCATATGCAGGACTGTACAAAATATTTCAGGTTGCCATATGTGAGCGGTTAATGTTGCAAATAAATTTTGAAATGTGTGTTGTGTTTTAAAACAAAGTTTAATAAAATATTAGTAAAGCATGTAGAATGTGTACAAATCTATATAAAATACAAAGGGCTGATTAAACGAATTCGAATGTCTTATCGACTGTGTGAGCCAATTGTTGAAATTGGATGTTCAAATGTGTTGTGCGTACTCAAAATTGTTTATTTAGATATCCTCTTTTATCTTATTAAATAGTGAAGTTTCGTTAGAATATTCTTGAAGTGCTGGAAAATGTTTCTTAATGTATGTGTGACGCAGTATTATTCTTTCTTGTCTCAATAAAGACGAGTGATAGTGTCTAATGCGAACTCTTCCACAATTCTAACTCAAAACAGAATTGCTACAGCAATGGACATTTTATAATCGAGGTGATTTTATAACGTGACAGATGAGGTGATTTCGTTCGTTTATTTGCGTTTTCGTAAGATTAATTATAACTAGCTTTACGATGTAAAAAATCATCGTTATTATTTCAGTAAAATTATTATATCGTCTGCTATGAACGAAATGAGGATGACTTTTTTTTCTTATTACGTATGTCATATTTACAGATGAGAATTTTTTTTTCGAGACCAAGACAGAGCTGTAAATTCACCATGCAGATGTTGTTTTGCGAATGATTACCTCCATAGTTAATATTTCTATGACTCTCGATGAAGGATATTTCGTTTATTTACTTTAATGGATTGAGATATTCTGCTGTTAACCTAATTTTCACTTAACTTATCTCAGAAGCTATACATTTTTTTAATGTAACTCATCTCTCATGCAAACAATTTTTTTGAACGATCTTTCTAAAAATGTAACTTTTACGCTATTTTATTCGAAAAAATAATTTATATTATTTTAATTATTTAATATTTAATTTAATTAATTATAATTTAATTTAATTAATTATATTTATAATTTAATTAATTATAATTTTATTTATATTATTTTAATTATTTAATATTTAACTTAATTAATTATAATTTAATTTATATTATTTTAATTATTTAATATTTAATTTGATTAATTATAATTTAATTTATATTATTTTAATTATTTAATATTTAATTTGATTAATTATAATTTAATTAAATATAATTTAATTTATATTATTTTAATTATTTAATATTTAATTTGATCAATTATAATTTAATTAATTATAATTTAATTTATATTATTTTAAAAATTAATTTATATTAAATGATGGCCGCTTGGCATATGGAAAAAGATGTAGTTAGCTGTATTTGTTTTCCTCAGTCACATGACTTGCGCTTTTATCATATAGATTACGTATGATAAGATTTAATAGAATAAAGAAAACTTTTATTAATATCTTTTTAACTTTTGATTCGATTTTCATAAAATTTGAAATGACTCGACAAAATTCTGCAACGATTATTTATATTAAATTTCAAACAATTCGGTGTGGTATGGTTGCGCTATTATAGACTGCTGTGCTGCGACAGACGGACGGACCAGACGACGACTATAGGTGCTACGTATTTATATAATTACGAACGCACCTAAAAAACTATCCAGTTGTTACTGCAAAGGGATTCTACCTGAAAAGTACACCTCGATTTCAATGAAATCGAATTTTTATCATAAAGAGTACCCCTAATATGATCAGGGATGATGTCAATTTTATCGGCCATCGTCAAGGTTTAGTGTTTAAAAAAAAAAAAAAGTATCAAGGGTGCAATTAATGAAATTCGCTAAATGTTTTATTAAAAAATATTCCAATAATTTCAAACAACGTAATCGTCACAGAAATGATAATTTGTATAGAAATGAGTAAAAGACAATGAATTTTTAAACCATCCACAAATTATAAAATGAAAAATTTCACATTCATAACATTTGGTTCCATTACTTGTGAAACATAAAACAACTGGATTCTGGAAAGTCAAATTGCACTTGAAACAATTTTTTTCCCATTGTAACGGAATACTTTTGACTGTCCCTATAAACGAACTAAAAATGCTACTTAATTCATTTCCGTTAGCAATCATGCTATAGTGAACATCAATAACATATAAAAAATCCAGGAAAAAACGAGTATATTTGCGAGAGTTAGAGTACGGTCGGTCGGATAGACGACCAGACAAACCAATGTCATAAACACTTTACAACAATCGGTTGCAAAGTGTTGAAAAACATTTTTCTTGTGCTGCAACAGAAAAGTAATATTTTTTAAAGTATGAAAATTATGATCTGAAAGATCGATGCAACTAGGTGTATTACGCGATAGATAAATGCTGGATCAGCATAAAAATGTTTAATTTAAATGTTTGGACATAAAACAATCTAAGTACAAAGCTAATTCATGTGTAAAAGTATAAGACGCCTCCTCATGGATTTGGCATGTATTAACATATATAGTGAGTATTATTTTATTGAGGTAAATAAAAGTATGATTTTTTTTTATGCCATTTGGTTTTTAATTTTTTATACGTTTTGAAATATTTCAATTTTGATGCAACGAAAAACATTATTGGTGTTCAGGATCAATTTTACACTTTTCCAAATGATGCAATTGGGTTGAAAAGATAACAAATATTCTTGGATATGAATTCATAAAAAAGAGAAAACAGCAATTTCAGATTGGTTTTCTAGCAAAGTTCTTATCTTTTCAGAAAGTGATAAGTAGGATTGAATTACTTACAATCCAACTAACTCACACAATTATCTGTCAGCATTTAAATATGATAAATATTTTTATTTATTTATTTTGTAAAGCTATCTGCAATTTAAAGCATCAACAGTCACATGAAAACATGCAAAAACTATTATTGAACTTCTTTAAAATATTTGAGTGCTGCCGGGGAAAAAAGAAAAATCTAGAGCCTTCGTTTGGCTAATGTAATAACAAAAAATGTACGGTCGATCATTATTGGAAAACTGATATTAGGAAACTGGTTTTCTCTATTTTCTTTAGTAAAAATATTGAAGAATGATAATTTAAAAAAACCGTATTTTTTATCGAATTCTTTTTGCTAGCGGCTTTATCTTGAGCATTTAAATTACATTTTGTTGAAATATAAATATTTATTTAAATTGAAATGATGATGGAACTCATAATAGCTTCACTAAATTTGGAGTAAAATTATTTTTCCTGTTTCATGCATGCGATGAGAATTTATTTTTATGCTATCACGATTGCTGCGTTTTAATAAATAATAGAATACTCAAATATATAAAAGTTTTTCAATATTTTCTGATGAAATGTGCTTAATGTTATGATGGTGAATTATGTGACATCTGTATTAAGAAAAGCAAGTTTCTCTCTGTGTGTGTGTCTCTCTCTCTCTCTGTGTGTGTGTGTGTGTGTGCGATGACTAGCGAAATCTACCGCACTTAGAAGTCTGAAAATTTAGGTGAGGATAGTCCAATACATCGCCTGGTGCACCTGAGAATCAGAATTTTAATATTTTGAAAATTAGCCTAGATATTGTTTAAAAACCCATTAAGTATCGCATCAAAATATTCATTAAAATGCTCTTTGAAAATGGCTATTTTTATCGTAACCGCAAAAGAAATTACCGTTTTGATAATTCCAGATAACAAAATATTCTGATTTTCACTTATCCTCGAATATTAAATTAAATTATTGGAGGTATCGATTCGAAACTTACGTTATATACGTAGTTTATTTTTATGCTTCCAAAACTTCAAATTGTTTGAAAATCGGACTGAAACTTCTCTTTATTTCGGCCAAAAACTGACCTGACTCGAGAATCCGATACAGACTGAAAAAAGGGTTACTGTAAATAGGGCTGCAGATTGAAAGTCAACACACAGTTTTTCGGACCTGTTATATATAACTATTATGTTTATCGATTTGATATTAGACGCATATATGCAAAAAAAATCGCAATTTCAAAAAAATCAAAATTCATGAAAATCGATGAGTAACTTTTCGAAATATCAATTAAAAACTTATTAATGAAAATAGAAAATGATTTTATTTCTGTTTGAACAGGACAGGTCTGCTGGAGTTAAGAGTCTTGATAATTCCAGACTACGAAATATTCTGTTTTTCACTATATAATATGGCGGAAAAGGCACTTTTTCGCCTCTATAAAATAATATAAACTATTGCATTTACCGGTTTGAAAATTACATGTTTATGCATAGAACGTTACACTGAACTCGGAAATCTACGACCGGAGATATTAATTGATATTTTATTAAATTGATCGCATAAATGAATTTATTTCAATATGTTATTTCTTATCCAGACATAGCTAGACTTTTGTCTATAATCTGTTGAAGAGGAAGATGTAAAAGAAGTGGGTAAGTGTGATTTGAAGATCGCACAAAGTGTTTTGTTTAATATTCCTTTCAAAACACTTTATGCTTTCTTTAATAAATCCAAATAAATTTCATTAAAAAAAAGGTCATGTTTTTTTATAAAGTAAAAATTTAACGGTCTATTTTTCTCGTTTCTTCGAATATCTAAACCGGTCCGACAGCAGGCGATGCCCGTTATTATATACTCTGTCATAATAATATCTGCCATGTGGACTAAATGCGATATTAAAAAAAAATCAATTTCAAAATTAAACATGTTGTATAGAGACCTTCAAAATGTTAAAATATGCCAATATTTCAATATCGGGTTTTTATCATGCTTTAATACGTTCCTCAAACTCATATGACATTATAATCATTTGCTGACGTCATATCTACTTGCTTTCTCTGTTACTCATATTGATACTCTCTTTGTATTATTCTCAAACATTTGAAAAATTCCGTTAAACTTCCAATATGACGTCAGATTAATATTCTTTTTAATTCTCTAATGACGTCATATTAACCTGCTTTCTGTACTTATACATACACAAACGCCTTGTATTATTGAGAAATGTTTGAAAATTTCCGTTTTATTACCAGTATGACATCATATTAATCTTTTTTTTTTCAATTGGTGAAACTTTTTATTTCATTTTCATGTTTCATGTGGAAATCTTTCAATAGAAAATTAATTATTGTAGAAAGAATTTTATTGTAGATTTTTAATTGTTGGCAACTGCTATAACGAAAAATGTTTAAATTTATTAGAAAAATGCTGTTAGATTTTTGATTTTTTATCTCTCTATATTAAAATAATACGATTTTTTCAAAATTTTATGATTTTCAGCGTGACAGTAGGTATTCAGTTGTAAGTATGCAAAATTTCATGTGTGTAAGTTATACAGTTTCTGAGAACCGGCTCTGTGACGTACAGACAGAGAAGCGGGACGAATAGGGTTTCGTGAGATGAACGAAGCCCTAAAAAGAGAATTAGAAGTTTTAAGAATGAATTTTGAATTATATACACATTTTTAAAACTATATAAGATACCGTTTTGAAAATTGGTATACAGACGCAAAACGTAATACTTGCCCGGATACCTTTAGTAGACATTGGTCCACGCCGTAGGTTCTTTATACGACGAAATTCACGAACTGCAGCAGAAACAGTCTCTTTGTTTTCGTAAAACAGCTTCACCAATAACGCACGTTCAACTAAAGATATACCGTCATCATTACAGCCGGAAACATCGATATAAAACATGACAACTTTTGCAAAAGTTTTATACCCTAACCTGGGGCCTCCGTGGCCGAGTGGTTAAGACACCATTCTGCTAATCGCTTGAGAGCATAGGAGTCAGGTCGGCGGGGTCAACTCCCGCCAGCTCCATTGCACACACTTTGTGGAGCTCCGGGATGTAACTTTCTGGTGTTTTAAATTTCCTTTTGGCTATTTCGTCCCTGTATATTGACGATGACTTATAAGCGGGCACTTGATGTCAAGCACACAAGTCAGATGTATGTTCTCAATAAACAAACAAACAAACAAATACCCTAACCTGTTTTGCATAAAGCTTCCTCTTCTTCGCAAGCATGCAAATCTTCACATTTTTTCCCTAGAACTGACAGCTTTTCTCGGTTTTACATTTTATTATTCATAATTATTGTTCTGGATTCCGTTTTCGTCGTTTACTGTGTTAATTTTAATGTTTTTCCGGAAAAGGCGCCCTCTAGTGGACTTTTTGGAACTAATTTTTTTTTTCGAAATTCCGTGAGCGCATTTGGTATATTGTCTACATACCAAATTTCGTTACATTCCGTTCACCCGTTTCCGCTATAGGATGCTGTTTATAGGGGAAGTTTAGTTATAACTTTATTATTTATAATAAAGTTATAATAAATATATAATTAATAATATATATTACTAATTATCTATTTTTTTTAAATGTATCCTAAAATTGGAATCCCTTTTCTCCAAAGGGTCGAGAGATCTCATATATTTTTAATACAGCTCATCGGGTTGTCACGAGCTACTCATTTACTTATTTCACGTTTAAATTTTTTTTCTCTAATACCGTAATTGGTATGTGTTACGCTGAGTTATTATTTTGTTTCACAGATTTAAATAAAAAGTATTTATACAAACTGAATGTGTACGAATACGAATGAATAATACGAACTATGTGAAAAGTATTTATTAGAAGTTTTACCAATATGGCATCAAAATTGGAAAAATGGGAAGATATTAAATATATATCTCACGACAATACAGAATTATCAATGAAGATAAAATATTTTTTATTCATGAAGATAAAAACTACAATAGCACGAAATAGAATATTCCAAGGGTTCAAAGCCAAAAAAGGTGTATATTGTGAAAGATTTTCTAAGGTATCTGTAGGTAATATGGCCACCCTAAGGTTAAAAATTTTAAACAGTAGTAGAAACTGATTATAAAAAATAAGAATAATTGACTAAGAAAGTGGACCTTTTATAGCACTGGAAAAATATTTTAAAATTTAAGTTAGTCAAAATTTACACCTGTTGCAGCTTGTTAAAAAAATGCTTGTTGATGAAGGTAATATGGCCATATGCAGGTAATATGCTCATAGGTGACATAAAATTGAAAAGTCGCAGAAAAAACACAAATTATATTTTTTTGAAAGTTTATAAAAAAAAAAAAAAAAAAAAAAAAAATTAATATGAACTAAATTTAGAAAAAAAAAAAAATAAATTTACGGTAAATAGTATTTTTAATTTATTTTTTAACCGTAGAGCAAATAAAAACTTCTGTATCTTAACTGGTAAGGCCGACACATTCCTCATGCACTCAATTACGACAAACAACACATAATCTCATATTTATAGCTTTTTCGCCTATTTGGCCATATTGCCAATAAAAGACAATTTTACAAAAGTGTTCATAATTCTGTCTGCGCACTCCAATCTTGAAATTTGTTTATAATACAGTTAAGAAGAGCATTAAACGAACTAAAATAACATTCATACAAATAATTATAAACACCTTGTTTAAATAAGACAAGTTTAACATTCATACAAATAATTACAAACACCTTGTTTAAATAAGACAAATAACAAACTTACCACAAACAGATTTATAACAACTATCAGCAAAACAACAATGGCTGCTCTCACGTACAAGTTGTAAGGACATATACCCAAGGAGGGACTAAAGCAAATTTTCTGACTTCTAACGGATTGCATTTAAGCGTCATTTTTCGTATTTTACTCAAACTAATAACATTATTACGAGATGGTCATATTAACTGCATTGGCCATATTACCATCAGATACCTTAGCATAAAATAATGCTTGCTGAAAATATCTAGGATGAAACTGTATCTTTTTTTTAAAATAATAGATCATTTTTAAAAATTTTAGAACCTCTTTTCTTTGTCTTCTTGCATTAAATCATGCTTGATACATTTTTTATGAAATAATTTGATTGTTTCATCATTAATAAATGATACTTACTTATTTTCTCTAAGCGTATATTTTTAGATATTTTTCTATGCTTATAAATATTATTAAAATTTAATTTTCTGTATTGATATGCGCAATTGCTTTTCTAATTTGCCACTTTTATTACTAATAGGGAACATCTTGCATTTGTAACAGTAACATCGAAATAACTTAACACTTATGTGGAATATAGAACGACATGCGCACACTTATTCAAAAAATTAGAGTGCGCCCGTTGAAAGGTTAATTTACTCTAAATAACGTGAAAATTAAATTTTATCATCGGAAATGCAACTCTTTGGAGAACTTCTTAAACCTTGTTAGGCTTTCTGATAATTGGATGAGAAAATAATCACGATTGAAGAGTCGGACAGTTTAATATCGAGTTTCTTTATTTATGCGTAAAAGGAAATGAAGCAGGATACAATATTTGAAATCCATGAATTTATTTTAAAATATTTAATGCAATACTTGAAGGCTGAAATCATTCAGTGTGCTGTAACGAGTATTCAAATTGATTTTAAATGCGGATAAAATTCCCTAAATTCACAGGAATTTCATAAAATTAAAATATTTTCAGACTGTTAATTTTCTTTTTGTCCTAAGAATTTGTCTTTGTGCGATTTATATGACTGTTCTGCAGATATTTAAATTTACGATGAATTTCAATTTGTTTTAAACAGAATATCTCCAAAAAGTTGAAAGTCGCTTCAATTTTGTGCCTTGTGAAAATTGCAAATGACATAGTTCCACCATTAATTTTTCATAATTTCACTTTTTTTGTTATAATACTATCCCTCCAGACAAAATTGTACATTTAGAAGTTTCTTTTTACTTTTGCTGCAACAGTATCATTAAGTGGAACTACATATCTGTGTCTTTAAAATTGAATGAGTTAGGCTTAAATACAAATTGACTACTGTGAATGAGACCCTTTATGAATTTAGACACATAAATCTGTAAGATATTGCAAGGAAAATTTAGCCCAGATTATAATACATGATGCTTGCATGAATATAAGTGGTGAAGGAATTCAAAATATTTACAGAAGCATTATTAGAAGATTCGCATTAGGTATTAAAGATGTGAGAAAACACTTTAAAATGTTTTCAAAATTGCTTGTTTGAATTATGTTTCTAGGATTCAAAGCTACATTTGTCACTTTAAATGATATTTAGCAGTGTAATGGTTTTTTTAGACATATTCGGGATGAAATTTGTTCTCACTTTTCAACATATTTTTGATCTAAAGAACGTTATCGTGAATTTGTGAATGGTCCCTATTTTTACTGATACATTTTAAATGATACGAAAAAGTGGTGTAAAGAATCTTTTTACCTTTATTATAACTCAGTTAAAGACATGAATATGCAGTTGTTTGTGATGATTTTGTTGAAACTAAAGGAATTTGTTTTATTTTTATAATTAACAAACGTAGTCTAAGGGGGATCGTATAACCCTTTATGACAGAATACGCATGATCGTGCAATTTCACATTTATTGAATTTTGTGACTTTTTGGAAAGTCAGGCAGTCTTAAACTGTTGTGATACTTAAAAATACAAAACATAAAAACTGTAGTTCTAAAAAAATGGTTGAACAAACAAAAAATAATTTATTTTGCAAAATTAACAGTCATAATTTTTTTTCCCACTCCGAAAATTTGCCCTAGAGGTTTTAAAAAAATGTCAAATTAAAAAGCATAATTTTTAGAAAATTATCATTAAAAATTAAATCATTACGAGATTCACTAAATGAATGTTTACTGTACTTACCACAACATAAAAATTCTAAGCCGCAATTTAAGTTTTTACAATTGTGACCAATATCACATTGCAAGGTTTCCAGAGATTCCCTTGTACGGAATCTAAAATTCGGGACATTTTGTTCTTAAATTCTTCCTTTTTTTAGGAATTCCCACATTGAAATATCAGTTTTCTTTTGTTAAAATGGCAACTAATGGCATCGTAATATTCTTCCATTTCTGTTTCTTTAATATCATCCACTAACATTTTGACGAATTTCTTCGATGGTGAAAATAACAGAGCGGAATCTTAAGAGTTTTTATGGTCTCATTTTCAGATAAATTTACGAGAATGATGTTTATTATGAAATATAAGAATCAAATGTGTTCGCTAATAAAAAAATATATATTTGTACCTGATCAAATACCATAAAACAATTCTCGCATGATAATTTTCACACATACAAAATGTTTCAGAATTCCGAAATTTAATGATAATTTTTCCTCTGACTGCTATCCATCGAAAATACTTTGAATATGATCTATAAAATGTGTATAAGACAGCCTTCCTTCAAGTTATTTTTTCTTTCATTTCATATATTGCTTCGAAAAAGCGTTTTACTATTTGTCATAGTTCAGATAGTATTGTTTTCCTAATGAGAAATGCGGAGTTTCTGAAATAGGGATGGCTTATTGTTAATTATGTACTATAATCGATTCTTCCGATAGTATCATATCTCAATAATCGATAGGATTGATAGAAAGTTTTTTTTGTGAAGTTTGTAGAGCCAACTGTCATTTTCACTAAACGTGGGTTTAAATGAAATGGTTAGCGAAAAATAAATTTCTAGTGATACTTGGAATATTCAATTAAAAATAAAAGAAATGTGTAGAGATTTGTTTGATAGAATGAATTCTAAAAGAGATTTGAATGCTAATGCTCTAGTGATGATGAACTTTGGAAAAACTATGATGAATATAATGTTATTTTTTATCCATTCACTTTTGCATTTTTAATAGATAATGTATTATATATTCTTTATTAACCCACATATTATATAATAAAGCGTATGGATAACTGATTAAGGAAAAAAATTCATTACACTAAAAATCTTGATGCACATTCTCCTGAAAATTTTGGTGTGCAAAAGTTAATGTGTTAGAATAAAAGAAAGAACAGGGAAAAGTTTTTTAAGTAGTATTCACGCTTTTTATAGCCAATTGGTATTATTATTATTATTATTATTATCCTTATTATTAATTAAATGTTTCATTTTTATTTTAATAGTTTAAATGTAACCCTTCAAGCAGACGAGTAACAATATTAAAATACCCAGTAAAATTAACAAAACCCATTTGAAACTCGTTAAAGTCCTTGCATACTCTATGATGATACTGTAATCTTTGAACAAGATATTTACAAAATTTGAAAATTTTTCCACTTGTTAAATTTAAGAGAATAGATAAGTCACGAAATTCACTGCAATGTTTGTCGGATTAATTTAAATTAATTAACTCTAAGTGTATTATTCTCATTAAATTAAACGCTAGTTGATTTTTAATAATTCAGATAAATTCGTCATGTACACAGTAATTTCATGGTTTCATTCTTTCTTAAACTAAAGTTTTGTTTTAAAAAGTTTATAAAAGTATGTTAACATTCATGAAAATAAAACACAAATGAAATATTCCATTCGAGTTAATTTTACCCTACCATACTTAAAAACGCTGTATAAAATTTTGTTCTTTATGGATGAACTTATTGGAATGGAAGACAAACATCGACAGGAATAACAATTGACATAATACTGTTACCGTCACGTGGGCGATAAAACGAAAGTGAAAATGTAATCCATGACTAAATAATGTCATGACGATGACAAAAATAACTAAATATGTAAGACATTAAAAACAAATTCGTGCCTATTAAACTTAATGACTAATTACATTTTTTAATCACTCAGATGCCATGTGACCTATACAGAAATGTTTTAAAAATTCTTATGTATGATACTATGCTTGAGCGAGTCATGTAGTGTACGTGATCTTCATAGCAGGGAAATATTGATGAGTGTGTTTTGTTAGAGATCGGCGAATTTAAGTTTGTGGAGTGGACAATGTTACAGTTACTGTAGCAGCGACAGGACTACAATCAGTGCATTCGAAATCTCCATCTGAATAAACTTCTGATATCATCACATGATGTTTTCGCCCACTTTTTATCGACCAAGTGATGTTATTGTACGCCGTATGCCAAGTTTCTTAAGAAGGAAGATTCAAAATACAGTGATGGTTAAAAAAAAACATTGTTTGTTTAGGCAACAAACTTTGTCATCGCTCAGTGACAAAACGCATGCATCAAGAGTTGTCACCTAAGAAAATCACTTGCACCTACTTTGATGTATCTCGCGTATACCTATCACCACCTAATTGACTTTTATTTTGCAAATATTACCCTCTGGGCCATTCTGTAAATTCCTGATACTCACATTAACTTAACAATCTTACTATTTTCCTAAGGGAAAGCTCTGTTAAAATAAACCTATGAAAGAATCATAAAATCAATATGAAAAAATATTCAATTCGAGATTCTTTTATAGTATTTATACCGAAATGTTATCAATATCGCTCTGTTGAAACCTTATTTACCATGTCCATAATAATAAATATCTTTTGTGTGGTCTTGTAAAAAATTATAATTGTTACATTCTCACTATGAGAATATGTTTTAGTTACACATGTAGAGACATGTTAGATCTCCTCTTTCACTTTCCTTAAATGATGAAGTTTCGTTATGATAATCTGGAAGTGTAGGAATGTGTTTTATAATTTATGTGTGACGCATGAATTTTTTCTTATTTATTCTTGTACTTAATTTTATGGAAAATTTCACAGCACCATAAATAGAAATTTTGTCCAAATTATGCATTTCGCAAATTAAACGGTACCAAATATTACCAGATTCCACATTACATAATTTATTTGGAAATGACTATTTTTAAGGATTTATACTGCATGCATATTAATTTTTTTTTTCATCTGAGGACTCATACACATGAAAAGGTTATTTGTGATAAAGCATTAGAATGAAGATAATTGTGGCTATAGCAGTTTTCGTTTTTTTCAGTAGTCTTTATTTCGGTTTATGGGAACGAACGCAACTTTTTATCCAATCTCTAACTCTTCCTTTGAATGATGTTATCCGTATCTTAATTAGTTTTCCCTAATCTCCCCATATCTGTTTCCTTTTCTGTTCCATTTTAATAAGTTAACTTTATTTCAAGGCTATGATTGAGTAATGAGTTAATTCCGTGAGTCGTGTTAAGATTATTTAATGATTGAGATGAAAAACTATTCATTTTATGTTTTACTTTTATAACCAATAATCGCCACTTACAGTGATCAGTGACAGTGTTGCGTTCGAATAATGCAATCATAAAAAACATTACCGGTTTTTATTATAGTTATATTGTGTTATTGTCACCGTGAGGGTAAAGTTCAATATTTTGCTGATTCCAGTCTTTCACACTCTGTATTCAAAGACATGGATTAAAAGGCTTTCTAGACTCTCCAAATTTCTAAGATTATCGTTCTCAGATGTGCATTGATGAAAACATAACAATCGCTTTTGTAACAATCGAAGAAGAATTTTCTAGTTTAATCACTGCACAAAGGGGCAAAGATAATAATTGATATGGTACCACCATTCTCTCATTTTACAAAAATTGACTTTGTGCTGCAAACGTGTAAATGCACGAAATCTTATAAATTACGTATCATAGCGATTATTACGCTAGGTGACCATATGTTATCGGAAATAGAGGACGCCCTTGAATTTGAGGACACTGGTTCCCCCAATTCTTTTTTCGAAATATTTAAGACATTTTAAGAAAAAGTTAAATTCATGCACACACACATACAAAAAAAAAAAAAAAAAAAAAAAAAACAAGCTTTGAAAGTTATAAATGTTCGAGTTATGAACCTTTAAAAAAAGTCCCTTCTAAAACTGTTATAAAATATGGTATAGCTATTACTTCAAAGGCAACTTTGAGATACACGGTAAATATTTAATTTTATTAATGATTTATATAAAACCTCGAACGAACCTCACATGATTAAAACATCTTTTAATTCCACCTTCTACCGCCAGGTGGCTCATTATGTTTTAAAAAAACTTTTTTCGGAATGAACATCCTCCACTACCTATGGCACCGTGGAGGTTCTTATTTTCAGGCGTGCTTATTTTCAGGAGGTTCAATATTTTCAGGCGTGCACTGCAAAATATTTTAGTTCTACCTTCCAACGACAGGAGGCGCATTCTATTCTAAACAAAACTCCGGCACGGGTTCCCGTTGCCTAGGCACCTGCTAAGGCACTGAATATCAGGCGTGCTGTGCACGCGCTGCAAACATAAATTAGTTCCACCTTCCACCACCAGGGGGCGCTAGATCTAGATACCTCTAACATTAACGCGATATTTAAATTCCCCTCCATTCTAAATTTAACCAATGACCTTTAACTATAAAAAATATCGGTATTTGAAACAGAAACAGAATGGCGCGTTTTTTTGGTTTGACTTCGCACTTTATTTTTTTGAAAAATTAAGAAAAATTATTGTTATTAAATAATGTTATCAAATTATATTGTTATCAAATCACAGCAAAAATTATTGTTATCATTTTTGATTTGGACAGAAACGGTTAAAAATCGAGCAGATTAAATGTTATTGACAGCATTATCCGTTTTATTATCCAAACTTCCCTTAAACCATACTAAAATGCTACATAAACATGGAAATATAATGTTCTACAACATCTTAGAATACATAGAACAACATTTTAAATCATGAAGTTCTAATTAAGTTCATGCTGCGTTGATTAATATTTATATTTAACTCTGTATCATAAGTAAATACAAGAAATTACTGAAAAAAAACTTTAAATTTTTTATTATTTTTGAAAAATATATTTTTTTATGTTACATAAACAACAACAACAAAATATAAACCATAAAAAAACATAAAAAGACATATTTGATATAATGTTTTTTTCTTTTGAAATAAATAAAAATAAAAATAAAATAAATTGTGTGAAAAATAAAACCAAGATATTTTCCCCACGTCACCAACTTTTCATTGTAATAACTAATGTCACACTAGCATGTTACATCGTTATCTTTTTGATGCCTTAACATTAACAAGTATGACATAAAAAAACTTTTAGACTCATTAATCAGTTGATGTTTTTTAAAATAAAGATTCTGTTTTTATTTTACATGTCAAAGTTTACTTCTTTGTCTAATATTTTTTACACAATGTATTTTAGTCATGTACAGCTGACACAATATGTTGCAAAGTTATTATATAGTCCTGTGTTTAGTAAGTGTTCCTGAAACATTTTATAAAATTGATAACTATATTATTCCACGTTCACTTCAAAGAAAAATTGCTACAGCTTATAGTTGATTTAAATTTTTACAATTTCTTTCAACATTTTGAAAATAAATGACATGAAAACTATGAATAAGTTTTGTAGAAAAAATGAATTTCTGTGATTTTTGAAAATAGCGAAATCAGATATTTTTTATGCATAGTAACATCAAGATTAAAATTAAATTAAAAATATTAGAAAAAGAAAAAAAATTATAAGCATTCAATGTTTATCTTAAAAATCACGCCTAATTTCATGACTGTAATTGTTGTAGCTCCAAAAAAACATTCCGTTACAATACTTTAATTTGGCGTGGACCCTGTTTATGGATTATTATCCGCTTTGATTTACGCTTAATAGAAAGCGGACACTAGATACTGTTTTAAAAAATATATAATTTTAGCTCTTTTTCCTTCCAACGATATGGCAACAGAAAAGATAAAAAACGCATTTTTTAAACTATCTAGTCAGGATTTCTAAGTTGCCTTTCGAACGTATAATCCGAATTTAGTGGTTAATAAGCTATTACATGATAAAGGAGTATTCTCATTAAAAACATTTTACACTCTGTTTTTATTTGTATTTTCTACCTTTCAGTGTTTAAAATATTTCGTTGTTGCAGCTTTATATCCCGTCGGCCTATTTTGACAAGAATGGTTTGGCGCATAATTAACATCATTGTTTTTATAACCCGTAAACAGCTGTAACCATAAATAACGTTTGCGATTTATCACCTTCGGCTGGAATAACAGAAAATTGCCTTGAATTTAAGTTCTTAATTTATAATTGACTAGCTAATATGCCCTGCGTTGCCTTGTCCCGTCAAAAAATAGTAAGAAACGCGAAAACACGCTGAAAATCGCTGCACGAAACATTTCCTCTAGTAACCATTTCGTCTGTCGGAAAGAAAATAAAGAGACGAACACTGAAGCGGAAGTAAATTCAATATGACCTCCTTCAAACGACTGGGTCATTGGATTCACGCCGGTCAGTTTTTGACCAAAAGTAAGAAAAATTACCGTCCGATTTTCACAAAATTTACATCTTCGGAATCAGAAAAATTAACTACGTATAATCTAAGAATATCGAATAGCAACCTCCAATAGTTTTCTTGATACAACAAATGACGAAGCAGGCTAAAGTTAGGTTTTGTGCGTTTGATATTCTAAACAAATCCCTCGTTGCCATCAGCAATAGAAATAAAACCGCTTTTTTGCTGTCAAGCCCCTTATCGTTTTACATATATCGATAAATGTGGTTGAGCACTAAAGGTATTTTTTATAATATTTTGGTGGTATCCAAATGAGTACATTAACAATGGATTAATAAATAAACCTTGTTAATACTCATTATTTATTTTATCGTTTCCAATATCGATCATTTATTTGCCGTATATATATATATATATATATATATATATATATATATGATTCTTTTGTACAATAAACTGCATGTTAAAATTAGGTACAATTTTCGTCATAAGAAATAATCGCAGGCTTCATAAAAATTCATTCACATAAATTCAAATACAATATCAAAAATACATTTAATTACTGTCATATTTCTCCGATTTGCTCTCCACTTTATATAAATAGAACACTGCAGCCAGCTTATGTGATATTATTACTCCAGAAACATTACACATGAAATATTTCATCTCGGAATTTTTGAGAATTTACCATTCAAGCCACGGAAAACCCTGCTTCAATGAATAATGTATTTCCGAATCTTTACTTCTTGAACGAGAATAAATACCAGTCAGTGTTACATCGCACGTAAAAAAAAAATATTCTTTACGTTAGGAACTTTGTCATCATAACTCTGCTTCTTCTGAAGAAACCAATTCGATTTTACGCGCCATGAAATCTGTTTTGCGAGATTTAGTAGACTATATTTATTTGATAAATGAAACTTGTTGGTTTTGTTAAATCTTTGAAGAAAATAATCTTTGATTCTACTTGTATTACGGAATTTATTAAAAAGTAACTTTAAAAAAGTATGGGAGAAATTTTTGAAATGTGTAATATGTATTGTGATTATTTCTCACTATAAAATGAGATAAACACTAACACTTTTAATGCGCCGTTCCTATTTTAATATACATATATATATATATATAGTCTTTTTTTTAAATGCCATATTTAAAATCTGTAATCGTTTTTTTTTATACATTTTGTAATTGGAAGTATGCTTTTATCATCAGCAGCGGTTTTATCCTTTCCCACCTTGAATACTAGGCCTACGTGCTGACGAAACAATGGTGGCTGTTCTAATGTTAGTACGGTCTTTCGAATTTGAAAACCAGTAATTTTTAAAAGTATTCGTAGTCTTATTTAATGATAGTAAAATACGGCAAATAAAACTTTTAGAAAATACCGGCATTCAAATTCAAGTGACCGGTAGCCACGCTGCAAAAAATCCGTTTAAGACAGCCGACAGTTTGTATTAGCACGTAGGCCTGATATTCAGCGGGCGGTGTTTTCGCGACGAGCAGCACGTATACGTGCCATTTAGTAAAAATCCATGAATACCAAAATCCTTGAATTTCGACATCAATATTTTAAAATAGAAAATTTCACCTTATTTAATCGCAGCGTTTTAGCGATTAATTAATATAAAAATTTCTGTAGAAATAAAGCGGTGTCCGAAAATTAAAAGGTGTGTATTTGACGATCGTCGCGTAAGGGTTAAGCAGTGATGCCACATTGGAGAAATTTTCTATTCAAAATACTAACGGTTTTTCCGAAAAGTAATTTTTGTCTTATTTAATTCCAGAAATATGCGATTAACTATAGCAAAGATTACTAGTCGGAAAGAGTGGTAGATATTTTAAATAAAAAAATTCTACAGTCTGGCAACACTGGTTTTAAGAGGTAATCGTCATTATATCTATTTAGAACTACCCGGTATTAATATAGCAAATCCCCAGGAAAAAATATTAAGGCCGATCACAGCGCCGGGCGAGACAAAGGCCTGGTGCGTTATAAGCCCTTCAGAGGCTTGGGTGCGATGGTCGTTTACGCGCGTCGGCGACCCCCGTGGGCTACTGACGGCGTAGGATAGTTTTATCCAGCATTATTGTTGAAGCAAGATAATGCTGAAATATAAAATGCTTGTAGAACTTGGAGCTGCTGTTTTACTAGCGCATAAATTAAGCTAACCATAATATGTCAAAGCAGAAGCACTTTTAAAGATTTGTTTTGACGGCTAAAATATTCTGTAGGATTCAGTCGGGCTAGGCTCTTTTGGAGTTTTAAAATTGTCGCTGTAAGATGAAATATAATAATTAAAAGAGGTTTATTTAAATGTTTTATTGGATGAAAGGATTTTGTGGTTTAATATAAAAGTTTAATGGGAACTATAATGTTTATAATTTAATATTATAAAAATTATATGTAATATTTTTATAACATATTTTTGTAACGAAATTAGAGGTGATTCAATATGAAGCAAAAGCAAAAACGCATTAAAACATCTACACCAAATACTAAAAATGCAGGTACGATCCTTTCTTTTGAAAGATTTTGGAAACCTCTGAAACAATTTCTTGAAACATTTTCTTTGGATTATTAAGATGTGTTAGTTATTTTAAATATTAAAAAAAATGCAATTACTTACCCTGAGCAGGTGACTATTTCTATATTGTAACCTTACCACTATTTCTAACAAGAAAAAGCATGCACCAAGACTAGATTATGAATTATTTTCCAAGACTTCTAGAATATTTCAACGGAATTTCAACGAAACAGGTTTCAGCAATTACCTTCTATAGCCGGAAATGTTCTTGAATTCTTTTATGTATCCTTGTATAGTATCTATAGATTTGTATATACATTACACAGTGTGCTAAAATTTAGCTTAGATACAAAACGCATAACACAATCAAAATTTCGCTTCAGCAATTTTCACCAATAGACGGAAATGCACTCGAATAATTTTGTACAGTCTACCTACCGAATTTTATATACTCCTCATATAAAATTTAAATTTAATTCATGAAAAAAAGGTACAACACAACTGAAAACGTATTTTCAGAAATTACCATTCATATTTGGCAATTTATCCGGTTATTTGCATAACCTTGTATATGAATTTCTTTATATTCTAAAAAATCTCTTAGTACACTCTATATAGGGTGCGTTTGGCATAATTTGCCAAATGAAAGGGGTTGATATCATGTGGATAAAAAGAAAAAAAACTTGGCATATTTCTAGCTGTTTCCAAGCTATGGCGCCAAAGTGCCAAAAAGCGCCAAAGTGCGTCAAGTCTGATAAAACCCAAATTTGTGATGTTTCTGTCAACCTACACGCAAAATAAGCACATATATGGAAAGAACAGAAAAATCCATAAGGTGACACCATGATATCTGGATTTAACGATTTGCTACAAGCACTGGAAGATTGTCGAAATGAAAAAGTGAATTGTCGCCCAATATTTTAACCGGTAACTTCGCAAATACCCTTCTAGCTATAATCGGTAAAATATATCAAAAACTTGTTCTTTCCACCAGCTTTCGAAAATGCCAAATCGATTTTCCACTTCAGGAGAAATATAGCCTTTTATTTGACTGCATCACTGAAATCACTCGGGATAATATGTTAAATTTGGACAATTGCGTCATTACGCCCAACAAAATACATTTATAAGGGCGAAACTCATCTTTCCAGACACGATTGAGCTTAAATGATTGGTTGGAATGGCTGACGATTGCTTGAGTGATGAGTTGTTTGCTCGAAGATGAGATTCGGCATTGCAAATGGATTTTGTTGGGCGTAATGATGCCAATGTTTGAAGTCAATATATTATTCTGAGATATTTTTGTGGTGCATTAAAAAATGGCTAAATTTCTCTTGGAGTATTAAACATATTTGCTTTATTGTAGGATAATTTGAAAGCTGGTAGAATAGACAAGTTTTTAGTAAATTTGGCAGATTGTAACTAGAAGGGTGTTTGCGACATCGCCGGTTAAAGATTTTGGCGAAAATTTGTTTTTGTCTTTCGCCAATGTTTAAGCGCTTGTAGCTTGCCGTTGACCTATTAACGCCCAGTGGCATATTTTTAGATCACTAGATTTAGTGGCAGGAAAACGTCTTTCACACCAGTAAATATGAAGATAAATATATACTCTCTTTCACGAGACAAATCCCTTGATAAAATAATATAAGAAATACCCTTCATTTAAAAGTGGTAGGAAATCTAAAATAAAAATTTTAACGAAGAAAATAATTTCGGTATTAATGGGTTAAATCTGATGGAAATAGTGTCATCTTATAGGAATTAGTCTGATCTTTCCAAATGTGTCTTTTTTTTTAAATGTGGAAGTTAGAGAAACTTTTTTTTTAACAACATCACTTTTTATCACTTTATTTTAACAACAAGATTTCTTTTAGACTTAACGCATTTTTTTAATCCACCATAACTCGAAAGCGGTTAGAGATAGGATCGGATTTCTATGGTGTTTTACAAGCACATGAGCTCTTATATCACCTTTCGTTTGGCAGATTATGTCAAACTCGCCCCGTATAGTTCAGCTGGAAAGTGAATAACTCAATTAAAAAACCACCCTTAAGCAATTCATGCTCATACCCAGCAATGATTACGAATTATTTGGTGTAGTACTGTCTATGATCTATAGCATTTATACACACAACGTAGAACACAAAAATTTAAATAAACATAAACACGATACCACGTTTGAAAACGCACCTACAGTTTAAATCGCTACTGTAACCGAAATATTTTCTGTGTCACTGTGACTGAACAATAACTGTTATACACTTCATGTTCTACAGTAAGAAGTTTGTAGTGCCCCTCAATAAGGTACATAAATTTCATTATTTTTGAAATTATGTAACATTATTAAAATACGCTGCAAATATTTTTCCTCGCATACCATTATGTAACCGAATTCTTTTGTGTGACCCTAAAAATGAATGATAAATGCTTTGCACATCATGTTCTACAGAAAGCATGTCTTAGTGCACTTGATAAATGCATATCAGTTTCATTATGTTTGAAATAATGCAACATCATTAAAATATATAGCAAATGATTTTTCCCCATTGACCAAACTGTAATGGGATTCTTTTTGAGTGCCCCTGTAAATGAACTATAAATGCTACACACTCCATTTCCAATATCGAACCTGCTATGGTAAACTTATATAACATAAATCAATTACATGATAATCCGAGTATATTTACAAAAGTTAGAGCACGGTCAGACAGGCAACAGACAGACAAACCTAATTCATAAACACTAATCAACAATGCTGGAAAGTGTTAAAAAATATTTTTTTAGACTGGCAATTTCCCTGGCAATTGTTGTATATGGTACAATATTTTAGAATATTTGTCCAATCCCAAAACTTTCTTTTATCTCATACAAGTTTCACATACACCAAAAACGAATCAGCACGAATTTATGTCAAAGTCTAACTGAATTTAAAGTTTGATGAAATTCTGTGCATCAGTTCGTGAGACATAGCTATCGCTACAATCGTGTAAATCCAGAAAACTGCAGCATAGCAGCGCCATCTATTGGGAGATTTACACCAAAACCTAATTAACAACATCTTATATCAACGTCTAACTGAATATGAAGTTTGATGAAATTCTGTGCATTAGTTCTTGAGACATAGCTATCATGAAAATCATGAAAAAAGTAGCATAACAGCGCCACCTGTTGGTCTGTTTACACCAAAACGTAACCAGCATCTATTTATGTCATGGTCTAACAGAATCTGAATTTTGATGAAATTATGTGCATTAGTTCATGAGTTATCGCTATCGTAAAATTCATGAAAAAAGGAGTATAGTAGAGCCACCTGTTGGGCTGTTTCCAATAAAACGTAATAATCGTCTATTTATTTCAAGGTCTAACAGAATCTGAAGTTTGATGAAACTATGTGCATTAGTTCTTGATATATAGCTATCAGGAAAATCTTGAAAAATGTAGTATAGCAGCGCCACCTGTTGGGTGATTTACACCAAAAACTAATCAGCACCAATTTATATTAGGGAATAACTGAATCTAAAGTTTTATTAAATTCCGTGCATTAGTACTTGAGATAGAGCGCCCACAAAAGTTTTGTCACATAGAGACAGACAGACAGACAGAGTCACAGACTCACAGACAGACATTTTCTAGAAACAGTCAAATTGTGTTCAGGACCTTCTAAAACGTAAAAATTTGTCGAAAACCGGAAGTCGAAAATTTTCATGAATCCAATACTTATTTCTTATAGACATAGAAGAAAGTAAAAGATAGTCATTCGGCAACACTGCCTAAGGAAAATGAAATGTAAAACACCGAAGTATTATTAAAATTCATATCTGTCTACTTTCACACCTCATTTAAGTTAAAAGTGTAATATCTTAGTCAATAGTTTATTACTTCAAACTGTACAAGAATGCATTCAATGTAAAATTCTTAATATTAAAATGTTTTCTTTCCCGCATAATTATAATCTCATTATTAATCGTTCTCAATAATAAGTATCTTAAGTTACTTAATAATAATTAATATCGAAATTCTCGCAAAATAGTTAATTTATTCATTTAAGAAGACCAGAATAACCACAAGATTAAGTTGCATTCGGGTGTATAATTTGTTAATTCAGTTAGAAGTAATATCTTGTGCTGAATACCAAGCATAACAAAGGATATTAGACGTTTACATTTGATTTATTTTGAAATTTAGAATTGCAAAACTTTCCGCAAGCTATTAGTTTTTTTTTGTTGATTTATATTGAAAAAATAAATTAAAAAACACAGTCTTTCTTTAGAAATAAAATTATTTTTTATACTATAATAAAATAATATATTAATAAATATATTTATTTTAAAATATATATAATTTTCTAAATTAAAAAAAATCTTTTATAATTTTTTTAATAATCTTTAAAAGTATATTAGGATATTATAGGAAAAGTGTGAAAAAAGAGAAATAACATTTTCACATTTCGTATATATTTTCAAATTTGCTTAACCTTTTGATTACGGGTCTGGGCTGTGGACCATTTTTATATTCAGTCGTACCAGAATTACAAATAACTTTCTATGTGGTGGCTTATCCCTTGAAAATATCCTACTATAAAGGTACATTTGGGACGTACGATGTCCCAACCCCGTAATCAAAAGGTTAAAGAAACAATCTTTTCAAGAATAATAATTGAGTGGTTAAGAATTTACACGCTTCTGAATTACAAATTAAATGAATGATTGTTACATTTTTCTTTCTTATTCAAGCTTGTATTTGAAAACACAAACAGATTGTTTGGTTAATTCTTTTATATATCTGAAAGTAAGTAATGACCTGAACCTGATACTATTTGTATTTTAAAGGCACTGCCATAAAAATTAAAGTTTTTAATTTTTTTTTAAATATACAAAAATTTTTTACGTACCGTAAACTGACTAATAAAAATGGTTGTTGAATACATGTGCATGTAGAAGAATGACAAAGCTCTATAAATTTATTCATTTCCTTTTACTTTATGAAAGCTGATCTACTTAAATTTCGGAAAATTCTTTTAAAAACAATGACTCTTACTTTTCAAACTTTGAAAGACGATACAATGAAATTAAGACGTGTAAAAATCAGTAAAATAGTTCTCCAAAGTGAAAATCTGCAGCTTTTTTGTTGAATGATTATGAAAATCGATCATTCTCCGACGCACATATAAAACGATGTCACAAAATTTAGGAAAATATGTTATAATGGGAATGCGGTGCGGTGTAACTGTCCAATACATTTATGTATGTAATTAAATAATAGAAAATATAATTTTTGTTAATAAAAATATTGTATCTAGTCCTATGATTGATCAGGAAAAGTGCAAAATTGTACTTTTGTTTTCTTCTTAATTTTTTGAAAATGCTAAAAAAGATGATTTTTCCAACATGATATAAAAATCTTAATTTTTTATATGAAAATAATCCTTGAGAGTATTAATCATTACTCAATGTTTTAAAACTGCATTATATCTGTAGAATTATACTAATTTAAATAAAGCTTGTATTTAAGTGAAACCTACAGCTTAGTGAACAGATACACTGAGTGGTCGAAAAATTAGAGACACCTCTAATTTGAAAGTAAACTAGTCCGACAGTGAAGTAGAATGACATAACAACGCAAAGTTGCTTATATAAAGAACTTTACTTATATATATATATATAAAGAACTTATATATAACCTCAACCACCGTCTTATAACGACGAAATCTTCCCGAAATTAACTAAAAAATTTCCAGCTTTCTAAACAACACATTAATAAAGTCATACCCATTTGAAGAATACACCATATATTTATTTCAAACTTGCCCTTCACCGAGCGACTGATGGTGCAACGGTTAAGATACCAGATTCATATTACTCAGGTCGCTGGTTCAACTCCAAGGTTGGCGACATATTTAAAAAAATATCGAGTAATAAGTACTTCTGTGAGAGTTCATAGATGTCAGCACCAAACAAGATTATTTTTTAAATCTCCGTATTCTTTCTTCAATTGACGTATATTTTACCCCCTATAACGGAGAAAAAGAAACGGACATTCTTTAAATAACGAAAATATATCGGCAGCACTGCTGCCAGTAAAATTTCCATGATTTGAAGAAAGTATTTCTGAGAGTGTATAATAACATACTCGCGAGCACTAGTTTTGATATTTTAAACCTTAAGTTCCACTTATAGACGTTACTCTTGCATGATGCGCTATTTAATAAAAAGCCCCCCATCAACCCATGCAATCCTATGGGATTTTCTCCTCAATTTATCAATTATTTCTGTAACTTTTTGCGTTTTCACGATATTTTATTGGTCTTTTATATGAGTTGCCCTATAGTATTGACTATCAAATCCTGACAAAAAAAAACTTTGCTGTAGTTCGCGAATGCGCAGTACAAATTTATTTCATACAAATACCTATATCTCATCAAATATTCAATATATTAATATTTTAATTACAGTATGCTATGTCTACGATTTTTTGTCAAGTTTTTGGAAAGCGGTGTTAAATTCGGCTAAAAACTATGCATGCTATAAACAAAAAACCCTTTTGAATTTTTCATAGAATCGTTAAGAGCTTAACGAATATACGTGCTATGTTTACACAAATGTACACAAATGTTGAACAGGACCTACATAGTCATTTGCTACAGTGACAGACCATTTTCAGCAATTTCTGTTACTTGGCTGATCGAACTGTTTTATTATTAAAATTATTATTGACCCATCCCCTCTTAATTGTTCTCGCGACAAAATCTTCACTGAAAAACATGAAGTCAAACATTTACAACCTCAAAATTCAAGGGCATTTCCTAACGAGTTTCAGTAGATATTCCACGAAACGTCTGAAATTGGCCACTGCCCCTTAATTTCTGGACATCAGCGTAGAAAATAAAAGTTAAGGATATCAGTATGCGTGAAAAGAATCTATCATGAGTCACAGAGTCGCGATTGCTGTTTGTAGTCCCCATATATCAAGCTAATAATATATTTTGTTACTCAATCACATGAATTCTTTAAAAAAAAAAAAACAATTTCTTAATGCGATTGATTTTGCTTTTATTTAACTATTTATTGTATTATTATTTATTAACTACTATTTATCCGTTTTCTTAGGAAGAACTTTTGTAAAAATACTGTAATGCTGTTTTTTCTTCAATAAACTCCAAATTGAGACAAATAATTCAAATTAATAAAAATGAAATTATGAACAAACGGTATCATTTCTCATAGTATGAGAAATGATACTGAGAAATGATATTCTCTCTTTACTCTTACAAATGAACATATAGCTATCGCATTCTACTCCACGCTACCTAATTTATCCTAGAGATTCACTTAACTTAGCAGCAGATTACATTTCCATCATATTAAATTGTTTATCTACTTACGTAAGCGATTCTCAAACAAATACATATTACTTTCTGGAGGCATTTAGCTTTGAGGCAAGCAATCTAAATTAATTATTGTATAACGTGTTTGTTTCCCTCTCGATACAAATACAAATGTAAAGTTGATTATTGTTGAGAGTTAAATGCGATGATAAATTAAAGATTAATAAGTAGAAATAAGGTTATACAGTCCTAAGCAAAAGTTTAGACACTGATGATATTTAACCTTTAAATAAAAAATACGATCTCTTGGATCACACAAATCGGTATACTTATTTTAAAATATATTTTAAACATTTTAGGACGGAAATAATGATTTTAACGTAGGATAATATTTAATTGAACGTAGGATAATATTTAATTGAAAAAGTGAAATTTGCATATTACAAAAGTTTAGACACTTTCTTGCTTTTTGGCAACTGTTCACGGAAAAATGCAAATGTTAAACCTATGACGTCACATGTATGAAGTATTTAAGCGCACCTTACATTAGCATCGGTTACTGAAGATGCCGCGAGCTAGAGAGATTTAGCCAGATGAAGTAATTGAGATATGGAAGTTGAAATCGAAAAGAAAGACTGTTGCAAAAATTTCAGCTATTTTGAATCGTTCAAAGAAGTCTGTCTATCGAGTATTGTTTAAGGGTGACTCCTACAAAGCAAAACGTAGATCTGGAAGGCCTCGTGTGACCAGAAAACGAGATGATAGAAGGATCCAGAAACTGGCATCTACACAAAAGATGAGTGCTAGTCAGATTAAAAGTGAGTCAGGACTTTCTGCCTCAACAAATACGATTCGTAAGCGAATTAATGAAAGAGGTAAATTAGTTTATAGGAAAATGAAAAAACACCCAGCTTTGAAATCACACCACAAATTGACGAGAATGCAGTGGGCTTGTATACATATGTCATATGGACCCCAGTTGCGTACCGTGATATTCAGTGACGAAAAAAAGTGGAATTTGAATGGCCCAGATGGGTGTGCCTATTTTTGGCACGACTTGCATAAAGAGCCTAGGACTTTGTTTAGTCGACAACAAGGTGGTGGCTCTTTAATGATTTGGGCCTCATTTTGCTTTAATGGTCAAGTAGCTCTAGAGATCCTCAGTGGTCGCCAAACAGCGCAAGACTACATACATACATTGGAGAACAATTTACAGCCATTTGGTTAACTTTTAGCTGGTCCAAAGTATGTATTTCAGCAAGATAATGCATCCATTCATGTTGCATACAAAACAAAAACTTGGTTTAACTCTCAAAATATTACTGTTCTCGATTGGCTCGCGTGTAGCCCTGACTTGAACCTAATCGAAAACCTTTGGGGCATCATGTCTCGTAAGGTTTATGCAAATTTTCGACAATACTTCTCTTTTAATGAACTTCGAGCTGCTGTTGAACGTGCTTGGTACGAAATAGATCCCCAAGTGATGCAGGATTTGATTTCTTCGATGGAAAGTCGCATTTTTGAACTAATTTCAAAGAATGAAGGTGCAATTCGATTGTAATTTATGGTTATTTTAATGTGAATACATAGACTGTCTATATTTTTGCAACAATGTTAATTTTGTTTTTTTGTCATTATATATTATGTAAAGTGTATAATTTTAAATTTATTGTTTGTGAATAAAGGATAAGTCACAAGTAATATATGGCAGTTGACTTTCAACAATTCGTTACATACTTCTCAGTACAGAAGCGTAATCGACCATTGTCTAAACTTTTGATGCGCACTGTATGTACTACAGTCCTGAAAGAAAGAATGATCACCCCTACTTTTTCTCCTGCAAATAACCGTATAAAAGAAAACATACGACTGCTGTCGACTAATGTCTATTATTAGGTGCTATACATAAATTTGGCTTCGGGGATTGTCTACATATTAAAACTTGCACGAACTTAGATTTTTCGTATAGTAACACCCGCATCTGAATTTTTTTTTCAATTCCTTGGATCAAAATAACCCAGAAAATGGTATAGTTTATAAATTCGCATTTAATCTTCATAGAGTTATAAAAGAAAATGAGTTAGGGGTTTATCACAAATTTCGGAATATAAAATTAAAATCTTGTAAAAAAAAAAGTATTAAAATAGTTAATCACCAGTAAAAGTATACAGTAATTTTAAAAAAGTTGCATTTTTTTAAAGAAAATCTCGCAAAATGTTTCTAATAAGTTTTACGATTTCTTTTTCTATCCTTTGATAACAGAATATTTCTCAATTGTAGTACTGTCGAATAGTAAAATTTCTCCATTTCTGAAAAACTAATGAATTGAATGTGCTTTTTACGCACCCCTGTTTTTGACGATTGTGGTTCGTTTAGTGCAAAAACAAATTTAGATCATAATTCATATTTTTTAATATGAATATAATAATAATTTTACATAAAATAATGTTTTTGAATAGGACAAAAGCTTGGAATATGTTTGAGTCTATTAACTGTATGTCATAAAAAAAAAATCAATCCAATGATTTATTTTGGAAGATATAAATCAAAGTTTGTCACACGGATTTAACATTAGCAGCCTCAAACTTTGAATTATTTTAAATCTATGAAGATTTAAAATAAAATATAATAAGCTATACATTTTTCCAGTCTGCCTTGATGCAAGGAACTCAAATCGGATGTCAAAAATGGGTCTTACTATTTGAAAATTCAAAGTTTGTATATTGTTAATATTTAGACGACTTCCGAAACGTAACTTATGCTTAGCAAAATTTTTGCTTTAGCTTAGGCTTTTAACGAATTAAGTAGGGATGATCACTTTTTCCCCAGAACTGTACTTAAGTATTTGTGAAATATGATTTAGCAATAACATTTCACACATTATGTTTTTTTTCTGTAAAATGCAAATTATAGCTGATTTTCTGATATCTTATTCTACTCCATATATTAACATACAAGATAGGACAGTTTCATAGAGCATAATGGTAACGCTATGACGATTGCAACGCCTATAGTGACAAGGGGGAAGAAACTGCTCATACACGGAATATTTCCGCTTTTCAACTTTTACCTTATTATGATTTTTCTTTTTTAAAATGTTACATGTTTACGTTTTCAACTTTGTGGGAACAGCGAAAAACGAAAATTTTTAATTCCGATTTGTATACAGACAAGATATTTCCTGACATATTTTAACATGTTTACAGTGTAAAAAAATTTCCTTTAGATTCCAGAAAAAAGTGGTGGCATTAAGATGCCACGGCTTTTTGCTTTTACGTTTCACAATAAAGTAGTGAAACATTCCACTTTTCAAAAATCAATATTTTTTTTTATTCAGTGTCTTATTTAAGCAATTAAATTTTAAAGTTTCGTATTACAGATAAAATGAAAATTCAAATAATGAAGCATAAAAAGATTTAAATTAGCTATTAACTTTATCGGTTGATATCCAAACAAAGAATGACATTTGTTCAGATTGAATTTGTTTCTAAGTACCTAGGCAGCTGTTTTTTATTCTTCTTTAGTTATCAAAATGGCTAATCGAACATAAAACATGAAGCACGCATGCGCAGAGTGTAGTTTACGGAAAAGTTTAAACCTCTCAAAAATATTACACGAATTATTGCCGTAATTGACGGATAATCAGGATAATTTCCTGAAACGTTCCGAAATTTTTTTACAGTGCAGAGATACTGAAAAAGTTTTGAAAAGAACTGTTGTTTAAATAATAATAAAAGAAAGAATTAAAATGAAGTCGTTTAAAAATAAACTTAAACAACACACCAATGGGTAATTTGAATTGTCTGCCTCGAAGAGAAAAGAATAGATATTAAAAACATAAAACATAAACAGGTTTCATATAGATACGTAAATTTCGGAAGCTTGCTAGTTTTTTCCCCTTGTCACTAGTGACGCTAGTGCTGCTGGCTATTACAGATTTTGCTGTAACTGTCCTATCTTGTATGTTAATCTATATTCTACTCTACCTGGTTCCGCCTAGAAACCTATTTCACTTAATAGCGTATTCTATTTCGATTATATTAAGCTGTTTATCTGCTTACATAAGCGATCTCAAACAAATGCTAGTTTCTCTGGGCATTTGGCTTTCAGGCAAGCAATCTAAATATATTGTTATATAATGTTGCCATTTCAATACAAATAGAATTGGAAACTTGATTACTGGTGTGGATTAAATGAGAATTTAAATTAAAGGGTAACATATAGACAACAGATTATATGGATTCCATGATTACATGTACTTAAATATTTGTGAATTATGATTAAACTATAACATTTTACAGTACAATTACTATTCTGCAAGCTAATTAACAAACAATTCTTATGTCACTTCAGTCCACACAACTTCTCCTAGAAACTTATCTCACGTAGCATCAGATTATATTTCCATTATATTAAAATGTATATTTGCTTACGTAAGTCATTCTAACACAAATACGTTTTTCTCAGGGCATTTACGTTGAGGAAAGCAATTTAAAATAATTATTATACAGGTGTACGAAGTCTTTTCCTGATTGCAAAACGCTGACACGAAAGAACTTTGGAAGGGATACTTTGAAGATAGCAATGTAAAAGGTTTACTAAGGTTTACCCCCTTTTTTTTAATCCTTGAAAAATGATGCAACTCATCCGTATACGTAAGCAATGAATCAAAATGTAATTATTAACGAAATGACCTCTAACTTCTTTGACGGTCACCAACGTTACCCGTTCGTTAAACTTTTCATGACATCTGGACGATTGCGTCTATAACAAGTGGGGCAACTAGTTCATAAAAAATAAATCAAAAGTTGGTTAACGGTTAAGATGAAGAGAAAACGGAATGCGTTTTTAGGCTTCATGAAACCGAAACGCCCACATCTGCTCAACGAAAGAGAGTTTATACATTGTTACTGACAGAATGCTCAAGATGTCATGACCATATAGCAATGGTATGAAAAAAACTGATAGAGTGTGCCTCACACTGGAATAATTTTTTTAGTGTCTTATATTAGCCCCGATTGACTTAAGCTGTTGTGGAATTATATGTAAAAATTCAAAATAAAAACTCCTTAAAATAGAAATTCTCATCATTAAAATATTTTTGATGTCACCATTAATAATTAATACATATTTCAGTTTTTTTCGCATTTATGAAAGTAGAGTTGTATGAAGTTTTGAGAATTAAATCTAATTTCCTCCTTTATTTAAAGAAGAATTCTATTTACATAGTTTTGCTTTCTTTTTTATAAACTTAAGAAAGAATATATTGTAATCGGGGAATTTTTCGACTTCATTTTTTTTACGGATTTACACGTTTTTGGGATGTCCTAATTAATTATTTTTAGAAAATGTCTTTCAGTCAGTTTGTATGAATGAAATTTTGTGGACGCTCCATCTCAAGAAGTAAATAATGGGTTTTCATCATACTTAATATTCCGATAGACCGTGAATGATTAAATTTATGTATATCGCCAAACAGAGGGCACTACTGTGCAGTGTTTTTCATGATTTTTGTGTTAGCTATATCTCTGTATCATTGGAGTTAGACTTTGGAACACATAGCTCATTTGGAACACAATGTTCATTAGATTTTGGTGTATATAGCCTAATAGATGACGAAGCTATGCTGTGTTTTTCATGATTACTCAGATAGCTAAATATATTTCGTTATCTATGGGATGAAATTTCGTCCTATTCATTTAGACCTTCTCATAAATTGGTGCTGATTAGGTTTTAGTGTAAACCGCTCAACAAGTGGCTGTTTTGTTATGTTACCCAAAACATATAATGTATTTGCTAAAGTTCAAAATAAATATGTCCTGTTGTTCTCTTTAAAAGAGAACTTCATCTTCTCATCTTTAAAGCGTTTCTTTTTTCCGTCACCATCGTTAACTAATACCTGTTTCAGATTTGTTTTTGTTACTTATCCATTTATGGATGTAAAATGTTCTGAAGTCATGATGTGTAGGTCTAACTTAGTTGTTGCTCTAAGGAAGAAATATATTTTCACAATTGTGTTATTGTCATCTATATAATAAAAGCGCAAGTCACGTGACTGTCAAAAACAATTAGCGGCTGACCGCTTAAAAAAGAATTAAATTGATTGTGATTTTGACGTTCGCAAAACATGGTGAACAACAATGACTTCGTTCGCCTGCAGAGAATAAAATCAGAAAAGATCTTCGTGACGTCAATCGTCTATGAACGAGTTAAATTAGTTAGAAGTGTGCTAAAAATTGTGACACGCTATTTATTGAATGTGAATAACATTTTGTTAATTATTATTTAATCGCATCCATGCAAAATATTTTATTTTCTAGTTTTCGAATTGAAAAAAAAGTTTCATGCTACAAATTACATTTTTCATTGATGCGACAATTGGCGATAAAAATACGTTGCCATATATGAAGCCAACGTGGCTACGTCTGTCTAATTTGGCGATATTTTAATTCAAAATCAATATTGACGAGAACTGGGAATGACTCTTCTGTAATTGGGTTCCGCGCATTTCACTTTAGTGTATTTTCAGTAGAATTAGCTAAAACCTCAAAACCGAGCAATAGGGAGGCTATCTTTTCCTGCCGGTACAGGCCAGAAGGATGTCTCGTAGTTTAGTATATAATACATCGGCTGCTAGCATCCAGGTATCCCGACGATTCGCAAGCAGCTAATGTACAACAGAATGAGGAAAATATTGATTTTTTTTTGGCGGTGTGCTAGCGAATTTTGAAGCATTAACATGTATGAGATAGAAGAAAGTTTTGGGATTGGCATATCCGACTAGTTCATTGATGCTGAGATGGATTTAACCATTTGGCAGTTACCGGATGATGAAGAATCTGTAATAAAAATGTTTCAGAGCTGTGGAATTACACATAAATAAATTTTTTTTGCGAAATACTGACTACGAACATTTCACAGTAAATCACAAAAATACTTTTATTGGACATGATACTAGATTTCATTCTCAATCTGTTGAGAAATTATGAGGTACCACAATGCAGCATAATAAAAGACAGCGCGGGATTGTTTACAATTGTATCTCAGACATCATATAACGACGTATTCTTTCAATAAATGAAAGGCTTACTGAAGTGCAAAGATCATTTGCAATTTCATACCTGCAGTTTAAATTGAGTTTTAAGTTATTATTTCATTGTATAATAATTTTTTCTTTTTTCTTTTTAAATAATTATTTGAATTGATGTAATAAAATAGTTCGGGAATATGTGTAATTTTCAAATGACTTTTTTAAACAACTAAAAAAAAAAAAAAAAACTTTTTTAAATGATCACTTTTGCACCAGCAATGTTAATTTTTTTTAAATGTTTCATTTGGCGCCAACTATTATGCTTATGGTCAATGGTGTTGGTGTAACGGAAAAATGCTGAAAGAAAAAAATGTAGAGAATATTTCCATTTACTTTTGTCAGGAATTAACGCAAAGAACTTTTCCGTGGAAATGAAGCATAAATGTTTTTTATAAGGAATATATTATGTCTGTATACTATCTATATACTAAAAGCTTTGTCCTGACTGATGATTCAGAAAGGCACAAACGAATTATTGAAGCTAGAAAGTTGAATTCTTGTATATTACATTCGTGACATATAATAGGGATTCATTAAGTTAGAATGTTTTAAAATTAAACTCCTAGGTGGATTAAACGGGTGTCGAAGGCTTTGGGTCATTTCGGCATTTTTCAGCAGCAGTTTTAGACAGGAGCGTGAATTGCAGTATAAGAAAGTGATTTTTTAGAAATTCAACACCAAAGGGGGAGGGGAGACGTGAAAAGAGTTATTGAAGATCCAAATCAAAAGATTTCTCCGTAATACAGTCTATAGCCAACTTTTCTATTTTAGCGTTTATGATTTGGCGCAAAACTAACTTTATTGTTTTAACCGTTGTTATCACTCTCAGAATCTTAAAACTACACTGTTACCAGCATCGGTCATCTTTGTCGCCAACCTCTGAGCCCGATTATAGAAGATTAGACGAATAAGAAAACTACTGCTGATTTCTTTAGATATTATACGCGAGAATATTTTCAAGGGAAATTTAGTTTAGTCATTTTTTTAAATTCATATTTTATGTATTGTTTTTGCACCTTTCGTCTTTTAGCGATCGGATTTTAATCTATATACAAAATATAGTCCATTTCCTCCGTTTCTCAAAAATTGGAAGTAGAGATTTATGATTTAAATGCGAATCGCCATATATACAGGTTGACTTTTAATTAACTTACAAGTTTTAACTGAAATAACTCTTGAGTCGTTGCAGATAGCAGTACAAACATTTTTTTATTGAAAAGAACCTGGAAAAGAAATTTAATCGATAAGGTTATTAAACTGAGAACCTTCAGAGGTGATACAATAGCGCAACTTAGTCACAAAGTTGTCAGTAACAAAATTGTCAGTAAAAATTTTGACAAAAGAAATCCTTTAAAAAAAAACAGGGAAAAAAATAGCACAGAACCAGACAAATTTCTATAAATTTGTCAATATAACTACACTGCTACACTTTAATGAAGTATTGTAATTCAAGAAAAAAAAAATAATAACCTCAAAAATTTTCAGAAAGAAAAATATATACAAAAACAGTACACTAATACTACCTTACACTACAAGATAACTACACATTATATCTAGTAATGAGTAAAATTAATATTTCCCTCAAATATAGTATTATCCTGTAATTCACCTATACCCATATACTGAGAACTTAACTAGAACATCAATTTAAATATAAATAATATGCAAATCGATGGGTACTATCATATTACACAAACAGGGAATACTACATGAAAAAAGAAGGGGAAAAAAATTGGATTCCCATTTTCAAAATGCACAAAAAATTTTCAAAGTCTCAAAATTACCCAAAAATCGAGAAAAAACGTAATTTAATTCCAGATAAATACCTGCGGAGAGGTTATTTGCATGAAAACTATCTAAATCTACCTTATTTACACTAAATTAGCTATATAGAACAGTAAATGTGATGAAGACACAACCGCTCAGACCGTTACCACTAATCAAAACAAACAGTAGAGGTACTCAAAAAAGCTTATTTTACAAATTCAAATGCAATAACAACTAACTCTAGACTATCTATATACATTATAATAACAAAACATAAGGTTATAGAATAAAAAACAAGAACTAATACTATTTAAATCTTATAATTGGGACGCTTGTCCCTTTTTCTGAATCCATAAGTATTCCTGAACGAAGAAATCGAATTATTCGTTTTTCGCTGAGATTCGATTAAAGTCGGAATACGACTGGTTGAAGGAATATCAGAAGGTTGAATTTCTGCAACTTCGTTAGCTAGATGTCTGCCGTATCCGTAACTGGATTTTCAGCCATGGAAGGGGAGGGGGTGGGTTCAGCTCGTGAGTTCTCGAACTCGGCTGAAGGAATAGAAGGGGAAAGGGGTTCGCTGCAGGTGGCTAGTGAAGGCAAGGTGTTGGCTGCTGGTTGCATGGGAAATGCTTCATCTCTGTCTGCTGCTGATGCTGTTGGTATGATAATCGGGCGCCCGCGTTTTTTCGTCCGCCGTTCTGGGTTATCGTTAATCGATTGGTGATTGGGAGTAGTTGGACTCTGAATATTCGATTGATCATCGAATTGTTGTTGCGGCAGTTGGTCATTTGTTTGGAAATCAACATGCCTGTTTTTAAATTCAGTCAGCCTATCGACGTTTACAACTTGCGTTAATTTTAAATTTTATTGGAGGGCGATTTTAAAATTCACCTCATTTATTTTTTCAGTTATTGTATAGGGACCATTATTAAATTTGGAAAGTTTTTTACATTGACCTGGTTTGACAGCTGGTGTAAAGAGCCAAACTGAATCACCTATTTTGAGATTTTTAGATACAGCAGTTTTTCTCTGTATTTTTCTTGCTTCTCTGAAACTTCCACCAAACTACTGTGCACTTCAGCATACACTTTCTTCAAAGCAGGGAATAAGAGTTCACAATAGGTGGGGCCGTCATTATAATTTAAAGTTTGGGGGGTAGAAAAAAGTTTATAGGGGAGATTTAAATTTCTGCCAAACATTACTGCAGCTGGAGTTAATTTTGTAGAAGAATGCACGGCTGTCCTGAGAGCTAGAAGAGCAAATTTTAATTTTGTATCCCAGTCCGACTGATTTTCATTAACGACATGGCATAGGGCATTAATTAATGTTCTGTTTTGGTGTTCAATTTGAGAATTTCCTGCTGGGTGGCAAGCTGACGTGTGAATATGTTTCATTCCAAAGTTTTTATAGACACTTTCAAAGGCTTCTGATATAAGATTTCTACCCTTGTCGGAAACAATATAGGAAGGAGCACCGTACCTTGAAACAAAATCCGCTAGAGTATCTGCTACAACGTCTGAGGTAATAGAGGATACAGCATATGATTCAGGCCAATTAGAAAAAGCATCGATATATGTCACGATGAACTTGTTACCAAAAAAAGTCACCGGTAAAGGACCAATTATGTCAAAATTCACTTTCGCCAATGGAAATTCTGGTGTTGGCATTCTCTGCAAGGGGGCTAGATGTTTAGGTCGATAAGCTCTTCTTTGTTGGCAACTAATTCAAGATTCTACTAGATGCTTGACATCTGCAGACATACCTGGCCAGTAAAAATTTTCGCGAATGCGATCTATAGTTTTCTGGAAGGCTTGATGACAAGCTGCTAGAGAATCATGTGTTAGTGCGAACACCTGGGGGATTAATTCTTTTGGCACCACCAGTTTGGGCAATTTATTTAAAATGGGAGAGTCTCGAGTGTCCTCGCACATCAAGAGATCATCCCGGAAGAAAAATTGCATGTACTTTGGTGCTATATCCACTCCTTGATCTAGCTTCTGAGCAATTTGGCAACACTTTTTATCTGTCTTTTGGAGTTCTTGAATTTTTTCTAGCAGGTCAGTCTGGGGCATAAAAATATTTTCCTTCGCTACTTGTATACAAAAATTGCAATTTACAGTATTTACAGAGATTTCATCAGAAGTAGTATATCTAGAAAGAAAATCTGCAACACTGTTGCATTTGCCCTTGATAAATTTTATCGAAAAGGTGAAGTCAGATAAAGTGTAAATCCACTTTGCCAAACGAGAAGTTGGGTCCTGAATTTTAAGCATATAAGTTAAGGGAGCATGATCAGTGAAAATAAAAAAGTGGGTGTTAGCTAGGTAACACTTAAAATGGACGGTTGCCCAGACAACAGCTAAAAGTTCCTTTTCTGTGGCTGAGTACCTCGTTTCAGGGTCTTTCAACTTTCTGCTGGCAAAAGCCACAGGGTGTAAAAAATTGTTATCATCTAGTTGAGATAAAACTGCGCCTAAAGCTTCACCACTCGCGTCTGTATAAAGATAAAATTCCTTCGAAAAATCAGGGAGGGCAATACATGGCTTAGAAATTAAAGCAGCTTTTAAATCTTCAAATTCTGCTTGCGCTGCAGGGTTCCATGAAAAACGACCATTATCTTTAGTTAATTCAATTAAGTTTTTAGCTCGTTTTGAAAAATCAGGGATAAATCTCCTGTAAAATGAAATTGTACCAATAAAAGATCTCACTGCTTTGCGGGTGTTAGGGGGTTGAAATTTTTCGATTACTTCTATATTTTTATTAATGGGGGAGAGTTTACCTTTATGGATTTCGAAACCTAAATATTTAATTTTATCTGACAGAAAAAGGCATTTACTGGGTTTTAATTTTAAATTATGCTGGCGAAGTCTATCAAAAACAGTTGTTAATTTTTCAAGGTGGGATTCTACATCTTTGCTACCAATAACAATATCATCAATATAGACAAGAATTCCCATATTTCCCAGATCTCCAAAATTGCACTCATGAGTCGTTGAAAAGAATTTCCTGAATTTGATAAGCCAAAACAATTTCTCGACCACTCAAATAGTCCTTTATGAGTTATGATTGCTGTTTTATGTCTGTCCTCAGAACGCACAACTTGCTGGAAAAAGCCACTTGTTAAATCAAGTGTAGAAAAGAAATTTGAACCGGATAGTGCATCAACCGAATCTGTGATATTAGGGATGGGGTATGCATCTTTAACAAATATTTTGTTTAACTTTCTAAAATCGACAGCCAGTCTGTACGATCCATCACTTTTTTAACCAAAATGACTGGAGCTGCAAATTCAGAAATGGAGGGGGATATTATATTAGCTTTTAACAGGATATCTAATTGATCTTCCATTTCTTGTTTAAGATTATGGCGAACTCTCTAAGCTTTGCGTTTTACTGGTTTATCAGAAGTTAAATTTATCACATGGGGAATAGTGTCACAGCCGGGCAAGTCTAGGACTGATGCTGCAAACACATCTTTATTTTTATTCAGAAAATCCTGCATTTTAAGTTTAAGAGGGGGGTCTAAATGGTCAAGATTAATATCTGAACTCCAGCTGAGATCAGCATGATCAAAATCAGCTACTGGAGTGGGAACATTAACATTAAGGGCATAATTACAATTATTAGAATTACATTCCGAATCATCGATGCACTTTTGAATTTTAGCAACCCTCATTCCCTTATTCAAAGTAACCTCATCATCCGAAAAGTTAGAAAATGATATAAATAACCCATGCTCCTGAGAACAGATTGTTCTAGATGTTAAAACACCATTACCAAATTTTTGCACTAGGGGTTCCAAAATAACAACATCATTATTATCAATAAAATTATTTCTCGAGCAGTTTACTTGAGCTAAAATTTTAGATGGGGGGGGGGGTAGTTACTAAATTTTTTAAAACAGCAAAACTGATTTTAATATTCTTCGACTTTTCACATGTATCACTTATTTTAGTTTTGACATCATTAGACTGTGACTCTTCACTGTCATAACACTTTACTTGGCATACAGGGATAGTAATGTGCTCTTCACAATTTTTATTTTTCACATCCCTGACAGTATTTACACTAAGATCACAAATATTATCTTCATATACATTATCTCTAACAATTGCATTATTTTCATTTAATTTATCACTACACATATTACTACAAGTCTCATGATTATTTGTACTATTAACATTTCTTAATTTTGAAACACTTTCAGAAGATTTTTGAACAGAAGAATTGCTATCATTACCTTCACATTTATCTATATTCACATTATTTCTATCTTCGCTACTACATTTTTCATTATCTCGAATCTCTATTTGTTCTCTACTATCCCTTACTTCAATTTCTACTACCATACAATAGTTCTCACTGTTCTTATTCTTCTAAGAAATATTATTATCATTATAAAAATATTCTACATTACACTCAGTTTGACATGAAACATTTTTAAGGCAAGAAATTTTGTTATTTACAATAATTGGGGGTTTAATATTTACATTACATTCTGAATTTTTTGGAATATATTTACAAAAAGTTTGCTCGTTAATGTCAAGACTAATAGATTTGTTGCTACACTTTATAATAGCCTTGTACTCGCTCAAAAAGGGCATACCTAAAATAGCAGTAAATTCATCAGCGAGTTTACCTGCTACTACAAAAAATTCAGCTTGGCAGCTGACATTACTGAAATTGAAAAATAACTTTTTCAGTGAGGGGGACACACTCACCTGTCACAGTTAGAATGGGTATATTACATGCCTCAGTTTTTACACCTGGGAATAAACACAATTCCTGTCGAGAAATTAAATTAATACTTGAACCCGTATCACATTGTGCAGTAATAAAAATATCACCGACAGCAATCCTGGCAGTAGGTAGACTGCCTGCTGATGGTGAGAAAACATTATATACAGAGGGGGGTTTGTCGTTCGGCTTCTCATGAGTCAGTCCAACTACTCCAGACTCAGCCTTTACCCGTTTAAATGTTGTTGATTATTATCATCAGTAGCAAGGGTGTTAGTTTGCTGGGTCCCATTATTTTGATTCCCTCGACTCCTATAATTACTTCTCTGACCACTGTTACCTCTGTTTCTATAATTATTACCATTTCTCCTATAATTCCTCTGATTCTGGTATCCCCTGTTGATATAATTGCCTCTGTAGTTGTTGGTAGGCCTGGCCATACCTCTACGACCATAGGAATTTTCATTGTAATTTTGCCAACCTTGATTTCTGGGGTTTTGGGGGCAGTCGTGAAAAAAATGGTTGGGGTCGCCACATCCAAAACAGAAAAAAGGGTTATATTGGGCATTAACTTGGACTGGTGGTCTCACTGCGGCTGATTGTTGCACAACAAGACTATCAATTTTAGCAGTCAAGAGTTCCATTTTATTTTGAAGCTCTACAATTTCACGGTTGGGATGGCTAACTTGGGGTGTTGGAGGGTATACAGCAGCACATGCTACACCTGAGGGGACCTGGGGAGCAATGTTTGCTGGTTCATAGTTGTAGAAGGGGTTAACACTCCTACAAGCTTTTTCCTCAAGTAAGGCAAACGCTAGGATTTCTTGAGGGGTCTTGGGGTCTTTTGAAATAACACCCTTCCTAATTTCTGGGGATAAATTTCCTAAAAGCATAGAGTGCAATATAGCATTTCTACTTTTATCCACTATGCCCTCAGCAATTCCATCAATGACAAGAGCTCTGCGTGACAGATCAGAAGCTCTGTCGAAAAATTCTTGAACAGATATTGAGGGTGTCTGTTTGAAGTTTAGGAACTTCGATAATGCCACATCTGGCGACTCCTGCTCTGTGTACCTTTCTTTTAGAATTTCTACCATTTCCGCATAATTTTTGCTTTTGTTAGCCTTAATTAGTTTGGCAGGTTTCCCTGACACTCTGTTAAAAAGGGCGAAGATTTTATCCTTTTCATCCCAATTAAAGAATGTAGCAATGTCAGTAAATTTTTCGATACAGTCGAAAAATGAAATTGCAGAGTCCCCGCTAAAAGGTGGGATGGTGGATAAATTATCCATTAGGGACGTTTTTTTCTGCAATTCAGCCATTTCTTTGGTAAGGGCATCCGCCATATTTACGAGATGTTTTACAACAAATTTAGCGATAAAAAAAATTCTATAATTAACCCTACCTAGCCCTTAAGAAAAGATAAAAAAAATTTACACAATTTCTAAATTTAAATAAAATTACTGAGAGTTACATCCATGTATACACTAGTTATCCCTATCAAAATATATTAGCAATTGAAAATAAATAGAAACAAATGGGAAAGGTATGTTAAAATATCCAAAAATTCAGTGTGGGTGGGGTATATGAGGGAAAAAAAATTTGAACAGCACAGATACGAGGGTCAACACTTAATAACATACATTTAAAAACATAATGAAAAACTCTTAGAGAAAAAAGAAACAAAAGTTGCCAGATACCCTGAAATATGTTTAAGTATACACAAGTAAACTTTAAAAATTGAATTGTGCCACACAGGTAAGTGACATGGCACCAATTTCTTTGTTGTGTTGTTTATTTAAGTTTTATTTAAAAAAGGAACTATTACCTTTTTTTATATGAATGAGCGCAAATTACCAAAAACTAAAGATTGAAATGAATCCTGTCAATATACACATTTACAAAATTATTCCAAAACATAAATAAATTTAAGAAAAAGTAAATGGATTAAATTAAACAGAAACAATTAAAATTTAAAGAATTTAGAGTAACCTGAATTCTAAATTTTGAATTCAAAACAATACTAGAATTAATCATTTAAAACACTCACAAGATTCTCAATTTGCACTACATCCAATCCCCCAACAATCAGCATTGTGAATTCAAGGATTAATATGGTATATGATTACTGAAAATTTTCATAAACACAATAATTTGGACTAAATGAAAATTTTGGAATAAAGGGAACAAAATCTTCCTTTTAAAAAAACTATAAAAAAGGGGGAGGGGTGAAAATAGATGATAATAGTTAAACAAGAATAATGTTTAACAAAAATTAGAAATCCCATATCAGTTTCAAGAATTCAGAATACTGAAGCTGTGATCGTATAATGGTTATTAATTTTTAAGAGACCATAAGTAAATGGTTAAATTTTGAGTAAAGCGATTCATTATAAAAAAAAATACTTCTCACAAGACTTGAAATTAAAGTATTAAAATTATTTTATATGTCAATTCAGACATGTACGCCATGTAATTAATTAAAGAAAAGGAAAAGGTCTCAACTAAATAAATAAAATAAATTTGAATATCATTAATTTCAACATTTAATAAAAAAAAAAAACAAAAAAAAACAGTCTATTTTCATTAGGTTTAGTGCTTAAAATATTATTTAGAAATTTTATGATTATGGAATACAATAATTTACTTTAATTAATTTTTAAGTTTTTATCAGAATTAATATTTAAATCAATTAAAAGAAGTTAAGTAAAAAGATTAATATAAATCTTTGGATTGATAAAACAATCCATATATATATTATTCCAAGTTGATTCTTAAAGATAAATAAAATAAAATGCTGAAAAGGGAATCTTTTGAGCTAATTGAGAAAATAATAATAAAAGGAAAACAGAGAGTATTTACAAAAAAAAAGATTGAGTATTTATTAACAAGTAACACTTTAAATGATTTAAATATCATTTTATATATCAAAATATCAAGACACAGATAAGTTCTGTCATATCATACAAAAAAAAAAACAATTTATAAATCATAATAATGATAAGAATTATTTTTACTCACAAAACTTCTTTAATAAGTAGATTAAGGCAATCCATAATGTATTTGAATAGAACGACACTTTCGAGAGGCATTCAAATTTCCAAGGCACAAATCTCTACTATATAGAGATATTCAGATACACACGTGAGTTAATAAGGGCTCATCCCGAACACGTAACTCCCGGGGGGGAGGGGGTAACTATAAGTTGGAGACACTTCCACGACCATCATACTGTTCTGTTAGATTTTCTAAAATAAGTAACACCAGCCTCGAGAATACCACATAAGATAATAACAACCCAATGCAGTGGGTTAGTATTTTTTCTGATCCAAGGACTCCAAGACTGAAAAATTCACTTTTTTTAACTAATTTGAAACTAATAGGGTATAAGCCAACATACTGATGCAATCTAGCGATCAAATCTTTCATGCAGAACTTTACATTTTTAGAGAGAATGTTCACGGATGAAACTTTTTAACAAAAACATTGACTCTACCACCATATGAAATATTGACTTCAAATAAGGAAGATATTTTGAGATCAAACTCGCGACAATATGGTAGAAGTTTTTTCTTTGTGGAGATGCACTTGGTATTTCTTTAGGTTATCATCTCGGTCATTTCAGGCTGCTTAACGAAAGAATATCTTCTATCAACTGACCGGCCATCGTACAAAATATATCGTACTGCCTGAGCAGGCGGTGGTGGGGGGGAAGGTCCCCTAACCCAGCATACAACCTTCCTGTTCGCGCTTCAAAACATCACTCCCTCTACTAGCCTGGTCAAATCACCATGGCAACGCATTACAAAGAGGGGAGAGCTGTATGCTCATTGGACATGGTATTACTATGTCGAAAATCAGCGCTTAAAATTCTCGGAAACTCAGCTCGCAGCTGAAAATGGATCCTGCGGAAAACAGCTGTTCGCTGGGTTCTTCGAAAAACAGCCCTCATACTGGCACCTGCCACGGTCGTAAACAAAAATTGGAAAGTAGTAAACTGTTGTTATCTTTTTTTTAACAACCAACTAGCACCGTTTTATGCTTGCAATCCGGTCATAAAATTTCGTTCTAAAATTGTTTTATTGCTCTATTCACATGGTAATAAAAGTTGCGTACAATACAAGTGAGGCTTTCTGCTATTCCCATGAATGCTCACAAAGGTTGTTTGTGATCCTTGTCCAAATATGTGTATGTGTGGTCTTGACCAACACTGTAATTACGTGACCATTTCAAACGTGGGAATTTCTCTCTCAGCTTCTAGTGGGGTTTAAAGAAAAGGAAAACAAATCTTGGGTGGTCTCTTTACTTACAGAAATTCAAAGATATTTAAATTTTGGAAATAAGAATTTTAATTAATAGTGTTTAAGATAAAAAAAAGAAAAAAAAGGGGGGGGGGTTGTTTAAATACTAAAAAAAAAGAATGAGTTTATAAAAGGGAAGTGTTTTAAAATATTAAAGAAATTTTAAATATCAAATCTTAAATTAAACAACCTCTAACATTATCTTACTATACCTCGTTTCCATATCTCAACAACGAACAGTCCAATTTCAACGCGACTTATTTCAAACACTATAATTCACTGAGTAGTGAATCTCCATAACATTAAAATAAATGTATGAGTAGTGTGAACCGGAATTTTTAAATAATAAACTAAGCGACATTTGAAATTCAGTTCCTAGCTGAACGAAATAAATCAATCTTTAAAAACGTATAGGAATCAGTCTAATTAGTCATTTAAGGAAGGACACTGGACCCCACGTATCCCCTCCGGCCCCCCTTTTACGGTGTTTTATCTAACTATACCTCATTTCCATATCTCAACAACGAACAGTCCAATTTCAACGCGACTTATTTCAAACACTATAATTCACTGAGTAATAAATCTCCATAACATTAAAATAAATGTATGAGTAGTGTGAACCGGAATTTTTAAATAATAAACTAAGCGACATTTGAAATTCAGTTCCTAGCTGAACGAAATAAATCAATCTTTAAAAACGTATAGTGATCAGTCTAATTAGTCATTTAAGGAAGGGCTCTGGACCCCACGTATCCCCTCCGGCCCCCCTTTTACGGTGTTTTAACTAACTATGCCTCATATCCATATCTCAACAACGGACAGTCCAATTTCAACGCGACTTATTTCAAACACTGTAATTCACTGAGTAATGAATCTCCATAACATTAAAATAAATGTATGAGTAGTGTGAGCCAGAATTTTTAAATAATAAACTAAGCGACATTTGAAATTCAGTTCCTAGTTGAACGAAATTAATCAATCTTTACAGATGTATAGGGATCCGCCTAATTAGTCATTTAACGAAGGACACTGGACCCCCTCCCTCCCCCTTTTACAGTGTTTTAACTAACTATGCCTCGTTTACATATCTCAACAACGGACAGTCCAATTTCAACGCGACTGATTTCAAACATTATATTTTCACTGAGTAATGAATCTCCGTAACATTAAAATAAATGTATGAGTAGCGTGAACCAGAATTTTTAAATAATAAACTAAGCAACATTTGAAATTATGTTCATATCTGAGCGAAATAAATCAATCTTTCAAGATGTATACGGATCAGTCTAATTAGTCATTTAACGAAGGACGCTGAACACTCCGCACCCCACCGGCCCCCCTTTGACGGTGTTTTAACTAACTATGTCTCGTTTCAATATCTCAACAACGGACAGTTCAATTTCAACGCAACTGATTTCAAACATTATAATTCACTGAGTAATGAATCGCCGTAACATTAAAATAAATGTATGAGTAGCGTGAACCAGAATTTTTAAATAATAAATCAATCTTTAAAGATGTATATGGATCAGCCTAATTAGTCATTTAACGAAGGGCACTGAACCTCCCCTCCCCTCCTCCACCCTCCGGCACTTCTTTTATGATGTTTTATCTAACTCTGCCCATATCTCAACAACGGACAGAATAGCGCATTAAATGAAAATTGTAATACAATTTTTGTAGTAGTAGTTTATAATAATGAATAAAAAAACACTTCATATAAAAGTATTTCCTGACGATTCAAAAAATACACACGTAATTGTTCAAGTTTTCACTTCTGTCGGCACTCTCGGAGTGCCACTTTTTTTTTTTTTTTTTTTACTTTTTTTTTTTTTTTTTTTTTTTTTTTTTTTTAAATTAATATCTTTTTCAGAAAATGGTTATGTTATTTTTCCATTTATATGAAGTGCTTTGAAATCGCGGGAAGTAAACGCACCTTGATGTAAAATATAGAATTTCATTTTCACAAGTTATTAATATCGTTATTAATATTTGTTTATAAAATATAAATTTTTGTACACTTTAACAAACGTATGTAATTTAAGTTTTGTTTATTTCTATTATGTACACAGAGATTGGAAATCATTATTAATTTAAACAAGAACATAACAAGAATATTTTCAAAATGCGAATGCAAAATTATAAAGAGCATGTTTATAGGAAAAAATAAATAACATTTAAATAAAACGTTTCTTTTAAGGAGTTATTTTATATAAATAAAAAAAAATGTTTAGAAGAAATAAGTAAATGTTAAGAAAATAATACATCAAGACGACCCTTAAGAAATATTTAAGAGTGAAATTTTATATGGCAAAATTTAAGTTGTTTTCACATTGTTTTATTACATATTTTCGGCATGGTTCTAGAGTTATTTGGTAGTTTCTAATACCCTTTCTTTTACAAGAACTATCCTAATCTAATTCCTCCTAAACCGTTAAAAGTAATACGCGCAAGCATTTGTACGGAATAGAGTTTTCCGCAGTCTGTGTAACTTAATTAGAACGTACTCAACTGATTATATTTGTTTATTGAACTTACAATTCAAGTTCTGGTTATTAAGGGGCACCGAGGAAAAGTTTGTCCAATAATGTTTTAGCTTGTTCCGTAGAAATGATTTTGTTTACCTTAATAAAATTTTCAGTAATCACGAATATGCAAATAAATGATTTTTTACTTTATTAATAATATCACTATATCAAAATTTTTTATCTACGTATCTATAAATACTACTCTTTTATTATTCATCTTGAAGTTCATAGAAATATATCGTTAACAAAAGGCTTGAGTTTAGTTTCTTAAAAACATTTTCTTTCTTAACGAATTCGTGAATTTTAATGAAAGAGATTTCTTAAAATAGTTTATTTATATATTGTTTATTCAATGGTAGTTTAATTTTTCTTCTATTTAAATTTAGTTTTTTTTTTTTCACTATTTCTTCTTTTACCATAAAATTAATTAGATTATTGCATGTCTGCAATATATGCATACAAGCATGTTATTTAAAGAATTATTTAAAAAAAAAAATAAATTAACTTTTATTCTGAAAACTTTTAAAATCAGATCACGATTCTTATTTTATGATTAGATTCTACTTATTTTTGGCATTTAATTTCAATTGTTTATTTCAAAATTATCAAGTTATCTGTAAGAGAAAATTGCGTCGAATGTAAAACGCCCTTCAATATTACCGTCACACATACGTGCCGTATAAGATGCTTGCAGTCCTTAATTATACCTTCCACTATTTTCTTAAAGTAATTTTAGCTTTATTTGATCACATAATTTCTGATATTAAATAGGATATAATATTACGTTTATAAAGCGGTACGGAAAAATTTTAAATTGTATATGCAGCGCTTGTTTCGAAAGGGATATTTTATTAAATGTATAGTTAGATTCCGTGGGCAATATAAAAGGAGTTTCTACTCATAAAATAGATTAAATTTCCTCAACTCTACAAATATTGCTACTGTTTGTGATGCATAAAATTCGCTTAGTATTTGTCGCAGACCTGACATAGGACATTAATGCAACGTATGTTAAATGTTATGCCTTGTAGCTTTATGCTTTAAGCAGTAATCTTGTAGAACCGAATGATGCTAAAAATTATCTCGAAATGGTTGAAAGATGTGCCATTCAGAAATACTGCAGTATCGTGATTATTTTAACGATAAAGATTTAGCCTCAAAGACTATTCATTCAAACTCAGAGATTCGCATCGCATTTTGCAGATATTCATGCATGAGATAAAAGTACCCTCATATTTATTCGTAAATAGCAGACAATTTCTAAACAAAAAGCTTATATTAATGCTCTCTACTGAATTGTTCTAATGTCATAATGAAAAGTTGTAAAGTGCTACATAAGAATATATTTTGAAACAGTACAGACCTTATCTTATCCATAATATAGGCGCGTATATTAATGAAACATATAATGATCATATATTAAAATAACCTAATATTATGAAGATAAATTATCAGAACTTGTATATTACTATATTTAATATAAAAATTGATATATTGGAAAATATGTCTCAGGCTATCTTTAGAAAATGACGACATCATTTATGCGATTACCTTGGTATTATTTTGTCTGACATCTAAAAGAAAACAATCTTTGAAAGTTGCAGGATTACTGAAATATAAAATGTTCTAATACATCCAAAGTTGAATCCCAATACATGATTAATACATCCAAAGTTCATAAGAAAGAGAGCATTTTTGTGAACTTAACCAGGCAGTCAGATGGTTCTCAATAACAGGAGGCTAACTTATAAGTTGGCGCTTTTATGTCATGATTATAAGAATTTATGTTCCAGTCTAAATATAATAATATTAAACACATATTTTTTCCATGATTAATTTAAAGAACTTCAGTAATTCGTTTTGAAAAAAAAAAAATTAAAAGTAATTAGCATTAACATTAACATTATCATATGAAGCCCTTAACAAATGAGGTCACCGACCAAGTTTTTTTTTTTTTTTTTTTTTTATCTGGCGACCAAATTATTTAATCTTGCTTTTTTTTTGTTTGTTTGTTTGAAAATATTATTTTTTGGTACAAAAATTGAACTAAGAAATGAGCAAAAACGAAATTTTTTATTTCTCACGTGGCAAGTAGTGATATTTCTCTTTTTTCGTACTTTTAATGGAAGAACGAAATTTAACAGGCATTTTCTATTTCATGCACAGAAAACACCATTCTTTTACGGTCTAGCCAGCTAGCATGTTATGTAATTAGAAGGTGGGGGGAGGGACAGGTTTCAATAAAACTGTAAGAAATGGTATTAATCCAGCTTTTGTGGCACCTAAAATTGGATACAATGCGAAAAATTGCACATCATCAGATATAAATATTTTGTAGCACCCAACTACCCGGACATTTGATGCATTCGACAATAAGCATTTCTCGAACATTCCGGTTATGTCAGCCTTTGCAGTATTTGTTTTCACAGAGATATATAATTTTGATAATTTTCAATACGAAACCTAGTTTATATTATTTTTTTAATATATGTACTATTCTAATCTATGTAACTAATGATTCTAAACCATGTAACTAATGATTCTAAACTATACTTGTTATAATTCTTTTTTCTCAAGTAATTCATAAAAAAAAAAATGCGCTTTTTGAAAATAAATGACGACGGGTTCGTTTACTGGCGACAAGATTTTTTTGCTGGCTAAACAGATTTGATCAAATTTGTAAAATCCTGATATATATATATTATTTCTGAACAACATCCATTTTTAGATGCACATAAAAAACACACTTCAATGAATGAGGTATTATTCAAACAAGATTTTCGAGTAAAACATTCACAATTCGTTAATAAAATTGTTTTATAAAAAAATTTCAGTTAATTAAAAATTATTGGAAAACCGTATTAGCAAATATCTCAAAGATTTCAGTCCGAAAGACTCGCATTGGTCTACTGGTTCTTATGCATATGTTTAGAATAATTACCTATCCGAGTATTATTTTATGTTTAATTAGATTTTATAATGTTATTCAAATGGTATTTTAATGGTCCTAGTTTATAAAATGTTTAGTAAAATGCTGGAATTTTGTTCGTAATTAGCATTAAGTCATATGAATAATGTTAATTCGATTTAAACATTCTTGTATTAACCTTTTTGTTGTTGTATATTTTAAGGGGCTGTCTATGTACGGAACAGTGTTGTCCATTTAACTCGATTTTATAATCAAAATATCTACAAGATATTTTTTTTATTAACCTTTGTTTAATTGAATCACATATATTCCAAGATTACACAATAAAGCAAAAATGACTATACAAAAATTCGGGTTGATATTTTGAATAAAAATAAAACGCACTAAAATGGCAACACTGGTTCGTAGTTCTGTTTTGTTTTAAAAAAAAAAAAAACTGTATATTGGCAAAATTTATAGTTCAATTCTGATTTGAAATTAATGTTACCTATGAAATGATTAAACCTGTTCTTCTATGAAAAAAGATTAGGTACAATTTTATGGATACTTTAACCAATTTTTTAAAAAAATATCTATTGGAATTAGGTGATTTTTTTTATATTTACGCTAACAACTGCGTACTCAGTTCTAGCTAATATATTTTAATTTCTTCTTATTATAATGGTATCAATTTTCTATGCAATGAACTAAAAGTTTTCAAATATTTTAAAATTTGACTGAAATATGTGGATTTTTGTTCAAAAAGTCAGAATTTTTGTTAATAAAAACTTGTCTGTAAAGTAAATGATTTTGATTACAGGGTTAACACCTAATTCAGTGTACGCTTAAATGAATACGAAAAAGTGCCAAACATACTAATAAGCGAGATTTTCAAAAGACGCATTTGAAATTTTTCTTTTGGAATAACATACTTTTGATTAAGTTTTTACCCAAATATTTAAACATAAATAAACAATTTAATTTTAATATGTAAATAAACATTGAAAAAAGAACTACAAAAAATCGCATAGTTTACATATCCTTTATTACATTACTTTTTATCTATTATTTTTAAGTACTCATTTGCAGTTTATTATGTGAGTATTTATCTTCGTAACTAACAGAACTAAAGATGAAAATGAAGGATTTTTGGAATTAAAAATGACAGCTGAACAAAATAGATATTTTTTAAAATTCCTGCAAAAGTTGTCATTTAAACGTTGACACTCCCTTAAAATCACAAATAAAATTTAAATTTATTGTTGTGAGCTCGGGGTTCGAAAGGACTGATGCCAATATATAAGAACAATAAACAGGCTTTATTTGCCACAAACAGTTCGGTAAGAACAGAAATCTCTTCTCAAAATACAAATATTCAGTAATCTTCAAATCTAATAACAGCTCAGCAAAATTCTACACAGAACAATATAGCGTATTGTTCAATACAAAACAACACAGTCTCAAAGCAAAAGCCTCTTGTGTGAATTCAATCGCAGCTGATCATCAACTGACTGAACTGAACTGGTGGAGGTCCCTTATATAGGCTTTAAAGATAACTGTAGAATTTTCCATAGCCTTCAGATGCTAGAAATTACCAGAAAGTGCTTTAACTTTCGATAGAGAACCTAAGCGAGAAAGGATCCCAATGTACAGGTATAAGGGGGGGGTGGTTGCACAAAAAGTCGCCAAATCCGTCGCCAACTTGGCGACATATCGCCAAATTTGGCGACAAAAATAAGTCGCCAAAACCATTGCCAACTTGGCGATAAACCCATTCCTTGGCGATTTTTCCATAGACTTCCATTATAAAGATGAGGGTGTAAGGTTGTTTTCCTTGCACACCATCTGAGGCCTTTAGCATTGAGTTACATGATGCTCAATAGGAAATACATTAATAATACTGCAATTTTCACAATAATAAAATAAAATAAATTTAAACAAATGGAATATTTAAAGATATATACAAAATTCATAACATTGCCCCCCTCTCAAGGACTGCACGTTCCGGGCAGTTCAACCTTTGATCGGAAAGCAAACCCGTTGCCAACAAATGCTATACTATTCAAAACACTTAAAGCAAACATGCAAAATAACAATTAAACACATTCATAATGCTGAATTATACAAAATATACACTTATTTTAAAAAAAATTAAATTAAATTAAAGCATAGACATCATTACATACAAGTATTTAAATAATAATAACATTAATAATGATAATGCTAAGCAAAAGAAATTATTACATTAACTTATATACAAGACCATGGTCATGCAAATTTACATTATTTACATTACACTATTTACAATCAATGAACTAAGTACGATGGCCATAGTATGGAGCCAGCCTGTCGTAATGAACGACTCTAGGCTTCGAACTTGGTGACTTTCGGATCCGAATTACGACATCGTTCAGTCTGTTTAGGACTGTATAAGGACCGTCCCAGTGCGATTGCAGTTTGGGAGAAAGTCCTTTACGTCGAGTCGCATTATAAAACCAAACCTTGTCACCTTCTTTGAATTGATGTCCCGTGGCTTTCGTGTCGTACCTGGTCTTCATCTTCTCCGTCTGTATATTGATCCGCTCTCGAGCCAAGTTGTGGACGTCTTCAAATCGTCCCTGGAGATTCTGGACATATCCCTCTGGCGATGAAGGCACATCTGGAGTGCGACCAAAAAGCAGATCACAAGGTAGACGAAGATCACGACCGAAAAGCATCTGAGACGGGGAATAGCCGGTTGTTTCATGGACGGCGCTGCGATAGGCGAGAAGAAACAAGGGAAGTTTTTGGTCCCAGTCTTGTTGGTTTCTTGAGACTAGCAGTGAGAGATTGTTGAGGATGGTACGATTAAATCTCTCAACCATGCCATCCGATTGTGGATGTAAAGGCGTCGTCCTAGTTTTGTCCATTCCGAGAAGTTGACAGAGACCCTCAATCACAGCAGAGATGAAATTTCTCCCCTGGTCAGAATGCATTTGAAGGGGGACTCCATACCTTGATATCCACTGGTGTACCAAGGCATCCGCAACCGTAGAAGCTTCTTGATCAGGGATGGCATATACTTCAGGCCATTTCGTGAAATAGTCCATGACAACAAGGAGGTATTTGTTGCCATCAGCACTTCTTGCAGAGGACCTAGGATGTCAAGGGCGATGCGTTCGAAAGGTGCTCCTACATTGTAGAGATGTAGTCTTCCTCGGCTACGTTTATTTGGTCCTTTTCGAGCTGCACATGTATCGCAAGATTTGCACCATTGTTCGACGTCAGCTCTCGCTTTTCCCCAGAAGAAGCGCTCTCGGACTCTGTGTAATGTTTTCATGACTCCAAAATGGCCACCAGTGGGACTGCCATGTAATTCCTTGAGGACCTCTGGGATTCGGGATCGAGGAAGTACCAACTGCCACCGAGATGTCTTCCCATCTTCCGATTCGAATTTTCGGAACAGGACACCATTCCTGACGTGGAGGGAGTTCCAAAGAGCCCAATATTGCTTCGTCGTAGGACTATAAGTCGAGATGTCTTTCCAACTGGGCTTCGTGCTAGAAGATTCTAATAACTCCAAGATTGGTATGATGTCAGAGTCTGCCATCTTCTCGAATATTCTCATCACTCCAGGGATCTGGTGGCGTTGATAGTGAAGCCTTCGTCTGGCGTATGACATGTTCGGGATTATACTTGTTCTCCGCTCTGGAACAATAGCGACAACTTTCGGGACACGGTCTTCTTGATAAGGCATCAGCATTTCCATGCGATGAGCCTTTACGATGCCTGATGTCAAAGTCGTATTCCTGGAGTCGTTGTATCCATCTGGCTACTTGGCCCTCTGGGTTCTTAAAATTCATCAGCCATGTTAGGGATGCGTGATCAGTACGAAGGAGAAATTTCCTGCCATAGAGATAGTGATGGAAGTGTTCTATGGCGTTCACTATAGCTAATAACTCCTTACGAGTGACGCAATAATTCCTCTCTGGTTTCGATAAACATTTGCTCCAGTATGCTACGACTCGTTCTTGGCCATCTATTTCTTGAGAAAGTACAGCGCCGACACTTTCGTGACTGGCATCCTTATCCACAATGAATTGTTTGTCGGGGTCTGGATAGGTAAGGACTGGAGAGGATGTGAGAGCTTCTTTCAGCCGCTGGAAGGAATTCTCGCATTCTTGTGTCCATAGAAACTTCTGCTTGCTTTCAGTGAGCCTATGCCAGGGTCTTGCGATGTTGAAGAACCCCTGTACAAACTTTCTGTAATAAGTGCATAGTCCCAGAAAGCTTCTTAACTGATGGACATTTTCCGGACGCTTCCAGTTCTTTACTGCGGACACTTTTTCAGGATCTGTTCGAACACCTTTAGCTGAGATGATGTGTCCTAAATAATTTACTTCGTGTTGGAAGAACTTGCATTTCAGAGGGTTCAGCTTTAAATTCGCCACTCTTAGCTTCGTTAACACTTTTCGAATATTGTCTAGATGTCCTTCAAACGTGCGGCCACCAATGATGACATCATCTAGGTAGATGAGACAAGCTTCAAAAGTCAGGCCTTTTAACACTGTCTCCATGAGGCGCTCGAACGTTGCTGGAGCATTGCACAGCCCGAACGGCATAACTTTGAATTGCCAAAGTCCTTGTCCAGTAGTAAATGCGGTCTTCTCTTTATCATTAGGATGGATCTCTACTTGCCAATATCCACTCTTTAAATCCAGTGTGGAAAACCATTTATGTCCTGAAAGAGTATCTAGCGTGTCGTCTATTCTTGGTAGAAGATAGCTGTCCTTCTTCGTGATATCGTTAAGTTTACGATAATCCACACAAAATCTTGTGGAGCCATCTTTCTTTCGGACCAACACGATGGGAGAGGCCCACGGACTTGATGACGGTTCGATGATGTCACTATCCTGCATCTCTCGTAAGAGCTTAGAAACCTCTTCCTGTTTTGCGAACGGCAAGCGTCTTGGGTGCTGTTTAATCGGTGGATGGTCGGCAGTATCAATTCTATGACGTGTCAGAGAAGTGCGACCTATATCATTCTCGTTTTGTGAAAACACATGTTTAAATTCCTGGAACAGTTTTTCTGCGGCATGTCTCTGATCAGGAGATAAATTCTCATTTCGTCCAATTTCAGGTGTTAAACTTGTAGACGGCTCCGACAACGTCAAGCTCGGGTCTTTGCAAACACAGGTGACTGGAGCACAGGTTGCAAGCACTTCACCCTTCTGGATAATTCTAGATTTTTCACTTACGTTCGCAATTCTCACAGGTATGACATCTCTCGACAGATCTACCAGCGCTGATGCTATTAGCACTCCTTTTGGGCTCTTCTCAGGATATCCAACCAAGCCACATATAAAACTACTTTCGTTCTCAGTTAATCCAGGTATCATCATTTCGGTCCGAGGAGGGATGATAACATCTGCCTTGGCTGTGATCCGTTGAATGGACCCGGACTCATTTCCAAGTTTGAAAATAGTGACATCTTCTTGAGCAGAGCGTAATTCATTATTCTTAAAATCCAGTGCAAATCCATGCTCTTTTAAAAAGTCCAGTCCGAGTATGAAAGGATCTGAAATATCGGCCACATAGACTGTATGATGGTAAGCGGCGTTCCCAAACTTTATTTCCAGTGTCATTCTTCCAAATATGTCGATCTTATCTCCTGTCACAGTTTGAAGGATTACACGTGCGGGGTCCAGGAGAGTTTTTCTTTCAGCCGCTGAGCTAGATCTTTCCGAATGATGGTGACATTGGCTCCTGTATCGATGATCATATTACAGGGCAAATCATTCACACTTCCGACTAGAAAAACTCCGTTCTCGCCGCAACTTCTTGCAGAAATTCCACATACTTTAAAATGAGGCTTCTTAAGATCTGGAAACCTCCGCCCCGCAAGATGGTCAATAATCAGTTTTCTTGCTCCTCCGTTAGCGGGTGAGCTATTACCTTCGGCGCTGGGTCGTCTTGGCAGTCGATTTGGATATGGCCTTCTCCACCGCATTTCCAGCACTTGATCTTCCTGTAAGGTTTGTTGGCCATTAAGGAGTTCATCTTTCTCATTATGTCATTCATCTGCTGCTGTAAGCACTCCACAGCTCTATCCGACGTCTCAGGCAGGTTGGCTGCTCGCAGAAAGTGTCGATCTTTCCTAGTAGCTTGCTGGGCTGCCTCGAATTTCAGAGCGTAAACCAAAGCCCCTTTTAAATCATTGAGATCTGCAATCCGGATTGCTGTCTGGATCTCAGGGTCACGCACACCATCAATAAAATGTTGCAGAGCTAAACTTTCTCTAATTTCAGTCGGACAGCCAGGATAAGCAAGATGTGAAAGTCTCTCGACATCCGTAGCAAGCTCTTGCAGGGATTCAGTGGATTTCTGCTGTCGAGATTTGAGCTGGAGTCTGCTATATTCCTTATGCATTTCTCGCCAAAGCGCAATTCTTAAGGCACTGACGAGCATTTCAAAATCCAGCGGCTCATTTGCAGGCAAAGTCTGTAGGACGTCGGCAGCATCAGCTCGTAGAGAAGCAGCTAACTGGCAAGCCTTTGTCTGGGAATCCCATCCATTGGCGTCCGCTACGATCCCAAATTGTGTCTTAAAAACTGGCCATGAGGGTTTTCCGTCATAGGTCGAGAGTTTAATAGAGGCCCGAGGAAGCATATCTGAATACTTGAAATCTTCGGAAAAGTTTACGGCAGTTATCTTCTGTTTCTTGACTTTTTCCAAATCTTTTTTTACATTCTCTATGCTTTCTTCAACGGTCTTGGCGATCTTTTGAACTTTTTCTTCCACTTTTTCTTCTACGGTTTTGGCTGTCATTTGAACTTCTTCTATGGTTTTGGCTGTCATTTGAAAATTTTCTTCTATTTCTTGAAACCTTCCTTCAAATTTATTTTCCACGGAGTCAATTCTTTCATTTAAAGATGTTATTTTATCCTCTATCAGATCTTTCAACTCAGCAAGTTTGGCTGACATATCCTTTTTTATTTCTTCCGACATTTCCTTCATTTCAGCCTGGTTCGCAGTCATTTTCTCATCCATCGCTGACATCTCCTGCTTCATTTCAGCCTGGTTCGCAGTCATTTCCTTTTTCATTTCTTCCTTCAACTCGCCAAGGTTGGTTGACATCTCAGCCTCATTCGCAGTCAATTTCTCATCCATCGCTGACATATCTTTCTTCATTTCTTCTTTCATCGCGCCAAGTTTGGTTGACATCTCAGCCTGATTCGCAGTCAATTTCTCATCCATCGCTGACAAATCTTTCTTCATTTCTTCTTTCAACTCGCCAAGGATCGCAGCTAATTTCTCCAATAAGTGTTTCAGTTGACCCTCCATTGTTCTGGTGATCGGCATTCAACCCCACTCCTGACACCAAATATTGTGAGCTCGGGGTTCGAAAGGACTGATGCCAATATATAAGAACAATAAACAGGCTTTATTTGCCCCAAACAGTTCGGTAAGAACAGAAATCTCTTCTCAAAATACAAATATTCAGTAATCTTCAAATCTAATAACAGCACAGCAAAATTCTACACAGAACAATATAGCGTATTGTTCAATACAAAACAACACAGTCTCAAAGCAAAAGCCTCTTGTGTGAATTCAATCGCAGCTGATCATCAACTGACTGAACTGAACTGGTGGAGGTCCCTTATATAGGCTTTAAAGATAACTGTAGAATTTTCCATAGCCTTCAGATGCTAGAAATTACCAGAAAGTGCTTTAACTTTCGATAGAGTACCCCAAACAAGAAAGGATCCCAATGTACAGGTATAAGGGGGGGGGGGGTGGTTGCACAAAAAGTCGCCAAATCCGTCGCCAATTTGGCGACAAAAACAAGTCGCTAAAACCATCGCCAACTTGGCGATAAACCCATTCCTTGGCGATTTTCCATAGACTTCCATTATAAAGATGAGGGTGTAAGGTTGTTTTCCTTGCAAACCATCTGAGGCCTTTAGCATTGAGTTACATGATGCTCAATAGGAAATACATTAATAATACTGCAATTTTCACAATAATAAAATAAAATAAATTTAAACAAATGGAATATTTACAGATATATACAAAATTCATAACATTATTTTTAAGAAATTCAAAATACTTCAAAATACAAATTATACAAAAAAAATATTGTGTGCGGCGGTTGCGTAAGATTAATTACAAGCGCACTGAATTAACAGGCATTTATTAAAGATTATTTATTTGCTTGCGATATTTAATTTGCGGCCAGCTTTCATATGTTCAGCTCAGCTCTTTCACCCCGGATAAAGGATTGCTAGGAAGTGTTTCTTGGGATAGTGTTCCATCGGAAAAGCGACATTTACAAATGCGGAAAATCCCTGCCCGGCGTTGAAATATTGCATGCATTTCAAATATTACATGTAATACGAGGGTAGTTTGATAAGTTTTTGGCCTGATACAGAGATGGAACAAGTTTGCCGCTGGTGGAAGTTATGCTCTGCACTTCAAGATCCTTTTATTCATTTAAAGTTTGCCAATATATGAATCCCAAGCGGCCGCTCCCTTCAATCAGCCGAAATAAAATGTGAGATGTAGTTATTTGAAGGCATGCGTTCGAGATTATCGTGAACAAGAACAATGGAGCCTGCACGGTTATGATTACAGTAAAAAATTGTAAAATTTCGAATTGCAACATACACTTTTTCCCATTCCAAAATGGTCAGCGTATTGAAAAACCATAGATGGCGTTGGAACGGTATACGTAGCTCGAAAAACGGCGACGCAGGACCCATTCATTATAAACAACCAATAGCAACAAATATAGCCAGTCGCACAAGAACCAATTATAGAATTCTATGCGCAACTCATCGTTTGTGGAAAATCTTTAAAAAATGTGTGGAAAACTGGTAATTCCAGAATACCTTTTTCTTTTCCTCTCGTCTCTAGCAATTGGTTGTTTAGAATGCTTCTTTTGCACGTGTCTTACGTTGCCGTTTTTGTGCTAAATCTACCGTTTCAACATCATTTAAGTTTTTTTAATGCGTTGATCAATTTGGGATGAGATAAAGTGTGTGTTACCGTTAGAAATTTTCGAATATTTTTTCACTGTAACCGTAACCATGGAGGCTCCATTGTTCTTGTTCACCACAATCTCAGCGCATATCTTCAAATAACTACATCTCAAATTTCATTTTGGCTGGTTGAAAGGAGTGGCCGTTAGGGATTCATATATCGGCAAAGTTTATGTATGACGAGCCTTAACATTTACGAGACTTCAAAACACTTTAAATTAAAAGTTTCAAATAAATAGCATAAATCAATTTAAATAGGGTGGCAATTTGACACGATATAAGTCAAGATAATTCACATAGGAATAAGAAAGGACGTACTGACAGTATATTAGGCAATAATCTACGACAAAAATTATGATATACGCAGCATACGCGTGGAGGTGAGGATATTAACACTTGCTTGCGAACTTGTGTACACGCTTGCGACCACACATTTTCGATCTTTAATGGTATTCTATAGTCATGGGGATTACTATTATTCCTTACTCAAGAAAAAGGTTTTTCTAAATTCACATTGATATTTAAACGAATGCTGAAAAAATGGCAATGTTTGTAATTAATTTAGCTGTATGAATAGTTCATTTATGGTAAAGTATGATTTTTTTTCATATTTCCTCTAAATAAATTAATGTGTGTAACATAAAACTAACCCACATGGACAGAGTTATACATATTAAAAAGACATAGTTTGACATCACCTGTCACGAATATGTTAAGATAAGTATAATTTAAGTAATTTTTCATTCATCTGGTAAAGTTTGTTATAAAGTCTTTGTGTCAAAATTTATTCAAAATTTCGTTAAAAAAAAAAAATCAGATAATTTTAAATTATAGATACATTTGACTGTTTGATAAATGTTCGATTTATCGATTAAAAGTTGTGTCTCAGAGATAAGATTTGAAACATTTTTAAAATTATTAAATTTATACTATTACGAGTTCTAAGCTAAAAACATGAAAGTTTATAAAGCTTTAAATTTGAAACTATTCATCTTTAAGTTCGAAGATAAATTAAACAGACAAAGGTAAGTCAAATTTGGAATGCCCAAGAGAAAACACCTTTTAACGTATTTCAGATTGCAAATTCAGCAAATAATTTTCTTGATTTATTTGATAATGTTCAGAGTAAGTTCTTCCTAATTCTAGTTTCTTCGAAATTTCAACAAAGCTTCAAGCGATTTTATTTAAGCTTACTCTTGACTTTAATAAATTTATGATATGATGATTAAAGGCTGGTTTCGTGAAATAATAATTGAAACGCTTTATTATAAGAGCTTATTTTCTTTTTATTAAAAATTAAAAGCTGACATATTAAAACCATTTTATTTCGGATTACGTTTCGTAAGTAAATGGAACTAGTAAATTGGACGGGAACCCACGTGCCAGAAGGTCGATTGCCAACCCTTTTCCTGATTATTTTTTTTCACCTTATTTAATCTCAGAATTTGTTTTATGAAATAAGTCGAAGCATATCCCCCCACCCCACCCCAGAAAAAAATGGTGGTAATTGGTTTTTTGGCTAGTGATTGACATAATCGAGTGATTCTAATAATCGAATGATTTGTAATCCAGTTATTTTTATAATGGAATGTTTTTAAATAACCCATCATATAAGGCGTCGATGTTTATGATTGTTTTTATGACCTTCAAATATTGTTTTGCCTTTACTTATAATTTGTCACATGTCACACCAATAACTTAGAATTATAAATAAACTTGGTGTAGGGGAAGATCAGGTAGTCCCAGACGGCGGGTGACCACGGACATTTCAATATCTAAGAAATTCAAAGTGTTGCGTAAATAAAGAGTTATTGTAAATGAACGCCCTCTAGAGTCGAAACAACAGTTTAATTGAGACCTGGTCGCCGATTAAGTTAGTCGTGAGTGAGTGTTTTGTTTCCGTTTGTGAGTGTTTATTTTCGTAATAAATTTTCGAAAAAACGAGTCAGAATGCATCATATGCGGAGAAACATTTGAAGAAGACTGGATTCAGTGCGAGGGATGCAAAGACTTGGCCCATGAAGGTTGTGTTTATATGGATGCATCGGATTTTTATTATAATTGTGATGTTTGTAAGGCCAAAAAACAGATGGGACAGCATTGATTAATATGTCCGGGGCTACCCGCCGTTTCTTGTGACGCCAAAGAAATAAGACCAAACTATTTTCAGTATATTTCATTAAATAATTCGAGATTATTATAGTAAGATAGTTTTTGCAGCGATGCTGTCTCTTGCAACAAACACTTCGACAAACACTATATGACGAGTCACTGGCACGGAACAACTGCGCAATCCATTAGCGCAAGCAATTTACTTCGGCGCTCGTCTTCTGTACTAAAGATTCCTGGTTTAAACCCATCCAATATCAGTTCTTGACTTCTACATTGGTGTTCAAGGGCTGTTCATTGGAATATGTTTAAGTTACGTGAGTGGACTCCAAATGCGGTGTAGTGGTAAGTTGAAATATTTTCGCTTTGGAGTGTCTATGATAAAGCGTGAGTTTCAAAATCACAGTGATGACTGCTACGTTTGCTCTTTCAACATAAAATGGTATATAATTAAAAGCAAAACAAAAAACGTCGCCTAACTGACATAACTTTGAATCAGCACTGATTGAGCGCTCCGGGGAATTAGCATTCACATATTTTTACCTCTAATAGAACTAGGCTTCCAGTTACAGAACATAGGTTAAAACCTTTTCTTAATTGAAAACGGTAATAGATTTTTTACATTTAATATACAAGGTGGCCATAATTAAACTGACGGTACTCAGAGTGTTCTAAAGCGCGGTCTTATTGCGAGAATGGTGCCAAATTTTGTAGGAAGATTAAACAAGACGGGGGACGAAGGATTTACCGAAGAAAAAATTAGTTCCAAAAGTCACCGCCAGGGAAATATGTGGCGCTGTGTATTCGAAAAAGAGAGTTTCAAAAAAGAAGAATCAATACCGAAATAAAATTACCGTTTATTTAGCACATCCAACTCAGGTTCGATGTGGCCGCTGTTTTTGTGGACCACATATTTCATTCTGTGCACAGCATTTACAACAGCAGAGAATAAAATGTCTTCAGGAATCTCCCGTACAGTTCGCGATATGTTATCCTTCGACGTAGCCAGTCCTGGACACCTCCGTGATAGACCTTGTACTTTAGGTAATCCCATAGCCAAAAGTCGCAGGGTGTAAGATCAGGGGACCGAGGTGGCCATGCAGTTGGAAAACAGCGGCTAATGACTCTTTCTGTTGTGAGTTTCTGTCGTAGCAGCTGATGTAACCGCAAAGCAATATGTGGCGGGGCTCCATCTTGCATGAAAATGATTTTCTCCAGGCACTATCTTTGCTGAAGTGCCGGAATAACAAAGTTGTTTAGCATTTGGCAATATTTGTCTCCGGTAACAGAACAAGTTATAGGTTTCTGTCGGAGTAATGTTCTCATAGAAGAATGGACCTATGATCATATCCGCTGTAAAATCACACCAAACAGTTATCTTTGGTGAATGCAAAGGAATTTACTTGAATGCTCTTGGTGACTTGTTATCCTAAATTCGGCAGTTCTGGGTATTTACAGTTCCATTCAGGTAAAAGTGGGCTTCGTCTCCCCATAAGATTTTCCAGGGCCAAGCATCATACAACTCCATTCTGGGAAGAAAAGTGAGAGCAAAAGTCAATCGCTTATCATGGTCGGTTTGACGTAACTCTTGTACACGGCTGATCTTGTACGGATAGATGTGTAGAATCTTTCGTAGGATTTTCCATATCGTACAATGAGGCATATCCAGATTCCGAGCTATCCCACGAGCGCTGGAAGTGGTAGCAATATTGTCTGGTGCTCTGTCGACAATCGCCGTTGCCATTTCTTCGATTGTATCCTGTGATACGGGTTTTCATCCTCTGCCTGACTGAACATTTAGAGAACCTGTTTTCTCAAAGTTCTCAACCATTGCTTTTAACCCATTAACTGACAAAGGACCGTTACCTTTACGCATTTTTTGTGGTTTCTAAAAGCACAAAGAGCGGCTGGCACATTGCACTGGTTGAGGTAAAAGAATTTGACTAGTAGAGCTCACTCGACTAAAGAAGGAGACATTATGAAAGATAACTTTCAATGAAATTGCTTCTAACAGTAGCACATTACCTTTTAAAGCCAAACAAGCTAGCACTGGGCCAAAAGATGTAACGTGAAATTTGAACAAAGAACTTCTTCTGCTGTTGCTTTCTTTGGGGCTCTGTAAGTGAAATTGCAGATAAAGAAACTTTAGCAGTGTTTATGTAAATTTTTAGCTTTTTATAAACTGTTACCATTTTGAGCTTGGATTAAATTGCTAATTTCGTTAAATAAACGGTAATTTTATTTCAGTATTGATTCTTCATTTTTTGAAACTCTCTTTTTCGAATACACAGCGCCACATATTCCCCTGGCGGTGACTTTTAGAGCTAATTTTTTTTCGCGGAATCCTTCGTCCCCCGTCTTGTTTAATATTCCTACAAAATTTGGCGCCATTCTCGCAATTAGATCGTACTACAGAAAATTCTGAGTACCGTCAGTTTAATTATGACCACATTGTATTTTTTACTGTCTTCTATCATAATAGAGGAGAGTAGTGTAATAGAATTTTTTTCGATATCCAATTTTCGAAGGTTTTACAGGTTTTAGGGGTGAGAAAAAAGTTTTAAAAAATGTCTGCCTATTCACGTGTGTGTATGTGTCCTGTTTGTATCCTCTTTGTATCATGGAAAAGTGCATGAAGTTATGCATAGAATTGAACCAAATAAGATATATGTATATATATATATATATATATATATATATGGCAATGGCCAGCATGTCCCCGTACAATTTGACAATATTTCGCCGGAAGGGAAACTGTGATAGCAGTTTTTGCACCCTTTTTAGGTGCATTCATAATTATATAAATACGTATGGCACCTATATTCAGCGCGTCTGGACCGTCCACATATAACAGCGTAAAAACTACCCAAACGAAAAGTTTGAAATTTAATATATATAATCGTTGCAGAATTTTGTCGAGTCATTTCAAATTTTATGAAATTCGAATCAAAACTTAAAAAGATATTAATAAAAATATTTATTAAGTAATTTGAATTTTTTTTTAAATTGATACTTCCTAGTTATAGCAACTTCCGAAGATTAATCGTCACGTGACCGAGATAGAATTGAAGCAAATTTCATATATATGTTTTTAACGATGGACGTCATGTCGTAGTTGAAATTGGCGATATCCCACCCCCCCCCCCGGAAGAGACTGCTGTGATTCAGATTTTATCTATTTTTGCAGCTAAAGTGAAGAACTTGGGAATATTTTGGACTAAATTTTATATTTAAATGCAACGTAATAGTCCGTGGTTTGTGTAAAAATTTGGAGAAATGGGCTTGAAAGCGGCGCTGTGATAGCGAATTTTGTTTGATTTTCGGGCCAGAATAGCAATAGATTAATCAGTTGTGCTGTCGTATACCAGCTACTGAAAACGTGAAGATCTCCCGCGAGCGGAAAGCTGGAGAACCGTTGGAGCGTGAAGGGTGTCGCGTCAATTCATCGCGGAACAATTCATCGCACACAATTCATCGCAGCATCAATTCGTCGCGGCGATGAATTGTGCGCGATGAATTGTACCGCGATAAATTGTGCGCGATGAATTGTGCGCGACGAATTGACGCAGAACCAGCGTGAAGATATGATATAAGATTCGACTAACCAGAGTAGATTGGGGGTGGGGTCATATCCCATCAAAAACAGCACATGTAAAATATGTAGACAAGTCTCGTGACTCTTTTATAGTATCTCAGATCATCTAGAGCCAAGTTTAGGTCAATTATTAACTCTAAAATTTTTTTTCACAAATCCCTCCTCTACATCTTTAGTTAATGATTATTTCGTGACTTGGCAATTACGCAGCACGACAATGTGACGGCTGTTTATAATTGGCCTTAATGAAATAACCCCATTTTATAACATAGTAAGGTGTAATAACTTCCCTGTGCTGCGTAATTGCCAAATCACAAAATACGCAATCATTAACTAAAGGTGTAGAGACTAGTATTGATTTGTGAATGAAAATTTATGGAAAAATATGTGGGGGTCAAAAGTACCCTGAGTTGCTTCCAGAAAAGAATGCTTACGGGTGTGCTTTCTTCATTTGGCAGAGAAACTGCCGTTCCTTCAAACTGAATCACCTAATGTAGGTTTAATTTTCGACTTCGACTAGGTTTAATTTCGAGTATTAACATGTATGAGATGGAATAAAGTTTTGAGATTGGCACATCTGAGTAATTTAAACTGCCCACTGACAACAATAAAAAGAATTTTTATAAGCAGAATATCAATAGTGTGTTCAAATAAAGTTTTTAAATTTATTAAAAGCTATATTTTCGTATTAGCCGCATGTCTGGAGTTGATATCCAAAGAAATCGCCTACTTACTCGCCTTTTAATTCTGATTATTTCAATGGTTTAAGCATGTAGTTTGATTACATAAGTGCTAAATTTGTGTTTTATTTGTTTTATTTTATTTATTTATTGAGGAAGTTTTAATTTCGTCAATAAATATCAACCGGAAACAAATGCAGAACTTTTTATATTGTTTTAAGGGTAAAGAGGTTACGGATTATTTTACATTAATATTTTTATATCAGTATTTTCATCTAACGAAAATTACTATAAATTCATCAATTAAATTTAACAGAGGGTATTTTGATGTATTGGGAATTTAGTTAAATTTAGAAAGGTCTTCCTGTAAAATAATGACCGAATTTCAAGTTATTGAGTTTTGTTAATTCATTATGATGTGTTTATTAGAATGGTCTAAAATATAAATTGTTTTAGAAAGAAGTTCTTCTAAGTTATAAGTCTCATAACTTATATTATATTATTTTAATATATATTATTTTATTGTGCATCTGTAAATTAAATTATAATAAACAGTTTTAAAGGCATCTGTTTCATATAATATAAGAAATGAAGAAAACTACCCAGAACACAAATAGATTGAGACAATTTAATATAGAGCACTAAATGCATCTATTATATTCTAATATATTAAAAGCCATTCATTGGGTTCACATTTAAAAAAAGTAAAATTAACAAATAGTTTTAAAATAATTTCTTAATAAAGAAAACAAAGAAATAATATTTATGACGAAAATAAAAATGAAATAGTAATAAGGAAAATAAAAAGGAAATTAAGAAAGAAAAGCTTTAACAAATAACTTATAAAAAGAAAAAAAAAACGAAATTAATAAGTAAGATAATTCCTGACGTAACCTAATTAGTAAGTACAAAAAAGCAACATATAACGAATAGTTAAATATCAAACAATCTTATGCGCATGCTGTATTATCTGCTTCTGTTTTCGGCAAATCTATCGATGCATCTTTCAATAAACAAAGGATTATGTTAGACAGTAAAGAAGAAATATCTGCTTTAATTATTAGAGAGTTTACGAAACAAATACTTTTAAACTGCTAGAGTGATAAAATTACTAAGTATGTCATTGTTCATAAAATTTCTTAAGAATGGTTTTATTCCCTTTAACACACATGGTTAGAATTAGTCGTAAAAGGTTAGCTAACTTCTTCAAATTATTGCTTAACAAAAATTCGAATAAATCTGAGTGTGCGCAAGGCCTTCTTTTCACTAGCTTAATAAGTAATAACTCATTACGAGGTTTTTCTTAGTGAATTGTATCGGTGGTTTATTTAATCGTTAGAGTTTTATTGAAAGTTTTATTTCATTTATTTCTTGAAGTTCTATTCATTTAAGAATTCACTAAATTTTACCATTTGGATTCCAACTTATTCATCAAACAGTAAATATTATAGGATTTTAAACAACATAATTTTCTTAGTATAATGTTATACCTAGGAGTAGAGATGAAAAAATTGTAGGAATTTTGAAACAGGATAATAAACTCGTGAATTTTGGAAATTTTAATGGAAAGGAACTAATATAACATTGTATTTACTTTCGTACCTTTTCAATACCAATAAAATTTTTCCGTACATTAAAAGGCTACAGTTTTATTTTCTAAAATTCATCTAGAATGAAAATGTGCATAATTTGTACATGTTATTTTTAGCAAGTACTCGCTATATTCATACCTTTCAACAGTTTAAAATTCTAGGAATTTCGAAAATGGGCTTAGCTTTTGATTTTAACTTAATAATCTTTAAAATTTCTTCTTTTATGAATTCCGTTGTCTTCAGCATCCTTAATAACCAACGTAAATAGAATATTTGCTGTTATATTGCTCAGGATAAATGGTTAGTTGATGGGAAGGGTTGGTTGGTTGAAACACCAATTTAGCATTTGTAAACATTTGCATAATGTGCCTAAACTTTTAAAACAGTAATTAAAACGATGCATTTTTTTAAATAAATAGTTCATGTAACCATTGTAATATCGCTATTCTGTTTCATTTCATTTATATTTTGAATATACATTGTACAATTACTCCATATTATTCTCCTTCCAAGTTTAGTATTACATTTGAGTGTTGCATAATTTTTTGAGACAGACAATATTTTGCAAGCCTTTTTATAGGACGGAAAGGAACTCCGATCATGAAAATATTGCAAGCAATAACATTATAGAAAAGGGACAAAGACAAATGCTAGAAAATTTACTATAAGATCAATTAAAAACATTAAAAGTCTGTTTTATAAGAATATTTATTGATGTGCCAGATTGAGATGAAGAGGCAATATAAAATTTGTATTAGCAACTCTGTCAATAAGACAATTGTTTCATGTTACCTTGCATTTATCTTGATAGTATTATCATTTGTTTATTGCTGTAGTTTTTGTTTAGCAGAAGTGATGTCATATTGAGTAGCAATCACTATTATTAAATATGCTATGTATTCTGCATTTTTCATATTATTAATATTATTAGTATTATCATTATTATCATTATTACCTTCATTTTATATTAAAATAATTTCTCTTAAATTATATTAAAAAACCTTTAAAAGTAATACATTTTAGGAAAATTTATTTGACTAACATAATTAACTCTGTAATACAAAGAAACATCTAATGATCATAAGAAAATATTTTTTTTTTTTCATTTTTATAGTAATGTTTTTTTTGTAGTATATACAAACAGTAGCTTTTTTTTTGTCTTTTTAAAATAAATATTTTCCAGGAAATTATTGTTTTTGAGTGCTTTTAATGTTACACTAACCCATCATTGCATAATGCATGTAAAAGTGACAGCTACATATTTTTTCTTTCAGAAGACTTTGAGTAAGGAAGTTTGACATATTTTCCTTTCATTTTTAATACTTACCGGAATTCATTAATACGTTTACATCTTTTCAAACATAAATTCTTTCTTTGGAGGGTGGGGGGTGGGGGGGACATCCTAAGGCTTCCTTCTTTGTCTAACTTAATTTACATGTTATTGTTTTCACATCATTTGCAAATGACATAATATGCTGGAAAACTTATAAAAACCTGGCTACTTAATAATTGTTCTTGAAATAATTACATTAAACGTGTAATTATATTAGTTCATCATTCTTTGAAAGAAAGGCTTATTTGTTACGATTTACTAAGTAAAATCCTGCCTCAAATTTATACTATATTTTCATAAATATGAAAATAAACAAGAAAAATTATCATTAGGATCTATAGTATACTATTCAGTTCTCGTTTCACATCAGTTAGAATGTCTCTGTAAAATTGTAATAAAATAAATATAACTAGGCAGCATTCACCACTCTCTGAATACTAGGCCTAAACGCTGATACAAAAATGGGATCTGTCGTAAGCGGAATTTTTTTAATCATTTGTTCGGTCTCCTGAATTTAGACACCAGTATTTTATAAAAGTGTTATTTGACTTACTTAATCTAAGAAAATTAAATCAGAGAAAACTTTCAGAAATAATTAATATTCAAATTCAAAGGTCCGTACAAACGCTGAATGAGAATCCGCCTACTACAGCCCCCATTTTTGCCTCAGCGCTCAGGCACAGTATTCAGGGGAAGGTGGATCATTCATTAATTGCGTCACATCTCAAGAGAGAGTACAAGAGGTTAGAAAAGTGTGACACAGTGTTACAAGAGTTGGGGGAAAACACTGACATATTATGATTTCACAACTAAATTGTGAAAACAATGAGGTAGGCATTGTTTATAAGAAGCATAAGAACATACAAGAGTGTGAAATATTGTGCAAAGTGCGATGAAAGAAAAATGTCTTACACAATTGACGCTGAAGCCCCTGATCTACAGATTTATTAATTTTATAAATAAAACAAAATGACATCTTCAGGCACTTATATAAGATGTTAATTGTCAAATTATACAAATGTTTATTGTAGTGCCAAAATAACCTTCTGTTGATCATACTGCGGGGTTTCATTTAATTTTACAAAGAAAGTGTGTTAAAAAGTTTAAAAAGTGGAATTTACATATGTGCATAATTTTTTGCGTTATTTTTATACTCAAAATAACAACAGTAGTTTTACATAACAGCATTTTTATACTATAAGAAAAATATTTTTCCATGAAAAATGACTTTAATCTATATGTTAGTAAAATAAACGTAAGTTAAAAATAAATATACAAAATGTCTTAAAAACTATAAAACATAATATCTTAGTAGTGCATAACTCTCCTAACTCCTTTCGGCTCCAAAACTAAGCCATTATCAAGGACCTTCGACCAGTGGAGACAGCAGCACAGATGTTGTTCAAGACCAGAACTCAAAGTGACAGGAGTTCTCCTGTCACTTTGGTCACTCATTATGGACATGCGCCGGCTGGTAGGAATTGCTCTGAGTTACGGGAAAGTATGGTCATTCGTAAGTGTCATGATTTGTGTTTCCCCCTCACCAACAATGGGTTCATCCGCACGCGCGTGTCTATAATGAGTTCTCCTGTCACTTTGAGTTCTGGTCTTGAACAACATCTGTGCTGTGGTCTCCGCTGGTCGAAGGTCCTTGATAATGGCTTAGTTTAGAGCCGAAAGCGCTAGGAGAGTTATGTACTACTAAGACCTTATGTTTTAAAGTTTTTAAGACATTTTGTACATTTATTTTTATCTTATGTCTATTTTAGTAACATATAGATTAAAGTCGTTTTTCATGGAAAAATGTTTTTCTTATAGTGAATAAAGAAAGACGAATTTTTCGTTTCGAATTTTCTTTTATTACTAAAGTTATTTTATCATTTTTAAAATTGAAAAATAACGACACAAACAGCTTACGAATTTTGTTTGCAAATAAAATCTAATCATTACAGTGTAGTTTGCTACATTTATTTTAAAATGCGATTCAAGAGTAATAGAGTTCGGTGCAGTGCATTAAATTCTTTTAACATTGAAAGAGTTTCATGCAATTTGGTGCTTATTTTTAAAATAATAAAGAGACGCAATGTATAATGATAGAAACATTAGAATTTTTTTTTTCTTTTGAAAGCATTACGTATTTTAAATTTATTCGTAGATCTTTTACTTTAACATTCAATGAAGACGAAGAATTCACAATGAAAATGTCGGCATAAAATATTTATAAATAGAAAACCAGTTATTGTTGCAGCGTTGCACTTAAAAGTATTCTCATTTTCCAGGTACTAAGAAGACTTTTAGGAATTTCGAATTTTATGGTTATTACCCCTATTTCACTAAAGAACTGAAATTTAAAATAAAAACTATTATCTTATAAATAAAACTGTAAAGGGAAAATGTAATGGATTCAGGCATAGCCAAAAGTATCGATTTGCTCAAATGACGTCATAGATCCTAAAATCTACTAACACAAATTCGTTACAATGGCAGGATTAATTGCTTTTAAATTTTGAACATAGTTGGATTATAGCTGAGAAAACAACATGGACTGTTTTTATGTCATTTAGATTTTCAATAATATTTAAAATTTCATTTTTTGAATGCAGAATAATTGACATATTTCATATAAATTGTCTTTTAATATCCTGTTGCTACAGAAAAGAAGAAAAGAAAATATTTTATTAACAACACATTTAATTTTTAATGTTTAAAATCCGTGTCGAAAGAAGCGTCATGTTTATTTATAAAACGTGCATCTTTTCTTTTTAAATAGTAAAACGAAATGTGAATACGTAGTTAATTGAATTAATAAAATTTCAATAAGTTATTATGATTATAAATTAAGTAACTTGCACTTATTTCCAGCTCACAAGTAACAAATTATTGTACTATACAAGGTGTCCAAAAACATTGATCTTGATTTTATTCCTTAAATACTGATCAGAGACATATATTATAAATTGCAAAATTATGTAAAAAGGTACAGATTTTTATGAAATCGATAAAGAATTTCAGGGGATTAAATTTGAAGAAATACAAAATTAAATTTTTATACGGTCCCCGTACAAAAAATTCCCCAATGAGTTAAACACAGAAAAATAATTTAGTTTAAATGTAAAAAGGTATTGTGTTATTCATTTCTTGTTTTAACACTCAGAAAGTAATCATTTATGAGATAATATAAAAAAAAATGTTTATAATTGATGATTTTAATAGACGTTACTTTAAAAAGTAACACCCATGAGAAATAACTTATGAGTTTCCCAAAAGAATATTGACACAGAAGAAATATCGTTCTCAGGAAGATAAAGTTGGGCCTAATCATTTTATAATAAAATGAAATACATATACAGCGGGATGCACCACAAAAATCTTCTGCAAAAAGTACGTCATCGAGTTATGAGTTGAACTTATGATATAGGATAAGATTATTGACAGTACTTCAAACAAGCACTGGTCTACTTCGGCATATCCAGGCACGATATGAGAAGAAGAGGGCACGAATTCTTCGTATTGGCGCTCCTATCACGTCATTTAGTTACAGCATAAATTTGAAATACATTAAATATATCACATTAGTACAATATTCGCAAACAGCATTAGTACCTATTCATACATATAACCTTTTAAAATTTAATGCCGAAACTCGACGACGAGATAATACCACAAAAATGAAGAATTGGCGCCCATTCTGCTCATATAGTAACACGATATCACGAGTCAGACTGAAATATTTGTATTGTACCAGTTTAGATACTTAACATATTAAAATTTCATTCCGAAATTCGATGAGCTGGTAGTATCGTCAAAATGAAGAATTCGCGCACCATTCTACTAAGGTAACACGAGTCAGACTGAAATATTTGTATTGTACTAGTCGAGATATTCAACATATTCAAATTTCATTCCGAAATTTGATGAGCTGGTAGCAACGCTGAAATGACGAATTGCCAGCCCCTGCTGCTCATATATCAATACATGCCGACGCAAATCCACCATGTATTGCTAATGATCTTCTCCTACATCATAATTTTATCTCAAAAATCGATGACGTAGTAATTTTTGTCGCAGCCAGTACGCAGCTTGGTTTATCGTGGCTGAGCACTAAATTTGAAAGGCCGACTACTAAAAAATTTGCTACTTTTAAATTTAACTTTCCGTTAAAAACAAACATATATATTTTTAACAATTGCTGAGACATTATAAGAAAAATATGCATTAATGCATGTCACTGTTAAAAATGTTGTGCTGTTATTAAAAAGTTCTACTTTAAATTATTTACAAGTACAAAACTTTGAAGTGGCCGACCACTGGTATAGTGATGGCTGAACACTGGATTTGACCGGCCGATTACTAAAGAACTTGCCCTTTTTAAATTCAAATTTTTCTAAAAAAAAACTGTCATCATATTTTTTAAAAATAATTGCCGAAACATAATACGAAAAGTATATTTTAACATATGTCACTGTTAAAAATGTTGTGCTATTTTTTAACAATTCTTCATTTAGATCAGTGATTCCCAACGGGGGGCGCACGCCCCACAGGGGGGCAATTTGACTTTTTAGGGGGGCAATATGGGAATTTGGTGAAATTCAGATGTACGCTCTTTAAATTCTAAAACAGTTTGAAAGATTTCTTTTTGGAAACAATCAAAGTAAAACAAAAATTTAAAAAAACATTTTGCAAAATAAATTTTCTGGTTTAAAACATTTTTCATTTTAATTGTTTCAAATTGATATTTGGGAAAGCACAAAAGTCAAAGCGCCACCGTCAGATACATGACCAAAAGTTCGATCAACCAATTAAAACTCATTTTTTTACAGATCATTATTTTAGAATCCTAGAGCGAATATTTGATTCTGGCTTATAGTCAGGGACAAAAAAATTTATTAGTTCTGGGAAAGAATTACAAATATCTCAATTCAGAGGAAACGACCCGACATTCTGGGGGTCATCTAATAGTAATACAAATACAACAGTTATTTAAAATAAGTTTTGAAAACTGTATAACAGCATTTTATATGCGTTAATTATTTCATGATTTTTTTGAAAATTTGTATGATGCCATAAATAGTTTTATTTTAATGTATTTAACCGCTACCTCCGTTACATTATGGAGGTAACAGTTTAACTTAGCAATGGCTATATTAGGAATTATAATATTTCAATAAGAATTTCAGTTTTTAAAAATATTTTCTATGATATTTCAATTAATAATTTCTCATTTTCTGATTTCAAAAATTTTTAAATTTAAATTTATTGCACTGCATGATAGTCAAACTTTCTTATTCCATATGCATTTTCGAGTTTAAAATTTTAAAATAAGCTTTAATACTTAGAGTACCACTTCTCTTCTTATAATTCATAATTTATTCTTTACACTGCTTATTAAAATAAAATTTGTTTTAAGTGATGAATGGAAATTGTGATGTTTTGAAATAATCAGATTCAGTTAATGCAACTATTCTTTTTTATTAATAGAAGTAGTATGTGGAATATATACGGCTCGATTAACAAATAGGTTAATTTCAACCTCCCACCACTATTTATGAAAAGAATTGTTTTTGTTATTGAATCGCAAATTCTATGATTGAATAATGATTTTTTTTAAAGTGGTATAAGTTTATGTAGGCCGTAAACAGGCCCAGTAATTAAATAAATTATTCCATTCTTTTCCTTATTTTATGCATAAATAAGTGCATGAAAAATTTGTTCTGAATATGTGTGCAAAATATTTTGCACTGTATATTCGGCTATTGTTTTTCAAAATTGTTCCTATAGCTTTCTTTGATATTCCTTTGGGCCAAATTATTCGATAAATCCCTCTGTTTTGTAATCTTTCTATTTTTCTCAAGCAACAAGTGAATTAATACTATTGTTATATATTTATTTAATCGTTGCTGATGTTTTCATATGCTCTAGTTAACTTTAGATTACTTCACTATATATACATATAAAATTATTATTGATCTATGATTGTGTATAGTATAAAAAATAATTAAAACTATATAATTTGTATTTCTGTGAAAAATCTGAAAAAAAGTATTTAGATGAATATTTAAAATTTGGTTTCATGCCGGCTAACCACGATGAACGATCCCCTTTATGCCTTTTTTCCAAACAATGCTTAAGAAACGAATCTGTGAAACGAGGTCGTATTGAAGCACATATGAAGGCAAAACATAGTGAGTATATAAATTCAAATTTAAGTTATTTTAAAACTTTAAAGGACAAGTTTGAAAAAAGATCAAGGGGCAAGTCTCTATTCACTGCACAAACTGCTACAGAAAAGTGTACCTTTGAGGCCAGGCATGAAATATCTTTACTCATTGACGAAATCTGGAAACACTACAATCTGGGCAAAGATGTGAAATCCATGCAACTTAGTAACAATACTGTTAGTAGAAGAATAGATGAACTGAGTGAGGACATTGAAGCACATCTTGTTGAAAAGCTGAGATCAAGAAATTTCTCCATACAAATGGACGAATCTACTCTGAGGGACGGCGAAGCCGTATTGCTTACTTATGTAGGGTATATTGATATAGATAAATTTACTGAAGAATTGCCTTTCTGTAAATCATTAGAGAGCACCACTACTGCTTCTAATATTTGTAATATATTGAAAAGTTACTTAGATATAAATAGTACACCAACGACAAATATAACATCTTATGCTGCAGATGGTGTCTCATTTATGATGGGTAAGAGGATTCATGGATGTTTAAAACTAATGACAGATGAGAATCCAGAAATGCTTCTTGTGCATTGCGTCATCCATAGAGAGAATTTAGTATCAAAAAACATTTCACCTATTCTTAGTGATATATTCAAATGTGTTATAAGATGTGTCAACTCCATAACATCCAGCACCAAATGTGAGCGTCTATTGAAGCAGTTTTGTGAAGGCAAAAACGCAGACCACGTTCGTCTTTTACTTCACACTGATGTAAGATGTCTCTCAAAGGGGAAATGCTTAACATGATGAATTGATGAATTTCTAAGTGTGAAGTCTGACATGAAGCACCTACAAACCATTGATGGAAAAGCATTTGTTAGTTATTTAGCAGGTATCTTTGAAAAGTGAATACCTTGAATACTTGAATTTCAAGGAAAAGGTAAAACACTTGTTGATACAAAAGCAAAAATATTTGGCTTTATTACATTCAGTGAGGTGTGGCTTAAACATATTTCTGAGAGGAAGTTTGATCTGTTTTGCTGATTAAAAAAATGAGAGATGACCAATACAGCTATAACTGTGATTGTGGATTATTTGAAAATATTAGCCTCTGATTTGAACATTAGATTTTCTGATTTAAAGCAAATGGATTTCCCATCATGGGTCATGTAGCCAATGTTAGTGGACTTATCATTTAATGATTCATACGATGTCCAACTCTCTGAAATTTAAAACGATGAGTCAGTTAAAACCTCATTCAGTATAAAAAGAGTGATGGCGCATGGCTTTGTGCCGAGACAGAATCTAAATATCCAAATGCAAGAAAATTTGCAAGAAAAATATTGTGACCATTTCCCTAAATCATACCTAGTTAAATGTAGTTTTAGTGCAGTAAATGATTTACTTCTGAAGAAAAGAAATTGACGGGGAGCTAAAACCTCGGGGGGCTCATAACTAACGGGGAGCTCATAACAAAACGAGGAGACTTGAGATTAAAGTTGACTAAATTAAGGCCTGATACAAAAACTCTCTGCAATCACCGTGAAGCACAAGGATCTCATTAATTTTATTCTCTTCCTTTCGAGTCTATTTTGAATTTATAAGGTACTTTTTCTTACTGCCAATAATTAAAATTATAAAAGCATCAAATGAAAAGCTTCAATTAAAATTTAAGTTTTTATTTATGTATCTCAATTTTCTGTTAAACATTAAAAAATTAATTTGTTTTTTTACATCGCTGTATATTATTACTATTATTATTATTAACGATTTCTTCATAAATACTTTCTTTTCGTTTATGTTTTTTCCTTTCGTCAATGTACTGTTCTTTATTTAGATCCAATTAAAGGCGTTTAGGACTTCTTTAGTGGGAATAAGAGCTCAATTTTTATGTAATAAAACTTATTTGCAACAGGCAAAGGGAGGGGGTGCATCAAAGTTATAGTGATGATTTGGGGGGGACACGGCCAAAGAAAGGTTGGGAAACACTGATTTAGATGTATGCAAAAAAAAGCACTCAACTGGCCGACTATTGGTACTTTTACCCTATATAAATTTGATAAAAATTGGCATTGCTATTCTGCGTAAATTTATTTAAAAAACGTTACTTTTGCATTATTTTGCATTTTATATCTTACGTGTCTTTAAAACCATATACAAAATATTCATATTTATATATCCAGTGTACTATGGATATAAATGGATCTATTATAATCAGCAACGTTATTAGGTATACTCCCTTGTAATATAAACACGGATACGGGAATAATTTTATTAAATAACGCATCATACGAGAGTAACGCTCATAGGAGGGTACCACTGTTAAAAAAGACGAAAATAAGCACTCGAGAATGTGATAAAGTACTTTATTGGCCACTCTTTTTCCAGCCGCGTTGTTTATACATGATATATATATAAAACACGCATTTTCTATGTTAATATTATTCTAGACATATTACAAATGAAGCATTTCGTCTGAAAGTTTTCGAGAGTTATTATTAAATCTACAGAAAGCTATGCTTTCATAAATAATATATTACCAAACTTTGTTTTTCAAATAAATAAATACCGGTCAGTGTTACGTAGAATCTAAGGCAATATTCTTACGCGAGTAACTTAATCTTTATAACGACACTTCTTCCGCAGAAACCAATTCAACTTCACGCGCCACGAAATATGTTTGTAGGTGTTTTAGTAGAATTTTTCAAGTGGACATTTGTTTGATAAATGAAACTGCTTAGTTTTGATACGATTTTCATGAAAATATCTTTTAGTTCCTCTTTTATACCGGAATTTAATATTACAAAACAATTTAATGAAATTGTTAACGAGAACTTCGAGTATATTGTGCATTAAACTTAGGTATCTGTGCAAAGTACGTGGGAAAATAGGACTAAAATTTAAATCACATTATTGAAACTGAAATAAAATGAGATGCATTTATTCGTTCATATTGATTTAATACGATACAAAAGTTCTCGGAATAAGTCTAACAAAACGCGAATCAAATAAACCAATTTAGAACCAGAAATGCTGTTAGAAAATATAACATATTCTTTAGTGGTACCACAAAACAATTTGTACCACACATTTGTACCACAAACAAATATGTTATATTTTCTAACAGAATTTTTGGTTCTAAATTGATTTATTTGTTTCGCAGATTATTAAACATCTTCCGAGAACTTTTGGATCGCATGAATCAATATACCTTCACTTACTAATTAAATATTTCTGGTTCAAAACAGGTTTATTTAATATGCGGATTACACTAATTTTACGAGGGTAAGTCATTAAATAAGTCACAAAAGATAATTAAATAATAAGTTACATTGATATCCACTTCAAAACCATTTTTGTTTCTCAACATATTCTCCACTAGTATTTATGCACTTATATCACGGTTTTATCAGTGCCCCAACTCCCACAGTTCTCAGCCACATTAGGACTTCGAGTTGAACACAGGGGGCAATTCAAAAGTTCGGTTGGCAACTTCTTCAACATCCACCATACAGCTTCGACTTGGCCCCAAGCGATTTTCATCTGTTTAGTCTACTAAACAAGAACGAAAAATTATGCGTCAAGCATAGATTATGTAACACTTTCCAACGCTTTCAAAAAATAATTTTACAAATCATACCGTTTAATAAGCTAAAAGAAACCATCTAAGTAAACAATTTGGAAAACACATAACATATTTAAAAACATAATTTCAGGAATTTCCAACATATACAATATTCGAAAAAATATCCGGATACTTTTATTCGGCCCTGTATAGGATCTATAGATTTGTATGTATACTACATAGGATGCTAAATTTTAGTTCAGTTAAAAAACGCGTAGCACAGTTTAAAATTCTCCGTCTGGAGTTTCTGTCACTAAACGGAAGTGTGTTCGCGAACTTTTTGCGTCCCTGTATAGGATCTACAGAATTTATACACACCACGTAATAGACAAAAAGTGAGTTAAAATTAAAATCACATTCAGTAATTTAAAACGCACTTCCAGGAGTTATTGTTAACAGACAGTAGAGAATTCTTTTGTGTGTCCCTGTAAATGAACGATGACTGCTATACACACAATATTCTGTAGTAAGACTCTTGTATTGTACCTTAGTGATATATATAAGTTTTAATGCATTTAAAATAGTGAAACATTATTTAAATAAACCGCAGACGATTTTTCTCCATAGACGTAATATAACGGAATTCTTTTGACTGTCCCTGTAAAGTAACTATAAGTGCTATGCACACTCTATTCCATATTAAGCTTCTTCTAATGCACCTTATTGATATATATAAATTTCAATGCGTTTAAAATAGTGAAACAATATTTAAATAAACCGCAAATGATTTTTCCCCATAGACCGCAATGTAACGCAATTCTTTTGAGTGCCCCTGTAAAAAAACTATAAGTGCTACACACTTCCGTTGAAATAGGGAACATGCTATAGATAACGACAATAACATATAAAAATTGCAGAGCAATCCGAGCATATTTACGGGAGTTAGAGAACGAACAGACGGACAGACGGACAGACGGCAGACGGCCAGAAGGCCATACGGCCAGACAAACCGAAGTCATAAACACTTTTCAACTAGGTTGGAAAGTGTTAAAAACCATCTTGGAAGCAAGATGATGTTCACAGTTGATGAAAAGGTTCAACTTTTAGTCCTAATGTGGCTGAGACAGCAACCCAAAGAATGTTATGCAGCTGATGTTGGGGCACTGATAAAACGGTGATATAAGTGCATAAATATTAGTGGAGAATATGTTGAGAAATAAAAATTGTTTTGAAATGTGTATCATTGTAAGTTATTATTTAATTATCTTTTATGACTTACTTAATGACTTTCCTTCGTATTTCGGGATCTGTTGGATAGCACCATGAATATGATAGTATAATTGATTCGACTACTATTACTATTTTTTCATTAGTTATTTGAAATCATTAAAAATTATAATAAATACGACGTCTAAACAGCAATGGATGATCATAATATTTTTATTCACATAATTTACTGAACACAGATTTAATTTTATGTTGCATCGTTATTTTAATGCGTAATGAATATGAGGTAATTTTTTTAATTTTTGTTCCCAGTAGGACGTCATTTACAACTCTGCATATACGTTTATGTCAAGTATCGCCCACGGGAATTACGGGGAACTATCTTCCTTTTTAGCACTTTCCAACCTAGTTGAAAAGTGCTTATGACTTCGGTTTGTGTGGCCGGATGGCCGTATGGCCGTCTGGCCGTCTGTCCGTGCTCTAACTCCCGTAAATATGCTCGGATTGCTCTGCAATTTTTATATGTTATCGTCGTTATCTATGGCACGTTCCCTATTTCAACTGAAGTGTGTAGCACTTATAGTTTTCTTACAGGGACACTCAAAAGAATTCCGTTACATTGCGGTCTATGGGGAAAAATCATTTGCGGTTTATTTTAAAAATGTTTCACTATCGTAAACGCATTGAAATTTATATAGATCACTAAGATGCATTAGAAGAAGCTTAATATGGAATAGTAGGTGTATAGCACTTAGAGTTACTTTACAGGGACAGTCAAAATAATTCCGTTACATTACGTCTATGGAGAAAAATCGTCTGCGGCTTATTTAAATAATGTTCCACTATTTTAAACGCATTGAAGTTTATATATATTACTAAGGTGCATTACAAGAGGCTTATTACAGAATAGTGTGTGTATAGCAGTCATCGTTCATTTACAGGGACACACAAAAGAATTCTCTACTGTCTGTTAACAATAATTCCTGGAAGTGCGTTTTAAGTTACTGAACGCGATTTTAATCTTAACTAGCTTTTTGTCTATTACGTGGTGTGTATAAATTCTGTAGATCCTATACAGGGCAGCACAAAAGTTCGCGAACACATTTCCGTTTATTGACAGAAACTCCAGAAGGAGAATTTAAACTGTGCTACGCGTTTCCTAACTAAACTAAAATTTAGCATCCTATGTATATATACAAATCTATAGATCATATACAGGGCTACATAAAAGTATTCTGATATTTTTCCGAATATTGTATATATTGAAAATTCCTGAAATTACGTTTTTAAATATGTTATGCGTTTTCCAAATTGTTTACTTAGATGTCATCTTTCAGCTTATTAAACGGTAATGATTTATAAAATTATTTTAGAAGCGTTGGAAAGTGCTACATAATCTATGCTTGACGCATGATTTTTCGTTCTTGTTTAAACATCATAAACCATCTTCTATATGTGCTATAAGGAAGAACAGACTCTCCAAAAGTCTGCTGTAAAATTTCATATACTTCGACGGATGATTTCTTCAGACGACTTGCGTTTCCTACATCGTTCCTGAAGGCGATACTGAATATGACTGAACATACTAGAAAAAGAAATACATGAAAAAATAGGAAAGTTGTAAGACAAAATATCATGACCACAATCTCGCGAGAAAAAAATGTCACAAGGATAGTGTCTCGCGCGGAAAATATTCACGTAAGAAAAATTGCATATCTAAATTCCGTACTAGAGATTTAGTTCGGAATTTCTAAATGGCATTTTTGGTAGTCCGAAATTATCTTAATTAAGCGTAAAACTCGAAGGCTCAGCTATATATATGAAAAAGTGTGCAAAAGAAAGATCTTGGTTTTTCTAATATATCCGAAATTTGGAACTTTCCAAAAATTACAACATATAGAAAAATATTTTTAATAGTAAAATTCCAAATAATAACTTGTTTCGTCTTAAAACATAAATTTATGTATCAATTCTTACGAAAACCAACACATTTATCATACCAGAAAATGTTTAAACTTGTATGCTTACAGATAAATAATATTTACGAGATAATAGTCTTTTTAACACTTTTCAGCATAATTGAAAAATGTTGATGACTTCGGTTTGTCTGTCCGCCTGTCCATGCTCTAACTCTCGTAAATATACTCGGATTGCCTTGTAATTTTTGTATGTTATTAACGTTTACTATAGTTCAATCGCTATCGAGAATGAAGTGTATAGCATTTGTAGTTCTTTTACAGGGGCAGTCAAAAGTATTATGTGAATTCAAGTGAATTTTAATGATATTACACCATTTCAAATGTAATGAAATTTATATGTATTTATGAAGTGCACCAAAACATGAATTCTGTAGAATATGGGGTGCAAAAAACATTTATTTTTCATTTACAGGGCCACACAAAAGAATTCCTTTACATAATGGTCTACTGAGAAAAACAGATTGCAGAGTTTTATAATTATGCTACACTATTTCAAATATAATGAAATTGATATACATTACTGAGGTTTACTACAGGATACTTTCTGTAGAATATGATGTGTATATCATTTATCGTTCTTTCACAGAGACACACAAAAGATTTCGGGTACAGCACTGCATCGGAAGTACTGTCTATTAGCGATAATTGCTGGAAGCGTGTTTTCAATTATTTATGGCATGCGGTTTTCAGTTTAACTAAATTTTTTAATACAACGTGGTGTGTATAAATGTTATAGAATATATGCAAGGCTACACAAATAAATCGTAAGCATTACAGATTAAGAGCAGGAATTGCTTAAAGGTGGTTTTTAATTGAGCTATGCATTCTCCAACTGAACTACATTTAGTATACTAAGAGATGTTTGCAGAATATAAATAAAATTACATACAGGACTATGCAAAGAGATACATGGCCGCCTACGCATGATAATTTTCAGAAGTGAGATTTCAGTAGTTTTAAGCGTGTTTTGGTCTGAATTAAATTTTAGCTTAATATGTGGCGTGTATAAATATCTATAGGTAATATACAGGGCTGTTCAAAAGAATTCAAGTATGTTTCTGTTTATTGGTAGCGATTACTGAAGGGGAATTTTGAACCATTATATGGTTTGTTACTAAACTGAATTTTAGCATACTATGTAGAATATACAAATCTATTGATCAAATATAGAGCTGCACAAAAGAACTGGAGTGCTTTACCGTCTGTGGGCGGTCATTGCTGAAATCTGGTTTTCATATGTGTTGTGCGTTTTCAAAACTGTTTCCTTCTGCATTTTACTAACCTTTTTAAAATTAAATTCGTGTACAATAAATTATGTGAATAAAAAAATATTTCTTTATCGATAAGTCCTTTTATAGCTTAAGGAATAAGACAACAATTTTTCAGCTTATAATCCCTATGTCACATAGAAGACTTTTACTAAATGTTTTTATTACACTCTGCAACAGCTGCTTGAGTTGCAAATAATCTTTCTAGAAAATTCATACTTTCAACAAACAATAGCCAGCTCATTTTTCAATTTTCATCTGAAAAAACTATTCGAATTTCAAGGTTAATTAAAACTCATCCCGTTTATTATTAGAGTGATCCAGTTTGATTGAACTAGCTAGATCATATTACTTACGTATACATGTGAAGCATAATATCGTATTAAAAAAATTCCGTTTTCAAGATATTCTGAAAATTTGTAAAATTTGAAGTAACATAACTCGATAAGTTTTGGTTGTAGAAAAATTGAATTTTTACTGTTTTACTGTTTCAGAGCACGGAGAAAGTGTTTTTAATTTAGAGAACGTATGGAAATTTAACTTTGATAATTTAAAAAAAAAAACTATTTTCTTAAAAGATTTTTGATTCGGCGAAGAGCAACATTTGCACCAGGAACCACGCCTTTAAAACTAACTATTGGATAATAGATATAAGAATGGAGAAATCTTCACGATTAGCTACATAATCCCTAGGTTTTAAGCCCAGGATAGTAATTAAGCTAATATATTTATAGAAAATTAAAAGATTTCCAATTCTATACAACACATAATTTTCTAATTAACATATTCTACAGTTACGAAATTTCTTATAAATCCTAAAAGACTGTATTATACTGAGTGCGATGATATGAAAAAATGGTAAGAAGCGGTTTTATAAAAGTCAAATATTTTTTTTAAAATACGATAACTGTTGTGATGACTTCATTTATATGACAGGGTGCGTAGAGGTGCTTATACATATGAGTACCACTATTTCGTCATAGTATTTTTCCTTTATTCAATCACAGAATTTTGCGATTTGATAGTATTTAGTGCATTATATTATTTTTTAAGAATTTTCGCCTTTTATGCAAATAAATATTTGTATTACTCAGATTCATGTTATGACGATACAATAATTATATTTAATCAGAAGTCGAAAAGTCATCATAATGTGTCCATATATCTCAATGAAAATTATATCCAAAAAATTCAGAAGTTTTCATTTCTAGCATTATTATGCTAGATGTTAATTACTTATTGGAAATAATTATAGTTAAAGATAAGTACCTACCAGTACGCACTTAGCGTAACATTTGTAACTTTACAAATGAACATTTTACTTACCCATCATACGTAGTATAGGGTAAGTCTTGTAATCGTTTTCAAAATCGAAAAAAAAAATGTTGACGGATTTACACGTTTCAGACACTGGAGATTCCGAAAAAATATTTTTTTTTAAAAATTTTTTGCCTTCCGTCTGTGTGTCTGTATGTCTGTGTGTCTGTAAACACTCTATCTCCCGAAAAATTTGAGATAGAGACTTGAAATTTGGTATGTACTTAGTATGTAATAATGGGAAGAAGCTTATTGAATTTCAGTAACCTCGATTATCCGGAACTATTTTTTTCCGACTCTCGAAATATTCGTTCTGATAAAAGGTATATAAAAATTTTCGAAATTGTTTATTTTAAGGAGTGAATATAAAAGACAATAAAAAAACATAAATTTTGCATAAAGCATGAAGTCGATCGGATAATGAGTTGCCGAGATATTTGTAATCCTATTTTCCACACACTTCGATTTTTCATCACCCTGTATTTCATCTAAATTTCAATTCAAAGATATATTTTAATTGAAAATGAGACGTTTAATCAGATGCAATAAACCGCTAGTTAATAGGATTATTGTTTTTGGAGTTATAAGGATGTTTCTTTTAAGCAATTCAGTAATCGAACCTTTAAAGTTTATGACGTTATCAAGACACGATTTTATTCGAATTACAAGCATTTTATAAGTAGTTTACACATTTTTTATTTTAATATTTTACATTATGCATATCCATGATGGATAAGTATTACGGTGGCCCCCAACGACTCGTTTGATATACAATATTCTAATAACACAATGTAACATTTTCTAAGGATATTTATATTAAGACCTGAAATTTAAATCATTAATAGAGTTACCATAATGTTTCAATATATCTCTAATTAAATAATATCCAATAAAATTCAGAAGTATACATTATTATGCGAGATATTACCCTTTCTTGATCTCTTGTCTCAAATCAAAAGGTAATATGTAAATCATTATTTCACTTTTTTTGACTGCATAGAAAGCGTAATTTTGATCGAAAAAGTGTTTCGAGATCAAGTATTTCTGTCACGGAAGTGCATAATTATAATGTCATTACTAGATGCTTTCAAAAGTTAAGTATTAAGAGTTCTTAATTGATACAGAAGCTTTCAGAAAAAGAGTTAATCTGTTTATTTAAGGGTCTCAAAATAATCTGAAGCTTTAATTTCTATTGAAAGACTAATTTGTTAACGCAATTAGAAGTAATATCGTGTTTTGAATATCAGAAACAAGGAATATTAAGTATTTCTATTAAATTTACTTGAATAGTTGTTTCTACAAAATGTTCGTTTGATGTCTAAAGAATATTATGAAATATAGCTCAAGTACATCTATTGAAAAAAAAATATTGCTTCTAATGTGATATAAAAGCATCATTGAAAATATAATAATTGGATAATTTAAATATGATTATTTTAATAAAAGTGCAACGTGGTTAAAAAGACGTTTTCATTATGCACAATAAAACATATTTCTAAAGCATGTAATTTTACGAATATGTACCGATTTTACACTCATTTCCTGACATGCTAGAAGTATAAAAATTGTTTATGCAGGTATATTTCAAACGACATTACAACAGTTTTAGCATTTTTAGAATTTAATTATTAATTATTACATTATTTGTCGAAGCACAGTTCCTTTTCCCATGAAAAATTTTACTTTTGTCAACACGATAGCTCACAAAATATTACTCTTTTTAACACCAAATTAGACTAGCAGGCGATAGTCCAAGATCTCGCAGGGGATTTAAAATCAAAAACATTCGTCATCCCAAACGCCTAAAATGTCGGCCCAAAAATCCCGTATAAGTACATGCATTATATTATTCTCTATTTTTTTCACATTTTATGCAAATAAAATTTTTTATTGCTTACATTCAAGTTATATTCATACAACAATTATGTCTAATCAGAATGTGACTTCATTTAGTAAGTAATTTTTTCTTTACATAAATTGAAATTGTCGGCAGAAAATGTCTTAATCTCTACTAATTCCCCATTTTTATTAATGTTCACTGATTTTGTTAATCGATTTTACTTAGGTACTCAAAGACTTAAGATTTTTAAAGAATATTTTTACAGAATTTTTATAGTTACCAATATGTTTAACATAAAAAATTCCCGGAAACAATCCTTCTCTAAAATATCTTAATGTCGGTATTAATCCGGATCACATGTTCTTTACAAAGTAAGTAATCTGTGTTTCGGACGAATTGGAAATGTAATAAAAAATAAGGAAATTAAGCCGCAATCGTTATGAAATGTCGTAAATTTATGAATAAAAGAGCACGTCGATGATGTCATTTTCGCCAGCAGAAGTATTTTACTCGTCTGAAATAAAGGACTCCATAACTTTTATTTTTAAAACGCGAGTAATGAAGTTTAGATCATATTATGTACGTTAATTTAGATTTTTTTTCAAACTCAGCCAACGGTGTAATTCAACTCTTCATTTTCACGTTAGTAGAAACCTTTGTTTTCAAGTTTATTATAAATGCTGTCTGAATCCGTTTATTTTTATTTAATCTAGGTAATCCAGCTTAAAAATGGGTTAACACTAATTTTATATCGGCATCTATTAAATTTGTTTGTTATACTATGTATTGTTCTAAAAAACAAAGCTTTATCGCCAAAGAAAAGTGACTGAAAAAAATTCATAAGTACCAACTTTTCTATGTTAAATTGGTAATTAGAAAATGACAAGGCCAAAAATAAATAAACCAATCAATAAATTAATAAAAATGTTTCGTACAAAATGTATTACACTGAATTAGATTCAGTGTACTTTTTGATAATGTAAATAGTTTTATATGTATAACGTCGTATATTGAAGCTCCAAGAATGCCAGTTAAAATAAAGCAATCAGCGGAGATGAGAAGAGCAGAGTTACGTAATTCTCAGCGAAGAAGACCCACCACGAGAAATCAGCTATCCTTCGAATATTTGAAGAGTAACAATCTAAGCTGAATGTCAACTCAGCTGAAATCAAAATGATTTTGTCAAGTTCGATAGATGGGTATTGCAGAGACTTAACTTAACTGACTGATGCAGATTGAAGATAGTTAATGCACAACACTTCTATCTTGATTGGTTGGCTCTTTCAACAACGTTGTGATATATTTTTCAGAAAAATATTTACTCTGTTATTTTTAGTCGACGACTACTAAGTTCATTGCGAATAATAGTGACGTGGAAGTGCCCACATGCATGGTTTGTTATGGTTGAGAGGTGCACAAAACGTGAAAACACTAGACATGGCCAAAGACAAAAATGTAGTAGCAGTTATATCATATTTTAATAAACTATGCGGCGCTGTTAATCCTGACAGATATATGTCTTGGAAAATTATATACACAGCTGACGAGTTCGCTTTTAAAATATTTTAAGTGAATATCAAGAAAAAGACGTCGCTCAACTGATCAAATACTGTAACACACAAGACATGCTGAATTTTGTCTAAATAAAGTATACAAATATTTATGTATGGAGCTTGGGTTTTCCAAAAGAAGAGTGCGACTCAATAAAGCTTCAGGCAGAAAATGACATAATCATCTTTTCAGAAGAGGAAATGACAGTGAAATAAATACGTAAAATCACTTCGTGAAACAAGTTTGGAGAGCCAAAACAGATTTCAGTCCAATCATATATCAAAGGATGCCGTTTTGCATTAAAATGTTATGAAGATTAAGATGTATCAAAGATGTTGTCAGGTATTTACAATATGGATTCATCATAAGGATTGGGAAAATATTAACTTTCCAAGCGACGAAATAACATCAGAAGTACCATAGTTCAGAAATACTGCGAGCGGCCGGAGAGTCTTGAGTCATGCACGCTTCTTCAGTATGCAAAACCTTTCTCTGTATGAGGAAGTGAATGGAATGAAAGAAGAAATACTGTAGTTATCAGAGTTTCTCTTCTTATATACCTAAACCACGACCCGGTTCTGATAAAACATAGGAAACAAGTATTACTCAACTATGCTCGGAGAGGTGATTCTGACAATTTATTACAACCAGTCATGGAAGGAAGCATTCAAATACCTAAGTAGTGATAAATACGAAAAAATAGAATCCCCTTATGCTAGCAGTATACATTAGCCAGGGTGACTGCAAGAAGGGTACCGCGAAATTGATCCATATATGGCTGTAGCTGCCATCATCCTATGCATGCGCAAGCAAAAAGGCTTTGGGATAACGCGTGATTTATCCTGCGTGAGAATGGAAAAATTGAAAGCTACATCTATTGTTTAGAAATGCTCCAAATTTTATATTTAATTTTAATGATTAAAAATTTATATGTTGATATAATTTTAAATTCTAATACCAAACAGGGTGCGCTGCTTTTCTGTTATTCTTTTAATTAACTGATTACTATAACTTCGATTTAAATTCTAAGAAATGTAGTATGCTTTAAATTTATAAATCAATATAGTTAGAAGGATATGGAAGAAAGTTTTGTGATTACAAACAACATACTAGTTTTTGTTTGTTTGAATCCCACAGAAATTAGTATGAAACGAAAGGTTTTGTCGAGAGATGTAAAGCACAGATAACACTGGTCTCTCAGTTATACGACTCAAACCGTAATTACAGTTTCAAAATAGTAATATTTGCCTTACGGAATAGCATATCTGCGATTAAAAAACTCAAAATTACTATTCGAAAATAAAGGTAGTAACAATATTTACCGGAATCCATATTCAAACTTTTGTCGCTGATATTTGTTATATACACATATTTACAGCAAAATTTTAGACCTTGAATTAATCCTAAATCTGCCACAGAACTATGAGAATTACGAGTTTGTAATTGCATTATTAGTTACATATATTTAAAAGGAGGTGTTTATAAAGTTTTCCTATAAACAACATTAAACTTTATACTTATGCAATTTTTTTCCAGTGCAGATGCAGAAGTTTGGTAGAAATGAACGAATTTTTGAAGCCTATAGTTGTGAAACAATCCTTTGAGAAATGCTCTAGTAGAATACTTTCTCGTCTGAAAATAGTATCTATCAATATTTATTATAATATAAGTATATATATAATAAGAATTCCTTACCCTCTATTGCTTGTAGTCAAATTGCTCTAATCAAATGTCTTGTGGGAATGGTTAGATACAATATAATTTGTAATAATGACTTATAAGCAAAATAATATATTCGAAAGGGAGTTTCTGTAATCACGCAACTGAATTAGAAAAGGATTGTCTAAGTATGCTTACACAAGTTTTCCTCGCTTATTCGATTTCAGTTAATAAGATTTTCAGTTAGTGCGGTGAAACTTTTTCAGATGCTTACTCATAATTAGTGCGAGGGAAATTTCGGTTAATGCGCAAAGCACAGAATGACTGATCCGTATTTTTGTTAACCATACGGCACCAAACTGGGCTGAAAATGAAAAAAATGAACGAGGAGAAATCAGAATCAAATTTTGTATAACTCAAAATGTATTCCGAAAGGAAGAATGAAACTGTGCAACAGGGTTGCCAGTTTTTCTTTTTTAATTCCAAATTTTAGCTTTTCTTTTAAATCAAAAACTTCGAATTCATTCAAGAAATACTGATTTATTTTTATTTAAATAATTACAACATGTCTGCTATTAAAAAAAGCAAACTTTTCTATTAGGAAATTCTGATATGAATTTGGAATTTCTGAATTTTAAAAAAAGGCCAAACTGGCAACCGTTCTGTGCAATTGACAATTGATACATTCAAATAAATTAATGGTAAAGAAGTTTGTACAAATCGAATTCTATCACACCAAGTTTAAAATCAGATTGTGTAAGTTTTTAATAATTACCCAAATCAATTATCTATATTATGAAGGACAAACGTGTCCGTGCGTAACGCTGACGTCATTTTGCGAATGGCAACACCTCATGATGAAATTTTGGTTTTGCGACTTTTGCTACTGCAATTTTTTTAATTTCTAAACATTGCACATTTTTAATTTTTACACCGTTATATAGGAAAAAAAATCTACTTTCGAATGCGCTTTATTTGAAAACTATATCTTAATTGACTGCTTTATTATGGCTTTTTAAAATAATTTTCAAGCATGAATTAACAGACATTTAACTCCTGGCACGAAGCCAATATTGCATTTAATACATTTGAAAACTTTATTTGAATACATAATTTCATATAAAAATGATTTTTGGTATTGTTAGCGGACAATCTAAAAAAATATATTAAATGTAAAAAATCTGTTGGAGTTTTCAATTAAAAGAAATTTCTCATTTGTATTTTGTAAACCGGGAAGGCCGGGTCGGATCCCCTAGTATATATAAAATACAAATGTAAATTTCCCACATAAATTTCATTTAGCAACAACAACAAAAAAAAAGTCATGTTTTATATAAAGTAAAATTTTACCGCTCTATTTTTTCGTTTTTTTCGAGTATCTAAACCAGCCCGATAGCGGGCGAATATTATATTCTTTCATAATAATAGCCGTCATTCGGATTAAATGCGTTACTTAAAAAATAATTTCAAAATTAAACAAATTGTACACCTTCAAAATGTTAAAATATGCGAATATTTCCATAATCGGATTTTTATCCCGATTCAATATGTTTCTCAAACTCATATATTTACTACTCTATTACTCATATTGATACTCGCTTTGTATTATTCTCAAACATCTGAAAAATTCGCTAAACTTACAATATGACGTTAGATTTTCCTTTTAATTCTCTAATGACGTGATATTAATCTGCTTTGTGTACATACACATACTCATACTCCTTGTATTATTGAAAAATCTTTGAAGGACATTTCCATACAAAAATGTCTTTTTTTCGGTGTATTACATGGTTCTGAAGAAAATTGTGTGAATTGTCGGGATACAATCGAAACATTTACGAAGAATTCGAAGGAAATTTGTAGTTATAGAAGATTCCAGAAATTTTATAGATTTTCCTAGGACTAAAATTTCGTTTTTCCCTTATTAGTGTCATAAAACGTCGATAATTCAAAAAATGCAAAGCATCCAATCTCGAAAAGGTTTTTATCGTACACAAAAGGATTTATTACTGTTTTAATTTTTATAGTATGAACTATGTTTTCGTAAAATAACATACAGAGCCCGCATAATTTTTTTTTAATTTTGTAACTATTTTGACGTATGAGGATTTTTATATGATGAAGAAAAATAATATAAACTTTTTTGCAATTGGAACTATATCTCTAAAACTAACGATTTAGGAATTAGATGTTGGTGAAACATTCTCCGTACATTATTTATAAATAAGAAAATAAAAATAATAATCTCTTAATATTTGGATAAAATACTCAAATTTTAAAATATGATTTAATTATTACCCTTATCTTGTAGTTATTGATTTTGATTTTATATTTTCACTTCACTTCAAATTCGTTAAATTGTCTGAGAAATATGTTATTTAATATTTGTATCACTGACAAATCTAACTAAATATATTTATATACTGCGTCGCAATCTAAAACCGTTTCATTTCCTTTTCGCAACATATAGATTAAATAATCTGGACTCTACAAATATTACTAAGTATTTGTGATGCACAAACTATGTTTATTACTTCTTGCGCTGCTGATTTCAACCATCAATTTACCTATATTAAATTTTATACCTGACGCTTTCTGCATTAAATATGAAGTTCGTAGAACTAAATAGTGTTTAAATATTTCTCGAACTATTTTAATGGCTTCATTCAGAAATGTTGCAGAATCATGATGGCTTACATTTATCCTCAAGGATTATTTATGCCTCAGAAAATCAGATGGCAAATTACAGGTTTACATATGTGATTTGATAATCCACTCATATATATGGAAAAAGAACATATTATTTAAATTTTTTATGTACAATTTAAGTAAAATTCGAAGCCACCGAAACGGCAATTTAAACTTTTCAACGACATTTGTGCAAGGAAGTATTTCCTGTCTTTGATATTTCATCTACAAATAGTCTATATGTATATTATAATTATGTATATATATACAGGGTGCGTCAGAAAATGCTTCAGTTTATATTCACATAGGGTGAAACCCCGAGTTATTGACATATAACCAGTAACTGACACTTGAGCAAGAATCTAACTCAAATAAGCATTTTGTTGTAAAATTCTGCAAAATAATGTTACCTAGTGGTAAATGAGACACTTATTTTTATTTTGGAATCAATTTATTCACCACTAGAGGGTCAAGAAGATTTTTAATAAGGAATAAACGTTTGAGAATACAAAAAGTGTCATTTTGAAACAACCATCTTATTTTTAAAATTAAGGAAGTGTTTTTCTAATCTATTTGTAATGCCACCATCCTAAAACTTTTTCTTAAAGTTATACTTGTAGAAATTAGTTTAAAGATGCATATGATATATTAGGGCCATGCTTTTGGGTTTATAATTATTTAATTTAGCTTAATGGGGGTGACAGTTATTGGTTCCTAGAGTTTCATTTCACCAGTCTCTGACATAGATGATTAGTTATTGGTTATATTAAAGAAAGTTGAAATGTATTATTTGAACTGTTTAAAAATCCATAATAATAAATTAAATTTATCTTGTCACACCATTAAAATTTAAGATTGTTACCGGTGTCTGACACCAGATGTCAGTTACTGGTTCATAAATGTCAGTAATTGGATATCTGCATTACTAATAATGCAGTATTAAATATTACTCCTATACTCTTACTATATACTCTGAATTACTAATAATGCAATACAGCTTACTAAATCCCATTTTTTATAATAAATATTAATGTATTTTGATTTTATAATAAAGAATAAAGTTTTTTTAAAGCATTTTAATCTTTTAAAATAAAGTATCAGTCACTGACTCATTTTGTGTCAGTTATTGGTGTCAGTTACTGAAGTTTTTGACCATATTTATCAATAAAATTAATTTTTAATAATAAAATGTATAATTTTTCAAAAAGTCTGCCAACGATATTTTTTTAATATATCTCTACTATCCTTTTAAAAACAAAGGTAAGTATAATATAGATTTAAATTTTTGTAATAGTGATTTGAACAAGAAATAATCCGTAAAGTGCCAGTTACTGGGGGTTTCACCCTGTAATTAATATTTAATTGCAAAAGAATCTACTTGAAATGTATAACTTTTCCTCCTACCACAGATGTTCAAAATTATTACTCTTCTGCCTAATGCACTGTTTATAACGGTGAGCCATTGATTCACAAACTTCAACAAACATTTCATTTGGTGTTGTGGCGCATTTTTGCTCAATTTCGATTCCGGAACGTTGTCTACACTGTTAAAAAAATTGCAGTAAAATTACGGGCAGAGGCCGGTAGCAGAGATTCCAGTCATACCCCGTAAAAAAAAATCCATGCCCATCATTTTGTGCAGCCCGTAATTTTACGGGGCAAAGTAATACAGCATTATAATGCACATGATATAATGCACTTTAAAACACAATAACAATTTAACTGCTTAGTAGCACGTAGCACGTTAGATAATCATCACAGAATAGCTGTTTTGGCGGATTAAAATTTTCGAAACACTAGTAAAATGAAGGTTACACCCTAGCGGAGAACAATGTATCGGGTCGTACCATATTTTTGCTAAAATATGGGCTAGAACTGTAAGAATATGTGGATTGCTCTTAATTTTCTAAGTATCTAAGGAAAAAGGCCGCTTATTTAGTGGATCAGACAGTTTTTCATCAAATAAGGCTGTTGACCGTGAAAAGGAAATTGAAGGCCAAGAGCTCATAAATTTATAGTTTTTTTCTGAGAGTGTATGAGCATCCATTCGTTTCACACTTATCTTTCATCCAATGAGGATCAGGGCAAGAAAGTGCCATGCCACATTTTTTGTGAAATAAATCTGAGAATGTAATCTGTTGCTTAATATTGTAAATTATAATATCCTACATATTATTTTTTACCATTTGTTTCAAAGTTATCTTGTATCCGATGAATTGTAAGTCGCATAGGTGGATCAGCCGAAAACTCCCTGCGATATTGATTTTGTACTTCTGCTACATTTTCATATTTAAAATAGTGTTTTAAAGTAAACTTTCTTCTTCCAATAGTCTTCTCGTTCCCTAAAACTGGAATGAAATTTAGTTCAAATCGTCTGAACCGTTTTTAAGATAAAAATAGATTGACCCATAATGACCCATGACCAAGCTGACCCACTAATCGAAATTTCTCGAACATGTGACCTAGAACAATAGTCTTCTCGTTCCCTAAAACTTTAGGACAGTAAATTTAGTTGAAATCTTAAAAGCCGTTTTAAAGGTAAAAATAGCTTGATCCATAATGCACTGCTTATAACGGTGAGCTATTGATTCAAAAACTTCAACAAACATTTCATTTGGTGTTGTGGCGCATTTTTGCTCAATTTCGGTTCCGGAACGTTGTCTACACTGTTAAAAAAATTGCAGTAAAATTACGGGCAGAGGCCGGTAGCAGAGATTCCAGTCATACCCCGTAAAAAAAAATCCATGCCCATCATTTTGTGCAGCCCGTAATTTTACGGGGCAAAGTAATACAGCATTATAATGCACATGATATAACGCACTTTAAAACACAATAACAATTTAACTGCTTCGTAGCACGTAGCACGTTAGATAATCATCACAGAATAGCTGTTTCGGCGGATTAAAATTTTCGAAACACTAGTAAAATGAAGGGTTACACCCTAGCGGAGAACAATGTATCGGGTCGTACCATATTGTTGCTAAAATATGGGCTATAACTGTAAGAATATGTGGATTGCTCTTAATTTTCTAAGTATCTAAGGAAAAATGCCGCTTATTTAGTGGATCAGACTGTTTTTCATCAAATAAGGCTGTTGACCGTGAAAATTGAAGGGCAAGCGCTCATAAATTTATAGTTTTTTTCTGAGAGTGTATGAGCATCCATTCGTTTCACACTTATCTTTCATCCGATGAGGGTCAGGGCAAGAAAGTGCCATGCCACATTTTTGGTGAAATAAATCTGAGAATGTAATCTGTTGCTTAATATTGTAAATTATAATATCCTACATATTATTTTTTACCATTTGTTTCAAAGTTATCTTGTATCCGATGAATTGTAAGTCGCATAGGTGGATCTGCCGAAAACTCCCTGCGATATTGATCTTGTACTTCTGCTACATTTTCATATTTAAAATAGTGTTTTAAAGTAAACTTTCTTCTTCCAATAGTCTTCTCGTTCCCTAAACCTGGAATGAAATTTAGTTCAAATCGTCTGAGCCGTTTTTAAGATAAAAATAGATTGACCCATAATGACCCATGACCAAGCTGACCCACTAATCGCAATTTCTCGAACATGTGACCTAGCACAATAGTCTTCTCGTTCCCTAAAACTTTAGGACAGTAAATTTAGTTCAAATCTTCTGAGCCGTTTTTAAGGTAAAAATAGCTTGATCCATAATGATCTGTGAACAAAATGACCCTCTAATCGAATTTTCTCGAACATGTGACCTAGCCCAACATTCTTCTCGTGCCCGAAAACCATAGGATACAAAATTTAGTCTAAATAGTCTGAGCCGTTTTTTAGATAAAATTAGCTTGACCCACAGTGACCCAAATATGACCCACTAATCGAATTTTCCCCGACATGTGACCTAGCCCAATGATTTTCTTATGTCCGAAACTTGTAGGATACAAAATTTAATTAAAATCGTTAGAGCCGTTTTTTAGATAAAATTAACTTGACCCGCGTTGACCCCAAAATGACCACTATTCGAAAGTTCTCGAACGTGTGACCCAGCTCAATAGTCTTGACTTGAACCGTTTTTAGATACAATTAGCTTGACCCTGACCCAGGTGACCCAAAATGACCCACTAATAGAATTTTCTCGAACATGTGGCCTAGCCCAATGGCTTTCTGGTGCCCCAAAACGGTAGGATACAAAATTTCCTCAAAATCGTCAGAGCCGTTTTTAAGATAAAATTTGCATATATATATATATATATATATATATAACCACACACACACAAGATGTGCTCGTATTAGAATATAGGATTTCAAAGTAAATTTTCCTTTTTTCTAAAATTAATCTTGGTCCACTCATTATTTCCAATTAATTACACTTTGAAAAGAAAGGAAAATTAGAAAGTTATGACCCGTTAAATAGTGCATGTATACATTTTTCTGACGCAACCTGTATGTATAAAATAAACGTCAATAGATTCAGATTACTTTTTTCAAATAATCATCATTTATCAAACATGATGTAGTCATAAGTCAAAGATGCTTAAAACATTGCTTATTTGACTTTTCTAATTTATATATTAAATGTAGTTGCATGGAACATCTTAATTGGAATCAAATGTTGAGGATATGCGACTTTATTTTCACATGTTTTTATCACAGATTTTACAGTTTTGATAGCAGGATACAGAGAAAATATGTAAAATAGCTAACCTCATTTAATCTCACCACACAGATTTAATGTACTCAAATAAAACCCTTTAACCTATATTTAATCAGATCATCAAAAATTTAATATTTTCTCAAAAATTGCTATTACAGGCTAATGAGACAACAAATAATCAAAGAAACAGTAATATTAACAAAAATAAGTAAATAACAAAACAACCTTGGCAAAATGTTATATGTTTCTTTTCACAAACTATTCTAAATATAGGACGATGGTACAGTCTTGGAAAAAAAAGGATATCTCCCCCAAGACCCGAATAATTCTGTCAAAAATCCTCGTATAAAAATGCCACTGTTACCAATCTATCTATATTATAAAGGACAAACGTGTCCGTGCGTAACGCTGACGTCATTTTGAAAATGGCAACACTTGTTAATAATAAAATCTACTTTCAATTTTATGCATGGATTAGTGTTTGAAACCCACCTACATACTAAAAACTGCACCAACTTTCTTTTTTTTTTTTAAATTGTAACGCCCATTTTTGAGCTCTTTTTTAAGGTTTCGTTCATCTCACGAAACCGTATCATTCCCGCTCTGTTGTTTGTCCGTCGCAGAGCCATTCTCAGAAACTATATAACTTACAGAGTTGAAAAATTGTGTTTATATAGCTGAATACCAGCTATGAAGCTCAAAAATATTAAAATGTGAAAAAATAGTATTATTTTAATAAATAGAGATAAAAAAACAAAATTCTAACAGCCTTTTCCTATAAAATTTAAACATTTTTCGTTATATAGCAGTTGCCAACAATTAAAAATCCACAATGAAATTCTTTCTACAATAATAATTTTCTATTGAACGATTTCCGCGTGAAAAATGAAAATGAAATAAAATGTTTCAGCAATTGAAAAATAGATTAATATGAAATAAAATTGATTGACGTCATAGTGGAAATAAAACGGAAATTTTCAAAGATTTCTCAGTAATACAAGGAGTATGAGTAGAGTATGTGTATATACACAAAGCAGATTAATATCACGTCATTAGAGAATTAAAAAGAAAATCTCATGTCATATTGGAAGTTTAACGGATTTTTCAAATGTTTGAGAATAATACAAAGCGAGTATCAATATGAGTTATAGATAATAGTAAATATAGGAGTTTGAAAAACATATTGAATCACGATAAAAATCCGATTATGGAAATATTCGCATATTTTAACATTTTGAAGGTGTACCAACATGTTTAATTTTGAAATTATTTTTTTAAATATCGCATTTAGTCTGCGTGACAGATATTATTATGATAGAATATAATAGCGGGCTTCGCCCGCTATCGGGCTGGTTTAGATATTCGAAAAAACGAAAAAATAGACTGGTAAATTTTTACTTTTTTAAAAAACATGACTTTTATTTTGTTGTTGCTAAATGAAATTTATTTGTATTTATTAAAGAAAGAATAACGTGTTTTGAAAGGAATATTAAACGATACCCTTTGATCGACCTTCGATCACACTTACCCACTTGTTTTTATGTTCCTTGGATCAAAGCAATCCGAAAAAAGGCATACCTTTTCTTAAACCTTCGTAGAGTTATAAAGGAATATGTGTGTTAGGGGCTGTATCTATAAACTGAAAAAAAAATTAAGATCCTACAAAGAAAAGTACCTAAAAAACCCAATGAGACACGATTAAAAATATATACAAATTTTATATATAAAATATGCTTACATTAAATTAAAGAAAATCCTGTAATTTTTCTTTCGATAAGTTTCTAAAACTTTTTTCCTTTGATAACAGAACCCTTACAGAGTCCTTACGGATGCTTACTTTTGAAAACTAGCATTTCCGAAACGAAAAATTTTTGCGATAAAAGAAGATGAAGATTTCTTTTTAGAAATAATTGATACTCAAAAGTAAACACCCGTATGAATCCTGCCTCATACCGTTAAAAAGTAAACTTTCTCTATATTTCGAAAACTAATGATTCGAATAAGCTGTACACCCATATTTTTTGACAATTGCATTCCGTTTTATGTAAAAATTAATATAGATCACAATTCATGATTTTTTTTACTATGAATTCAGTATTAATTTCCATAGTTAAAAATATGTTTTTGAATCGGAAAAATGAATGGGATATGTTTATGCGGTATCTCCTTAAAGGAAAAAACATCCATCGTATGATTTGTTTGATAGATAGAAGTTACAGTTTGTCACGTACAGTAAACATTAGCATCCTCAAGCTTTGACATCTTGTAATTTTTTGCAGATTTAAGATAAAATTTATAAACTATACTTTTCTAGGATGTTTTGATCCAAGGAACTAAAAAAAGTGTAAAAGGTGCGTATTACCACTTGAAAAATAACACTGATGCAATTGTTAATCTATTGGCATCAATCGCATTTGTATACGATGATTACGGAATGGTAATTTTTTTTTCTTTTCACGACTGTAGAATCTGTACAGGTATAATATATTGTACAGGTAATATAATGTATAATATACTGTACAGGTATCTCTCGCTTAGTGTGGTTTTAGTAAGTGCGGTAATTAGATGCTACCTGGATTAGTGCAAACAAATTTCGATTAGTGCGCAATTCACGAAATTATTTTTCATATTATTTCCACAAGTTGCAGTCAAATTTTTGAAAATGAAATATTCGAAAATGACGAAAAAAGAAATAAAACTAAAAGAATTCGCAGATGCTTTACAAAAATTAGACTTTCTTAGACAGAATTTTTATAGATCCAGACATCAGTAGAATGATGCAAGTGCACCAAGGATTAGAAAATCAAATTTTGTGATACCGCAAGATGTATTTCTAAAAGAAGAAAAAAAACTATGCCGTTGGAAATTGATAAATGTTCACTGAAACCAATTAAAATGTATGTAAATTTGAAGTAATCAAACTGTATTACAATAAGTTTAGAAAGAAATTATGTATTTTTGTAAAAAATAACCTAATGATTAGTAAGGTAACATAAATAACCTAAAGAATTGTAGTAATGCAGAATTAAAACTGACTTTTTAATGTTTCTCGATTGTTAGTTATTAAATTAGCATGTTAATTGAAGTTCATGAAAATTAGATAAACTTTTCTTAAAGATTCACACTTTGATATGTACTAACTAACAATAATACATCAAAAACAATATCTTAGTACATTATTACCTTTATTATTTATGTATATTGTATTTTGGCAAAAGTTGGCTGTGGATTTTTGCAGGTTTTCGGATTAGTATATGTTTCAATTAGTATGGTAGTGATGCGGAATTAATTAACTGCACTAATTGCGGGTAACCTGTACAGTTATTTTCCAATTATTCAACAATACTCAATTAATCAATAATATATAAGACACATGGATAAACCTTGAAGAGAACTTTGGCATTTTTCGGACATAATTATTTAAGTTATAAAACACAATATGTAGCGTCATATAAAAACTAATCAACTTCAAAAATAAAAAATAAAAATAAAAAAAATAAATTTAGGAAAATTGAACATAAATGATTATTAATAACACTTATCAAATAAAAAATATTTTTCAGTAGTAGAGAAGAAATAATAATGCGAGTTTACTTGTAAAATTTTAATAAATTTGAGCTGTCCTGTATACAGGACGATTAAAAATATGCGTTATTTACAATAAAATGTTCGAGATTTGAATTACAATCAAATATTTAAGTTTTTTTTTTTTGATAGGTTGTGTTTTTCTTCAAATCTCATCACAAACATTACAATTTTAGTACAAGATTTTTAGAAAAAAAATATGTTAGATAAGCAATAGTTTAAAATTTAGTTTCATATCAAAATAACTTGAGGCTACAAATTTTCGAACAAATAAACTTTGATTTTGCAAAAAAGGAAAAAGAAATATATAAATAAATAGATGAAATGTAGAGGATTCTCTTACTTTACATATATCTTCAAATACAGTTGCTTATAGCTTGAAGATATGCAGTGATGCATATATTTCGGTCTATAATACATAAAATATTTGAAAACGATTCGAAATGACTAACTGTAAATCTTACGCAAGATTATTTGGAATATGTTTATAATCAAAAGTTAAATAATAAATATATCGATTGAGAAAGCGAGCTGGAATACTTATTTGGATTCGAATTTTACGAACTGTGTTTAATGTATTTTTAAGTTGTATAAGTCTGATTGATTTGTATATAAAATTATTTGGCGAGATCTGAACTGTAAACATGAACTTTGTCTTTTCAAAATAAAGTAGTTTCTGTTAAATTACGTTACTTGAAAGCTTCAACTAAGAGTATATCCAAACTTTACAAAATAATGATAGTTTTAGGTTCTGTATATAAACTGAAAATGATATATTGAAGATATATGAAGATATATTGAAGAAGATTTATTTACATATTAGACACATTATTCAGAAAACGGGAATGCGATTTCGGAAGCAAATTGAGGCTCATTTTCGTCTGATGGATCAACAGCACACTTGTACCAGTTTCTACAGGCTAGTATAGAGCTTTCATTATAACTTCCACTATGGCGAAAATACATTCGTTTCTACCTCGACCAGAGTAACGTTATAACAGATGGCAACATATGGTCTAAAAAAATTGTTTGGTTTAAAATAAAGGATTTCGAGCCGAAACTTAACGAACTTGTCATTATCACCAAGCTACTAAAATAGTTATAACTGCTATAACTATTATATATAACGAGATTTATTATAACTATTATATATAACAAGATTTATTATAACTATTATTATAACTATTTTATAGAACAAGATTAGATAACAAGATTTATAGACTATTATATATATAACTATTATATATACCTATAATATATAGCAAGCTGCTATAGTTTTTTACTGCACTGCAAATAGAAGCGTCCTAAATTCAGACACTTTAGACGTCCGAATGTGAAATCTCACTTCTAGACGCTTTAGATGTCTCAATTTGAAATTTCAGGCATGCATGATGTCTGAACTTAAAACACACAAGTGTCTTACTATGATTATGGTATAAATGACCGGATAAAAATGTCTGAATACTGGAGATATGTCTGAAATTAAGACATTTAGAAATTCAGACATTTAAGTGTCCGAATTTGATACAATTGCATTCTATGTATTGTGACTGCGATACAATTCTATTGCGTGTGATATAATTGTGATACAATTGTAACGTAATTAACGCACTATATAAGCCAGCACCGTCAAAGAATGTTTTCTAGTAGATGGAAGATGTTTAAAATACTTTTCTATTCACTAAATGATTTTACTTTATAGAAGAAGTAATTTGATTAGACCAAAAGATGTGTGTCAAAATTGCACAAGCCTACTTACTAAGTCTTGAAACAATATTTTTGTGTACATTAACGTAATTAAAAAAATTGATTTTCACAAAAATATAAGGTTCTCCAAAAATTACTTGCCCTCGCCGGTGTACGCAAGGAAGTGCTGTGACGGTTTGCGCCCGCCCACCGATAAATATTTGAAAATAGTAAGATATATATCTTGAAATATTAAGATGCATGAGCACCGGCAAAAAGAAATGTAGGGAGGGGCCATGACAGATGCCCCAATTATCAAACAAGGTTTTCTTGTGATCCACAACCTAGCCCGCTTTTTTTTAATGCTGATTATGAACATGAAATAAACTAACTGATAAACTTTTGTCAGAACGCATCGTGCAAACAACATTTAAACATGTCAACTTAAAAAGCAATACAAAAATTTAATTAAAAAATTAAATATTCAAAAAATTAAATATTCTAACAACAATTTAAAAAATAAAGAACTGAATTTTTTTTTAATTGTCAAGGGACTATACCCTTTTAAACCCCTCGTTTAAGCTAAATTTGAAACACATGAACGTCAAATAGGACACACAATTAAAAATGTTTTCTACGAGGGATTTAGAGGGACTCTCCTGACGAAATGGTCTAAGAAGACTTTTCTGTTAGCATCTAATTATTCTATAATCAAATGAAAGATTTTTCTTTAGTATTCGGACATAAAGACCAGTTAATTAATTAAATTTCGAAATCTAGGAAGGGGTAATGGCGTTTATTTTAAAAGAAGTCAGACATACCACCCCAACAATGAAGTACAGAGTTTGTTTGTACGTCCGAGATAATTCAGAATATTGTGCCCTTTCCTTAGTAACTATGATAATGTTATCCTATAACTTTTTGGGCAACAATTCTCTGGCACCCCTAAAAATTTTTCGCCAGGGAAATAGGCCCACTTACCCGCCCCCTACCCATTATATTCAACGCCACTGCCTCTTAATGAAAATCCTGCGTGCGCATATGTTCGCACATTACTATTTTTCAATTCGATAAGAAAGAGTATGGAATTATAAGTACGAAATTTTGTTGGGATTATAAATTTATATATTTTCTTTTTTTAAAATATAAAATTTAAATACAAAACTAATTATAAAACGTATCATGAAATATTACTACATGTCAACCAATGAGAACATGACAATCGACAACAGGTCCTCATGTGTTCGTATGTTTAAGGCAATTTTGGCAGGCAACAGCTCATTTTATCGGTTTGGCAAAAGAGAATGCTTGAATGAAAGTTTCAAATCTGTTTTATTTCTAATACGTTTGAAAACTTTTAATAGTTTGAAGTCTCATGTTTCATTGCTTGTAAATCGAGGCTAAGTGAGTCAGTGACTGACTGGAATACATCTTTAATGGAAAAGGAAAGAAATGCTGACATAATATATTTTCTTTTGTGAAAATATAAAGCATATGTCCACTGACGCTTTAGTACTTAAAGCAACTGATTCTGTTAATGTTCAATATTGAGCATATTTCTTAATTTTATGTGTGTGTGTGCCTTCCGTTTTATAGATGCTAGACTGATTTTTATTACATTTTGAAAACATAATTATTCTGCTTATCCCTAATAGTTTATGTGCTTTGAACGTCCTTTTAAAATAAAGAATTGTGAATTGATTTTTTCAACGGATATTAACAATTTTCTGTAGTTTCTTAGATATATTTTACAGTTACCGTTTTTCATCAGAATATTTAAATAAATAGTATCAACTTTATAGAATTACAGTGCCAAGAATATGTATATTTATGATGTATGTGATGATAATATTTATGATGAAGAAAATGTATATTACATTTATATTATTTACCATGAAGTTTCAATATATGAAAATATGTTTTTATTTCTTGGAATATCATTGAAAAAAGTAATTTAAACAAGAGTTCGTTTAATCATTCAAATAATAATTAAAAGTTTTAATTTTGATATGAAAATGGCGTAAATAATAAAAAATAATAATCTCTATTATTTGCTACTTTTTCGTCCGTTTTATCCACAACAATGGAGAAATTTAGTTACCACCATCGCAAAAATATTATATAAAAAACAAGTAATATCCCGAAAACTTATCGAGAATGTGATTTATACGAATAATTTGTGTTATTTCTAATGCGTAAGTCATCTTAATCTGGGAAGATCATATATGAAGTACAATACTTAGTCAGATTTTAATATAATAATCGAAAGCATTGTAATATTATTTGCTTCAACGATTTTAACATATGCAATTTATTAAGTGCCGCTATCTGTGCGACTAGTTTGCTCCTATAAATTCCAACAGATAATTATGATTTATAAATAGATATAGATATACATTATTAGAGATATACACTTTAGAGATATACATTATTAGAGATTTACACACATTATATAAATCAAAGATGTATATTTATTATGTATATGCAGATATAAAGTGTGAATATGCATCTATATATATGAAGGATGTGCATGGATAGATACAGATATTATATAAATCTTTTGTATCAATCATTGTATAAGATTGGGCCTGCATCAATATTGTTCAACTTATTGATTATAAAGGTAATACCAGTAGACTCGCACAAGGCTTTTGCACTGAAATCTTTGAGATTATATGCTGACACGTTTTTCATTAATTTTTAATTAACTATATATATATATATTTTTGTCAAACAACATTTAAATAAATATGACATGACTTTTGAATGTAAAAACCATATAATAATAACTCACAATTTATCAAATCCTTTTTTTCTTGCTATCTTTCTAAGATGTAAATAACAGTACATTAAAAACATTTTATATGAAAAATATTAATTATTCTACAATGGAATAATGAAAATTTCAATTTAATTCAAATCTAAACGCTTACATGGGATAAAAAGCAACGCATTGTTTTTCTGGTATATCCCATTTTTATAGAAATTTTAAAAATAATTAATTCAGCAGAACTATAAACCTGTTTAAAAAAAAATCAATTTAGTATAAGTACTAAAATATTTAAAAATTAAAATAAATTTTAATGTTAAATAAAAAGTGATAAATCGTTTATTATTATAATTGGAACAAACACCAAACCAAACTTTTCATTAATTATCGTTATGAAAATTTATTCGACTAACGTTGTATTTAATTGTTCTTTATATCAATTGACAGAACATAATTTTTTTTTCGAGAACTATATATGTTTATAACTTAAAAAATGTATTGTGGTTTTTTGTCTTTACTGCTTATAGCAATATAATTAATATTTCTTTACAGCATTTCCAAACACACCGAAAAGTGTACAGAAAATACATTTTAAAAAAATATATCATGGTTTTAATGGTTTCACTATTAGTGAATTTAAAGACAACAAAATAGTTACTTTTATGTAGTGCGTTAAACAAAATGAATTAATTTTTAAAAAAGATTATTTGATTGGCGATGAAACTATAAAGTAATCATGTCTGTAATCATGTTTTCGAGAATTATTTAAAAAAAAAATCTCACTTAATGATATTTCCCCCTTAGTTTGTTGATTCTGTTAACTACATTTTAATACATTAGAGAAAATTAAAACCCATGAAAATTGTAAAATAGTATCATTTATTCAAAATAAATAACTTTTCATTGCACATACAAAATCAATTAAGACAACAATTTGATAGAAAATTATGGTGGTTAGTCTATTAAAGTTGTATTTTATAACTTTTAATGAACGTTAATAATTTCATTATTTTTCTTTAAAGAGGCAGATGTTGCCTTTGAAAGCGGAAATGATTTTCCGCTTATGTTTTTGTATATAATTACATTTTATAATGAATTTTAAACGATCTATTTTAACGACCCTATCTTTAGTATATTTAACATAAAAAAATCCTGCCCTTTTGTTAATTATTAGCATCAAATAAGTGAAGAAAATTTTAATGAAAAATTTCTTATTTTATTCTTTTTGATATTTAAGAGGGATGCCGATGTAATGCTCGTTAAATTGAAATTATAAAGCAAAAACATGTCCGCGCGTAACGGTCACACCATATTGACAGTGGCCAATAAATTCCTGACCAATAAATTCATCTTTTACTGCATTTATTTTAACTTCTAAAATTTTACATTTGAAAATTTTACATTTTACATCGTCGAATAGGTACAAAAAAGTTTTTTCAAATGGAATTTGTTTGAAAGCTGTATCTCAATTAACTAATTTTTTATGGCTTTTAAAATTTTCAAACATGATTTTTTAAAAATATGTATGTCTATCTACTGCGGGCAGTCTGATTACGAAATATTAATCTGTTTGCACGTAAAGTAATTTAAATAGTTTTCGACTAATATTCCACAATGAAACTAAAACTTCATCAATAATTAAAATTCAATAAAATAAATAATTATTAATGATTCTGTTACACAAATGTTACACTGTTAAATGAAAAATTTCCTACTATGTTACACTGTTTGATACACAAAATTAACAGACATGTAATCGAACCACGCGCTTAATCCACTGAAATTATCAAGATCAAAAGGCTGCTGCAAATAGCGAAATCTTTGGCGATTTCTGATTCAGGCCCCATCGGGCATGCGGTTAATACGAAAGTATCGCTTTTAATGAGTTTCAAAACTTTATTTGAATACATTATTGATATTTTTCATCAAAAAAGCTGTTTGATGTTGTTAGCTGGAAATTATTTTTTTAAGTATATTATATGTATAAAAAAATGTAAGTTTTCAATAAAAATTAGTTTTCACCTATATTGTGTAACTCGGGAAGACCGGGTTAGATCGCATAGTTAAGACAATTTTTGTAGAATTTAGTGAAACAAAAGTTTATAATTAATTTTTAAATGGAAATCCTTTTTATATTAAACACGAACAAATTTTACATACACACACAAGAAAAAAAACATCTGATCACCAGTAAGATTAGAGAAAGAAAATAAATTGTCGTCTTCATCACAGGATCATTTCTGCCTGGCAGGGCACCGCTGCTAGGTAAAGGTTATTCTAAAACAAACAAACAAGCGTTTAAGCATTTTAAACTGAGTGCAGAAATCTGGCAAAGGATTCGTTATCTGTCTATCTATGTATCTATCTATCATCCTCATCATTATTATTATTATATTTTAATTTTGAATTATAAATTTAAAAAATACAAAATGTTTTCTTAGAAGCTAAGTTTGACAAAATAATAATAATAATAATAATAATAATGACAATTATAAAGGCAAATTTAATGATTCACCAGATAAGTGCATGTCTTATGTAGCTTCACTCCACAATTACAGTCAATAGCTTAATTAATAATTATTCAACAATACTCAACAGTTAAAAACATCATTTAAAAAAAAATGCATTTATAATGTTTGAAATAGGTATTTTATTACTCTTCGGCAGATAATGTCAGCAAAATCGTGCAAAAGACCGAAATTTTAAATTGAGCGCTGTAATAAGGGAAGTTGGAAATGGGAACATGTAAAATGTTTTCGGCTAAAGAAAAAAATCTTTCGAATGATTTACATCTCTTTTTTATTATTTGAAATTGTTTAGTGGATAAAAAAAAATTAAACAAAATTTATTCCTGTAATTTGAATAATTTGTGATGGCATGTCCAGGAGTAAAACAAACATTCCATTCTTTACAAACCTAAAATATTAAGTAATTACCAATCTGAAAAGAGATAAAAATAATAACTATTAACAAATAAATGACACACATTTCCCCATTGCAGTTTAATCAATATATTACATGTAAACATTAACTAAAACATTGAATTAATATTGAAAAATTTGAAATAACTATACTGTATGTACATCTCAATTTAGACATTAAAACAATTACTAAATGATTACTAAAATTACAAATTACAACTACATGACGTGATTATGTGATAATTTCTGGTGCTTATAACCAATGAATAAAATTGTGGTTGAAAATGTATATCCTCAAATTGGTATAAAGAAAAAGATATTACATCATGCTATAAATAGTCTTTTTAGACTCTGTACTGAAGTCAAATTCTTTTAATATTTCTTATTTTCGAAAATATTTTGTTATACTTCTGATCTTATATTAAAGTATATATTTAATAATTTTCATTCACAAATTATTATTATTAGTGAATTAATAACAACCGCAAATTAATAGTTTATTGAAACACAATTATTGCATAACTCGATGCAGATCTTCATTTCTCCTGCAGTATTAGTGAAAACTTTGTTAAAGGAAATTATGAACTTGTGCATTTAACAGTAATTACATCGTTAATAATTGAAAATATCTTGAACCTATCAAACGTAGCAAGCTAATTATGTTATATGCTGTTACATGTTTATTAAGGCAAAATTTAATATCAATATGCTTAACTGAAAGAAAAGTATTATCTATTTCAATTAATAACTCTATAAGCAGATACTGCCATAATTACTTTCTCATAATTAGAAATTTCAAACGATTTTAACACTGAATTATTTAATTCAAAATATGTGAACGAGGAATGTAGTTGCATTATATTCCATTCAAAAACAGTTGAAATCATAATAAGGAAAAAAATTAAGTGAAACACATAATATAATCTTAAATAAAAATAAATACAACATATATATATTTTATATTTTTTTATTATTATAATGTAGTTTGACAGAATAAAATAAGAACCAAACGCTAAATTTCTCAGTTTTTTTTTTTTTTTTTTTTTTTTTTTTTGCTTATATGCATGCTGTAAAAACTATTCAATTAGAACATTATCTCAAGAAGGAGTTCTTGTAATTAAATAATATGATGTTATTATTGAATGAGTTTCAAAATGATAAAATTAAATTAGAAAAATATCTCGCTATCTGTCTGTCGTTTAATGCAACACGGTGTTGAAAACATTATTAAAAATAAACTTCTTTTCTTTCTCATTTTAAAAAAGAATTTGAGAAGTGAATTGGGGCTAAATTTAATATTTTTCGTAATTGATCTTAAAAACATATTTAAAGTTGCCTTCAACTTATGTTCGCTTTTGAACGATTTGATAGCAGTTTTTAAAATGTTAAGCTGAAATATAAATTTTAATGATAAAATTCAGTATAAACTATAGGAGGAATCAAATATTTCAGTGACATTTTAAATTGATTATTTAAAATATAATATTTATCAAAATTATATCAATGTTATTTTTTAGATACCTTTCTACGTAGGTTGATCCAAAAAAAAGTTTACATGCAGAAGCATTTGAAACGTAATAATTGTGGAGCGAATATTTCCACCCAAGGTGGTTGACAGATGGCGCTAGTTGTCCTACAGCGGTTCTACGAGTAAGTAGCGTCAGTACGCAGACACTTAAGAGCGACAGTAATGGCACGACGTCTAGAAAAGTGGTCTCGCATAGAGGTGCGAGCCGTAATTCGATTCTTATGGGCCAAGAATGTGGCCGCATCCAAAATTCAAAGGCGTCATTCTTCTGCATGACAATGCCAGGCCCCATACAGCTCGCCAGACTCAGGAATTGCTGCAAAGGTTCAAGTGTGAGGTCTGGAATCACACCCATACAGCCCCGATTTGGCTCCAAGTGACTATTTCCTTTTTCCGGCGTTGAAGCGAAACTTATCCGGAACACGGTTGACCTCAGACGATGCAGTGAAAACAGCTGCCGAGAAATGGCTCAATGAGCAGTGCCCTGATTACTACCAAGACGGGATAAATAAGTTGGTGGAACGTTCTGACAAATGCCTAAACAGGTTTGGCGACTATGTGGAAAAGTAAAGGCCAGATGTGTCTCTTGATTGCCATTTGTATCTTGTTTCTATTGTTAATAAATACTTTTTCCTTTGCCTTGTAAACTTTTTTTTTGGATCACCCCTCGTATATCATCTACTTACTTTTTACCCCATATGGGAGTTTTTTTTTTATTTATTGCATAATAAATCAAATAGGATTTGTATGAGGTCAATTGTACAAAAATTCTTTGACATTTACATCTGATGAAAATCTTTCTCCTCCCAACACTTCTGTAAGGGTATCAAATCTATCGTGACAGCTTTCAGCAGCAACGGGATATATATTAGGATAAGTATATCCTTCCACCACGTGTATTTCGGCAGCATAGCGTCCTAGGAGCACGTGACCCCGTTGCCTAATTAATAGTTTTGCTAATTAATGATTTGCTAGATTGTTTAGAGGGGTTTATTGGCCTGTGTTTGGTATCAAACTTCTTGGCTCACTCTGCAGTTCTCGATTCTCAACAATTTTCCAAGCTATATCTTAACTCAGTCATTGATTATATACTAATTATTGCATTTATCCATCTATATAACTAATTGCAGCTGATATATTTTACTAAAACTCAATATATCTCCTAATCGGAGGGCTCTACGGCCTGCCAGTAAAATTTGATCAAATGTTCTGGGGGTTTTTGGTTGCGGGGATTCGATTGGCACCATCTGTTTTTGTCTAACTATAACTATTCTGTCTAATTATTATCATTGCTAATTAATGTAATTGTTAATTTAAATAGGGGGGCTTTTAGGCCAGTGTTCGGTGTCAAACTTCTCCTCTCACTCTGCAGTTCTCGATTCTCCACAAAATCCCAAGCTATATCTTAACTCAGACATTGTTTATATACTAATTAATGCAATTATCCATCTATATAACTAATTACAGCTGATAAATTTTACTAAAACTCAATATATCTCCTATACGGAAGGGCTCCACGGCCTTCCAGTAAAATTTGATGAAATGCACTTGGGGTTTTTAGATGCGGGGATTCGATTGGCACCATCTATTTTGTCTAACTATGACTGTTCTGTCTAATTAATATCATTGCTAATTAACGAAATTGCTAAATTAATTAGGGGTTTTTTAGGCCAGTGTTCGGTGTCAAACTTCTTGGCTAACTCTGCAGCTCTCGATTCCCCACAATTTTCCAAGCTATATCTTAACTCAATCATTGTTTATATACTAATTAATGCAATTATCCATCTGTGTAAATAATAACAGCCGTTATATCTTGCTAAAACTCAATATATCTCCTAACGGAGGGCCCAACGGCATTCCAGTAAAATTTGATGAAATGCTCCAGTGGTTTTTAGATGCGGAGATTTCATTGGCGCCACCTATTTTTGTCTAACTATAACTATTCTGTCTAATTAATAACATTGCTAATTAATGAAATTGCTAAATTATTTAGTTTTTTTTTTTTTTTTTTTTTTTTTTTTTTTTTTTTTTTTTTTTTTTAAGGCCAGTGTTCGGGGTCAAACTCTATGGCCCACACTGCAGTTCTAGATTAACCACAATTTTCCAAGCTGTATCTTAACTCAGTCATTGTTTATACACTAATTAATGCAATTATCCATCTATATAACTACTCACAGCTGTTATACTTAGCTAAAACTCAATATATCTCCTAAACGGAGGGCCCTTCAGCCTTCCAGAAAAATTTGATTTAAAAAATCTCAAATTCCAACTGTACTACTAAATATATATTTAATAAATATTTTGATAATTATGCTAAATGTGTTTCTGTTAAATAAAAGTTAAGTCAATGATTCATCCAATTGTACTGCAGAGGCCGGTGTCCCCACTATTTCTAACAGTGTAAGCGTTTACTTAATTATGTATCATATTTTTATTTGCTCATCTTAAATATATAGGGTTCAACTTGACACACTCTGAAACGCCCACAAAGAACATCCGGGGTCCCCGGACCCAAAGTCTACTGCGACTGTTAGATTGAAACTTATCAATTTGTAAAACAATTATCTCACACACCTATACGCGGAACTAAAGAATGTCCAAATTCAGTAGTTCCCCACCTGTGCTCCCTGTCAAGCCCAAGGTGACGAAACAGTGTTTACAAAATAACAAACAAGGGAATACAATCAGACCAATTCGGGCGGGCTCGGTAAGCTCGATGACGACCAGCGCATCAGAAAAAGAAGAAACACAGAAGAAAAAACAACAGAAGAAGACAGCAACAAGGGAAGAAGTAGAAGAGAAAATAGACGCACATCTCACAATCACATTGAATAGCAGCGACAGCGACCCAGACGAAGCGGAGGATGGCGAAATAACAGAAGAAAACAAAGCAGGAAAAGCAACGGAATACGAGAAAAGGCTCAAGCAAGAAATCATAGAATATTGTGCAGAAATAGACACAGGTATAAGAAGAAGCGTGGAGGCGGAAAAAGTAATGAAAGCCCTCAATTACTTACAGGTACTACAGCACAGATGCACTAGGATACCAGTCGGGACAGGCAACGAAATAGACAAGATAGTAGAAATCATTACGAAGAACATAATGGACTTAGAGGTGAAAAGGCAAGCAGCAAGTGCAAAAGTCGAAATCCTAGAACAACATTGGAGACCAACGGAAAACAAAGACACAGAAAAAAGCACAGGTAACGTACACAGGGAGGAGGTGGTCGCCGAGACTCAAACCAAGCCTCCAAGAGGATATGCGGAAGCAGTCAAAGTGGCCACATCCACCCTCATCATCCAAGGGACAACAGAAAGAGACGCGGAAGACCTAGAAAAACAGATAGCACGAACAACGACGGGACACCATGGAGGAGTTAAGAAGATAAGACGAATAAGGAATGGGTTGAAGCTAATCTGCGAGGACGAGAAAGAAGCCATAAAGATCAAACACAGCATCACGAACAGCGAAGAAGCCAAAGAGACAATAAAGGTAAGATCAGGAAATATCAGAAAGAAGAAAATAATGATATTCCATGTCCCAGACTTTGTGGAAGAAGACCAAATAACTGAGAAGATAAAGAAGACATTGGGACTGGGGCCGCATACGAGGGAGGGCGTCATCAGTTTGCACAGGCAGGTGGCCGCCCGGGAGGGAAGCAAGCATAAACCTGTCCTACTCCCTGAGCCTCTGGCAGATCACTTGCTAAGGGCGAGGATGATCTGCCTGGGGCTGAGGATTGCCCAATAAAGCCTTTCATCAGCGTGACGCGCTGTCACAAATGTCTTGAATATGATCATGTGGCAGCGCATTGCAGGGGGACACAGCGATGCTCTAACTGCGCGGGTGAACACCTGTACACTGACTGTAATCGGCAAACCCCCCGCTGTTATGCGTGCACAAAGTACAACGAAGTAAATAGACTATGGCTAAGAACACAGAAGAAGACGGATCATCAAGCCAACTCGGGTGCATGCTGGGTGCGTCGTCAGCTACTAACGGTCCGCCAACTACAGTCGGACAGGGGCACAGCACTAGCCTCAGCAGAAGAAGCCATTGAGGGGAGGGTGTCACTAAATCTCACAGGCGGCAAACCACAGTTGGTCAAAATGACCAGGCATGACATTGAAGCTAGAATACAACATGACGCTCAGCGCCGCAATTATGGTAATAGACACAAATAATACTAGAACCTCACGCTCAAGTTTCGCAGCGCAAAACCAACAAATACCACACGACCAAAACCAAACAAATATGCAACAAACACACGACACCCTAAACGTGATACAAATTAACCTACACGGTAGCAATAAAGCAACAGACACACTCGCAGGCTATGTCGCAGCCAAAGGAATACAAGTAGCACTCTTACAGGATTTCCACCAAAATAAAAAAACGGGTAACATAACAGGGTTCAAACCAGAAAATTGGAATGTCACAAAAACACCACAAAACAGATCTGCGATTATAACCCGATTAGGCACCAAACCAATAACAATACTAACAAGAGAGTTCACAACAGCTATAAAACTAGAAAACAAAGACAAAACTTTCACAATAATAAATACATACGCCCCCCCTCTGGCGGACTTCTCAGAAGTACTAGACGAGATAGGTGAGGCCCTGAGTAAAGCGGTCGGAGAAGTACTGCTAGTGGGGGACTTTAATGCACACTCAACAGCATGGGGCTACGATGACATAGACCACAGAGGGCGCGAGCTAACAGATTTCCTCCTGCTACACGCGTTGTTTGTCCACAACCCTCCGGACGCACCACCCTCATTCAAAACCGTACGAGGGAAAAACAGGGATGGTACAATAAAGGAAATACAGGGATGGCCGGACTTGACAATAACAACGGCAACACTAGGTAACGACATAAGTGATTGGCATGTAAGTGACGATGTCTCACTCAGTGACCACAGATACATAAAATTTAAAATTAAAAACTACGAGAACATAGACTACCAAAGACATGGTCTACAAACAAAGATAGGCAAACATGCAAAATTTGATAAAAACATTAGAAAAATCAGAAACAAATACATTAAAGAACTCCAAAAAGCAAGCACAACAGACCAGCTGGACAACATAACACTCAGATTGCAAAATGAAATCACATCGATAGCGTTTGCAAGCTATAAGAAAAAATCTACACCTGCGGTCACTGCCCCACCATGGTGGACGGATGAAATTAAAACAGCGAGGAACAAGGTTAGGGCACTCAGGAGGAAATTTCAAAAACAACAGAACGAAGAATTAAAAGTAAAACAACACATAATCTTCAAAAAAGAACAAGCCAAATTAAAAAAACTAATAAACAGAACAAAATCCAAAACATGGAAAGATTACTGCAACAAGGTCACAGACACATATGGCTCCCAATATAAAAACGCTAGCAACAAAAGAACAGGTCGGGTAAAACTAGTCAACATTCTACCCCCAAATACAAAAGTAACCATTAAAGACACACTAACACATTTCCTGGACAACTTATACATAACAGACCAAAATATACCCCACACACTAACAAAGGCAAATAAAGAAAACAATGAACCAGCACCACCGGTAGTAACAAAGGCGGAATTAAACAGAATAATCAGAAACATTAAACAAAATAAAGCACCCGGATTCGACTTCATAGATTACAACCTAATTAAAAGAATTAATAATGCAACACCGCAACTACTACTGACACTCTTCAATACATGCCTAAGGTTAGAATACTTCCCAAAATCGTTTAAAGTAGGCATAGTGGTACTGTTCCAAAAACCAGGTAAAGACCCAACAAATCCAAAAAATTACAGGCCAATTTGCCTCTTACCAGCGCTTGGCAAAATGTTAGAACGCATAATACACGGTCGGATAAACTTCCACCTAAACAATAATAACTATTGGAGCAACAAACAGTATGGTTTCAAACAGGGGATCTCAACAGAACACGCATTAGATAACTTAATCAACACAATAAAAGAAGATAAAACAAACAAATACCAAACACTCCTAATAGCCATGGATATCAAAGGGGCCTTCGACAACATACGCTGGCCAATATTAATTAATAATATTAAGCAATCTCCCTGTCCAGGGTACCTGGTAAACTGGATAGTGAGCTTCCTCCAACACAGGTACGTTTCACTAGAGGAAAACGGCATTAAAGTCACAAAGCAGACATTTGGCGGATGCCCCCAAGGAAGTTGTCTCGGCCCGCTCCTCTGGCTATTAATCGCAGACACAGCACTTAAAATAAATTGGGGAAAACATGTTAGATTACAAGCCTTCGCAGACGATTTTATTATAATTCTAAGAGGCAGAACAAAGGATAAACTTAAGAGATTAGCAAACAAAATACTAAAGGAATTTAATGACTGGATAGAGGGGAATAACCTAACGCTGAACAGGGAAAAAACAGAACTATTATATCTTAACAGAGGACACACGGGAAACCTTCCAACAGAAAACACCAATGACATAGAGGGAATAGAACTCAACGGCCAGAGACTAAAAGTAAAAGAACAGATAAGATATTTGGGAGTCACACTGCACAACAATCTAAACTGGATACCACACTGTCAAACACAAACAAATAAGGTACGAGCAAACTTCACAAACTTAGCACATATGGTAGCAAAGGGTTGGGGACTAAAAGCAAATATACTAAAAATCTGGTACACAACAGTAGTGGAAAAGACGCTAACCTACGCAGCACCGGTTTGGTGACACTGCCTCAGCAAAAGGTGCATACAGATATTGTCAAGCTGCCAGCGACATTTTGCATTGGCCATAGTCAGGGCCTATAGAACGGCCCCAACCTCGGCACTTCTGGTACTCTCAGGCCTGATTCCAATCCATCATAAAGTCTACTACGAAGCAGCGTACGGCACAGTCTCAAGATTAAGGAAAAATGCAACAATACACAATGAAACTTTACACCACATCGAATACGACAAAAAAATAAACATATGGGAGAATCATCCAGCAGACACGATAGAACCTAGGATAGGGTACAAGACACAAGACACAACGATATACACGGACGGCTCTAAATTGGAATCAGGTGCTACAGGTTCGGCCTTTGTAGCATATAAAAATAATCAAAAGATAAAAACATGGTCAGTGCCGTTAAGGAACAGCAACAGCGTCTTCCAGGCCGAACTACTGGCAATACAAGAAGCAGCAAAATGGGGCAACACCACGGGTGAGTCATATAGCATCCGCTCGGACTGCAAATCGGCCATCGAATCACTTAGTAAACCATTCAACGTAAACAAAACAGTAGACACAATCCAAAAACTAATAAAAGAAGCTAACAACAAATTTAAAATCAGCTGGGTTAAGGCGCATGTAGGCATCCAAGGAAACGAAGAGGCAGACATGTTAGCCAAAACCGCAGCTCTAAATGTAAACAACAAAAGCAAATACAACCTGACTAAACCAATCTCAAAACTTAAAAGAACACTAAAAGATATAACACTTAATATTACACTTAATATTACTTTAAATATTTAAAACAATGGCAGTTCGAGTGGGACTATGGGGACACAGGTAGGGAAACACACAGGTACTTCCCAAAAGTAGATAAAAATAGACTAATAAGCGATTACCTGCTAGCACAGCTATACACAGCTCACGGAGCTTTTCCAGCATACCTACACAGGTTTAAGAAAGCGGACACACCGGACTGCGAATGCGGAACGGTGGGTTCACCAAAACATTACCTAATTCAATGTCCACTCACCCAAGCACACCACCTGGCACAAATAACAACAGACAACGAGAAATTATGGTATGAACAATTAGCGAAAAACAAACACGTACAAAACAAGGCAAAGACAGTAATCAGGTGGCTCCAAGAAAACTGCGACAGCATCACGACACTAATACAAAACAACACACAATAATATTTAGCACCCCAGCAGCAGTCGAAGGTGGAAGGTAACACAACGATAAAATGAATATGTATATGTGTTTATGTGTTATATGTTAAAAAAAAAGGCCTAGGAGCAATCCAAAGCCACCAAAAAAATTATAAAATTGTCCATGGGTATTGTCCAATGGCAGTGTGCGGTAGTCGCACAACATCAGCTGCTTCCAAGGCCCGAAAAAGGAGCCCCGTAATCACAGAATTACCAGCACGACGTTCGTCACCAACGGATCAGCAAGTTGTGCATTATGACACAGTAAGAAGCTTATAATAGCCCCCGGCACTGTCTGTCCGTCCTAGTGTAAAAGGGAAAAAAGTGTTTATTTATGTGCTTATGTGTTATATGTTAAAAAAAAAAGGCCCAGGAGCAATCCAAAGCCACCAAAAAAAATATAAAATGTCTATGTGTTTTGTCCTAGTAGCAGTGTGCGGTAGTCGCACAATATCAGCTGGCACCACGGCCCGAAACAAGAGCCCCGTAATCACAGTATTACCAGCACGACGCATGTCATCAACGGTCCAGCAAGTTGTGCACCATGACACAGTAAGAAGCTTATAATAGCCCCCGGCACTGTTTGTCCGTCCTTGTGTTAAAAAATATTATAAAAAGAAGGGGAAGAAGACAGATGAGAAAGAAGAAGAAGAAGAACTGGAAGGAAAGAGGTGATAAGTATAAAGGATAAGTATGGAAAGTAGACCGTGTACGTTAATGGGAGCTGGTGCACGTTAAATCTGTTCGTGGCTCTAATGTCCTCCAAGTTCTATATAAGCGCTACCTCTGGGGGTGCCAATCCAGATGCAGGTCTCTCATCTGGAATTGGTTCAAAATTAGGAGACTAGTTTCACAGTTATATGGATCATGTCAGCTATATAGAAATAAAAAGCTGCAAAACCGGGCTCTTGGGCCAAACCAACAACAACAACAACAACCCATTATGGTTTAATCAGTTAACGGCAATAGTACATATTTTAAATTACAAATTGTTAATTATTTAACAACCTTTCATGGGCCCAATGGACGGGTAGCCAAGTTAATTAGCACAATAAAAGTAAATTAATTTCAATAATGTAGTTAAAGTGTAATTCAGAATAAGTTCAGTTTAAAATGTAACATTCTTCTTTTCCAGGTTCCCCTTGCAGTTCCTCGTGCTGCCGGTTGGGACGAGCCAATGGCCGGCCCCAACTAGTAGCACAAGGGTTTTTTTTTTAGCAGCAGTTTTTTTTATTCATTTTATTTTTGACTGTTCGCCTCTTTATTAGGTGCAATTGGACATTGTCCGCAAAAGCTACCGGACCCGCTCTAATGGGACAGCCCACGGAGCCAGTTTTTACCAGGTGGGGTACGGTAGAAAGGCGCAGTCCCGTCATCCCCCGCAGCGTTTTCGTCTGCCTTGCAACTCGGCCCAAAAATTTTCCCCGATGGTACGACTTAGCTATTGGCTAATTATATTTTTATTTCAGTGGTTTCATTATCTAGTTAATTTCTTTATTTAGTTTCCCTCAAAATTCTCTCCCCTTTTTCAAGCTAAGTTCAGTACCAACGTTTCGGCACTAAATTGTCCAGCCCCATTTCAACTGTCATGACGAGTACGTGGTGTGCGGCGTCAGATCTCAGAACATTTAAATTTAGGAGTGAACAACACAGAAAAATCCGGACTCAGTTGATTGGCCGAACTGGGTACTTGTCTTTGTGGACCGCCCCAATAGGGCGATCAGGCGAATTTCGCCCCAATGACCAGGCACTCAAACCCGTCAAACTGGGTCGAATCCCGGTAGGTAAGGGCCTGGTCAGTGGTCTCCAAGGGTATCAAATCAAGTGCTAGTACGAAAATGATATGTTCAGATAATAAAGAGATGTGTTGCCCAGTAATATCTTTCTTTGGTTTCACCTGTTGTGTGGGGTTTTACATTTTCCAAGAGAAAATGAACATTCGGATGAGAATGAAGCGTTTCTGGACTGTGGTGCAGCCTTTATTAATCTTCCCTCGAAGGATATTCTTAGTCCATTAGCCATATTAGAAAGACGGCATAAGCCGATTACTTCTTGGGGTGATATTTGTTCAACTGGCAAAATAGCATTCGATTTTGTTTATAAAGGTTTCAAAATTAACCATGCAGAACAACGTTAAAACATCTTGGAAAGTACGTTGTACTTTAGACTCAAAGAGAATTTTGTATATTTGTACTGCAAGATTCTGCTTCAGCACACGGAGCAAGAAGAGCACAAATATTGTGCATTCCGTCTGCGAGACTTCTAAACAGTCTAAGAAGTCTCCCTGTAATTTTTAGAATGAAAAAAAAAACGATTATTCTGCAATATCATCTTCCATAGAAAATTTGCTGTAATCTTCGAGGATGTTCGGCGTCCCTAACATAATCGTTTAAGGAGGAATTTATCAAAATATCATGAGTGGAACTGCAGAGAATTACTAAAATGTTTATAACAGAAGACATTGCTTTTACATAAAAGCGAATTTTTACCTCGACGTGTACCTCGTCCTTTAGCAATGTAATCTTAATTTATCTGGTTATGAAAAGAATTATTGTCTAAAACATCTATCTGAGTTACATCGTGTCAACATATATGCAGCTTTGCGCCGAATATTTGGAATACATTGATGTATACGGGTGGTAATTGCTGATTTTTTTCAGCTGTTACGCGTTTTGAAATGTGTTTATTTAGGTGTCTCTCCTTTCAGTGTATGAAAAGCTGATGTTCCATAAAAATATTCTTGTAATTTTTGAAAGTGTATCATAATTTATGTGTGGTGCTGTTGTACTATTCGTTTTGTTTTTTTAATGCATATATGCAGCAACTTAATGATTATTTGATGTAGGAAGATGCATTTGTATATTAGTTCACTAAGTTTATTATTCTGTTTTCATTATCTATATCGTTCTGAATTACATAAGTATCAGCTTTTTGCTTAAATGGAGGATCCATTTTTACATTTTTAGAGACGAAAGCACCTTGCCAAGCACTCTATAATCATTTGATGGAGACTAAATTTTATCTCGTCTTTCAACTAAATACTTTATGACAAGATTGATCTCTGATAGCGAAACCCAACGACTGTTAGTTTAGAAAAAACTGTATTTCATGGTCAACTACAAATCCTATATAGTGATAACTTTTAGCATGTTCACAAGACCTATATTGTCTTTTAAAGAACTTACGTTCATAGTTGATACGAGTTAGCAAGTTTGAAGTATCTTCAAGCGATACGATAGTCTTCATTATGATACTTTTCACGTGTACTATAAAAGATCGTGTCTGAAACTGAGAAATAAATCTCGTTCTGAGGGCTAATAATCAAAACATATAAACTTTCTTGACGTGCATCAATAGCCAGTATTTGAGTAAGTTGTGCTCCCTTTTTTAAGAAGGGAATATCGACTAAAACTGAAAGTCATTCTATGCTTTTTTCTATAGATTCAGCAATCAGCATATGATCTTTCTTTCTTATTGAGAACAGTAATCTGGCATCCAGGTAGGTGTAGGAATTTTCTGTGAAATTTGGAATCTCACTTTTTACTATTATATAGCTCAATGATCTAGAAATATATGACATCTCATATGAGATCCATCAAATCTGGAGTTGTTATTTTTACGCTTAAATTCATGACTAGTTATGTTATACAATTGTCTTTACGAGTTTAATCACTATAAAGTGGTATTTTAGATTTTTTGTCTTGCATGGTCACATATTTTATAGAAATTATTATGTTTACAGAATCTATCATTGGATGATTTATGTTTTGAAGGACACTGGCGTCCTCTCCCAAGAGGTGGTATCGATACAGGAGGTGATTTAATTTTTTCTATATCTTCCCGTGATCTGAAGGATTAGATAAAATTGTTCCTATTTATTAATAAGTTGTACATTCTGATTTTCAAGGAGGTATTTACATTCGTTTTCGTTAAGATGTAAAATATTTATTGAATCATGTTTCTCTACGGTTTCATTTACAGGTAAAAAACTACAAAATCTGCAAAATTAAACTTAACTTTTAGGATTTCTGATTAAGTACCAATGCTGGTTCTTATCATCCAAAACAATTCCAGCTTTCCGTAATAAGTCAGTTCCTATTAATGTTCGATTGTCTTTGACAGATGACAAGGTGAACAATACAGTTCTAATGAAACGGCTTTAGTTTTGTGAATCTCATCATATATCTAATACATAAAAGTGAAAATTCGTAAGTCTGTCTTTCCAAGGCAACAAAAGTAATCCTGAATAATCGAAACAAATTATAGTTAATTTTTAATCAATAAAAAATCAACAACCTGACAGCGATTTTCTATAAAATATAACCATTTTTCGTAATAGTTCGTTGCCAAAAAATTTAAAACTCACAATAAAAATCTTTCCACTTCAATTAATTTTCAATTGAAAGATTTCGACGTGAAAAATAAATGAAATAAAAAGTTTCAAGAATGAAAAAGAAGATGAATATGACGTCATATTGAAGGTACAACGGACATTTTCAAAAATATCTCAATAACACAAAGAGTATGAGTATAAGTAAGAACAGGAATAGATAAATATGACGTTATTAAAATAATTACAAAGAAAATGAATATGAAGTCATATTGGAAGTTTAAAGGAAATTTTCAAATATTTGACAATCATACAAGGGGATTATCAATTTGAATAAGTGAAGAAAGTAAGTAGATATAACGTCATATGTGAAATAAAACGGACATTTTAAAATATTTGTAAATAATACAAGGCGCCTCAATATGAGTAATCAGGTTCGCAAACGTTTGGCGTATTTTAGTTAACGTTTAATAACGTGAATGTGGTGCATATTTAATTTCATTCTATTAATCTGTTTTTATTTTACACTCAGTGCGCATACAGTATGAGGAATGTATTGAATCACGCTAAAAACCCGATTATGAAAATATTAGCGTATTTTTAAGTTTTGAGGTTCTCTGAATTCATTTTTACTATATTTAAATCTATTCCACATGTATATATGTGTGTATGTGTGTATGTTAGAATTTCCACTAATTGTTAGGTCCCCAGAGTTTATACGTAGTGAAGAAATGTAATAAAGTTTTTTTTTTTTTTTAAATATCAAGTCATTGTATACATTGGAACATCTTTGAAGACATGTTCGCAGTTTGCGAGTAACTACAAATATGAGAGTTCATCTGAATATAAACATATTGAATTGTCAATTTGGTGACCATTTGTTTAATATTGGGAATGGATAAATACCGCTTCATACAGTAAGTTGTCTGTTACTGGACCTGTACTTTAATTTTGAAATTGATTTTCATAAGCAAACATTCTTAAAATCCCGGACAACGCCGCGCCGTCTACTTTAGCTAGTTAATAATTAATCAGCTTGGATAACGTTCATCTTTGTATTTTCAATCTTGCTCCCTTTTACTTACCCATTATACGTAGTATAGGGTAAGTCTTGTAATCGTTTTGAAAATCGATTTTTTTTGACGGATTTACACGTTTCAGACACTGGAGATTCCGAAAAACATTAAAAAAAAAAAAAAAAAAAAAAAAAAAAAAAAAAAAAAAAAATCCGTCCGTCTGTGTGTCTGTAAACGCTCTATCTCCCGAAAAATTTGAGATAGAGAATTGGAATTTGGTATGTATTTAGTATGTAATAATGGAAAGAAGCTTATTGAATTTCTGTAACCTCGATTATCCGGTACTATTTTTTACGGACACTCGAAATATTCGTTCTGATAAAATATAAAAATTTTCGAAATTGTTTATTTTAAGGAGTGAGTATAAAAGACAATAAAAAAACATAAATTTTGCATAAAGCATGAAGTCGATCGGATAATTAGTTGCCGAGATATTTTTAATCCTATTTTCCCCATTCTTCGATTTTTCATGACCCTGTATTTCATCCAAATTTCAATTTAAAGATATATTTTAATTGGAAATGAGACGCTTAATCAGATTCAATAAACCGCTAGTTCATAGGATTATTGTTTTTGGAGTTATAAGGATGTTTCTTTTAAGCAATTCAGTAATCGAGCCTTTAAAGTTTATGACGTCATCAAGCCACGATTTTATTCGAATTGCACTGCATTTTATAAGTAGTTTACACATTTTTTATTTTAATATTTTACATTATGCATATCCATGATGGGTAAGTATTACGGTGGCCCCCAACGACTAGTTTCATTCGGATGGCGAGAGAGGGTTTCAATGGCTCTACTTTACGTAGAACCAGTATCAGCACAAAATATACCATTCATCCATTTTTCTTTACTTTTAACAAAAGTTTTTGCAATTGCTGGACAGAAAATGACTTGAACTTTATAGCACTAAATACAGTTGCTACTACTTTGTAAATTGGGCAAGAGGTAGGACACTTGGCTTTAATAGAATCTTGTTGACCACAACCGTAACAGTTTAGAAGAGATTCATCCTCCTTCTTCACAGCATTTCTGTGGAAAGAAGTAGCATTCCTGGAATCCTCATTTTTACTATTTCTTTGATATCTAGTTATACTAAGTTCATCCATTTTATTTTTAGTGTTTATATTTGCCTGGTGGCACTTAAATGTTCATACAAATAAATTTTTGCCGCTAGCTGAATGAAAGTTTTGCATTCGTCTAAGTTACGTTGTTTATAATCAGGAGGGCATTTTTCTTCAACTCTTCAGTTATGATTCGTTTTTGTAAATTTTCAGGTGCATTAGTATTTAATTCCACAACTCAACTCTCAAAATAACTTCCCATTTCAAAGTAGAAATATTTCCACGCATTTTCTGGTTCTTTTTGATGACAGCTGTAAAGTAGTCTATTATTTTTCGTTGTTAATTTAAACCATTTTAATAAAATATCGCGAATATACAGATGGTGATGAAATGTTTCGTCGAGCTAAGGAACAATGAAATTTTCTGCTACTTGCACTGTGAACTGATATATCTGTTTACTAAGCTGTAATTTTCACTACAATAGAAGCATTGTTTAAATTAATATAATTCTACAAATATAATGCAGTTTTAAAACATTGTGTAATGATTAATACTCCTCATGACATTATATTAATGTACATTATTAAATGTTTTATATAATGTTGGAAAAATCAACCTTTTCTTTAACATTTTATAAAAATTGCAGAAAAAACCACATTAAAATTACCACATTAAAATTTTGGCCTATTGCTGGGCTGTCAAGGAGTTAATAGAGCTCTTATTAAGAATGTGACCCATATATCTGTAGAGTCTTTAAATATACTTGTTTCATTTGTCTTTCATATTATTAAATATAAACTTATGTTATCGTTTCTTGGATTAAAATACGGTGAAATGTATTTCAAATCAACACGCAGTAAGGTTGAATCTGATTGATTATATTTTCCTTTCTTCTTCTTATCGTTCCTCAGTCTTTTTGCGCTGATCTATAATATTTTCTAAAACAATTTTAACAAACTCCTAGGCATCTTGTTATGTTTTCTCGTAATTCGATAACTTTCTCAGGCAGAAAAAAAACTGAAATATTCAAGAAAAGTTGTTTCAATTATCAAAATTTTCCAAACTACTTTATTCATTCATATTTCTCAAAAGAAAAAGTAAAAGAAAAATATTTACTCTTGCTGCCTGCCTTAGCAATTAAGCAATTATTAAAAATTAAAAAAAAAATGAAAATAATTTCAAATGCAATAAATATTTTTTAATTCAATCACTTAACTTGCAGCTTTTTACAGCATGTAGAGAATTTTCCACAAAACACGACAAATTGTTATTAATTTTCAATTCTAATGAAATAACTTACCAGAAATTTAAACTTCTCCTATAGCTGAATAATGCTCAATGAGAATAAGGAAAAATACGTATAAGAAAACTTACAATAAAAATAATATCTAGATGTTAAACTTTATATCATTCTTGGTAAATGTAGTGCAAAAATATCGTGTAGAGATAAAAGTTATTTTCTCAATTAATAATGAGATAAAATACGAAATTAAAACTGATCTTCTGTTGTGGATTTGGCCCAATGTTGGGACGCTAACAAGAAAGGTCTCAATAAGCGCATACTCAGAAAATTTTGAAAAAATTACAGAATATTCTTCTCATGAGGATATATACGTTTATAGAAAAATTTGCTGCGGAACCTCGTCCGTAAAAACATATGAAAGTTTCGTGTTTTGGCGATTTATCGCTGTGTTGGCAACACAATGAAATAAAAATAACATACAAATTCTCATTTAGGAAAAACGTTTCCTATTATTTATACTGAACTAGTTAAAGTAAGTTTAACTTGAATAATTTCACTTTTATAACTACGGTTTTGCCATGTATATTTATATGTACATCTAAAAGAAAATTAACGGTCGCATTCTACGGTTTAGAACAAAATTTGAATTGATTAAAATTGCTTTAAACTAAAAATTTATTGTGTGATTCTGAGCATTGTCAATTTGTCATCGATATTGTTAGTGCCGGTGACAACTACAGAAAAGTCTTGTTGTCGTGGAAACAATGACTTATTCAAAGTTGAAATGTATAATGAAAGAGTGTTTAATCGGACATTTACTGTTAAAATGCACTTTAAACTTAACCAGCCTTCAAAACTGTATAAAATTAAATAACTTCAGCACTAGTTAATTTGTATACGTATTACATAACTTTATAGAAAAAATAATAAACTATTTAATCGTTGCAGTTTAAATTCATAAAGTGCTACGCATTTAAACACTCATTTAACCAGAAATTTTCAAGTACATTAAAATCGCTTGCATTTGGCGACGAAAAAGTTTTGCTCGCCAAATCGCGTCTTTTTGCGTCAAATACTCGAAAGTATTTTATTTTTTAAAGATTTTCTGCTGGGATTCCGCAGCTAAATTTGACTGATCTCTTATTACGTACATGAGTAGCTTCATTAGCATTTTTTCAAAACATTCTGAGTATGCGCTTTAAGGAGACCTTCCTTGTAAGTGGCACATATTTGCCATGGCGAAAGAAACAATGAAAATATCTGGATAATTTAATATTCAGAAAAAGTGCAAAGAATTAAAATTCTGGTTAATATGAACAATGTAATACAATCTTCACTATAAACAGTGAGATTAATAAACGTTGTTATTGGAACACAGTTTCACTTCGACATTTTAAAAATTAAAACATTTTATAACAGAAAATCGTTACTAATCAACATGGAAAACTTTTAGATAACAATTTTAAAGCTTTTGCATATCTCTAGTTCTAAAAACTAACAATTGAAAGGTTAAATTTTAATCATGAATTTAAAGTGATATGTTTATAAATCCAAAAGAAAATATCATACGAAAGAAAGGAATTCAATTATTATTCCATAAAAACAGGTATTCCTTTCTCAAATGAATGCATGAAATTGCTTCAAATTTACATATTATTTTATAAATTGTAGAATGTTTAGTTACAATGCTTTTTACAGGGCATCCATTCTTACTGTTGACCAATAGCTAATTTCTAAACCACTAGTTTTCGAAACATATTTCCATTTGCAAAAGCAAATGGAATGTATTTGATTGTCTTTAATGATTTTTTTCATTATCTGAAAACCCGATTTCGTCCAAAATTCTTTTCCTATTTTGTAATATGAAAATAATATACAGACTTTTTATCCAACATTTATTGACGGATCTCACAGAGTATTTTAAGTTTCAACCATCTACACACTTTCTAATTGTACATATGTAAATTTACAGATCGATAAATAATTAGATATATTTACACAGATGAACAATAAGCAATAGATATACATATTTGAAGACATACATTTTTTCTTCCTCTTCCTTAGGATTTTGCACTAAGTAGTGAGTTTACTTTACCAAACATGTTATTGACGGTTCTTTTCAATATTTCACTGTCCAGGGTAATTGCATTACTTAGTTTACGACAATTATATGCATGTAACTAAAACACTGAACATATTTAAGCTAAAAAAAAAGAATAATTCAATAAATTCAATACTTCAGCAATAATACCCATCCTTCTGTTCCATACCCCGTGACCCCATGGACATTTATTCTCATCTCTAAAACATTATTAATATATTTATGAGTAATATTCTTTATTACTTTATAACAACTGAAAGGATTTCAAAGCCAATTATTCTGATATACGGCATTCTATAAACTTACAACGAGTAAAGAGTAAGTGATTACAATATGAATGACATTTAAATAAAGACCTTTTGAAAAATTAAAAAATCCCCAAGCTGTAAGTGTACATGGTGGAGAATTGTTTAACCTCCAGATTTTAAGAACTCTGTCGAATTGAAAGTGTTTATCTATTTTCAAAAGGACTTCCAAATTTTGCAAGTTGGTAGCTTTCGCAATTTTGTCAGTTTCGGAAAATTGAGATGCAACAAGATTTATTGAAGTAACGGATATAAAATTAACTACAATTCTACAGACTTCAATCGAGAGTTTTCCCTTTTCGTATATATACATTGCATTAAAAAATATGTCTATAATAGACTTTGAAAATACAAGGAACATGCCCAATGAAAATCGCTTTTCAAATGACTCAAAAGTATGTATAAGAGACTGGTAATAATTAAACCATTTAATTATACGTATTTCATTTTGCGTGTTTTTAGCGTTGTTTCTTTTAATATACAATATTAATATGGTGTGCATATGGTGACACAGAATTAAGTACAAAGTAATGAAACAATGTGGCAGTAAATCTACAAAAGCATGGTAAATAGGGTATAAAGTAAATACTATTCCTCGAGATAAATATTTACTCCCAATGTTAGGAATAAAGAAATAAGAAAGAAGTTCATCGTATCTATCATCTGTAAAAGGATACAAATCACAAATTACATTCAAAATATAGATTAGGAACGAATAAACGACGAATACTGATGCGAATCTATCAGACTCAGAAGTCTTGAATACTTTTTTAAGTTTTATTATATATTTGTATATGTTAGACATATCCTTTTGTGAGAAAAACATAATACTCCATAGTATACACGAGCTACCCTCTATTGTTACATAAGAACAAAATACTTTCATTCCATATTTTGAAAACATCTCGAGGTTGAATAGTGTGAAAAAAATCAGTAACAGAAGAAAAATAATCCATAGGACTACAAATTTCTGACACACCTGCACTAACTGTTTTCGATATTTACTGTTTTGACACAATATATTCAAACCAAAAATATTTATAAAACAACGTAACACCGTCATAGAACTTGGTACATAGCATTTGAACTTCTCTCTATTTTCCTGAAAAAGTTGAGATAGTTTCATTAAAAATGGCAACGTATAATCACACTTTGTCATGTTTATATATTCATGAATGCTTTTGCAATTAAAAAGATTTTAAGAAGCATTTCTTAAAAACAATGTAATTTTATGCAGTACTTTTAATTCAATAAAAAGTAGTCGTCTTCATACTGTACATTTTTACGTTATGTATAATTTATATCAGTACATTTTTTGTATAGATATTTTTTGTATATTATGAATAAAGTTTTTATAACGTTTATACACTCGCTGCTGAATATTAGTAAAGAGTTGCCGTTGATTAGAACAAAAAGTACAGTACTTCAAATTGTTTCATGATTAAATTTTTAAAATAAAAAAGCTAATAGCTTTATATTCAGAATGTTAAATCAGATATATGTAGACGTTCATCCTTAAATGCTGCAAATTTCATGTAAAATAATTGCTTTTTCCCTTCCATTGATTCTTATAGAGATTTTAAAAAAATTGCATTCGGTAATTATAAGTGATAAACGTCTAAACATATTATTGTATGGATGTTACAATTGCATATACAAAAATAAGCTCATTTTTAAAAAAGCGTCTTTCTTTTATTCAACTATCATTGACGATAAAACTGGACGATACCTTATTCGAAACATAATTATTTACTTCTCTATAAGTAATAACACGAATAACTTAAAATATAACTAATTACTATTTTTAACAAACATTACTCTAAACTGTTAGAGAAAAGGTGAAAGAATAAAAGAATTTAAAATTAGTTTGTTCTAGCTAGCTTTCAAAAGTAACTAATTGTAAAGAAGGATTTTCATTGTTACGTCTCAAGATATAAAAAATCCTTTAAAAAAATAATGTTATTATACAAAAGTTTTTGAATTATTAATGAACTGTTACATTCACTGTGAGATACAAATATATATTTATATAATTTCAGAATATGTATTTTTTACAATAAATGTATATAATTAACTTATAACATTTTATTCTCTATCTTTAAAAGTTTCCAACATAAAACCCGTTATGATATTACTGTTGACAAGTTCTCTGATAAAAGATCAAAAATAAATGTACATTGCTGACACGTATGTTTACTTGGAGTAAAGAGATAATAAAAATAAAAAAATATAAAAAAGCCACATTTCTATTCATAAACATTTTTTTTCACTATGACACTATTCAGTGCTTATTGTCTAATAATATGTCGAACTAAATAGTCTCAAAAGTTTTTACATATTTGAATTCGATAAATAGTATTGCTATAGTAATATTATTTGTTGAAAAGAAAACTACTTGTTTTTATTGATAAATCATTAATTGAAAAAGCACTTTCAACGATATATGTTTCTTTGTGCATGTGTGTGTGTAATTTAGGACAGGATGAACCGACCATAATAATTTATTTTCACTGCAAGGTGTTCAGGTTTTGTTTTATTTTTCTCCAAAAATGAAGAAAAGGTTAATCTACACTAATAAAATAAAGTTTCACTCTGTGTGTGTGTCTGTGTGTCTGTATGAGGCGATGTCTACGAATATCTAGCCCACCTAGAAGCCGGAAAATTTAGATTTAGGTAGTCCAAACCCTCTACTGGTGCCCCTGAGCCTCAGAATTTTAATATTTTGAAAATTAGGGTAGTTATTAAAAACTGATTAAAGATCACATATAAAAAATCACTCTTCCTAAATCCGTACGCGAACGTACTTTTACGTCTCAAAAAATTTGGTTGGTTTGAAAAAATTTCATATTTAACCCTTTCAAAAAAAATAATCAATAAGCATCGAATTCATGCTTTTTTAAATTTTCTCCCGTTTTCCGAGCCTTGCATCCACCAGGCTACAAGAGATACGGAAAAACGAAGGTTACCAAATTAAAGAGCTGACATTGTCCTTTTCAAAGCCACCTTTGGTTATAACAAATACGAAAATTAACCCTTCAAAAAAAGTATATTTTCTGTATGCTGTTTCGCAATTTTTGCGATTTCGTCGATTTTTAAAAATTTGAATCGGGGGTTAAGAGAAAAGTACGAAAAACTAAAAATACCAGACAATATTTACATTTATTCCCGTTTGACATCTGTATTTCTTTTCTTTTCTTTTTTTTTTTTTTTTTTTTTGAAAAATTAGAATGTTAACCCTTCGAAAAAAATTCGCGCGCAGAACTCACTTTTGCGAATTCCGATTTTCTGCGATATATAAAATCTGACATCGGATTTCTAAAATAACCAAACAAAAAACAAACACACCTAAAGAAATATACGTTCTATAGGGTTTAGTTTATCGGGTTTAACTTTTAGTTTAGAAAAAAAATTACGTTAACCCGTTCGAAAACTTTTTTTACCGTAAGTCAATTTCGCATTTTTAACGATTTTTCCTATCTTTAAAAAATCGAATCGGCGTTTATAAACAAGATACGAAAAACTAAAAATATCCCGCCTAATCTAGGTCCCTTTGCTTTTTAAAATCTGGTATTTGTTTTGAAAAAATTTAATTTTAACCCTTCGAAAAAAAAATCCAAAACTCATTCACGCGCTTTTGATTTTTCGCCCCAGGTTTAAAAATCGGCATCGACTCAGGAAATGCGAATACAGACAAACAGAAGACTCCAAATGATAGACACTTTCATTTTCTTCAAAATGCATCGTTGGGTTCTAAAAAATATCTACATTAATCCTTTCGAAACCGATAGTTTACGTGACCCACTATCGCAATTTCCGCTATTTTGGCAATGTTTACCCGTGGTTAAATTTCAATTCCACTTGGAAATTTGGTTGTGCCGAATGTTCTGAAAAGGCATCTTTCAGAACAGATTGCGCCTCCTGGCGGTGGAAGGGAGGATGGGGCCGATTATGACGGGGTTTGGCTCATTCGACTTGATATCAATAACCTTAAATATTTTAGTTGCACTTCCGACTGCCAGGGTACGCTTTCCGATCTAGGGTTCTATGAGCCCGATTACGACGGGCTTTGCGTCATTCGACTTGATTTCGATAGCCTTACAGATTTCAGTCATATTCGTATAGAACAGATTGTTGTTATCTCGGGCCCGGGCAACGCCGGGTGCTTGTCTACTACTAAAAAAAAGTAAATGACTGACTACGCTCTAAAATAATTTGTTAATTAGAAAAAAAATTCCGCTGAATATTTTTTATTTCGCATTTTTTTTCTGTCATTACAACTCACGGATGATCACAGCAGTCAAATCTCCCATTTTTTAGAACAACTATTTCCGAACAGAAATATTCACTTTGTATAATGATAGAAATTCTGTGAAAAAATAAGGTGAAGATTACTATCTAAGTTAGTGGTTTTAAAAATGTAAGACTTTAGCAACTATGAATGATATATTTTATCGTTAATGATCCATCTAATTTTTCCAAGCTTTATTGAACAGTACACATAAGAAATAAGCCAAATATTTATATTGCTTCCAAGATTATAAGAAAATGCTGTTTATACAAGGCTTTCTATGCATAGGACAAGTTATTCTATGGTTTTATTACATATTATAAAAATACATATGAAATAAGAAAATAAGTTTGGGTACTTGTATGTGGCTGACTGAAATCTACGAAATTTTTTCGTGCGATAAAAAATTAAACTACCCTTCATTTTTCCTATTTTATAGGGCACAAGCAGAACCATCTGACTTTGCTCATGGTAACCACGAGGGCCTTACAGGTAAAATAAATGAAAATGCAATAATATGACGATCACAATAAAGAAGCGCTGTACATTTCCGCACATAAATCGTTAAAAGAAATCACAGAAAAATGAAGTTACTTTTACACAATCATAGAAAATAATCTTGGCTTTATAAATGATAACGTGCATTTCCTTTGGTGCATGTAACAGAAAAAATATATGTTTTCCCTTTCAATACGAATAAAAAAAATCAGACAACTGGCGTAGCATTTACCGAAACTCCATTACATATATTATAAAAAAAAAAAAAACTTTTCCTTGGAAAAATGTCTTACGGAAAATATCTTATCAAAAATCAGCAATAGTTCTCTTATTCGTCTAATTTTCTATAATCTGGTTCATAGCCGATGTTGGCGACGAAATTGCTAAAAAAAAGCTCTACAATTGGTGAAATTTGTGTTTAACTCTTTTTTCATCAGATTGGTTTAGCTGTATTTTATACTTCTACCTAAAACTGTGTGATATGGCGAAATAACTTAAAACTTTTGACCCTCATTTAACCCCACTTAGTGGTTCAATTTCTAAAATCGCTGAAAAATGTGTTTAGTTAGTTTTTTAGTCTATTTGCTATGCTGTATTTTAAGCTCCTACTTTAAACAACTGCTGAGATATGACAAAATGACATAAAACTGCCGATCCACCTATGTAACCTCCTTGGAGGTTAAATTTCTAAAATTGATAAAATACGTGTTTAACTATTTTTTAGTAGATTTGTAATGCTGAATTTTACACTTCTACGTAACGTCTGTTGAGATATGACGAAATGACTTAAAACTTTCGAATCCCCCATTTAACCATGTTGGGGGGGGGGGTGAAATTTCGAAAATATTTTTTTACTGCTTGTCTAGGTTATAACAGCAATCTACTGTCCAAATTTCGTGATCCTGACTCTAGTCGTTTCAGCTCTCGTTGTTGAGTGCATCAGGAGTTTTCTCTTTATTATATTAGTATCAATATAGAAATGATCAGGATTTTGTTTTTATCTAAGAACGCAAAGATTGGAGAATCATAAGATTATTAAATTTATTAAACGTATGACTCAGAAAGAACAGAGGAAAGAGGGTTTCAATCTTCACAAATTAATTGCTGATGTAAAACAAACAAAAAAACAAAATCGGTTTCACTTATATATCAGATAACTTTAATTTATAACGTTATAAAAAATATAATAAATTATAATAAAAAATCTCTTACGAATTCGCCACATAAAATATAGTTTTCTTTAATATATAGTAACAAACGTAACTTACAGATTGATATGATTCACGATATAAGAAACTCATATATTTGTCAGTTTTTCTTAAGCTATCACATCTGGTTGTTAGACTCTTGGAAAATTTTCAGTTCTTCAATGTTGCTCATGCCTTTCAATATTAAAAAAAGAAAATTAAAGATATCTGCCACTATTTTTATAAAAAATATTTATTAAGTTAAAAAAGAACAGTCTCATTTTTTTCCATGATTATTAACCTACATTTGATATAAATATCTCTATTTTTACTTAATGTTGATTTATGTCTATCTGGATGTAGAACACGAAAACGACATCATATCACTACAATTTGCGTCATAGAGCACTACCTACTCTACCTACACTATATGGTGTGAGTGAATATACAGGGTGATCAGAAATTGCGTATATATTTGAAAAGTTAATAATTCACGGAATAATGTAGGTAGAGAGGTAAAAATTGACACACATACTTGGAATGACAGGGGGTTTTATTGTATCCATAAAAAAGTTCATAAAATGGCCGACAGATGGCGCTTCGTGTGATAAGAAAAGCAATAATTAGCATAACAAATTATGACAAAGCAAAGACAATGTTCTTCAGAACGAATGCTCAACATGTCCACCGTCATCCGGCAACAATAGCTGTAGCCGAGGGACAATGTTGTGCAGCATATCTGTAGTTATGGTGAGAAATTGGCGTTGGATGTTGTCTTTTAGCATGCCTATTGATGTCGGTCGATCGCGGCACTCTCCATTTTGATAGTAGAGCTTCACTAACACTGCCTTTTCTGGTAACGTCAACATGCTGCGATTGCTGGTGCATCTGATTCTCTCTCTCATTACAGCTCCTTTTATACACCATTCTCAAGCAGAGTCACTGACGTTTTGCTGTTCAATGCCATCTGTCGGACTTTTTTTAAAAACTTTTTTTTTGTGTGGTTACAATAAAACACCATGTCATTCCAAGTATGTGTGTCAATTTTTACCTCTCAACCTACATTATTCCGTGAATTATTAACTTTTCAAATGTATACTCATTTTCTGATCACCCTGTATTTTATTACGCAGTATTATATTTGTTAATTATATGAGTGCTCAACGAAATATATACATATAGCTATTTAAATATTGAAGAACAAATTCCATGCCAAACATTACCATTATACAGGTATAAATACATTTTTAGCACTATTTTTTATCATACATCAACTCTATTAAATATATAATTTATAGAAATGGCATTCGCCCGTAAATAGTAAATGGATTTTTAATTGCTTGAATTTTTATTCAAATTGCTTATAAGGCGTGAAACCAACAGAGTGAAAAAGTATTCATACCAAGATTCGAATCTGGGCCATTGGCATTTAGCACCAACGCTCTACCAACTGAGCTACCCGGACGCTGCTACAGGGTGCAGCATTGACAACATATAGTGAGGAGTTCCAGACTGGATATCGTTCGGGTTAGCTCAGTTGGTAGAGCGATGGCGTGCAATGCCAATGGCCCAAGTTCGAATTCTGACGAGGACCCTTTTTAACTTTCAAAATCAGAAATGCCCAGATTTATATTTTCCGCCACTCATAAAGCGTTAACCCGAAAGTGGTTAAGAAACCAATTGGTTGTATTAGGCCTAATTAGAACATTGTACAGTTAAGTGTAAATTAATATTTCTAAATATTTATCTTGGTATATTTGAAAAGCTAAGTATAGCATATTGTAAAATTATGTATTAAGTAGATGCAAAAGTAAGTTCCGTGTTTTGGTTAAAATTACTTGTTTATTTAGCAAATGTTTAAAAGTGGTACATTATTCAAAGTATACTCCATTAGAAGCCACAACCTTCGCCCATCTTTCAGGCAATTTACGGATTCCCTGTCTGAAGAAGTCATCGCCTTTTGAAGCGATCCATTCATCAAGGCAATTTTTGATGCTTTAATAAAATGTGAATCGTACGTCTTGAAGGGCTGACTGCATGGACTGGAATAAATAGTAATCCAAAGGAGCAATGTCTGGCAAATATGGCGGATGAGATAAAATTTCCTAGTACTGCCCTTCCAAGTAGGTCTTAACGAAATTTGCAGCATGTGGCATTGCGTTGTCATGATGCAAAATCAGTTTATTGCGTCTATTCTGCTTTTATGGTCCATTTTCTTGAATAACCCGCTTCAAACGCATTAGTTGTCGTCGGTAGATGTCGCCAGTAACAGTTACAGAAGGTTTCAGTAGATCATAATATACAACGTATTTCATATCCCATCAAATACAGGGCATAACCTTATCAGAATGAATATTTCGCTTTGGCTGTGATGGACGAGCTTCACGAGGCTGTACCTAAGCTTTTATACGTTTAGGAGTCTCGTAGTAAATCCGTTTTTCAACTGCAGTTACAACGCGATGCAGAAAACCCTTTCTTTGTTGTCTTCCCGCAAATGACGATTATTTGGCACAAAAATATCCATTTTAAATAGAATAAAAAGTTATGTTGTTTACACTTTAATCCAATGTAATATATACTACGTTTTGAAGACTACGAAAAGACGTTTCAAAATCATGTATTACCAGATTCAGACAACACATATAACACCATTTACGCCATCTATTGCAAAAACGGAACTTATTTTTGCATATACCCAATAGCTTCAAGAATTAAATATTAGATTTTATTATTTCAGAACTTGTAATTATTTAAATATATCAAAAAATTTGCATTTTACATGTCACCATACTACATATATATGTCTCGCTATTTGATGCATACATGTAATATTTCAAAATATAATATGAAAACTTATACTTTGAATGGTCATTTGAAGAGTCCAAGAACGTCAGTTTTTGATGTGAAAAATTAACAAATGGAGAATAAAAGCAAGATTTTCTCGAGAAATTAAAATTATTTAATAAAATTTAAGATCTAGTTGTGCCAGTAAAACGAATAAAAATTGATCAGCTGATTATGAATTTTTGTAGACTTATAAATGAGTCAGATGAGACCATCGTTTGGTGAAGAAAAATAATTTAAGCTGTAATATTTTGTTTATAAATCCTGATTATGAAAGGGATTTCTTATATAAGAGGAATAATTATTCATTTAAGGGAAGTGGATTTCTGTTTCACGGAAAAGGAAAGTATTAAGACAAATTATCTTTTGAACAAAGGGAATAGCTATTAAGAGAATACAAATTTGGTATCTTACATGATCGGGGACAAGGCACGCACTGCCGAAAAAATCGTGCGAATTTTAAACGTCTCCAACGTGGCTACACCATTCATTATTCTGCAGATCACATCACTTTAAACGTACTCACTGCTCTTAAAATGTACGTCAATTTTGAATTCGGGCAGCGTTCAGTACGCTATCACGGCAGATCATACCGCGCCAATGGACAATACTCCGATGCCTCCTTCGATCGAGGAAGATTCTTAACCCTTGCATCCAAGATGGAGATTTAAAGGGAAAAATGGTTGCTAACAAAAGAAAAATGAAGAACAAAAGAAGGACGAGGCACTCGCCCATGGTTATTGGTCAAAAATCGCAAACATGTAACGAACGAGTAACGTCGAAACATCATTTGGACATTAAATTCTAATGTTTTGCGACAGTTATATTTTCAGAAAGGTGGGCGAAAGGATAATACACTGGTACTAATACTTTTATGGCTCAGGTTCATGTTATGTGTGATAAAATTATAACATATCACCAGAACGTGATTTCATTTAATATTCTTTTTCTTTACATAAAAAGAAAAAAATAAACCGTATGGAAATATAATTTATTTAAATGGTAAGGAAATTTATGCATTTTGTTGAGGAATAATGCAAAAATGTCTGCATTTAAAAGCGAAACGGAATGTTTTTCTTTGAACACTGATTTGACTTTACATAAAATAATACGCTTCATTCATGGGTCATCACTTTTAAGCACAATGATGTTACTGCAAATCTAATAAAGGAAGCGGTAAAGTGTCTGATGAAATCCTCTCCGCATTCACGCAAATTTAGTGTTAATGTTCCATTATCCACAGGTGTGTATTAGTGTCAAAATACCGCAGTTGTGATATTTTGAGTTCTGGGGTACGTTTTGGTACGAAACGTCTTCGCATATATCCTCTATCGCAGCATTTCTTAAACTTTGCGATCTCGTGAACCCCTTTTGATGTAATATGCAATTCGACGACAACCGACAAACTGTTCCGTAATATAAAATTAGAAAATATTTAATGGGGTACACACATTATTTATTTTGAACTAGGTGACCCGCCCGCGGTTGACTTAAGACTTAACAGACTAGTGCATAATACAATTAAAAATTTTCAGTACAATACTATTATTGAAAATATCTGTAAATATTTATCTTTAATATTATGTAATCTTATCAGAATATTCATATAGAACTTATATACATGTAATAACTTTGGACTCATCCAGCAATAAGCAATATTGCGTAGCTCGTGTGATTGTTTTTTTTCCTTAACTTGGTCCTTGGACACTGGGGTTCCTGGTAGATATAGGTTTTCCCCTCGGGGACTATAGTTTCTATGCCGAGAAGTTGGGTGTCCACGAGTGGGAGGTTTCTGTTTATTTCTGTTCCACCTTCCACCGCCAGTTGGCGTATTCTTATCTACGGTACTATATGCCCAATTACTACGTGGTTTGGTTCATTCAACTTGCTTTTCGATTGTCTCCGGCGCTTGCGGAGCACTCTCGGTATACGCTGTCTGAAAGATTAGGGTCCCGGAAGCTAAGTTCATTTGAAAAACTAAAACTAGCATATTTACATTATTGGAAACATCTAAACAGTCATCCAGTTGTAAGTCGAAATAAGAACTCACTTATTTTTACAAGTTCAATCAATTGGTTCTCAATAGTTTCACACAAGTCTGTGATTCATGTACGTAACCGTATAATAAAATTTGAATAATTTCCAGCTTTTTCTCCTAGCATTTTTGTGACAATTGCTTTAGAAGCAGGTAGAATTAAATACTCTAAAATCGTACTGACTTATTTTCAGTTCGTTTAACTTGCTTTTAAACAGTCGAATAATTTGTTTTCATATTCTTTGTGTTTAGTTTATAAATGTCTACGGAATTTTGCTGGTTTCATACATTCATTTGACAGTATATTGTCACAAATAACACAGGCAGGCTACTCCTCGTTATTAATACATATGCACTCATAAATCGTAATGTTAAATATTCTCCAGAGTACTTAATCCTGTGTTTTTTCCTGTGTTGAATTATGGGGTGTTAAATCATCATCGTCTGCATCTGACTGCATTTTCCTTTACGTTGTAATGTACATCCCTTTAATGACTCATTCATATCGTGAATACAAAAATATAAGTATATAACACGAGAAACTAAAAACCAGCAGTGCATTTAAAAATAACAATGCCTAATATTCACTCACTTTTTTTTCTTAAATAGCAGCAAGTTAACGCATACACACTGCACTCCCAGTATTAGCAAAAGAAATTATAATCAGGGGAGAAAATCTGAAACAACTGAACCAAGTAATTATTTGAAAAATAGGAACCGATCACCATTACTTCTTAAAAACAAATCCAATTTCACTTGTTAGGCTTGAATCCAAATGTTTGAAAAATACAAATTCTTGGACATATAGAAAAAGAAAAACTTTTGTGATTTTAGTGGAGTAGTTTCTCCTTTTTTAAAAAAAATCGTAAATAATGGAAAAATATGCTTAGGCAAATATTTATGATTATTCTTTTTCCTTACATTAATGGAGAACTCTATTGTAAACGAACTTTGCTCTCATCTTTTTTGATAAGCTGACGTATGGTCACGTGAATGCTACTATGACAATGCAAAACAATATGCTTATTTAAAGCGAACTGAAGAGGAGGAAAAAATATCTTATGTATTTGCAAGTCGTTTACATGTCGCCTAGATATTAAGTTGCACCGCATCCGCACTCGAAATATTTAGGGGTTTATGCTTAATAATGATTCTAGGTTAAAAGTTCTAGTTCTATAACACCCCCTCCCCCATATCGCAGCTACAGAATGTATTGCCGAAGAAAAAAGTCTGAATTCAATATTGAGCTTGAGGATCCCCGGCATAAGCTCACTCATATCATTATAAGCTCATTGACCACCAGGGGTCCCCGGACCACAGTTTAAGAAACGCTGCTCTATCGTTTTCAAATAGGAAAACGATAACAGCAACATCATTTTCTGATCATTTCTAGTTGCAGAGATCTATCGGGCAGGTGAGTGCTGTGAAATCACACATTGTGTTGTACAAACAAAAAATGAGATCCTAATACATTTCAATATATTGAAACAGAATAGTATCGTATTATAGAATGTCAAAATTGATATTTCGAGAATTAACAGATATTCCAATAACAATTTGTAATTGACATGATACCAGCATACACCATCACTCCATCTCCTTTGAACCGATGCATTTTCTTGATAAATTAGGGTTAAAAACGGGTTACGAATTCAGTTATGTAATTAAACGAGGAGAATAATTTTGTAAAGAGAATATTTATTTTTGAGTGAATATTATTTCGTTCTACCAGTTGCACCTCTAGATCTTATGTGCTTGATCTCGATGTAATTTCGCCGAGCTATCCTAGATGTGAGTGAGATCCTAATTGTGGGATGTCTTACCAGATATCCACCTATATCGAAAGTCTTTCTCGTACGGATTTTGCCTTCAAAATCTTACTACACTTTTAAATGGCTGCAAAATATCTGTTTTTGCATGAAGGCGTTAAGGCAATTTCCCCCCGGTTTTTGTTTTATATCTGTTATACTTTGAAACCTTTGGCAATGTATGGATATCACGCAATCTCGGGTTTTGTTACAGAGGCACCCGGCAGCGTGGTCACTAGCAGAGGCATCTGCCATGCTGAAGACCCAGGTTTGAATCCTGGGTGAGCAATGGGTGTAAACTTATCCGTCCCTTTATCGCAGGTAAAGTTGACCGACAATGTATGCCCCCATTATAGAATGGTCAGCCTAAATGGGCTGTAGTATTGGTTAATGCTGAAATGGCAAGGTGCCCAACGTGAGAAAAAAGGTATGTCACAAATGACTGTATTTTATATTACTTTGTATACCACTATTTCCAAACAATAATCTTCATGGTAAATAGTGATACACAACTATAAATTTACCGCGATGAATAATTTTTTGAAAGTAGTAATACACACAATTATAAAAGAGAAATGTCCCATGCAACAACCCTAATGAAGCAATTTCCTAATTTAAGAAAATTCTGCTTGCAACTTTCCACATTCCAACATTTCACCTATGTTTCCTTTTTAGAACGTGTCAATTGCGCTATAGTTCGTCCTTTCTCCATAGTGAGTGACAAGAGCTTATGTCACGAAAATTTACTCAATAATTCAAAGTAATGTGTAGTCAGCCCATTATATATATTTTCTTTTTTTTAAAAAGTACGTATTTGTTCGTTTACATGGATGATACTTGAAAAAAAGGTTTGGATATGCTGCCACTTTTAAAAATCAAATTAGTTTCGAGAGTGTATTGCAATTCAATTCTTCTTCTGACTATTGTTTCAAACATGCCTAAGTTTTGGACATGCATTTATATTTTATTGTAATATGCAATATGCAAATATACCACCTATGGTAGGATCTATATTGAAAGAATGCCTTAAAACTGTCTTAATAAGGCATTTAATGAAATTTCGTAGATTAAAACCACGTATATTTTTTATGGAACGTACTTAAATGTTCATATTATTTTTATATTATCTTATAGAAAATATCATTTTTAAAATTACACAAAGCGCTTTACATTTACTTTATTTTGACCAGTTAATATTTACATTTTCTAACTATAGTCTAAACCTTTACATAACCATTTGAGATTATTTATTTCAAAATCAACACGGTACACTAATTATTATAATATATTTTTTTTATATTTCGCTTGAATAAATGAAATAAACATGAGGCACCTACGGAAAACCATGTAAATTTATATAGTCGAAACTAACATCTACAGACACATAGCAAACATAAACTAATAAAATATTATTAAAAAAGTAATGCAAATTTACAAGAAAACATAGAAGAAAAATTATCGCTAATTTAAATTTAGAAAGGAACAACATTTTGATGATACTTACTAATAAATTACATTAAATCTATCGGAATGAAGCCCTAATAAGCTAATTTAATCCTTAGTCTTAATAAGCTAAATTAATATTTTAGGAGAAATTGTAACAAAATTCTCAATTATATTTCACCGTAGTAATTAGAATAAGTTTACTTCTCTTGACACTTAAAAATGTGAAATATATGTTTTATTTTCCGAGTAGAGCCAAGAAAAAGGACAAATTGTGCCACAATTAAGATAAATAGGGAAAAAGCGGAGAAAATTTAATTAGAATTTGTTTGTTAAAGAAATTAATAAATAATATTTCTATCAGTTTTTTGTTTTCTTTAAGTTTCTCATTTCTAATGTAACTATTTGTTTGACAAAATATAACCAAGATACTAATTTCTGCTCCAGAAAATAAATAATAAAATTAAGTTAGATTATAATGATTATTTTAAATTTTTACCATATTTAAAATTTATTATAACTATTTTGCATTCTTTTTTTACGTTTGTGCTCAAATAAATAAATCAGGATTTATTTTCGCGACCCTCAAAAATATTTATTTAAAAAGTTAACGTTTACAGGGTGTGCGCAGTTTTTTGACATTCTTTTAATAAATATATTTGTCTGATTAAATATATGAAAATATTATAAATTCTACGTTTAAATGGGATGTTTACAAATTATAAGTTTTAAATCTTAAATTTTAAAATTTTAAACTGAAATATTGGGGCGATACTCTTTGGAAATTCTAATGTGTAAGCACCTAGTTTTTAGAAAAATATCATTTTAGAAATACTGTTTAATGTGAAGATTTTATTTTAAAACTTTTCTATTAAAACAAAAAGTGTCGAAAACAATATAAAAAATATATAACTGTAAAATACTGCATAAAGTTTCATAACTTTACTTTTTAGAAATATCAACTTAAAAATATCATTTTAAATAGAACAAACCTTTAAAGAACACATTTTGAGGTAAACGCATTCAAATCATGAAAGAAGGCGCTTGAAACATAATTAGTAGATCCTAAGAAACGGTGTGACTTTTGATCTATTAATCGTATTTACACGTGATTTTTTTCATTTTACTCTAAAACATCTTGAGTAAGGTAAAAATGTTACTTTTTCGAGAGCTTTGTCCGGAACAACTTAAGAAAGAAGAAATGCTTTATATTTACTTATTAATCTAAAAAATGTTTTAAAGCTATCTTTGCACAGCTTTCTTTGTACATGATTTGATTTAAAAATAATCTAGGAATATTTTTTGAAATTTATATTAAGGAGAAATCTTTACAGACTGAATTCACAGCTATGTTTAACTTTGCTAATTAGAATTAGGATGGTATAATTAGATTAAGGCTGTGCTAATTAGAATAAGACTACTCTTTTTGGCCTTTTAAATACAAAAATTGGTATTTTTCTACAGAATGGTATTGATAAGAGAAAGTAAAAACCTAAATTTTGTTAAAAGAGCAAAATTGGAATATTTTTTTTCTCTTTAGGAATTTTCATTTTTCTTTTTAGGCATTTGAAGAAAATATAAAGTTAAATTTAACTGGAAGCAAAGTGAAATCCAGGTACACCTTGAACGGATAACGCTAGAATTATGGAAAGAGTGTCTAACTATAATAAAAAGGCAATGCGCTATTATATAAAAGCAACTACACCGCTAGAGATAAGACAGTCTCAGTTCGGACAAGATTTTTATATCAACCTTCGGCCTCGGTTTCATTGTGAAGAATTTATTTAGACTCACACACACAAAAAGAAATGATTTTTGAGAAACAAGAAAGTAGTAAATTTCTTAAAGTGTTTTACAATTCTTTAAAAACAGTTTGAAAAGAATTGAATTGTTATTGACGGGGTATAAGGAAAAATATTCGACCTGATTCTGAAGCCATTGCACTGCACAGTCACAGTTAGTCACATAAATATGGCATAGTCTATCGTCACTTTAGAATTGAAGATATTTGATGAGGATCTCGTAGCAGTGGAGAAGCAAAAGCCGAGGAGTTTAATGAACCGACCCATTTACGCCGGTGTGATACCGTGATTTCTGTATTCGGTCTTGGAGGCAATTCATAAATATTTTCTGAACAGTACATTGGCTTTTTGTTAAAATAATACAAAATTCGACATGAAATCGAGAAAATAATCCTATTCCGAGACTGATTTGAATAGACTTTAAAACCAGGAGAGAAAATAACAATAGTTATCGTATAGTATCAATAGCTATAGTATCAAGTGCATGAAAACGGTGAATTTCTACGTCTTGTGGAAATAGGTAAGAGTTGCGGCAATGTGTTGAAATTTCCTTCAAAACTCAGTGACGTCAGGAGTAACCAATCAGAATAGAATTTTCTCTCAGTCTCTTCTAGGAGAAGAGAAGAAGAAAGACGGCGAGGGGAGTTCATGGGAATGAAAAAGACACACAGAGAGAGTCTTGGAGCAGTATAGAGATGTACTTATAATCGAAGACTGATTATTTATCTTATTATTTATGTGAGTAGTTCGATGTGAAATATGATTTGAGTGTGTGAGATGACTCATACAGATTTGTATCTTTATTTTATTAATTAAATTAAATATTACTGTTCTAACAAAAAACTTTAGGAACTTAAAATATTTGTGATCTTGAACTTTATTATATATAACTGAAAAGGTCCCAAAATGAAACCACGAGGTGACACCAGTTTCGCAATACTGGAGTTGTGCTCATGTACGACTTTCGTTATAATTTCGTAAACCATTATCCTGGAAATCGAGGAATTGTACTCTTTACCGACTCGGATTCTCTCACATATCACATTAAGATAGATAATCTGATAAAGGAAATGGGGCCCAACATTTCAAATTTCGTCCTTTCCAAATATCCCCGAGAATCTTTATTTTGAAACGTATAAAATTGTCTTTGGAAAATGTAAGGATGGGTTGAATGGCGAAACTGCCTTTCTAATTGTAGGTTTGAAGTCTAAAAAAATGAACTCCATCAAGCGGGCCAAGGGGATTTTAACAAGTGTTGGGAGAAATAAATTAAAATATGATTAATATCTGAACTGCCATGAAAATCAAGCCCCAACATTCGAGCTACAAACAAGAATAAGGCAGCAATTACAAAACGTGTTTATAATTCAAGAGAACAAAATGTGTATGCCCATTTGACGACAAACGTTGCCTGTTGAATGATGGCGTTACCAGTTCAGCCTAACACGTACAAAAACATACGCACATACATACACAATTCATTCTCAGTGGTTCATTTAACTATTTACTAGTTGCATGGAAATCCAATGTGTTGCATTTAAATTTCATGCGATTTTTCAAAATTTTTTAGGGGGGAGGGGATTAATTTTTATTGTACATTTAGAAAAGATTTATAGTATAAATTTTATTAAAATATCAAATTTAAAGCAAGGAATCAATCATATTTACAAATAAGGTAAAATGAAAATTACGAAAATTACATTTTGAAGATTAAGTGGATTAAGTGATTTTACATGGAGTTATATTAAAACTTCGCATTCTTTTTATCTATCACATATTGGAACAGTTGTCATAGACGCAATTGGTTTATCGCGCTTTTTTGCGCCATTTTGGTGAGAAATTACCATTTTTGAATACCTATTTGCTCCAGCGTGTGAAAACAGCATGTTAGTTTTATTTTATTATGAGACAATTTATTTTATTAAAAAAACACATATTTATTTTATTAAAAAGCCACACATTTATTTTATTATAAACACACACATTTATTTTATTATAAAACACATAAAATTTGTATTATAAACACACACAAATTATTTTCTTATAAAGCATACGCAACGTTTAATTTATTATAACTAGGGGGCTCTACCGGGGCCTCTGAGATGACGCTGCGTGTTTTTTTTTTTTTGCTGGGTAAAGAACGCGTTTGGCTTGATGTTTTGTCGCGAGGACAATTAAGGGGGCCAATAATAATTTTAATAATAAAATAATATTTTTGATCACCCAAGTAACACAATGAGGAGGTAAATTGGAGAGGACATCCCATATAATCCTATGGGATGGACTCCTCAATTTTTCAATTATTGCTGTAACTTTTTGAGTTTTCACGATATTTCACTGGTCTTTTTATACGAGTTGCCCTATAGTATTGACTATCAAATTATCTGGCAAAAAATCTCTGTTGTACTTCGCGCATGCGCAGCTAAAATTTATTTTATAAAAATATCCATATATCATCAAATATTCAATATATTAATATTTTAATCACAGTATATTATTTCTACGATTTTTTGTCAAGGTTTTGGAAAGCGGTGTTAAATTCGGCTGAAAACTCTGTACGCAATAAAAAAAAAAAACTTTTGAATTTTTCACAGAAACGTTAACATTTTCACTAATATACGTGCTATGCTTACACAAATGCACACAAATCTTGAACAGGACCTACATAGTCATTTGCTACAGTGACAGACTATTTTTAGCATTTTTGTTATTTGGGTGATCGAAAATATTATTTTATTATTAAAATAATTATCCCCCACCCCCTAATTGTCCTCGTGACAAAATCTTCACTGAAAAACATGAAGTCAAACATGTTCTGTACATCCTTAAAGTTCAAGGGCATTCCGGACATTTCCTCACGAGTTTCAGTAAGATATTCAACAAAATGTCTGAAATTGGTCACTGCCCCTTAATTTTTGGACACCAGTTTATAAATATAACGTATGTGAATATGTATCTTTATATATGAAGGATGTGAATATTATTACAGGGATAGATACACATATCATATAAATCATTTGTATAAATCGATATATTAATGGGTCTGCATCAACATTGTTCAATATATTGATCCTATAATATAAATTAAATACTAGTAGAACCGTGCAAGGCTTTCGCACGGCAATCTTTGAGATTATATATTGATACGTTTTTCATTAATTTTTACTTAACTGCAATTTTTTTTAATAAAAATAACGTATTTCTTATGAAACAACATTTAAATAAGTATGGTGTCACTTTTGCATTTAAAAACCGTATTAATAACATAAAATTTAACAAAACATTCTTTTTATTGCTCACTTTCTGTCTAAGACGCAGTAACAGTATATTAAAAAACATTTTATGTAAAAAAAAAATATTAATTATTCTGCAATTGATTATCGAAAATTTCAATTTAATACAAATCTACACGCTTACATGGGATAAACAGAACATGGGGAGCGCTGAAAACTACCCCCATGAAAAGTTCCCCCATACGTCATTTTTACGTCACAGCTAATGGGGGTAGATTTCCAGTCATAGAGAATTTTACTTTCGTCGAAAATTGGAAAAGTTCCCCCTGAAAAGTTCCCCCAAACCAGAAGGAGGAAGATTTGAAGTGCCAGGTAATTTTCTTCTTCACTGAGTTCTTGAAAACTTCCCCCATGAAAAGATGTCCCCATACGTCATTTTGACGTCACTACAGATGGGGGAAGATTTCCAGTCCCAGAGAGTTTTACTTTCGTCGAAAATTGGAAAAGTTCCCCCATGAAAAGTTCCCCCAAACCAGAAGGGGGAAGTTTTCCAGTACCAGGTAATTTTCTTTTTCACTGAGATCTTGAAAACTTCCCCCATGAAAAGTGTCCCCATACGTCATTCTGATGTCATAGCAGATGGGGATACATATCATGGGGGAACTTTTCCAGTGCTAGAGAATTTTCTTTTTACTGAGAACTTGAAATCCATCCCCATGAAAAGTGTCCCCATACCACATTTTGACGTCACAATATAGGGTCACATATCCAATGCTAGAACTTGTTACTTGTTTCGAGATCTGAATATCTGGCACTCGAAATGTCTTTCTCTTTTATGTCTATTTTTGTTATGTTAGCGGAAAGTGTGTGCATGTGATATTTGTTGTTGAGTAGAGCATCAAATGTGAATCTTTAATGAAAAATTCACATAAGTTATTTACTTTTTTTTTTTTTTTTTTTTTTTTTTTTTTTGGAAAAATAAGAATTTGCTCTTTTTTTTTTTTGATTTTTGTTTTTTTTTTGTAAATCAAATATCCAATATCAATAATTTGACACAAAAACAAATAATTCTTGAATCAGCAGATCAGAATTTAGAATTGAAATCAACTATCAACTTTTTTATTATTATCTTTAAAACTGTGTTTTTGAAAAAAATAACCATATTAATTGAAAGGTAAACAAATCTTAAGAACAAACTAAAAAAGATACTATGTCATTAGTGTACAACAAACTTACAAATAAATAATTATATTGTTGTAAACGAACATTAGCTTCAAAAATATAAATGGAATTTTAACTTTTAGTAGACCATAAAATACATAAGAAATCTGATTTTTGAACAGAATTTGTAACAAAATAAATATTTTTTTTAAATTGATTAATCTGTGATACCCCATTTATATGAGCAAATAGATAAATAAATAGAATGCTAAATTCATCTTTAAAAGTTAGACTTAAAATTATAGAATGTGCTGATTAATTAAAAGATGATAAAAATATTTAAAAAAAATTTAATTGTTTTATTGTATTCTCTGACGGCGGCTATGTTTATGCCTGAAAGTACTGTGAATTAAAATAATTATAAAAATTTTCTTTCAATATTTCTGTCATCTTTATTTAGTACAAGTAAGTATTTAGCACATTGTGTAATTTTAAGCCTATTTATAGTTTGAGAAAAACTATTTTTACCAAATTGCTCTACGATTGTTGAGGCAAAGGCAATTTTTTTCAGGGCTTTGCTTGTTTTTTTTTCAATTTAAAGCGACTAGGAACAAATCTTTATTATTATTTTTTTTTTTTTTCATTTTTAACATTTTACGAAAACGAAGAGCCTATTCTCAACAACTATAATTCTTGAAAAAAAAAATCGAGACACATTAAAATAAAATCCTTATAAATACTACAATTTATTGGCAAAGCAGACATTGGATGCAGTGCCGCGTTAACCGGTTAACAATCGGGGTCTTGGTCTAAGATCCCAACCTCTCACAGTTGTCTGGATCATAATGCATTTTCACGGTTTTGAATTTTTATTTTAAAAGGATAAATTATTTCGAACTACTAATCCAGTGGTGTAGTCGAGGGGGGACGCGGGGGGACGGCGTCCCCTCACTTTTTTATTTTATCTTGAGCGTCCCCTTACTTTTTATTTTCAAGGGGGACGCTAGAGACGCGAGAGGACGCAATCTTTTCAAACTTACTAATTTTTTAAAAGGATGAGCAGACCAATAAATTAACAATATCAAGAAATAAGGCATTGATTTTTAATACTTTTCAACAACATGGAAAGTGTTTACGGTGTCGGATGGCTTGTCTGTCTCCATCTGTTCGCATTCTACTCGTAACTTCCAAAAGTTTGCTTGAATTTCGACAAAATTTTATGTATATTTTTTCAATGTAGTTTTGTCACTATTGTAAATTATGTATTGTAAATCAGTATTTCGTTTACGAGTGATCAAAAAAGAGTTCTTTCATATTACTGTTTATGGGTGGAGATTGCTTGAAATACACATAAATGAAGTAATGCCATATGGTATTGAAATTCGTTACAACATATTCCCTATCGAAAATAGCATTTTTCGTTCGTTTACAGGGACATTCAAAAATATTTCGAAACACCAAAACACCACGAGCTATTAACAGTAATTGTTTGCAATGCATGGAAAACGGTGTACGAAGTTCTTTTACAAAGCAAAAGAATTCGGATACATTGTCATTTGTGGGTTCAGTTCCACGAAACGTGTTTTCGGTTATATTTTGCATTTTTCAGCTGAATAAAATATTAATTAGCTAAGTGATACGCAAATGATATTCGTAAACAGGGCCACGCAAAAGAATTCAAATACACTACCGTCATGACCAGATATTTCTTGAAATGCATTTTGCAGCTGGTTTAAATTTTAGTGTGTTATGTGATGCGCATATGATCATTAATTTCTATACATGACCACTCAAAATAATTCGAATGAATACATATCCATTTATAGGTAATTATTGCTTGGTATGTGTTTAAACTGAACGAAATTTTATTTTCGATTTAAAAAATGCAAGACATGCTTTTCCTTCACACATTATTGAACAAAATTAATTTTACAAACATTTGTGTATAATGAATACAATATACAGGGTGATTATAAAAAAAACTATCCCGATATATGAGCCCCTAACTGTCATACCGTTCACACAAACTGAATGAAATTCTGGCATAAAGTATTTTGAGGTATGCGCTCAAGAATCATGTAAAAAACAACAGTTAAATTCTAACAGTTGCGGTTACAGTGACAAAATTTCGAAAATTTCAAATGGCAACACCTACTTTTTTATTGGAATGTGATCTTCACAGTGAAAAACCATAAAAAGCGTTGGAACGGTACTTGTAGTACGAAAATCGCCGGCGCGGCGCTAGACAGACAAAAAAAAAAAAAAAAAAAAAAAAAAATAGGTGTTGCGATTTGAAATTTTCGAAATTTTGTCACTCTAACCGTAACTGTTAGAATTTAACTTTTGTCTTTCATATGATTCTTGAGCGCATACCTCAAAATACTTTAAACCAAAATTTCATTCAGTTTCTGTGAACGGTATGATAGTTAGGGGCTCATATGTCGGGATAGTTTTTTTAATAATCACCCTGTATATTGGCCGGTATACAGTGTGTCTGTGTATTATAAAGGTTGACACACGCTTTAATTTTTTACCTGCTGGAGATATGTAGATAATGTAAATTATAATTTTTTTTAAAATAAAGTAAAAAAATAATATTGTCAATAAAATAATTATCTCGTTAATTTTCAAACATTTATACAATAAATTTTTATACGACTCTTCTATTCAAAATTTGTCACTCAGAAAAATTTTCCTTTCTGCTGCAACAAAATCAATAAAAATCTGCATACCTATATCTTTAAAATTAAATTTTAAAAAATGGAGGAAGAAAGCTGACTTATAAAACCTTTTCGAACTATTTAAATATTTATTTTTAGATTTTTCTTGCAAATTTTGCAGAACCAACCTTCGGAGGTAAATTTTTGCTGTTGTAGAAACCTACTATGAAATTTTCTGTTAAAAAATATTGGTATTCAGTTGGCGGACCATTTGGGAGCCCTGAACAATTCATCCTTTTAAAATGTAAAAAAAAAAAAGATTTTACGAGGATGTAAGTCCTGAAAGTACATGCAGTTTCGTGTCATTTTCTAAGTGCGCTGTGCAATTTACTATTAGAGAACTCCAATTTTCGAGTACTTACTCCTTTTTTTTTCTTCTCTGACGTGTTGTTTTAGAATTAGAAAGCTTATGCACTACTTAACTTTAAAAATAAAAAAATTCTCCCCAAACCCTGCAAGTCAAAGCTAATTCACCAACTTGTTTTTAAGCATAAATGCATGAAGCTTGGAGTCAAGACTATTGGGGTCATTTGAAATCAAATAGCATTTTACATTTTCCATAACTGTATATCATATTGGGTTAAAATTAACTGTTGTCTGAAGACAACTTTTCCCAGGCTATAGAATCTCGGAAATCGGCTTAAAACGCCAACTTGGACAGCAAATTCTGTACGGTTTTTATTTTCATAAAAAGAGGAATTAAGCTATTCGATCCCTTAGTTTATGAAGAACAACATGTGATTGACAATAACTATGACTGAAAACAGCCAATGTTTCAGACTGTTTTTCATTTTTTAATATATATTGTTAATATATAATTTGAGTCAGCATATTATAGAAGAATTGGAATTTGAATCATATGTTGCCAAGAAAAAAAGAAAAAAAAGTTATTTAAAAATTTATGCAACCATGGATCAAGGAACAACATGTAATGTATAGCCAAGTACATACCCCAATATATAAAACCAGCAATATATATAGTATATATATATAATTCATAATATTTTTTTTCCTGTAAATTATATTCTCTGATTCCCCACTATTTTAATAGCCTAAAAAAGTGAAAATATTGCAATAAAATTTTGAAAAGCCTTATCTTTGTTTGTGAGAAATTAAATAAAATCAAGACGACAAGTTCTAAAAATTTCCACTTTTTGTGCCTAAACAGCTTGAACATGCACTGCACATTGCTATTATGGGGTTATCACTAATTGAATTATTGTACTATTCTGCATTTTTTTAATGTTTTATTTAAAATGATTCGAGGCTAATTTCATATATTTAGTAGAATATTTTTACTGTTATTAATTATTTAATGGAAATTTATCTGGCTATTTTTTCTAATAAAATCATTAAAGCATTTTCTTGCATTTTTCTTGATATATTTCAAATATTGTTAGCCTGATATCATATTTTTTGTAGCATATTTTTACTGCTATTAACTTTTTAATATAATTTTATCCAGATACTTTTTTCTAATGAAATTATTAAAAAATTTTTCTGTAATTTTCCGAAATATCAGAAAAGGTATGGGTTTAGTAACTTGGAGCCTTTCATTTTCTACATTATTTATATTTACGGTGATTGTTGAAAAATGAAAGTACTATAATGAATCCAGGATGTTATAATTTGTAAAGGGGTAGCGTGTGGCCTTTTCATATGGATTAATTTCAATAAGGTACTACTAAGTGATTTTTATTTAAAAATCATTTTCGAGTTTCTTAATATTACAAATCATTATAAACAATTTTTTTCAGCGTAATTTCGTTTCAACTTATAATCAATAAATAAAACAATGAAAGGTCCAATCTTGTACAGTATTTGGAAATCTTAACATGAGTTCTTTTGCACTCTTCACAAAAACTTCAAGCGATGACCTTGCCGTTGCCTTAAGAGAAATCTTTTCTCTTCAAAATGTGTCAGCAAAACATTTCCTTCCCCACTGGTTTGGGAAATCGTCCTGAGAAGAGTGTTTTCCACCAACACTCGTTCTCCTGCCAAAACTCTAACTAACTTCCCCTCGATTCTTTTTTCCGGTCCCCTTGCTCGAACAAAAGATACTCCGATCACCAATCAAAAAAGTTTTAGTTCACGTCATTAGTTTCGGTTTTTAAGTCATAGGATAAACCATTCTTTTGGGGAGGTCTTCCTGAACTTTAGAATGTTCACACGGCAATTTCTCACGATCCGAGACCCCACATGTCGTCGGACAGATCAGAGAAATATTTGCTGTCTAGCGATTTCAGTTTCACAAGATTGAGCGAAGCTCATCTTTTCCTATTGTAGTAAGTGACGTTCTTGTAACACCACAGCTAAGCGTGAGAAAAGTTTTCCAACTCTTGGGAACTTCTATCTTTGATTACTCTGCCTAATTAGCAGACTGTGAGAGATTTAATGAAATTGTTACAACACCCCCTCCATCAAAACATTTTCCGGGTTAAAACGCGGAAAATCTGCAAAAAAGGGATTAGCTCAACATATTTGAGTGGCTCAAATAACATTTCAATTTAACCTCACTATATACATCAGTGACCTAATTTCTTATATACTGCTTACCATTGCTTGAACATCTAGCTTTAGAGACTTTTTTTTTTTTTTTTTTTTAAAGATACTTTTTTACTACACATGCCAAAATAACAATAAAACTAAAAATAATCAAATATGTACAAAAGATTGGATTTTACTCAAATACTTACTACTGAATTGCTCTACTTAAGTAGTCAACGTGGGGTATATCTTTTCCCGGTTTGTGTCGGATGGCATATTGAAAGGGTTGCAGGGCTAGCGCCCATCGAAGTAATCTGGGATTGTTACCTGCATTATTTTTCAGAAACACCAAAGGGTTGTGGTCTGTTTCTATACGAAATTCTTGACCGTCAATGTAATGTCTTAGTTTCTTGATCGCAAAAATTATTGCCGCGCATTCCCTTTCCGTTGCGCTAAAACTTTTTTCTGGGTCAGTAAACTTCCGGCTGAGGTATATTATGGGATGTTCTTCTGAGCCCTGCCTCTGTGCCAACACTACTCCGATCCCTTTTTCAGACGCATCTGTTTGCACAACGAATTCCAAATCATAATTTGGGGCGTATAGAATCGGTTCCCTGGTGAGTTTATCTTTTAGTAGATCGAACGCCTTACTCATTTCGTCACTCCATGCTATTTTTTCTTTTTTGTGTTTTCCTTTCAGCGCTCGCGTGAGAGGTTCAACTATAGTGGCGTAATTTTCTATGTAACGCGAGTAATACCCTACCATACCTAGGCATCTCCTAATTTCTGTTTTGGTTTTTGGCGCAGGCAATTCCGTGATGGCGTGGATTTTAGCTTCGGCGGGTTTTCGTTGTCCTTCCCCCACTATGTGGCCTAGATATTTAACCGTCTTCTGTGCGAATTTGCACTTCGCTATTTTAACTTTTAATTTAGCGTCCCTTATTCTGACTAATACCTTTTCAAGATGTTTGATATGTTCCTCCCAATCGTCTGAAAATATGGCCATATCGTCTAGGTAGGGTAAACAAAATTCTTCTAGACCATATAACAATTTTGCCATGAATTTAGAGAACCTATACGACGCGTTGAGGAGCCCAAAAGGCATTGACAGAGGTAAAAAACTTCCAAAGTTAGTCACAAATGCGGCCAATTTCTGCGCCCTGGGTGTCATGGGTATCTGCCAATATCCTTTTGTCAAATCAAGCACCGTAATATACTTCGCGGCTGCCACTTTTTCAACCCTTTCCTCTATATTCGGGAGTGGGAAAAACTCTGCCTTCGTAATTGCGTTCAGTTTTCTATAATCAATGCAGGGGCGCGGATCTTTTCCCGGGGCTTCCACCAATATCATCGGAGAATTAAAATTAGACTCCCCTTCCTTAATTATGTTGAGTTCTAACATGCGCTTAATCTCCTTTTTTAAAATTTCATTTTGTCTGGGCGATGTACGGTATGGCCTTATTCTCACCGGTTTTTCTTCTATAAGTTCTATATCGTGTTCCGTGAGATCCGTTAATCCTGGGTCGTTCGAGAACACTTCGCTGTATTCGTCCAATAAATTTTCCAACATATGCAATTGTTCGTTACTGCACCGATCCCTTAACCCACTATCCTCCACTACTTCGCTAAACTTGTAACTGCTGGAGTCCGCTAAGGGGTACACAATCTCTAAGTCTTGGGATGCATCTGGCTCGTGAAATTCGCGGGTTAAAATATTTATTTTTCCCACCCTTTTTACATACGGTTTTAAGAGATTTACATGATAGATCTGTGATTTTTCCCGTCTGCCCGGAACACTCACTATATAATTTGTCGCGGAAATTTTGGATTCGATCTTTCCGGGACCTATCCACCCTACCGACATTTTATTCTTTTTGTTCGTTGCTAAGACTAACACTTCTTCCCCTGGCTCAAAGTGCCTATCGACGGCATTTTTATCGTACCAGATTTTTCTTTTGTCTCTAGCGACCGTCATATTCTGGACTGCTAATTCCTGACAGCGCTTTAACCTATTCATAAGATTAAAAACATATTCAGTGACCAACTCTGGCTCTTGACTTTCCCCTGTCCATTGTTCGAACAATAAGGTTTCCGGGGTCCGTAGATTTCTCCCATGAACTAACTCGGTCGGGCTAAAACCGGTCGATTCATGCGTTACCGTCCTCAAGGCTAACAATGCATGCGGTAGATTTTTCTCCCAGTCACTACCGTTTTCCACACTCAATACCTTTAATAATCGTTTGACAGATCGGTGCCATCGTTCTATCAAATTTGATGAAGGTCTACACACACTCGAATGATTTAGTTGCACTCCAAATTTCTCCAGAAAAATGGTGGTTAAATTTGAAGTAAAAGGTTTTCCAAGGTCTGTCTGTACTTCAAAGGGGTAGCCTAAACGGCTAAAAATTAAAGTTAGGGCCTCGACTACAGTTTCAGAAAGCATGTTTGGTATCGGTATAGCCTCAGGATATCGCGAATAACAACAAATTGCAGTTAGTAAATACCTATTTCCCTTGTTAGACACTGGCAAGGGGCCTACAAGATCCACTGAAAGTTTTGAAAACACCTCTGAAATTATAGGTACTAGCTTCAGCGGGGCCTTTTTCTGCTCCCTTGCCTTTCCCACTTTTTGACATGAGTCACAAGATTTTACGAAATTTTCCGTTTCTTTTATTATATTCGGCCAAAAGAAATACCTTAAAATTTAGTCTTTTGTTTTTAATTCGCCCATGTGAGCCGCGATTCCCTCATGACATGCATTCAGAAGGCCTGCCCTATATTTTGCCGGAACCACTAGTTGGATTCGTTCAAACCCCCGATGGTCTTTAGTTTTTCGTATTATCAACGAGTCTTTTATTTCATAATGCGATTTTTTTTCCATTGCCTTTTTCCTGATAATGTCTAAAGAAGGGTCACTGCTTTGTTCCATTCCAAACTCACCCCTACCTACTTTAGCCAGATCTAAGCATTGATCATTGAGAACCTCGGGGAGTAAATCTTTTTCCCAGGTCTCAACTGTCACCTCATCATCCGCCTCTTTTTCGTTTTCCCCGGCTAGGGGTGAAAGAGTAACTTCCTTGTTCGGTTCGTTTTCTTTCGGATTCGTTTTAGTCTGACTACGCGTTATTACCGCATGTAGGGTTTTAATTGTTCCGTTTTTAATATCGTCTATCAACTTCTGCGTTTCGTTACCCAAAATATAGTATGACATATCTGCTTCGCTGTCGGCCACAATTGCTTTAGTTCTCACATTTCCAATGTCTTTAATTTCGAGCATTACATCGGCCGTCGGCAAACAATGCAAATCATTTATTAAAGGTTGTCTTACCCAAACGGTTCCCCCGTCTAATTGATCTGAATTAATGAATTTCCTAGACACCACGTCCGAACAGGAACCCGTGTCTCTCAACACGGTAATTTCTTTTCCATTAATTAGCGCATGACTTAAATAGGGTTTAAAACCTTCTTCCAATTCAGGGCTGTTTCAGATGTGACTAATTTTAGAGATGGGTCTTTCGTTTTTTTTGTATTCTGGGCAATTTGCTTTCAAATGCTGGGAGGATCCACACACGAAACATTTGTTCCACCTCTTTTGTTCAAATATGCGCTCTTTGTCTTTGTTAATATCTTTGTCTCGCCAATTTGTTTTGGTTTCGGAAATTCTCTCACTTCGCGTTTTTTCTTCGAACCTTGGTTTTTCGGTTCTTTTATCGGGAGGGGGCCTTACATTCCAAAGTTTTTTCGAAGGGCCTTTAATCGCTTCATATTCGTCGAGACAATTTGCCAAAACTAACGGGTCTTTGTAGTTTGCCCACGAATCAATGAAATGCTCTTTCAATTCGCTAGAAGTACGGCGCTTGATCTGGTCCGTTATCAATAAATTTTTCAGACTATTGAAATCTGTAACATCTAACCCATTTAACCAACCCTCTAAATAACTATTGAGTTCAAAAATAATATCCTTCCACGGAGCACCTGGATTGCGTGGATGTTTCATTAATTTTTGACGATATGCTTCGGGACTCATACGGAATCGTTCAAGCAAAAACTTTTTGACGTATTCAAAGTTATCCGTCTGATCTTGCGGTTCCCTTAAAATTAACTCTGCAATTTCTACCGGCACTAAAGCTAATAAATGCGTCACTAAGTCACCTGTCTCTATTTCCGCTTTGGTCGCCTGTCGTTCGAACAAATTTAAAAACAAAGTTATATCCGAGCGTTCTGGATCAAATCGATGCATGATTGTTCGAAGCGGCAATTTAGGTGGGCGTTCCGACCCGGTATTGTTAGTTGAACTACGTCTATTTGCATCTTGCGTCAATCTAAGTTGTTCTAACGTAAATTCGCGTTCTTTTTGTTTTTCCTCTCTTTCTCTTTCTTCTTTCTCCCTCTCATATTCCCTTTGTTTTTCCTCTTTATCCGCGGCTATCTTGTCTTCGCGATCTTTCATGATATACGCAGCTTGCGTGAATGCAAAATCTTTATCGTAATCATTGGCAGCTTCGATTTTTTGGATAATTACCGGTATCCTGTCATTTTTCCCTATTTCCACTCCCAATTCTTCCGCTAAATTCTGCAAATCAATTTTCCTGCACTGTTTCAGATCAGTTACTTCTTGCATTTTAAAATTTTATGTAAATACAATATAAAGATGAAAATGATAGTTTCGCTCGCTAACTTATGCAATAGGGATTCTAACACTTTATGGAAATTTTTCTGCAACTACCCACATAATACTAACAATTTTAAATACAATTCAATTTGAGGAATAATAAAAATAGTATACATATAAAAATAGACTTTCAATATTGTAAAATTTTCAATACACTGACACGTTTTGGTGTCGATCATACACATTTAAAACAAATTTAGAAATTTGAAATGCTGTGCACATAATTCAACCAATACTTGATATTTCTGACCCCGCAGGTAACAATTTTCCCATTTATAACAAAATGACCACTTTTGCAACTGCTAAAAAAATTTTCCTAACATCACATATGCAAAATATTTGATTATCAACAACACCTATTGTTTCACTAATAATATAAAAAAAGTACACCTTTGAAATTTTTCAATCATGAATAACTAGACAATCGACTTATTTGAAAAATCAAAATTTTTATCTCTTTTTTTTCGAGAAAAAAAATTATATATATACACATTTAGCCTGACAATCCTTATATTATTTTACTGCCAAAAGAAAGTTCACACTATCAAATTTAATGCTGATAACAAATGTACATATATTTTTCCAAATATGTTAAAAGTTATTAGATTTAAAAATTTATCATAATTTATCATATATCAATATAAAAATAAAAAATTTCTCAGAAATGAATTTTCCTCACCAAAGAATATGTAAACAAAATGAGAGCCACTCAAAAATGAATTGAGCTTACCTTTTCTACAGTCTTGGTCTGCATCATTTGTCACCGGTTTCGGGTCTGGCCTAGACGTCGTCGATTGCACAGGTCATCTCGATTTGTCGGCTCCTGATGTTTCCTAGAAAGGGCTTGCTTCGGACTTATTCTCTGTAAACACGGGCTTGCTTCAAGGACGGAACTGCGGTCTGTCGTGACACTGCAAGGGCTTGCTTCGGGCTTGTTCTCTGTAAACACGGGCTTGCTTCCAGAACGGAACTGCGGTCTGTCGTGACACTGCAAGGCTTGCTTCGGTCTCTGCTTTCCTCTCCTGAACTGGCGTCAGATCTTGCGCGCTTAGATGCGGGCGGGCGTCACTGCTACTGTCTGGGCTCTCTTCACTGATGTTAATCAATTTTTGTTGAAGTATCCGACCCGCTTGCCACCAGCTATAATGAATCCAGGATGTTATAATTTGTAAAGGGGTAGCGTGTGGCCTTTTCATATGGATTAATTTCAATAAGGTACTACTAAGTGATTTTTATTTAAAAATCATTTTCGAGTTTCTTAATATTACAAATCATTATAAACAATTTTTTTCAGCGTAATTTCGTTTCAACTTATAATCAATAAATAAAACAATGAAAGGTCCAATCTTGTACAGTATTTGGAAATCTTAACATGAGTTCTTTTGCACTCTTCACAAAAACTTCAAGCGATGACCTTGCCGTTGCCTTAAGAGAAATCTTTTCTCTTCAAAATGTGTCAGCAAAACATTTCCTTCCCCACTGGTTTGGGAAATCGTCCTGAGAAGAGTGTTTTCCACCAACACTCGTTCTCCTGCCAAAACTCTAACTAACTTCCCCTCGATTCTTTTTTCCGGTCCCCTTGCTCGAACAAAAGATACTCCGATCACCAATCAAAAAAGTTTTAGTTCACGTCATTAGTTTCGGTTTTTAAGTCATAGGATAAACCATTCTTTTGGGGAGGTCTTCCTGAACTTTAGAATGTTCACACGGCAATTTCTCACGATCCGAGACCCCACATGTCGTCGGACAGATCAGAGAAATATTTGCTGTCTAGCGATTTCAGTTTCACAAGATTGATCGAAGCTCATCTTTTCCTATTGTAGTAAGTGACGTTCTTGTAACACCACAGCTAAGCGTGAGAAAAGTTTTCCAACTCTTGGGAACTTCTATCTTTGATTACTCTGCCTAATTAGCAGACTGTGAGAGATTTAATGAAATTGTTACAGTACGTCATGAATTCCTAATTTTTTTTTCCATAGTAGAATTCACAAATAAAAAATCATTGACCATCAGTCAAATACTTCCGTTGCGTTTTTCCGTTGATTTTTAACTTTCTCTTCCCTTATCGTATCTGTCATCCGCAAGGGTTCGAAGAAGTTGACTGGAGAGCAGCAGGGGATATGTGGGGAGCGTTCCGCAAGATTATGTCATAAATCCTGAAGTAGCCTCTTAAAAACTGTACGTTCTTCAAAAGTGCTTGCCTGACGGAAATATACAAATTCAACTCTCATGTTTGACTAATAACTAGATGGGACTAATTGTTTTTGGAGGTGTCACGTATAACGCCAAAGATTTCCCATAGCTAGTGAAGGGAAGTCGTAAAAAATGCACCTGCAAAAAGAACCCCTTTATAAAATCCGATATCCACAAGACATCAATTAATCTTAATTCTTCAAAACATCGTTAAATTAATGGATTTTGAAATAAAGGAAATTGGAATAGAAGCTATTCTCACGTTATAACTAACGATCGGTCCTCTTTATCATTCATATTAAGAACAAGTGTTATTCCGTGTACTTATTGGATAATTATTTCTGGTAAAATAATTCAATCGATCTATGTTGTTAATTTTCTTGAAATACTTCAAAGAGATAAAAAGACATTTTTTTGCAATATTCAGATAACTTTAGAATACCAGAATATTACAACTAGAATAAAAATAATTCAGCAATTTCTTTAAATTTCAAGATGTGTGTTTTATTTAAACCTCTCTAGAACTTGTACGAAAAAATGTTTTATAAGTCGGCGAATCTTTATGAAGTAAATAGTTTCTATCAACTCTTTAAATATCAAAAAATAAAACTACGACTGAGATTAAACTACTAGAAAACCAATATTGCCATAATAAAAAGATAACTTAAAAAAAAAAAGCGCGAATATCGTATTTTTTAAGCATTACTTTTAACACCCCAGGCTAATTATGAGGACCTTACCATTTTTTTTCTTTTATTCTAATCTATATATATATATTTAACTAATAAAGACACATAGTTTTTAATAATAGTTATCGATTAAGTAATAGAATCAGGAAAAATCATGTGTATTGCTCATGCCCGAATCCCGGAAAATAAAACACTATATTGCAAGACTTCAACTTTTGTTTATAGGGATAAATTAAACTAAAGCTGTTTTAGGATTTAAAAAAAAAAAAAAAAAGAAAAGAAAATGAGTAAAGGATTCACGTGCCACTTGATACACATTTACATACAACTTTACAGGATAATAAACTGATTACGAAAAAAGTGGAAGAAATAAGAAAGATCTTACATTTTTTAATTAAAAATAATAAAAGCTTTTTTTTTTTTTTTTTTTTTTTTTTTTTTTTAATAATACATATATAAGAATTTTATTTTTACAATAACAGCGTGTTTACCTGCAAATTATTAACATTTGAATATAAAATTAATATTTCTGATATTTTACCTTTTACACATATATTCCTTTCTTATTTTATATTCCACTTATATTCCTATTTATCTTTTTCACTTATTCTCCACAGCGTTAGCTGAAAAATTAAATTGTAATACTAATTATAGTAGCCTGTTGTCGTACAATAATAAAAAAAATTATAAGGCCATTTAATTTTTATAGGTTATGATAAATATTATTGTTTCAGAATATTAAGAAAGAAATATATAAAAAAATAAAAATACATGCAATAAAAAATTGTGTCAATAAAAAAATTATGCAATAATGCAAAATCAAAATTACAGCTTCAAAAGTTACGTGTGTCTGAGTTTTTTTGCGTTAATGTTGGTTTCATAAAAAAAACATGTAAATAACTGTAAATAAATTTTTTTAATCAGAAAAAGAAATTTTAAGGGTAAAATTTACTATAAAGACAAAGACTTTATAGGAAAAATTATGATTCATTAACTTTGTCACGTTAACTTATGACTTTTTTTTTTTTTTTTTTTTTTTTTTTTTTAAATAAAATAAAAGAAAATTAGCGAGATTATTTCCATTAGCAAAGAAAATGTAAAATGAAATACATTTTATGCAAAAATAAACTAGATATTTTACATAACTTTACTTAGTTATTTTTGTAATACAGAATTAATCTTTGTAATAGACGTATAGTTCGTAGACGTATAGTTGTAGGTGAAAAAAAAAAAGTAAACATTCTCTACTAACTCTGCAAAAAATTATCGTATATAAGAAAGTTCCTGGTACCAAACTATTGGAAATAATAAAGTCTACTTTTAAATGATATATATAAAACTTTATTAAGGGACAACCTGCATATAAAAAATAACTCAATCTTCGTTTTTTTTTCTTTCAAGAGCAAGACACAATTAAAACATCATAAATGAATGTTGCACCCTTTTAGTCAAAATACATAAATTTTCATTAAATTCGTACGATTAGTTTCAGAGAAATTAGTTATTATAAAATGCGCATATTTTGGGGGCTATATTCAAATTGAAATTTGTTACTATATTGTTGAAATGACTATGTCACTTCTATTAATTTATTTTTTCTTACCAACATGACCATTTCACTCATCTTTATGTGTTTCAGCTATTGCTAAATGAAATGAATAAACCATATATTTTTTTCAAATTATGCTTTTTTGTGCACCAGATATGCCCCCCCCCCCCAAACAGCATTTTGACGTTTTATAAACATAATTTAAAAACTACTTAGTTTGAAGTCAGTTATTTACTTACTACTTAGTAGAAAAATACCTTTTTTTGAACAGAAGAATTAAAATTTCTTGTCAAAATTAGATGTTGCCATTGAAATAATCAAAATTTGGGCTGTTTTTATTTGTAGATGGCCTCCTAAGGAAATTTTATGTACGCCATTTAAAAGTAGACTATATTTCCAATCTTTGGTGCCAGTAACTTTCTTCTAATATAATTTTTCACAGAATTAGTAGGCGTGTTTACTTTTCCCGACAAAAGTGCAACTTTTATATTTTCTGCGTCATTTTTTCCGATGTCCCTTTTTCTCGACATTCGCTGCTCTCATTTCAGTAAATTTAAATGATTTCTTTTCCTTTTTCAAATTTATCTGCACATTTGCCGTTTTTTATTTTTTTTTCCATTTCAATTCCATTTTTTAAATTTTATTTATTTATTTATTTTTTTCAAATAAATACTTTACATTTGGGAACCGGTTTCGAATGTGAAAATATCTATCATAAGAAAAGGTTATCTACATTTTGTTCCACAAAGCGGATTCCTTAATAACTTGAATATATTTTAATTAATTTGAGATAATTTAATTAATATCAGATCGCTTTAAAAAGGTTTTCATCTTAACAGATACCTTATTCTTTATAATTATAATCTTTTCTTCAAGACCATGAAATTTACCGTTTAAAAAAGTTTTTCACTACACATACGGTCTGTTTTCACTGGTTTTAGAATCAAATATATCTTAATTTAATTGTAAAATCCATAACATTTTCCAATTGTACATAAAAGACAACCGCTTATATATATATATATATATATATATATATATATATATATAAAGTGTGCGATTCTTATAATTAAGTCTGGTGAAACATATTTATACCACTTTTAAGACGGTTCTGGACCAAAAAAAAAAATCCTGAGCTCATTAATACAAAACATTAGTGCATTCAGTGATTTGAAATCGAATATATATATATATTTATTTATTTATTTATTTAAACAAATGTATTTTGAGTTATAAGAGATTGTTGTCTCAGTCTCACAATGACCTTTAGCGAACTGTCGCGTCCAGAAATTCTGTCCAAAATGCCATCGTTTATAAGATTTTCTGAATTTTTTTTTTTTTTTTTTTTTTTTACGAAAATGGAAAAAAAATTTCGATTTCACGGTTTTTGAATTAGAGCACCCGCTAATCTTATGCGTTTGAGACAAAAAATAAATTCATAAATATCTCAGAAATAAGCTTGTTTGGATTTGAGAACCGCCTTAATACAGAATAGTTGAAGCTTACCTGTTGAAATCTTATTATTATATATACAAGTATTTTCACTGAAATTCACACATTCAGATTGCGAACGATTATGGAATCTGACAAGCATGTCAAAAAACTTTCTGTTACAACTGAATGTTTAAACGATGGTATTTTTGTAGTATGTTTGAATCAATATTAGTCGCCGTATAGAAATTACCATAATTTACAATAATTATTGTAAATGAATTTTCATAATATCATAAATTATTTTATCTTTAAAAAACATATTTTGTTTTTCAATTTAAAATTTCACAATATCATAAAGTTTAGCGACTTCTGAATTTTAGTTTCTAATTATTATTAGATTTTTATTTTTTATCTAATATCTTGCAGGTCTTATAACACTATATAAACACTTTTCCTCAATCTAAGCGTAATCTGAAATCTGCGTTTTTTTCACCCTTAATCATTAAAAGTATTTGTCTAACATATTTAATGAAATCATATACGAGTATATTGGAATTTGCGCAATTTTAGTAAATCAATATTCCGTTTATTAGCACAATAGTTTTAAATCGGTATCACAACTTTCCAGATTCATATGCATTCTTTGACTCTCACGCAAAGAAATGTTTTGAGGTAAAAGCGTCTGTTTATAAATATAAATACATATTTGAAATAAAAGTCTAAATAACATAACTCAGTGCCTTAAGAGTATTTCTCTTATTTTCTTGATAAATTCTCTGAATATTAAAACCTGTGCGTGCTATTATTTGGACACCACATCTTAAAATAGTTAAAACATTTTTACAAAAAAAAAAAAAAAAGGAAAAAACTTTGATTTAATCATTAATGATAATAATAATAATAATAATAATAATAATAATAATAAAACTAAGCCTACATTATGTAACAATTTCTAAACTGTTATATTCGCAACGTTTGTTTTCCTCTGAATTATTACGGCAAAATATGCTATTTCCAAATGAAGTATTTCACAGAAACAATTTACTTTTAATTAAATTATTCTACTTAGCACATTACATATTCTCAAATTATAGGCACAAAAACGTAAGAAAATATTAAACATGAGATAAATAATTGGATATATGAAAACTGTGTGAAATCTTAAAGGCAGTATTCACGCTTGGTACTAAAGCCCAATTTCATTCACTCTTAATAATAATGTATAAAAAATAATGTAAATATAATGCTTTAAAGTAGATTAATTTAGACTTTGTTTCTATTTAAATGCTCGTGTTTAGAAAAAATTCTATAAAAAAGAAATATAGCAACTTAAATAGAAAGACAACAGGCATCTTTACGGAAGTTAAAATAATTATTTTTAATTGCTAAAGCAAAGAAAACATGTGGTAATTAATATCAGCACCCTTTGGTTGTAAAAGGACTATCACTGGCACAAAATTTGCATAAAAGTTAAGAGTTCTTAATCTGTTTATTATTTTTGGAAAACATGTGGTTAATGAGTTAGTTGAAGCACCCTCTTCCACTCTTGATTAATATACCTGTAAATCTGGTACTATCCATAAAGGTTACTTATATTCTAAAAAAAAAAAAAAAAAAAAAAAAAAAAACTTTTTATGAAATAGTAATTTAATTTAAATTAATTTACGATTATGCGTTGAGAAATCAAATTTTAAATTCTAAAATAAGAAATTAAATAATGTTTATTTTTTTCTTTTCTTTCTAGTTGCATTACCTTAAAAAAGATAAAAAAAAAACCTATGTATTTTTGAAAAAATTCGCTTGTTTGTGATTTCTACCAAGAGTAAAAAATCTGTATACTTTTTATAGTCGAATTCGATGTCAAATTATTACGGAAATTTTTGGCAAAAACATGAAATACCTTCAAAAAATTAATTTTTAATTTCTAGTTATTAATGTTATAGATTGATGATGGATATTTAATGACTTGGTTTTTTTTATATAATAGTAGAAAAGTTAAAGTGAAGACTACTGTGTCAAATTATTAATATTGGATATTTGATTGGAAATATTAACAAAAAATTTAAAAAAAAAGAGCAAATTCTAATTTTCCAATAATAATAATAATAATAATAATAATAATAATAATAATAACTAATGGGAATTTTTCATTAAAGATTCACATTTGATGCTCTACTCAACAACAAATATCATATGCACACACTTTCCGCTAATATAACAAAAATCTTTGTTTTCGATGAGTTTCCATGAACCTTCTAACAGATTATGCTTTGAGCAACATTATATAACATTAATACTTAAATCCTTTTTGACCGCCTAGTTTGTGTTTGATAACCGATTATGAAAAGTAAGCAAGATACTTTTACATTACGCACTCAATCACGTCTGAGCATTTCTTCAAGGCGGTATAATAATAATTCACAGTAATAATAGTAACTAGACATAAAATAGAAACACATTTTGAGTGCCAGATATTCAGCTCTCGAAACAAGTAAACCCTATATTGTGACGTCAAAATGAGGTATGGGGACACTTTTCATGGGGATGGATTTCAAGCTCTCAGTAAAAAGAAAATTCTCTAGCACTGGAAAAGTTCCCCCTTGATATGTATCCCCATCTGCTATGACGTCAGAATGAAGTATGGGGATACTTTTCATGGGGGAAGTTTTCCAATTTTCGACTTTTCAAGATCTCAGTGAAAAAGAAATTGCCTAGCACTGGAAAACTTCCCCCTTTTAGTTTGGGGGAACTTTTCATGGGGGAAGTTTTCCAATTTTCGACGAAAGTAAAACTCTCTAGGACTGGAAATCTGCCCCCATCTGTGGTGACGTCAAAATGGCGTACGGGGATACTTTTCATGGGGGAAGTTTTCAAGATCTCAGTGAAAAGAAAATCCCATCTCACTGGAAAACTTCCCCCGTCTGCTTTGGGGGAACTTTTCAGGGGGAAGTTTTCCAATTTTCGACGAAAGTAAAATTCTCTATGACTGGAAATCTACCCCCATCTGCTGTGACATAAAAATGACGTATGGGGGAACTTTTCATGGGGGCACTTTTCAGTCGCCTCAGAACATGTGTTGTTTTTTCGGGTATAGCTCACTTTTATAGGAAGTTTAAAAGTAGTTCATTTAGTCATCTTGATGACTAAAGTTGTTCACGGAATCTAAGACTTTTTTGAACAAATAGATGTAATTGTCTGTGCTTGAACCCATTCAATTTTTCCTTAAAGGCTTATTTATAAAAAATTGTTATTAAATGCATTTTTGACACTTTCCAACCTAGTTGAAAAATGTTTATGACTTCGGTTTGTCTGACCGTCTGTCCGTGCTCTAACTCGCGTAAATATACTCGGATCGCCCTGAAATTTTTGTATGTTATTGTCGTTTACTATAGAATGTTCCCTATTTCAACTGAAGTGTGTAGCACTTATAGTTTTTTACAGGGACAGTCAAAAGTATTCCGTTACATTACAGTCAATGGAAAAAATCGTTTCATGTGCATTTTCATTATGCTACGTCATTTAAAACATGATGAAATCGATAAATAATTATGAAGCGCATTAAAACATGCTTTTTGTAGAATATGGGGTCAAAGCATCAATTAATCATTTACAGGGTCAAACAAAAGAATTCTGTTACACATTGTTCTAAAAGAAAAATCGTTTGCAGTTTAATTTAGTGATATTTCACTATTTCAAACATAATGAAAATTATATGCATTACTGAGGTTCACTATAAATTGCGCTCTTGGAAGTGTGGTGGGCATTGCGTTTATTTACAGGGACACACAAAAGATATCGCTTACAGTACATGTGCGATATTTACCGTCTTTGTGTTTTTAACTTTGCTTTACGTTTTTAAGTTTGACTGAATTTTCTCATATTACGTCTGTGTTTATAAATTAACTCGGTTGTTCATATACAGGGCTACCCAAGGGAATCCGTATGTATTACAAACTATGAATGCGAATTGCTTAAGGGTAGTTTTTAATTGTGTTACGCATTTCCTTGCTGAACTATAATATACAAGGTGGCCGTAATTAAACTGACGGTACTCATAGTGGTCTGTAGCGCTATCTAATTGCGAGAATGACGGCAAATTTTGTAGGAAGATTAAACAAGATGGGGGACGAAGGAATCTACGAAAAAAAAATTAGTTCCAAAAGTCACCGCCAGGGGAATATGTGGCGCTGTGTATTCGAAAAAGAGAGTTTCAAAAAATGAAGAATTAATATTGAAATAAAATTACCGTTTATTTAACGAATTTAGCAATTTAACCCAAGCTCAAAATGGTAACAGTCTATAAAAAGCTAAAAATTTACATAAACACTGCTAAAGTTTTTTTATCTGCAATTTCACTTACAGAGCCCCAAAGAAAGCAACAGCAGAAGAAGAAGTTCTTTATTCAAATTTCACGTTACATCTTTTTGCCCAGTACCAGCTTGTTCGGCTTTAAAAGGTAATGTTCTACTGTTAGAAGCAATTTCATTGAAAGTTATCTTTCATAATGTCTCCTTCTTTAGTCGAGCGAGCTCTACTAGTCAAATTCTTTTACCTCAACCAGCGCAATGCGCCAGCCGCTCTTCGTGCTTTTAGAAACCACAAAAAATGCGTAAAGATAACGGTCCTTTGTCAGTTAATGGTTTAAAAGCAATGGTTGAGAAGTTTGAGAAAACAGGTTCTCCAAATGTTCAGTCAAGCAGAGGACGAAAACCCGTATCATAGGATACAATCGAAGAAGTGGCAACGGCGATTGTCGACAGAGCCCCAGACAATATTGCTACCACTTTCAGCGCTAGTGGGATAGCTCGGAATCTGGATATGCCTTATCCCAACGGTATGGAAAATCCTACGAAAGATTATCCACTTCTATCCGTACAAGATCAGCCGTGTACAAGAGTTACGTCACACCAACCATGAAAAGCGATTGACTTTTACTCTCACTTTTCTTGCCACAATGTAGTTGGTTGATGCTTGGCCCTGGAAAATCTTATGGGGAGAGGAGGCCCACTTTTACCTGAATGGAACTGTAAATACCCAGAACTGCCGAATTTGGGATAACAAGTCACCAAGAGCATTCAAGGAAATTCCTTTGCATTCATCAAATATAACTGTTTGGTGTGGTTTCACAGCAGATATGATGATAGGTCCATTCTTCTATGAGAACATTACTCCGACAGGACCTGTAAATTGTTCTGTTATTGGAGATAAATATCGCCAAATGCTAAACAACTTTGTTATTCCGGTACTTCAGCAAATACAGTGCCTGGAGAAAATCATTTTAATGCAAGATGGAGCCCCTCCACAAATTGCTTTTCGGGTAAAGCAGCTGCTACGACAGAAACTCACAACAGAAAGAGTCATTAGCCGCTGTTTTCCAACTGCATGGCCACCTCGGTCCCCTGATCTTACACCATGCGACTTTTGGCTATGAGGTTACCTAAAGTCCACGGTCTTTCACAGAGGTGTCCAGGACCTGGCTACGTTAAAAGATAACATTTCGCGAACTGTACGGGAGATTTCATGCAAACATGTTATTCTCTGCTGTTGTAAATGCTGTGCACAGAATGCAATATGTGGTCCCCAAAATTGGCGGCTACATCAAACCTGAGTTGGATGTGCTAAATAAACGGTAATTTTATTTCAGTATTGATTCTTCGTTTTTGAAACTCTCTTTTCCGAATACACAGCGCCACATATTCCCCTGGCGGTGACTTTTAGAACTATTTTTTTCGCGGAATCCTTCGTCCCCGGTCTTGTTTAATCTTCCTACAAAGTTTGGCGCCATTCGCGCAATTAGATCGCGCTACAGAACACCTCTGAGTACCGTTATTTTAATTATGGCCACCTTGTATTTAGTATACTAATATAAGTTTAAGGAATATAAATAAATTCATATACAAGGCTACGCAAAAAAAAGATACATTGTTGTTTACGGTTGGTAATTACTGCGAGTGAGTTTTATGTCGCCTTTTAGCTTAATATGTGGTGTGCAAAAAAGTCTTCAGATAATATACAGGGATGTGCAAAGGATTTCGAGTGCATTTCCATCGATCGGAGAAAATTGCTAAATGTGAATATTTTAACTGAACTAAATTTTATCATACTATATATCCACATCTATTGATCATATACAAGGCTAGACAAAATAATTGGACTACTTTTTTGACACTGGAAGGCAATTTCTAAAACTGTATTTTTTAATGTGGTATATGTTTTCTAAACCGTTTACTTACAAATCTTCTTTCACCTTATTTAACGGTGAAGTTTCGTTACAGTTTTCTGGCTGTGTTGGAAAGTGCTTCATAATCTATGCTTGATGCATGATTTTTCATTCTTGTTTAATCAACCAGCGATTTTTAACGAAATGTGAGTGTATTATGTTAGAAACTGGTTAAGTAACTTTTCGACTGATACTCGTCACCGTTGTGCGCTTTGTATGTGCAGAGTAAAAGGCATCTAGAAACAAGAATTCATATACAGTGTAACCTCCATAACGGATACTCACGGATAGCGAATATACCTCTAATTTCACAGTCCTGATGAGTCCGTTATTCAGAGGTGCATATTGTTATTCGTTAAATCCGGTCAGATGTAGATTTAAATGAGATTCGATGCATAAAACATAAAAAGTATGCTATGCAAGTAATGCACATGTTATGCAAATGGGAGTATTAACTTGTAATTTTGGAGAGGAATATTCTTCTTGCATTCTTTTTCTTCCAGTGGATAATATAGGAATGTAAATATAGGAATCTAAAATATAGGAATCTGGAATAAGAAATAAAAAAAATATATATAAATGAATTATTAGTTTAAATAAAAACTGAAAAATCATTAATATTATTTTCGTTTGAACATTTACTAAAGACTAAACCAAACCTTTCATTAATTATCGTTATGAAACAATATTCGTTTAACGTTGTATTTAATTATTCTTTAAATTATTTGACAGAACATACTTTTTTCGAACATTATATATATTTATAACTTAAGAAATATAATGAGGTTTTAATGTCTTTACCGCTTATTAGAAATATATTTTATAGTTCTTTAGAGCATTTGCAAGCTCACAAAAATTGTACCGAAAACACCCTTTTAAAGAATATATTAGGATAATAGTTTTATTAGAATTTAGAGACAACATAAATATGTATTTTTGTGTAGTGTGTTACACAAAATGAATTGATATTTTAAAAAATTGATCTGTTTGGCGATAAAAGTATAAAGTAATCATATCTGTTATGATCGTTTGTAGGTTTATTAAAAAAAAGTTTTTCTCACTTAATGTCATTTTCCCCTTAATTTGCTGATTTTGTTAACTGCATTTTAATATATTAGAGAATATTAAAACCCATAAAATTTGTAAAATAGCGTCATTTATTCAAGATAAATAATTTTTCATTGCGCATAACAACATTTTGAGAGACAATGATGGTGGTTAGACTATTAATGTTGCATTCTATAACATTTAATGGACATTAACATAGAATCATTTCATTACTCTTCTTTAAAGATACCGATGTTGTCTCTGAATGAGAAAATGATTTTGTATTTAATTACATTTTATAATGAATTTTAAATGAGCTGGTTTAACTATCCTGTTTTTTGTTTATTTAAGATAAAAAAAACTATTTTGTTAAATATTAGCATCATATTAGTGAAGAAAACTTAAATAGACTGATTTTTTTTATATTAATCGTTTTGATATTTAAGGAGGGATGTCGGTGTAATGTCTGTTAAATCTATAATTGTAAAGCAAAAACACATTCATGAGTAATGTTGACGTCATATTGATGGTGAAAACACTTGATCAATGAATTTCGCTTTTACTACAATTTTTTTAACTGCTAAACACCGCACAATTTAAATTTTTACACTGATGTCCAGAAATTAAGGGACAGTGACCAATTTCAGACGTTTCGTCGAATATCTACTGAAACTCGTGAGGAAATGCCCGAAATGCCCTTGAACTTGGGGGGATGTAAAGAACAAGTTTGACTTCATGTTTTTCAGTAAATATTTTGTCGCGAGGACAATTAGGGGGGGGAGCAAAATTAATTTTAATAATAAAATAATATTTGTGATCACCCAAGTAACAGAAAACGCGATAAATGGTCTGTCACTGTAGCAAATGACTATGTAGGTCCTGCTCAAGATTTGTGTGCATTTGTGTAAGCATAGCACGTATATTCATGAAGATAACGTTTCTGTGAAAAATCCAAAAGGGTTTTTATTATAGCATGCAAAGTTTTCTTCCGAATGTAACACCGCTTTCCAAAAACTTGACAAAAAATCGCATAAATAGTATACTGCAATTAAAATATCGATATATTAAATATTTGATGAGATATGGCTATTTGCATGAAATAAATTTTAACTGCGCATGCGCGAGCTACAGCAAAATTTTTTTGTCATGATTTGATAGTCAATACTATAGGGAACGTGTATAAAGCGACTAGTGAAATATCGTGAAAATACAAAAAGTTACAGCAATAATTGATAAATTGAGGAGGAAATCCCATAGGACTTTTGCTGTAGTTGGCGCTGTTAAATTCGGCTAAAAGCTCTGCATGGTATTAAAAAACTTGAATTTTTTACAGAAACATTAAAATCTTCACGAATATACGTGCTATGCTTACACAAATGCACACAAATCTTGAACAGGACCTAGATAGTCATTTGCTACAGTGACAGACCACTCTGTTACTTGGATGATCAAAAATGTTATTTTATTATTAAAATTATTATTGCCTCTCGCTAATTATCCTCGCGACAAAATCTTCACTAAAAAGATGAAGTCAAACATGTACTTTACATCCTCAAAGTTCAAGGGCATTTCCTCAGGAGTTTCAGTAGATATTCGACGAAACGTCTGAAGTTGGTCACTGTCCTTTAATTTCTGGACACCAGTGTAAATTGTCGAATAGAGGAATGAAAGTTCTTTCAAATGTAATTTGTTTGAAATTGGTATCTACATGTACTTTTTTGTGGTTTTTGTAGTAATTTCACGCATGATTTAAAAAAAAAATCTATCTCTATTGCATGCAACCTGATTACAAAAGATTAACCCGTTTGCACGTAAAACATTTAAAATAGTTCACTCTTGGTTTCCGAGTAACACTCCATAGCGAAATTAAAACTTTGCAAATAAATAAATAAAATAATATAAATAAAACGCAAATTTAACAAACATGAAATCAATCGACTCGCTTAAACCACTGGAATTATTAGAATCACAAAGATAGTTGTAGAATATTTGGCGATTTCTACGGCAATGAACTCATGACATGCGGCTATTACGAAAGTATCGTTTTTAATAAATTTCGTAACTTTATTTGAATACATTATTGATGTTTTTCATATGAAATATCAATGACTCAATGTTGTTAGTGGACAATCTAAAAAGAAAGTACAGTAATCCCTTAATATTCGCGAGGGTTACGTTCCAGGAAAACCTGGCGAATGTCAAATCCGCGAATGTTGAGTCTATCTCTCTGCACTGAAAAAGGAGTAACGTTCTATAAAATTTTAATTAGAGTGGCACAGTATTTCAAGAAAACAAAAGGATATCTGTATTAACAGTTTCTTTATGCATAACATATATGTTTGAATGTATCCACATATTCATATTTCTGAAATTTATTTAATGAAGATAATTAAAATTTGCTGACTGGAGAAATAATTACAGCTAAAAAGCATAGTTTTTTTAAAAAATAATTTCGACTATTTCTCTATTCGCAAAGAGATGATAATGTATGCAGCCTTATGGCGCTATCACACGTACTCTCGTATCATAGTCAATATCAGATATTTCATCCGAAACACGTTTTTCAACAGGAAAAAGCTCGAATTCGTCCCGTGTGATAGATTGCCTCTTGTAATTTCTTAAAGATCTAACGTACAGTAATTTGTATCCTCTACGATATTTATCAGCTCGAAATCTACCAATCAGAGCTCTCTAAAATTCCAAGATGGCCACCGTCAGTGAGCCAACATCTTACGTTTAGCGTGGTCGTCGCAAATATTGAAACCAAAAATACAGAAGAATTAAGAAAAAAGCAAATCTTTAGTAACACAGGGACCAATTATACACGAAAAGACATTTAAAAATGTGCAGTTATTTTGTAATTAAGGAATTACATATGCGTCGATTGCCTCTTTGGAGTTCGTCGTTATTTACACTCCCGATAAGAACTTTATTTACTAATTTAAAGTTATTTATTGCGATTATTTTATTTCAATTCCTTATATTATTTACTATATGTTATAAATGTACTGTCGTAGTCACTTATTTACTTCTCAAACTGTATTAGTTTAACTATTTTCAGCAGCTATATTTGGCGTTATTTCGTACTTGTTGCCAAATTATGACGCCAAAGATAAAAATGCAAGCAAACATGCATCAAGGTATTTTATTGCAATACAAATTATTGCCTCCTTTTAGCATCAATCAAAATCCAAAAGGACCCAAATTTTGTATTGGAGGGGGGGGGGGGGGACAGAAAATTTTCTTATACTTTTAAAAAAATAAAATTTAATAAATGAAAATTTAATCTAGCAGCTATTTATAGTTAATTATATTTTACCTTTTAATAATTTTCTTTTAAAACAATCTTGATAATCTTTTTTTAAAGATATACAACTATTATAAAGACACACATATTTATTCGTAAATCGGTGGAATAGTAAAAATATATTCACAGTTGTTCGATCATCCAAGGCTGTCTGCTAGATGGTTGGCGACTTTGTGGTGTGTGAGTAGCTCAGTGGTCAGAGCGATAATCTAGAACGCTGTGGACCCAGGTTCGATTCCTAGCTCCGGCTAATTTTTCACTTCATGTTGGATTGTTGTATTTAATGTATGTGGGTGATAATGTCTTTTTCAGTCTATTTTTCCTTTTTAATTATTGAATTCCAACCACCCTAAAGTTTTGTTTCCCCCCTCCTAGCAGTGTATAAATTTTAAACTTTTATATGTGTTTCAATTTGTTAAGTAAAATGTGCCCTTTTTTTATTTTGTAGTAATAATAAATAACGCATATAACCCCTCCCCCCCCCAAAAAAAAATACCCTCCAGTTAAATATTTTGCTTCCTATAAAAACAAAAAATAATTAAAATTTATATATTTTCGAAAACAAAAATGAATTGTAACTAAAACTTTCCTAACAGAAATAGATTTTTAGAATTTTCAAATATGCAAACCCAAAATTAAAACTCATTCCGCCAAATAATTTTTAAGTTATGCTTAAAAAGCACTTGTCTTGTAATCTGTTTTGCGACGATCGAACATTTATTTAACATTAGGAGGTACAAACATAAAATCTGAGTAATTTCTAAACTACTTTAACGAGTGACTTTCAGTTTGATACACGAAGATAAAATTTACCGAAAAATATGATGTCGAAATTAGTGTTTAGTACTAAAAGTTTTAGAATATGTTAAGTTGCTATACGTAACTCCATCCTCCCCCCCCCCGCAGCAAAATTCGTGTACAGCATTATAATTAGATGTTATTACTAATCTATTGTTACTTGTGACATTTTTATAATGATTTAGTTAGCAGAGTTAGTAGAAGATAAACCCCCCCCCCCCAGGACTGTACACAAAATATATGAAAAAAAGAATTGTGTTTTTGAAATGAAAATATCAAATTAATTTAAACTTTCGAAAAATGATTAAAATAATCAAAACCAAGGAAGAAAAAACTGCAAAAGAGTGGGAACTATATCTAAATTATATTACGTATTTCATTTTTATATTACATTCAATATGTAACATGAATTACATTTAAAATATTTAAAATATATTAACTAAAAATGTCATAATAGCGATTTTGGCAAAATAACTAAAACTTAATTTAACATCTTTCTTTGCGTTACAGATTTCGGCTTAGCGATATTGTGCTGTTCCAATGCATGTGACAAAACACTAATTTTAATATACTATTTTTTTCTAAATCACTTAATACTAATAGATCAGAATTCTTAACATTTACAGGCAATGAAAGATGTAAAGTGAAGATATGGACTCTATAATTTAGAATTTTAATGTTATATTAGTGAGAGTATTGTTTTTATAATCTTGGAATTTTAAGTAAAGTGATCACAATATTATATATATAGAACAGACACGAAAAGAAACTGCAATATATAAAATGTTAGGACGCGATAATGCTTCCTGTGTATCAGTCAAACTCTACACTAAATATTAAAACACCTGCTGCAATTACTCGCCAAATATTACGCCCTCTCCTTACATTAGCAGATAACTTTCAATAGGGAAAATAACCCTAGTTGCAGCGTGAAAGTGTAGCTCGAGAGGCAATAGCATATACTTCATATCGTATGGTCATCCGTGTGATAACAGCTTTAGATCCATACAGCAGCTTCAGTTCAATCTCTACGAGAACCTGCCCAAACATATTTTAAATTAATCGATTGAAGATGCCGTTGCCTTACCACTTGTAATATTCCCATTGCAATGAGTATTATTCTGCTGTTATTTTTTTCCCTAAAACACTTGCTCCTTTTTCTCTAGACAACTGAAAATTGATTTGTAAATACATACTCAGAAAACACAGGGGAAACAATCTTTAACCACTGTAAATTCTGAAAAAGCAGAGATATAATTTAAAAAGAATCGCGAATAATCAAGTCAGATTTTCGCGAATGTTAAGTTTTCCGCATTTTCATGTTCGCGCATAATCAAAACTCGCGAATGTTAAGAGATTTTTGTATATTCAATGTAAGAAAATCTATTAGTTTTCAATTAAAAAAAATATTTTCACATTTATTCTGTAATTCAGGAAGCCCGGGTTTTATCGGCTATTTAACATAATTTTTGTAAGATTATTTTTTTTTGGGGGGTGGGGGATTCAGAATTATTTTTTAAATGGAAATCTCTATTAGCTTAGACAATCGCTAATGAAGAAATTCCATAAAAATATAGTCTGATCAACAGGAAGATTCAGAACAAGCAAATTACTCCATCACAGGTTCCTTCTGTCTGGTTGGGCATAGCTCCTTGGCAACAGAGGTTCTGAAACAAACACACAAGATTTCAGGTGCAAAGTATTTTTGCTGTTAAAGTGTTTAAATAATTGAATGACACCAGAATTTACGAATAAATTTATTTGAAAATAATTACAACTTTTTCTTCACGTATTTTATGACAGCAACATTTCAGTAAAAAATTTTGGGTGCCATTTAGCAGTTTGGAATTAAAATAAAGTGTTCGCTCCATTAAATACCGCCCTTGAACAGGTTAAACAATTTAAACTGAGTACGGAAATCTGGCAAAGAATTCATTTTTACAATCTACTTACAATAAAATGCAAGTGTAGGAGTGTGTTGGTAACCATGAGACCACTGTGACCTGCGAGTCGACCGTAGCTAACGCCATGTTAGGCTTAATGAAAAACATATGTTATATGACAGCAAAATGATAATTTATTCTATTTGAAATCATGTCTGTTCAGCATATTTTCATATAAAACATGTATATCACATCCATTTATAATGTTTGAAGTTCTAAATTATAAATTACCAGATTAAACGTCGATTTACGAGGTACAAACAAACAAACTCTGTTGCCATTCAGAATTCCAAATTCCAAATATAGAAATTCCAAATCAACGACTCTTTAAACGCTTCATTAAAAAAAACACAGGTTAACATCCTGTTGTGTTCTTAAAATATTTGTAAAAGCATATTAAATCCTTTAAATATTTTGAAATACGTTTTTCACTTTTTCATACCGGATTTATATCGACTGATGTTTTTGTGAAAAATGGAGTTAATTGTCGATTAAGGTACTCGAATACGCCATCTGGTGGAGAAATGGTTTAATTTCTCTCTTCAGGAAAATCCCGAGCAAGCCGATTGCATCACATGTATCTTTAATTTGTTCATAATTATTAGTATTATTTTTTTTTTTGCACAATTTCAGATTTCATGTGATATCAGTGTTTTTGTTTATACTGCACCTGTACTGACAGCTACGATTAGCGTCCTCTTTAGACCTTTTTAAGTCCCAATTGTTAATTTTTTAATGAAATGTTCCAAAAATCGTCCTCTCGTCAATTTGGTGCCAATCTACCAGGCGTAAAATAAAATATTTTAAGATGCTATTTTTTCAAAATTAGCTTTATTAAACTACTCTGAGGCGGAAACAAGAAAGGACATACTTTATATGCAAAGATTGATGCAAGTTTTTACTTTTGTGACAAATAAAATTTTACACTAACAGATCGAATGCTGCAAATTATGAATTTATTATTAGCATTTTTAAAAGCCTGTTCCGAACATTTTTCTTTCTTTGAGCAAATTATTGTTCATAAAATATGCCTGTGAAATTTTACCAGTGAATTTGCCTGTAAAGTTTATGATAAGTTTACTTTTCTGGAATTGAATTTTGCCTTAAGGATTCTTTTTGTGAAGTAGAATTTTGAGAATGGTCTCTTTTCATTAAATTAAATTTCGTGAAAAGACTCTTTTTATTAAATAAAATTTTTTGAAGGGGCCCTAATTATTGCCTATATCAACCTCAGATGTTAGTTGTGTCTGAGGAATTATTGGTAATTGTCGCCATTATTGGTAATTAAATTGCATTTTCCTTTTTTATTGGTAATTATTAAAAAAAAGATGTAATGAGATTTGCAACAGGTTTTTTGTTTTATTTTCAATCTTCCTTTTTAACCTATGAATATTTTAAGCTGCATTTAATATATTTCTGTGAATTATTTTCTGTTGTTTAAAGAAATGCAAAAGCTTTTTTTTTTCTTTTTCAACTTTGTTATTTCATCTATGCATATTTTTCTGGCTAATTTTTTACTAACACATAGCTGCACATAGCGTAAAAGAAAATTCAGTAGATTAAAAGAAAAAAAAACAGTTCCTTAAGCTGCTTTCAAAAAAAATATTTCAAAAATACTTTAAAAAAAATTACTTTGAATCAAGTAAAATTTTTTTCACTTTTTAGAAATAAAAAATAGCGTTAATAGAGAAAAAATATAGATTTTTGTATTCCAAAAAATTTTAACTATTCTTAATTTTTACGCACTTTAAGAAAAAGTTCATCTTCAAATAGCAGTTAAAAGCATAAGAAGTGTCATATTGTTTTCCTCTGGAGGTTGACTTTTCCAAACGCAGTTTTTGGGGTGATTTTGATGACTTGCCACTGTTGGAATGATCCTGCATAACAAAAGATGACAGTAAGATAACATTACAGAAATACCTATATTTGATCTCCAATTAAAACACACGCAATATTTCATTTTATATCATCTGTTTAAATGAAATAATATGTCAGTAATAGGACTTAACGTTCTAAACTAAAAATAACAATTTTCCGTCAGTTTTGACGGGGCATTTGCTAATACACACACACACACACACACACACACACACACACACATATATATATATATATATATAGCCATTAAATGAACGTTACAACCACCAACAAAAACTGTGAAATTATGAATAAAATTAAAATAATTAATTGACAACAAAACAGATCCCCCCAACAAAATGAACATAGATACCAAAAACATAGTATTAAAAAAAAGGCAGAAATTGAATAATGGAAATTTGTGGAATTTAGATAGAATCTTCAGGTCCCAAATGCCGAAATTTCCACTATATATATATATATATATATATATATGTGTGTGTGTGTGTACGTGTGCGTTGTTATTATTATTTTTATTTTAACTTAAAGTTTTGAAAAAAAAAATAGTTCTCATAGTAGTGACAAAGATTTCTTAGATTTACTGCAATTTTTTGACAATGTTTTAAGCGTTTGACGAAAAAATAGGAAGAATAAAGAAAAAATTATTTTTTTCCCCAGATAATAGCACGTCTCACATAGTGTCACTCCAGTTTTACAGCCAATAGCTTAAATACAAATTTTCGCACAATGACAAACTGTCAAAAAACACCATTTTGAGAAAACCGCATTTAAAAGATTTGGCAATTCGCTTCAGCAGACAAAGCCAACAAAAGCCTGTAGAATCTCAAAATTTAAGTTGGAAATGTGGAGGCAAGCAAATATTTTTTATGCTAAAAAAAAAAAAAAATATATTTTGAATGTTTTACTCCAGCATCTCCCCTTTATTATTTGAAACTGTTTAAAAATAAAGAAACAAACAAAATAAAATTTAAATCCTCTGATTTGGAATATTTGTGATCGCGAACACAACATCCCATATTTTCAATCCCAAAAATATGATGTATTTACAAACTTGAAAAGTGATAACAACAATAGCTATTATTAACAAATAAAAGACACACATTTCACCATTGCAGTTTATTCAATATATTACATGTAAACATTAAACATAACATTAAACTTATATGAAAAAAATGAAATAACAATGGCGGAATTGCAACTCAATTTAGAAAATAAAACAATTAATTAATACCAAACAATTGATTACTAAAATTATAAATAACAACCACATGACATGGTTATGTGATACTTTCTGGTGCTTATAACCAATTAATAACAGTCCTTCCGGCATGTACCGGGAAAAAAAGGTAGCTTTCCCATATGTTCGTTTTAAAATTTTAGCTAATATTACTCGAAAACAACAAACTAAAATGCAAAGAACCCGATTACAGAAGATTCGCTAATACTGAATTTGAATAAGAAATTTGTCAAATTAGACAACTATAGTCAATTTAGCTTCATTTATGAAGACTTATTTTTAGTCGGCAAATTTGGCGTTATTTCGTCAAGTGTCGCCAAGTTTGGCGAGAAATTGGCACTAACGGATATGAATATATACTTTTTTGCGTGTGATTGGGAAAATGATTACAACAATGAAAGATAATAATTTGCGAGAAATTGCGTTCACTAAAACTCAAACATGAATCGGTGGTTTTTTGTAATGTGCTGTTTTGTTTCAAATCGTCCGCTACATTAGATTTAGAAAATAAAACAATGAATTACTCCTAAACAATTGATTACTAAAATTATAAATAACAACTACATGACATGGTTATGTGATACTTTCCGGTGCTTATAACCAATTAATAAAAGTCCTTCCGGAATGCACCGGGAAAAAAGGTAGCTTTCCCATATGTTCGTTTTAAAATTTTAGCTAATATTACTCGAAAACAACAAACTAAAATGCAAAGAACCCGATTACAGAAGATTCGCTAATGCTGAATTTGAATAAGAAATTTGTCAAATTAGACAACTATAGTCAATTTAGCTTCATTTATGAAGACTTATTTTTAGTCGGCAAATTTGGCGTTATTTCGTCAAGTGTCGCCAAGTTTGGCGAGAAATTGGCACTAACGGATATGAATATATACTTTTTTGCGTGTGATTGGGAAAATGATTACAACAATGAAAGATAATAATTTGCGAGAAATTGCGTTCACTAAAACTCAAACATGAATCGGTGGTTTTTTGTAATGTGCTGTTTTGTTTCAAATCGTCCGCTACATTAGATTTAGAAAATAAAACAATGAATTACTCCTAAACAATTGATTACTAAAATTATAAATAACAACTACATGACATGGTTATGTGATACTTTCCGGTGCTTATAACCAATTAATAAAAGTCCTTCCGGAATGCACCGGGAAAAAAGGTAGCTTTCCCATATGTTCGTTTTAAAATTTTAGCTAATATTACTCGAAAACAACAAACTAAAATGCAAAGAACCCGATTACAGAAGATTCGTTAATACTGAATTTGAATAAGACATTTGTCAAATTAGACAACTATAGCCAATTTGGCTTCATTTATGAAGACTTTTTTTTAGTCGCCAAATTTGGCGATATTTCGCCAAGTGTCGCCAAGTTCGGCGAGAAATTGGCACTAACGGATATGAATATATACTTTTATGCGTGTGATTGGGAAAATGATTACAACAATGAAAGATAATAAATGCGAGAAATCGCATTCACTAACACTCAAAAATGAATCGTTGTTTTTTGTAATGTGCTGTTTTGTTTTAAATTGTCCGCCACACTAGAATTTCAAACTATTCTATCTCAGCCATTTTTTAAGATAAAGGTAAAACAAAAAATGCTCCGGAATCCTTTTATCAAGGCCTAACACTCAAGCAACAAATAAATTTGAATTTTAAACCCTTTTTTGTCCATTTATTTTAGTTTTAAAAATTTCAGTGGCCGCTATTTTGAAACAAAATGGTGGACCAAACTGTCCAACGAACTCGGTCGAGACATTGGTTTGCTTACACACAATTAATTTCATCCAAATTGCTTTATAAATACGAGTGTTATCGTATGACATAGATCATATATATATAAATCAACATTTGAACGGAGGGTGGTTTTGGCGTCTGGGGGTCATAATCGGTGAAAATATATCGAAATTTTCCGGAATTGCTTTCCTGAGAACGGCTGCAATAGGTAGCTTTATACTTTTTTGTATTGAAAGCTACATAATATAGTGGTTGAAAATGTATATCAGCAAATTTATAAAAGAAAAATAGATCGCATTATTCTACAAAAAGTTTGTTTAGACTCTGTAGTGAAAGATAATAGCTTTATAAGTCAAATTGTTTTAATATTTCTTATTTCCGAAAATATTTCTCTATCCTCCTAATCTTATATTGAAGTATATATTTAATAATATTCATTCGCAAATTATTATTATACTGAGTTAATTAACAGTCGCAAAGTTATTAGTTTATAAAGACTCAGATATTGCCTAATTTGATCCAGATCTTCATTTCCCTTGCAATATTATTGAAAACTTTGTTAAAGGAAATTAGAAACTTGTGCATTTAACAGTAATTACATTGTTAATAATTGAAAATAACTTGAGCTTATTAACCATAGCATACTAATTATGCTATATACTGTTACATGTTTATTAAGGCAGAATTTAATATCAATATGCTTAACTGAAAGAAAGTTATTATTTATTTCAATTAATTACTCTAAGCATATACTGTCATAATTACTTTCTCATAATTAGAAATTCCAAAGGATTTTATCATTTAATTATTTGATTCAAAGTATGTCAATTAGGAATATAATTGCATTATGTTCTATGCAGAAATAAAAAGTTGTAATCATAATAAAAAAATTGTAAGTAAAACTCATTATACTATAAAATACAATAAAATATAATAGATATCCATTTCATATTTTCTGATTACTATAATGTAAACATCAAAAGACAAACAAAAAACTACATTTCTCAGTTTTTTTTGGTTGTATGCATGTTATTAAACATTTAAATTAGAACTTTATCTCAAGAAGAGGTTCTTGTAATTAAATAGTATGGTGTAATTATTGAATGATTTTCAAAATGATAAAATTAAATGAACTTAGTGTAATATGTCGCTGTCGGTCCGCCATTTAATTTAACACAGAGTTGAAAATATTATTAAAAACAGAGCTGCTTTCCTTTCTTCTTGTATTTTTGAACTATTTGACAAATCAATTGGAAATTTAATACTTTTTTGCAGTTGATCATAAAAACATATTTGAAGTTGCCTTCTACTTACATTCGTTTTTGTAACAATTTGCTAGTAGGTTTTATAACGTGAAGTTGAAATATACACTTTAATGATAAGGTGCAGTATACTAAACGTTGTACGAGTGGGAAACAAATATAGCAATGACCTTTTAAAATAGATTATTTAAAATATAATATTAATGAAAACAATACCAACGTTATTTTTTTAGAAAAATTTCTTTATCATCAAAATACTTTTTACAACATATGGGAGTATTTTTAAAATTATCGTACAATAGAAAGATTAGAATATGTATGAAGCCAGTTGCACAAAAATTGTTTAACCTTTTTCATTTGATGATAATCTGTCTCCTCCTAACGCTTCTTTAAGGGGGTCAAATGAAAGGCTACTCCGAAGATGATATGTTCCTACTATAAGGAGAGTTTTGTCCTGTGAAATCTTTCTTTCGTTACACTTATTGTGTGGAGTTTTGCATTTTCTAAGATAAAATGGACATTCGAATGGGAATGGAGAGTTTATATACCGTGGTACAATCTTAATGTTCCTCAAAAGGATACTCTAAGACCATACTTGATAATGGAAAGACGGCATAAGCCCCACACGATTATTGCTTCGGGTGGGATTTGTTCAACTGGCAAAACAGCACACTCTGTTGTTGGTAAAAGTCTCAAAATCGATCATAACAGACGTTAAAATATCTAGAAAAGTACTTTGGAAATGACAAATGGACTCTCCCGTAAGATTTAGCACACAGCGGAAGAAGATCACAGATATGGTGCGCCAAATCTGCCAGACATTATTATTTTTAATTATTTATCTTCTACGTTATAATGTACTTTATTATTTTGCTTGTAAATAATGTCTATGTGTTTTCATATGTTAGATATGATGTCAGATCATATAACCCACCTGTTTGTCTAATACACTGCGTGACAGTTCGAGGACACCGTCCGCTTCTCTTGAAGTGTGACGTAAATAATGAATGATCCCTAAGATAGTTTAAGGAAAAGAAAATATTTGAAAATATGTCAAAATAAAAAATCTTTTAAGTATCATGCTATAAAATTAATCACAATAAAGTCAGTTTGAGATACATTTTATTATTTACAAAATTTTTAAACTGAAATTTTTCAATATTAATTTTTGAGGAAATAACAGATAAAACAGCATCAAATCTCTAATGCCCAAGAGGAAAGAAATACCATCTATTTCTGATTACATATTTAAAATTCAATCAAATTATTTTCTTCATCGTTCGCAGTAAATCTTCAAAATTTCGCAAAAGCATCAGCCATATTCATTTTAGATTACATTTGAATATTTGGTAAATTTATGTTTTGCTTTTTGAAAACTGAATTTCAGGACAATTTTTGTGTGAAGCTTTTGAAATATATTTTATTTTCAGTATTTTATAGGTCTGAAGAAAATAAGCTGGAAAAACAAGGTTATAAAAATTATGAATTTTTATATTGTATGACCGAACATGAGACTTTAATGCAGTGAAGCACATTTTGATATTTTAATATGTACATTAGGGTGAGCCGAAAAAAACTTTTTTTCAATTTTCGATGATGGATAGTGCGAAAAAACTGCTACAGGTTGCATCAAGTTCACACAAAAAAATTGAGATTTTTAGGACAATTCCTTGATTTGCCGAAAATGTCTTGAAGTTTTGCTAAAATGCTGATTTTTTAACTTTTTTAGCAAAATTTTTGAAATTTTGAAATTAAATTTATTTTGGTTTTATTTACTTGAAAAATCATGTTTAGTGTGCCAAATGTTTAAATATGCTGTGATTACGTATTATTTTCGTGCCATGTGCTTTAAGAAATATACAGCTTTTAGCTTGTTTGCGTTCGGTACCAATGCGAAACAACTCAGAACTCACCAGAAAGAGGTAGTTGCACGGCGAGTCACCCACACTCCTACCCACGGAATATTATATTCAGAATGAGTATCTTTCAAAGCTACGAAGTCCTTCTTCGAAATTAATTTTGGCATCTTTTTTCGTGCTTGCAGTATTGCTCTGATGAAGGCATCTCTTCCTTCATTTCCACATACCTTTGATACAGCTTTTGTCACAATTTTAACATTCTTTCTGCAGCCTGGGAGACACTTGAAAAGCAGACTAATGATTCATCTAACATGATCCTGAAATTATATTTTTCTTTTTCAAATCTTTCTGTTGAAAGAGTTTTGGTTATTTGAGGCTCACTGATTTCGATGTAGAGACAATCGATACAGTCACAGTACTCCGTTTCTTTAAACTTTAGCTTTGGAACCTGAAACTCTCGTATTTTGTTGGGTTTTTATTTTTTGGATTGCGGCATCTATATACTTAAAACGCTAAGCGTTTTGTTTCGACAATCCGTGAGAACAAACTACTACATCAAATTACATCATTCTTTTTTTAAATGAAAGATATTTGGTCACAGATTTGTTATCGTACATTCGTTTGTTCGAAAATTTAATTAATTAGCCGTAATCTTAAATTAAAATTTTACTTCTGCTTATGACGTCATAAAGTCGGCAATCGGATTAACGCCCACTGTTGCGACGCACAGAGTTTATTTTCTGAACACAATGATTGCGAGCATAAAAAATAAATATTAAGGATTAAAAGCACGTGACTTTTAGGCCGAATTTTTTAATTTTTAAGTTAAAATATAGTTAAAATGTTTAAGTATTTCGGTAAAAATATCTATCCGTGTGTTTTATACGCAAATAAAAATTCATATTTACTGTGACGTCACGGAAATATTGTCCATTGGGTTCATTTTACATTTTATCATTAAGCATTATAACTTTGTTGATGCCATTTTTTTCATTACAATTAAATGCAAAATATATTTTTATTTGTATGCATGGTGCTTAAGCATAAATGTACGTGTGAAAAGTTTGTACCGGAGAAAATGACGTTATGCTTAGCTTGAAATGCATTTTAACATTGATAAAACTAAAAAGAAAAAATTATATGATTATGTCAACATGTCGTAGTATTAACTGATATTTCAATTTTTAATTTTAAAGATTAGAACTGGAGCCTTTATTGGTAGCTTCATCTTGATTGCATACCTTGATTACATGTTACCAATTATTTTTTTTTAATTATAGGATTAAGTTATAGGAATTATAGGATTTAAATTATTAAGATTTCCTTTTTTAATAAAAAAATTCACAAAAGTAAAGAATTTCAGGAAAAAAAAATAATGATTGTATTTTTAGCTAGAATAAACAATGTAAGGCTAATATTTTATAGGAATTATTTTGGTAGGTTTGTTATAAGTTCATTTAACAGTTCCTTATTAGCGGTAAAGTCTTATTTCTTTCATTGTGAATTTTTCTTTCGATGTCAAAAAATGGTAGTCTACTTTTGGACGCCAACCAAAACACAGTGGCAATATTTAGAAATGTATAACGGTTGTGACAACAAACGGCACTATCGCTTTAGCTTTCATCGCGCTTACATCACTTCTAAATACTAAAAATTGAATTTTTTTACTAAATTTTACAATTTCAATTCTTACATCCTCAATTAGAAAAAAAAAGCTTTCGATTGAAATTTATTTGAAATCTGCCGCTTAATTTAACGACTTTTTAAATAATTTTCAAGCATGAAATATTTTTCAATTCTATCTCAACAATTACCATCCGTTTGTTTTAATGTAAAATAGCCCCTTGGAAAGTTGCAACAATTGAAAATAGGTATCCCTAACCTTCATGAAAAGTGAAAAAATAATAATAATAAAAACCTGATAAATCATAAGATCAGATTATCCATAAGATAGAGTATTTTAGCGCTAATATAAAATCTGTCAAAAGAAAAAAAAACTATTTTTAGTTTATGATTAACATAAAATTGATATGTTGAATTCGTTGATGTATATGTTGAATCAGAATATGCTAGGAACTGTTTTTTTTTTTTTTTTTTTTTTTTTTTTTTAAGATCCATTGGATATTTAACTGTATAAGAGACCGACTGTGATGGAAAAGGAATAATCATCCTGATTATGTAAAGGGATAGAAGAAACCATACAAATAAATTACAATTGAAAACAATAAAATTCTCCCTCATCTGCATATTAATTTATTGTTTTTAACAAAAATTCTTCATTTTTACATAAAAATTGATTAGCTTAAAACAACGGATGCGTTTTATAAGATATGGATTTGAAACGAACAGTGATTAAAGAGGACATTTTAAAACTTTTAATTTAAACATTTTAAAACTTTTTTTAACGTCGAATTTCAACGGTGCCTTTGGGCAGATGCAATACATATGGGCATAGGAGCTCATTCGATTGCATTATCACAGGAGGGGTGCTTATACTATGTTCTTTTATTTACTGAATATGAGATGAAAGTAGGAAATTTGTATGATACTTTATGATAGGACTATTTGTATGATACTTTATAGGTCCATGACCTTTTTTTTTTTTTTTTTTTTTTTTTTTTTTTTGCGTGGGGAATATGGTGGTAATGTCAAACTGATTTGCATTACACATTTGTTTACGGAGTGTTCATTTGGAGTTTGCATCGGAAATAGCATTTCACTGGGGGGGGGGGGGATTTTTTAAAATAAAATATTTGAAAGACTGTTTCATACGAAGCCCTACTTAAATAATAAAGAAGCTTATTTTACTGATATTGTTATAGTATTTTTTTCCGTCACGTTTTGAAGGGTTCCATCTAGTTTTTAAATTATTTTCCATGCTATTCTTCTAATATAGTGGTTATCGTCAGTTGCCATTGCTACCAGTAAATTCTCGGGATGGCCATAGTATTCATTTGTTTGAACGACTGAATGCACTGTCTTCCTTAGTTCATCTGGTAGAAACGTTGAGAATTGAATAATCTCCACAGATGTCTAAGTCCGTCTACGCAACCTCCCATATAGCACATGTGCTTCCCTAGGACGTCCCCAGGAAGATTGACATTCATCCTCCAGGCATCCCTGAGGATGCAAAAATTTGTCAGCAGGAGGTCCTCAGGAACCGAAAATGTCCGCCTCATAGCATCCCAGGGAGCTCCCCAGGACCTCCTTCAGGTTTCTCCTCAGGTTGTTCTAGGGAAGATTTCAGGAAGTAATACCGGAGGAATTTGGGAGACTTCAGGGTCACTTAATGTGCATAAAAAACAACCGAAGTTATTATTATTCGACGTAATGTAAAAAGTATTTTTTTTTTTTTAAATTAATAAATACGAACATTATCTTTTAAAAATTTACATAATATACATTACTTTTATTAATCACGCACACAGAATCATATAACAGTTATGATACAGATTTTACGGAATAAACTTTCTTACCGCCGACTGGACTTGAACCTGTGTACTTACGCATACGAGAAACACGCTCTAGTGATTACGCTACACGGCCGTTGTATCTGAATCGTTTATACGGTATTCATGTATTTCTTTCTCTTCTCATGAGAGTCAGTAAATAGAAAACATACATATTTTTATGCTTTGTATAGCAGGAATTCTGGAACTTTTATTGCAAATAAAGATGCATACCCTTTGATATATATTCAATACAATATTAAATTGATAACTAGAAAAAAAGCGTATCAATTATTTAATGCTGTTCTCAAACCCAAAGGAGCTGTATTCTGACACATTTTTTAACTCGTTTTTGTTCGGAAATGCATTAAATTGGCAGGTGGTCTTATTTAGAAACTATGTAATACTAGAAAAAAATTTTCCCTTTTTTTTTATTTATTATTATTATTATTATTATTATTGTAAACGCAGATCTTTTAGAAAATACTGTGAAAGTCATCGTTTTGACCCGAATTCCCCACGCGGCATCACAATAAAAGGGAAAAGGGAAGGGGTGTTTTATCATTTGCAACAACAATACGTTTTATCATTTTTGTTAGGAGCCACATATATCAGGGTCAGGGGTCTATGATAAAGGGGTCAATTAAATAAAAATATTTAAAATTAAATAAATTAAATTATAAATTATAAATAATCACAATTAAACAAAGTAAGAGAAAAATTGACGTTTTTATGAACCAAAAATTGAAAGACAAATTCAAAATGCACTTTTTTTAAAATTAGAAATATTATAATTTTAAATTTAGAATTAGAATAAGCAAAACTCAATTTGATTTCTAATATTGATATTACCATATTACAAGTTGCTAAATGATATATCTATAAAAGCTTTTCTGAGTTTATGCATGCTAGGCTGTTCTCAAATTCAAATTGGCTACTTTATGACATATTTTTTAGTTTATTTTTGTTCGGAAACGCTTGAAATTGGCAGATGTTCTTATTTATAAACTTTGTAATCAAAAGATGTTTTCCATTTTTTTGGTAAAGGCAGAAGATCTTTCAGAAAATACCGTCAAAGTCGGTGTTTTGAGCTGAATTTTCGACGCCGTAGCACGAGAAAGGAGAAAAACGTGTCGTCATGTAACATGAATCACTTATAACCCGATAAGTAATTTATTTATCAAAAAATGGAAAATTCATTTCGATCTCAAATCAATTCAATAGTCAGGCCAGCCAATTTTATGTCTTTGCGTTTAAAAATTAAGTCAAAAGATGTGTCAGAAAGTTTTACGTTGTTGAGCAGATCATTTGAGAAACACCCTAAGATACATAAATACATCGTTTAATTTTCAATTACCTACATGAAACTGCTGTTTAAAATGACAATAATATTTCTTTAGCTCTTAATTTTTAAAGTATGGGCATTTCTACTCTATATCTGTAACTAGTTAAATATGAAAAAAAGTACTGTTAATAAAATTTGTGTCTGTAACAAAAATATTTTTTTTTTCTTATTGTAATAAATAAAACTAATTTACAATTAAATCTCCATTTAGTGATCTTTTGAAATCCTGTGAAAACATTCAATACATAGAAATTTCATTATGCACTATTTTTCATTGAAATACAATTTCATTTTAGCTAACAAAACTAATATTTCAGGAGATTTAAAATGTCTAAATGTACGGATACTTTGACATAAAATTTGAGTTCTTTGTTATGATTGTCAACGAAGTATTGTGTAAAAATTCTAAACAAGGAAATCCTTTAAAAGCAATACTTTTGTCTTTTATAGAATCATTGGTCGACTGCTTTAAAGATTATTTTTCTATTGTACCGATAATTGTTTATTTTAGTTATATCAAAGCTAAATTTGAAATAGCTTACTCCTTATTCTGGGAAGAAGAACGTTTCTCTGCTTTCAACCATGGAACTAAGTTCCATGCTTTCAACTACTTTTCTTTGCAAGTATTGCATGCATTCCAGTAAGCATACATATCCATTCTTCATCCATCAAAAGGAATTGGAGGTTGCTCAGTACTATTCATGTTCTTATTGTAGTTAAAATTCTACCCTTACCTGACTAAACATATTTGCATTATGGGACTTTTGCAGCTGATTATATAATCGTTCTTGACATCTGGATAGAAGTATTTCCTTGCATTTGAGAAACACCCTAAGATACATAACTAATAATAGCCGTATATTAACAGGAGTGAAGAATTTGCACGAAAAATAATCTTTTATAAATATCCTAAACTAAAAAGTTTGCCAAATATAAAATAGGTTTCTTAAATGAAAGTTTTAACAACTAAAGTAAAACACAACTCAGTTTTAAATTCTGGAGAAATATTTGTTATTTAGAAAGATAAATATTTATTTATATTTTCTGAATCTGTATGTTGTTAATATTTCTTAAGTTCACTAAATTGAGATTTCACCTTCATTATTAAGAATTAAAAAATATATACCATGTATCGTAATTTGATGGATGTAATAGAAAATAACTAATTTGTATTTAAAAAATAAAATAAAATTAATATGGTAAAACCTCCAGAACAGACGCTTCATAAAAATTCATACATAATTAAAAATTGACATCATTTAGCGAACATATGCTCATTACCAACACATATATAAAGTATATTAAATGAGACAAGTGGTATTGACCAGGTCCGTGATAATAATCAGCACGAATTTATATCTTTAACCCGATTTTGTAAGAATGTATATTTTTAAAAAAATCTTTCAAGCATAACTCTTATTCAGGGGGGAGGGGGGGGGATGTTTGTATTTTTTAAAACCAAATGTGCCATTTCAATAGAGCATGTAATCTCTAAGTTGGTGTTATAATTTAGACTTAAAAGTAAATTATTGATTTGATAATGACGATAAATATAAAATTATTAATTAGTTGAAAATGTAATAATAAAATACATAAATATATATGTAATTTTTAAAAAGATCAGAAAAAAATATTAATAGAAGAATAATAATAAAAGTAAATATGCTCGATATGACTTAAATATGATTCAATTTTGAAACATACATGAAAATTAACTTTTACAATCGAAATAAGATTTTTTTAAATAGATTGTTTAATTTAAAAATGCTTATCTCTAATCTATTAACTATCAAATTCTGAATAGATACAAATACGTAAATATATATTAAACTGTTGATAAAACCCTTATTTGTAACAAATTTTTGATTCCTTTTGATTTCTTACGGTTACGGAAAAAAAACCCTCATTTATTAGAAATAATATATATATATATATATATATGTGATAATTTAAAATGGTCAGCGAAAAAAAAATAATAAATCTAATTTATATTTTAAAATTAAATATTGATCTGAAAATTATTTATATATATAATTCAAATTAATATGAAATGATTAATTATTTAATACAAATAATAATAATAATTCAATATATAAGACTATATTTAAAGGATCAGAAGAAATAATTTTTACTAGGTATCTCTAATCCTTAATTTATAAAATATGGTTCTATACAAATATATAAATATATATTAAACTTCGTGTTTCGAAAAAAATAATTCTGATTTCTTATAATTGAAAATAAAAATAATTTATTAGGAGAAAGTAAATCAATTTTATATTTAAAATTAAATTATTTCTATAGAAACTAATAAAGTATATAAGTGAAATCAATGTAAAATTATTAGTTAGATGAAAAAGTAACAGTAAAAATATATAAGTAATTGTTGAAAGTTCAGAAAAAATAATTAATGAATGTAATGATAAAATGAATTAATATATAAGTTAATTTTTAAAAGATCAGAAATAAAATAAATAATAAATTTTCAATTTATATTTAAAGATTAATTTATTTTAATTATTTATTTAACTACATTTTGATTGCATTTTATAAATTAAAAATATATCTAAATAAGGATAATTAAATATTATAATAATTAAAAGTTAAACAATAACCAGATGTGCTTAGGAAATAAAATAAATCCAATAATAATATAAACTTTATTAATTAAAAAATCGAACCAAATCAAATCAAATATTTTTTTTTATAAAAAATTATAATAAGTTATTTTAGTGTCAAAATCACCCATGAGATGGCACCAGCACCGTCTCTTCCTAGGTACTTCCCTGGGAATATCATCCCGAGTAGCTTGATCCCTGGGAGGGATCTGGGAGATCAGTCCTGAGGAGCTTGCTCCCTGGGAGGGATCTGGGAGATCAGTCCTGGGGAAGTGATTAAAGTATCTTCCCCAGGAACGCCTGATAGCGTCATTACAGTTTCAGGAGGAATTTGGGATGAATTGGAACTCCTGGGGAGATTTTCAGGAGCTTTGCTGCTATATGGGCTGGCTGTTCGCTTACAGCAAAACACGCGCCTAAACTCGTATCACGTACTACGCGATACGAGTTATATTTCAAAGTTTCATCGGGATTCGAACAACTAAAGTACAAGCGTAAAATTCTGCAGGCACTTGTGATCCATCTCAATTGCAAAATTGGTCCTGGCTTTCTGTTTTCAAGTCCTCGAGAACACTTTCCGGATGAAACTGCTGAACAAATACCAAATAAATACTTTTGATCTATGCTCAAATCTTCAGTCATTTACATTTCTGCTGTTCATGAAACAGGGATAGCTTCGAAGAAAGCGACAGGTAGGTTTTCGCACCCTATTAGTCTATCTTCAATTGGGCCTGCAAACGCCTTATGCCTTGTGGTTTCTCCATCTAGTTTAGACATTAGATGTCGGAGTGGATGCTCGTTCGCATGAAGAATACATATCAAGTGTTGCAGTTCTATTCTTATTTTTTTAAGACAGGCAATGGCACTCTTGCCTTTTCCTGTATTCACAGCGGTGCCGTCACACCCGTCTGCTATCAGTTCAGAAAATCCACTTTGTTCTGTCTTAGAAAATTATATAATGATTTTGCTATTTTTTCGCCGTGACTAGAATGAGGTGTCAAGTAACCTAAATATTCCGAATCTGGTTAACACGACACGGTAATATGTTCATTCTCTCGACTGAGCCGATTTTCCCCATTTTTTTCTATGAAGATCTGTTTATCTTTCGTACCATCCAAGAATATGCTTTTAATTTTTCTTCCTCATTCTATATCTTCTTTCACAGTGTCTTTTTCTCTCTTCTCACCTTGTTTTTATCGATGACGAGATCCCTATCCTTTGCTGACACAATTCTTGCTTATTGAAGAATAGATCAACCTCTTAACGCAACATCCCTGTCTGATACATCAGTTCTAGATGGGGCGAACGCCGTGTAAGAAAGTGATATACGTTTGGGAGTGTCTGCTTTTGAAGGCTATGATTCAAATTCTGATTCAGTCGAACTGCCTGCTTTACATTATCAGTATCTTAGATCTGGAACGAACTGTATTCATTGAGAGCCCTGGCGCAGAATCACTATCTCTCACTGAAATTGCATACATTTTCATTTTCCGAGGCATTGACTTTGCAAGGATTTTGCTTGTTTTTAAATCAACATCTCCGCTATACATTTTTAGAGCAGTTCCTTGATCCTACAAGAAGTCCATCTCTCGGTGTGGAACTTTACACCTGATGTCTCAGCTACAGATTTTCAAGTCTCTACACTTACAAGATGCGATGCCAGAGAGGTTTCCGCATTCCGTACGAGTTCTTGGCGGGTCGTCTTGTCTTTTACACCCGTACGATTAAGGAATTTTTCCAATGCTCTACACTTGTTGTAATAGTTCTTATAATTCCGTTAATTGTTCGTTTGCAAACTACTGGTATAAATGCCTTTATCCAGCCTTCGATAACTTTTTCACCGACCATCTTAATAAGATCAACCTCTGACTGAAGATAAATATCACAATTTTCCTCTATGTAACTTTGAATCTTAGTAGTGGCGCATGACGTCAGGATAAGTTGTCAATTGCAAGTATTTCAATTCACACGGTGCCCCCCAAAAGCTATTTTTCACGTTATCCTGTGTCTTTTAAAGCTTATGGCCCTTCCCACTACCAACTGCTAAATTAGTCTTAATAAAACGCACAAAATACAGTAATGGAACGTTAAACGATCCAAACAGTACTTTATCGCAGGAGACAAAGGTTTCACTTTCACACTGAACAAATGTCGCATGGAAACTGAGCGCAGAAAAATAATAAACATCCCATCTCGCAATTTTCCCCTCTCCTATTTCCTTCCTCATCGTCACGATGACTCATTGCGTTCGCATTGGTTCCTGCTCCATCCTCTCCTCTCCTTGCAGATTTGCTGTCGAGGCATGCTGCGGTCCATCACCTAAATATATGAACCTCCCGTCACCCAAATATATGAGCCTCAACACATCTAAAAAAAGAAAGGAAGAGAAAAGAACTAACTAAGCTAACTTTTATCTTGGCAGTGACGGTCTTTCTTGATCTCAGAGTTGTTAGTGGTGTGTGTCGTCAGTGTTTTTTTATGTAAGTGAACTTTCATGAATTAGTAATTTTGTATGCCTTGTAATATTGATCTAGAGACAAACTGTTGTTAATCGCACGATAGTGTTGGCAAAATTGAAAGAAAATACCCCACATCTCTAGCCCTACTAGTTGTAAATAAAGTGATTTTATCTATAAAATCAACTAATTATCAATTCTTTTCAAATTTATGGTCTTGCCGGGTACGTCACAAGATTACAATCGTAATGTATAAAAAATAATATGAATAAGTATAGTTTTAAACTTAGATTGTAGCTTACAAAATTTTCAAACCAAAACTATTCATTGTAAGATAAACAGACGAACGAAAGTAGAATCTGTAATACCACGCAATGCTATAGACCTGGAGGAAAAAAGTTCTACTTTTTTGCGGATATGAAATTCAGCAAGTCGTTTTCTTCATTCTTTTGTTGATGTTACTAGTGGAGTCTTTTATCATTAGTTCCTTATAAATTTCAGAAAAGCTTCTGACATTATGAGAGGCTTTAGGTATATACGATTGAATCACAAAGGAGATGGGTAGATAAGCATTGGATTTTCACAGGTAAAAAGCATTATTTTCTTTTTCCTAACATGTTTTTATTGTTTTAATGTGATTTGGGGTCTTTATTTATTGCCTGTTTGAAAGATTTTTATTTAAAGATTTTTTTAAATGTGTTTTACAGGATTAGACACATAACTTTATTTATTGAATTTTAATGCATTTCAATTTTAGGAATTTAATTTCTTTCCGATATTAAGCGCTCATTACACCTTCATAGTTTTTAAATGTAGTAATTTATTAACATATTATTTAAACGTATGTAAAATCTACCATGTCATTATAGATGCTTTATAAAAACAAAATAAATTTGCTATTGCTGTTATTAAGTCCGAATGTGATAGATCTGCCTCATCTCAATGCATTATTTTAAAATTTTACATCTTTGTAACCCATCATTGACATGGCGAAAGAAACAATGGAAAATATTTAAATAACACGATATTCACCACACGCAACGAAGGTAATAAACTTTTTAAATGGAACACAGCTTCATTTCGATATTTTAAAAAATAAAACATTTTATAACCGAAAATCATTGCTAATCAAAATGAAAAAAATAGACAACAATTTTAAAGTTGTTACCACACTGCAGTAATAATAAAATCTAATAATGAAAATAACAATAAACGAATAATAAAAACTAATAAAAAACTGATAATAAGTTAATAATAAAAACTAATAATGAAAGTTAATATTTAAACACTGAGTTTAAAGTGACATGTCACAGTCTTCCCCTCACCTCTCCTTTGTTTTTCCTCCCTTGACATTTTTATATCAGACATTTATCGATTTAATTCAAAGCTGGTGGAATAGATAAGTTCAACATGTTGACTATTCTGTTTTGGAAATCTAGATCTTTCTGATATACATAAATATCAGCTTTTGACTTAAATGGAGGATACAAGTTTATGTTTTTAGTGGCAAAAAGAATCTTGCCAAACATTCTATAATCACTTGATAGAGACTACATTTTATCTAGTTAAACACCTGATAGCAAGGTTGATCTCTGATATTGAAATCCAACGACCATCAGCTAACATTCCTATGACAAAACTGTATTTTGAGATAAACTATAAATCCCATATACTGATAATTTTTAGCGCATTCGTAAGATATACATTCTAGTGTAGAAAGTGTACGTTCTTAGTTTATGGGAGTTAGAAACTTTAAAGAATCTACAAGCGGTAAGATAAACTTCATTACGATGCTTTTCAAATGCATTATGTAAGATGTTGACTACAACTGAGACATGAGTCTCATTCTAAGGGCTAATAACCATAGCATATAAACTTCAAAGACGTTAAATATCAGCAAGTGTTTGAATAAGTAGTGCTTCATCTTTTAAGAAAAGTATATCGACTAAAACGCCAAGTCATTTTATGCTATCTTCTACAGATTCAGCATATGATCTCTGTTGCTTATTCAGATAATAATTTGGCAGCCATGTAGGCAAGAGGATCATTCTAAGCAATTTGGGATTTTACTTTTAGCTGTTACATAATTTAGTGGTCTAGACAATGTAAGACATCTCTGATGGAGGTTCCTCAAATCAGGTATTGTCAGTTTCGTGGTGAAGTACAGGACAAATCTCAGTACGAAGTTGGTCTACATAATGGTATTTACGGGTTAAATCACTATAAAGTAGTCTTTCAGAATTTGTCTTGCATGGCGATCTTTTTATAGAAATTTTTATGTTTTCAGAATCTGGTATGTAATGATTTGTCTTTTCAAAGACACTGAAATCGTCTACAAAGAGATAGTACGGATACAAAAGAAGATTTAATTTTTTTCTATAACTTTCCCTGGTCAGAATGTATTAGAAAACAGTACCCGTTTATTTCTAAGTTGAACACTTTGATCTTCATGGGGTGGTTCGATTCGTTTTCGCTAAGATGTAAAATATTTATTAAAACAGGTTTCTCTGTGGTTTCATTCGGAGATCGAAATTACCATCTGCAAAAATAAACGTCTTTTTTAGCATTTCTGATAAAGTACCAATGTTGGTTGGCAACATCCGAAACAATTTCAGCTTTGCGTGAGAGGTCAGTTCTAAGTAATGTTCGATTGTTTTTTGAATGATGGTAATGTGAACAATATAGTTATAATGGAAAGACATTAATATTATTTTTGTTCACTTTATTTTTGTGAACCAGAACTTTTATTCGTAGGACCATAAGCCAGGATAACGACCATCTTTCTGTTTTCAATATTACTCCCTTTTTCCTGCAAATGGAGATAGAAGGTTTCACTGGTTTTACAGTGAGTAGAACCTGCATCAGCACAAGATATACCATTAATATTCTTTTTTTGTACTTTTAGCAGAGGTTTTCAGTTGATGCTACTTAATAAATTGGGAAACAAGTAGGGGGCACTTTACTTTAATAAAACAATGTAGACTACAATCGTAACAGTATAGAAGAGGTAGATCTTCCTTCTTCACAGCATTTCTGTAGAATGAATTGTAGCATTCCAGATTCCCTACTTTTATTATTCCTTTGATACCTACATAGCTTTACGAAGTTTACCCATTTTGTTTTTCAGATGTTTTTATTGCCTGATGGTTCACAAATCTTCATACAAATCAAATTTCTTCGGTAGCTTTATATGCTCAATTAATGTTTCCAATTCATCTGTGTATAGTTATTTATAATCAGGTAAGTATTTTTTCTTTAACTGATCCGTTATGATTACGATTTGTAACTTCTTGAATGTATGAATATTCAATTCCGCAATCCAATCCTCAAAATAACTTCCTACTTAAAGTAGAAATTTTTCCATATACTTTTTGGTCCTTTTTGATGAGGCTGTCTAAATTTTTCCGCTGTTAACCTAAACCATTTTAACTAAATATCGCAAATATACAGAAGGACATGAAATTTTTCTTCGAGTTCACGAACTATTAAATTAGTGTTCAATTTCATTTGGTAGGACTCTGATTAAGTATTTGACGCATATATCCGTATAGATTTTTAATACTAGTTTTATTTGTCTTTCAAATAATATTAGAAATAAACTCATGTTAGCGTTTCCTGTATTGAAATCCGGTAAAATGCATTTCAAATCATCAAACAGCAAGATTGAATCTGATTTATTATTGTTTCCATTTATCTTCTTCTCGTTCCTCTACCTCTTTTCCACTGACCAATAATATTTTCTAAAGCACTTTTAACAAAGTCTGAATCTCTCTTATGTAAGTGGAATTTTTTTCATGATTTAATAACATTGTCATCGGCACTTACTTCAAGTTCTAATTGTATTACTACAATGTTGTCCCGGGCTGGCAAGAGACCTCTCCTGCTCCCCGTGACCGATGAACAAGTCGTTTCTTCCCAAGCCGCGGTAAATTAAGGGTCGTTGGGGAAGTCCGACATGTGGCCTAGGACCTGGTTCCTTCTTTAGGGTTCCGGCTACGAAGCCGTCAGAGGACTCGAGCGTCTCACCAGGTGTTTTGTAGTGGTGTCCTCGTAGCTTGGGCTTCACCACATGACGACCTTTGTCGTCAACACTGGGTTCAATGGGAGTGATATGCAGGTGGTGGTTCTCCCACCGATCTCAGTGCACACAGGAGGAACCTCCTGGTCGTGCGCGTTAAAAGTCCCTCAGGACTTGGGTGCGATGGTTGACGTGCTTGACGGGCGACACTCGGCACCTGGCTATGCAGCTCAGTTTCCCCTCATTTATATATATATATATATATATATATATATATATATATATATATATGTATGTATGTATAAAAAAGCCAAACATTTAAAAAAAATAGTTTCAAATATCAGAAGCATCAAAATACTTCATATTTAAATTTCTGCATGTAGTTCAATAACTGTAATAAATCACAATGAGGAAATTGACAAATGAGTTTACGTAAACATACAATAAAATTAATATCTAGATGTTCAACTTAGTGTGATTCTTAATATCTAGATGTTTACCTTGACGTGATACTTAATATCTAGATTATCAACTTTATGTGATTCTTAATATCTAGAAGTCCAACGTTATGTGATTCTTCATGTATATAGTACAGAGTATTGCATATAAATATAAAGTCGTTCTCTCAATAAATAATGAGATATAATACGAAAAAATCGTGTATTTGGAACTGCGGATAAGGACAATGTGTTGACGTCCTATTAACTCTTCTTTGCCATGGTGAAAGAAATTTAATCAAAAGATTCGGATGATCTAATATACAGAAAACTGCAAGGAAGTAAAATTCCGCCTACTATACGTATACAAAGTAATAAGATTTTCAACATAAACGGCTAGATTAATAAACATTTTTATTGGAACACAGTATCAATTCGACATTTTAAAAATTAAAACATTTTATAGCAGAAAATCGATACTAATCAACAAGGAAAATGTTTTAGACATAATTTTTAGGGCGTTTAAAATTTGCTTCTCCTATAAACTAACAATGAAAGGTTAAAGTTTAATAATTGAATTTAAAGTGATATATTACAGCTTTTATAAATCTAAAAGAAAATATCATAGGACAGAAAGTAATTAAATTACACTGGTTTACAAATTTAAACATTTTTTATATACTTTTGATGAAACACCTATTTTCTTATTACACTACCTCTTATTACACTACGTCTTACTAATGAAAGGCGGTATTTGAAAAAAATCTATCACGTCACATTTTTAAAATTTTTACATTTTTCAATATTCACATTTTTAATTCTATAATATAGCTATCACGTCAGATTCAAGCTACCCGCGTTGTTAATTTGGATTCTATATTCTGTTTTTTTGTGTTTTTGTGAAATAAAGTGGTTTTGTTTTTGATAAAATGTCTAATAGAGTGTGTAAATTAAATTCTGATCGTTTTTGTTACGTTTGTGGACAGTTTATATTCGCAATAAAAGAAAGACCGATATCGGAATGTCTTAAAACAGCATATTTGCATTATTTTGGATTCTCAGTGAGTAATTAAGATAAAAGTGGATCTCACATGTTTTTTATGAAAGCTATAGGCTTACTTTTATATGCTGGGCTTCGGGAGAAAAAAAGTATCTTCAATTTGGATCACCAATGCTGTGGAGAGAACCTTCAAATCACGAAAATGAGTGTTATTTTTGTTTGACAAAAACTGCAGGCTTTCATTAAAAAAATAAACATAAAATTCTATATCCTGACATTCCATCAATCTCAAAACTGATATCACATTCTGAAACTCTGCCACATACCGTATGTCCAGGTATGTCAAGTGCGAGTTGCCAAGATAGTAACGATCTGTTTATGGAGGATGAAAATGATGACGATTTCGTAATTGAAGATGATAAAACGCCACATTTAACAAACCAAAATGAGTTGAACGACCTTGTGCGAGACATGCTACTATCTAGATATAAGGCAGAGAATTCTTGCTTCTCGTCTACAACAGTGGAACTTATTGACACCAAATACCAAAGTAACTTAATACCGAAATCGAAGTCAAATTTTCAGCAGTTATTTCACCAAAAAGAATGATCATATTGCTGTTTTATTAAAAAACTATCATGCAATGGGTGTGAACATGTCTCTGAAGATACATTTTTTCCATTCCCACCTGGATTTTTTTCCTGAAAACTTGGTTGCCGTGAGTAACGGGCAAGGCAAGCGTTTTCACCAAGACCTTAAACTTTTTTATGACAGACACAAAAGTTTTTGGGAAGAAAATATGTTAGGGAACTGCTGCTGGTCTATTTTAAGAAAAACAGATCAAGAAAATTATAAAAAGAAGAGTAAAATCAATCATTTTTAATTTTTTCTTTTAAATTTTCATGTTATTATTTCTTTTGAGTATTTAATAAATATTTTTAAAACTAGATGTGATAGATTTTTTATAATGATTTTCCCGTACTCAGTGCACTAGAAGCTATGAAAAAATACACATTTCGGCAAAAGTATATAAACCGTGTAAACCACTGTTATTATTCCATTCAAAACAGGTCTACTTTTTTTAAAGAAATGCATTAAATTGCTTGAAATTTAAAAATTATTTTATAAATTGTATAATGCCTAGATTTTTATTGTTGTCCAATAGAAAATTTCTATATCACTAGTTTTAGAGGCTTATTTTCATTTGCAAAATGAAATGGAATGCATTTGAATACCCAATGTTCCTCTTCATTATATAAAAATCCATTTTCATCAGAAATACTTTTTCCTATTTTGTAATATGAAATAAAATACAGATTTTTATCTAACATTGATTCACTGATCTCACACAGTATTTTATATTTCAACCATCTACACACTTTCTAATTGTACATATGTAAATTTACAGATCGCTAATTAATTACACAGATGAATAATAAGCAATAGATATACATATTTGAATACATATGTATTTTCTTTCTTTTCCGCAGTATTTTGCACTAAGTAGTGCGTTTTCATTGCGAAACATGTTATTGGGGATTTGTTTCCCTATTTCAACTGCCCCATCACTTAATTTACGACATATGTATGTATATATAAATAAAACCTCGAAAATATTTATACTAGGAAATAGAGAAAAATATATTACCTATCCTCTTGTTCCGTACTTTATGAACATTGTTTTCCAGGTCTTAAACATTATTACCATAATTTATGAGTATTATTTTTTATTACTTTACAATAACTGAAATGATTTCATAGACAAAGCTTCTGATATACGGCATTCTATGGAATTACAACCAGTAAAGAGTAAGTTATTACAATATTAATGGTATTCAAATAAAGACCTTTTGAAAAATTAAAAAATCCCCAAGCTGTGAGTGTACATGGTAGAGAATTGTTTAACCTCCAAATTTTTAGAACTCTGTCTAATTGAAGCTGTTTGTCTATTTTTAAAAGGACTTCCAAATTTTGCAAGTTGGTAGCTTTCGCAATTTTGTCAGTTTCTGAAAATTGTGATGCAACAAGAGTTATTGAAGTAATGGATATGAAATTAATTACAATTCTGCAGACTTCAACGGAAACTTCTCTTCCTAATCCATATATGTACATTACATTAAAAAGAGTGTCTATAACAGACTTAGAAAATACAAAAAATATTCCCAATGAAAACGCCTTTTCAAATGATTCAAAAGTATGCATAAGAGATTTGTAATAATCAAAATTTTGCATTATACGTGTTTCAGTTTGCATGTTTGTAGTTTTGCTTCTTTTAATATACAATATCAGTATGGTGTGCATATGGTGACATAAAATTACGTACAAGTTAATGAAACACTGCGGCAGTAAAATTACAAAAGCATGGTAAATTGAGATTAAAGTAAATACTATTCCTCGAGTTAAATATTTACTTCCAAAGTTAGGAATAAAGAAATAAGAAAGAATTTCATCGTATCTATCATCTGTAAAAGGATATAAATCGCAAATTACATTCAAGATATATATCAAGAGCGTATAGTTTATGAATATTGATGTAATTATATCGGACTGAGAAGTCTTGAATATTTTCTTATGTTTTCTTATATATTTGTATACGAGAGATATTTCTTTTTGTGAGAAAAGCATAATACACCAAAGTATACATGAGCTAATTTCTACTGCTATGAAAGACAATAATGTTCTTATTCCAAAAACTGAAAAAACCTCGAGATTAAACGATGTGACAAAAATCAATAACACAAGAAAGATAATCCATAGGACTGCAAATTTCTGACACACCCGCACTAACCGTTTTCGAAATTTACTGTTATTATAAGTTATATTCAAGCCGAAAATATTTATAAAACAGTGTAAAACTCTCATTGAACTTGGTATATAGCATTTAAACTTCCGTCTATTTTCCTGAAAAAGTTGGGATAATTTCATTAAAAATCGCAATGTATAATCACACTTTGTCATGTTTATATATTCATGAATGCTTTTTCAATTAATTAAAATTTTAAGAAGTATTGCGTAAATCGAATGTACTTTTATGCAGTACTTTTTATTCAATACAAATAGTCGGTTAATTATTGTACATTTTTACATTATGTATAACTTTTCTCGGTACAATTTATTGTACAGACAGAATTACCATTGGTTTTTATACACTGGATACTGAATGTTAGTAACTTTCAAAAGTCGCTGTTGATTAGAGCAACAAATACAATGCAGGAAATTGTTTCATGATATAATTTATTTAAATAAAGAAGCTGATAGCATGATATTGAGAATGTTAAATGAGATGTGTTGTTAAATTCCATATGAATGATTAATGTCCTGTTTAAATTTTTATTCGCTATAACTTATTGTCACATTTAGCTACCACCAGTAAAGAAATTATTGATACTCTTCGAAAAAACAACACTCTCTTATAGTTTTGTTTTACAAAAAGAAAAAAAAATGACAAATTAAACATTTAAAGCAATTTTGAAAGTAACATTATAAACATTTTAATTGACTTGACATTTTTCCTTTACGTATTCATTATTTCAGGACTGACTGTAATTTAAAAAGTTATTTTTTTTATTTTCTCCATAAATTTATTTACTTTCATATTTTTTAAAAAGTATTTCAGAATAAAAAATAAAATACTTTAACAGAAGTATGTTGTCAACTGCTTTGATTTTAATATTTGAAAAAAAATAATTTTAATTCTTGAACAACTAGAATCTATAATGATTAAAAAATCGTGTTAGGTTAACTGAATTTTCGATATTGCAATAATTGCAACTCTAAGAGGGTGAAAATATTTACCATGTTTTCGTACTTTACACAAACCATGAAATGGTTCAATATTGGACCACAACTTTATTTCAGGTTGAACTATAAACTTTGTTAGTTGAACTATTATCTGGAAAAGTGTTGCAGCTAGAATTGGTTAAATGTTGGAAAAAAAGTAGTAAAATAATAAAACATAAAATGGCGATGGTTAATTTTATCCTTTGCAAAAACTGATCAGATCAGGATCTCTGTTTATAAGGGAATCGAACACACGAAGAATACCCACACTTTAAACAGGGTTTGAACTTGACCTTGACACCACTTGATTTGTAGCTCGCGTTCTAACGATTAGGCATATATGCAGATATCTTCGCACTCTAAAACAGACTACTGAGAGTGCATGGAATAATTTTATTTGATAGGCTGTAGAATATTTTAATTTTTTTTGGGGCGAAGTTGAAATCATTTTCGAGATTGAAATATGAAGATACTTTATTGAAAGTATTAACTGGAAAAGTGTTGCAGCTAGAATTGGTTAAATGTTGGAAAAAAAGTAGTAAAATAATAAAACATAAAATGGCGATGGTTAATTTTATCCTTTGCAAAAACTGATCAGATCAGGATCTCTGTTTATAAGGGAATCGAACACACGAAGAATACCCACACTTTAAACAGGGTTTGAACTTGACCTTGACACCACTTGATTTGTAGCTCGCGTTCTAACGATTAGGCATATATGCAGATATCTTCGCACTCTAAAACAGACTACCGAGAGTGCATAGAATAATTTCATTTGATAGGCTGTAGAATATTTAATTTTTTTTTGGTCGAAGTTGAAATAGTTTTCGAGATTGAAATATGAAGATACTTTATTGAAAGTTGAAAATAAAGAAAGTTCATCGAGCTTCATTCTTTGCAAATCAAATAAAATCTGGTCAGATCGTGACATCTGTATAAAAAGGGATGCAACACACGAAAACCACACAAACAGGGTTTATAGTTCAGGGTATTCCGTGGTATACGACGTATACCTTTCGTATATTTTAATGAAATTCCTTATGCACTCTGTTTCTTAAATACAACTATAGCGTATACTCTCCACTTATATCTTATATTACAAATGCAACCCTGCACTAAAACCGGCGTATCTTAAACAGGATTTGAACCTCATACCTTTTAATTTGTAGCTCGCGTTCTAAACATTAATAAGGTACGCAGATATCTTCGTATTCTAAAAGAGTTTATAGACATGAACGTAATTATTTATTTTGATTGGCTTCAGAATATCTTCACTTTTTAAAAATTAAAATTGAACTAACTTTCGAGATTGAAATATGAAAAAAAAAGTTCTAGAAAGTTGAAAAGAACGATAGTTCATCGAATTACTTTACATCATTGAATCCTTTAATTTTGCCCTAAAATTCTTCTGAAAAATTAACAGAGTGCCCATCTTTCTTCGTTCCTTGGATATTGCATTTTTAAAGATACGCAATTTAAATATCTTCTCATGTTGATTGTTTGAAATGTTGTTTTTAAAAATTGTATTTGGAAATCGAATCATTTGCTTTTTTGTTTTGGAAAAAACTATTTCAACAGACAATGCAGTTGCTTAAACTATAATAGATGTTTTCCTTTCATTGAGTCTTATTGAAATTAAAGCATACTTTTTTGCATTCAATAATTGTAAGCGACAAACTTCTAAACCCGTCATTTTATGAATGTATATAAAATTGTATATAAAATAATAAGCTCGTTTTTTAAGTCTTTTCTTGAATTCAACTACCATTGACGATAAAATTGGACGACGCCTTATTCGACACATATTTCTTTATTTTTCTATCAGTATTAATACAAAAATCTTAAAGTGTAACTAATAATTATTTTTAAGAAATATTGCTAAAAAACTGTTACAGAAAAAGAGAAAGAATAAAAGGATGTAAAATTAGTTTGTTTTCACTAGCTTCCGAAAAGTAACTAAATATAAATAAGAATATTTTCTTTACGTTTCAAGATATCAGGGATACAATATTTAAAAGAAAAAGTAAATATATTATTATAAAACGTTTATAGATTGAATTATTGATGAATACTTACATTTACTGTAAATGTGACACAAATATATATATATATATATTTGAATCAATTCAGATAAAGTACCTTTCGCAATAAAAGTATATAATTTGCTTGTAATGTTTTTTTCTCTATCTTTCAAAGTTTCTAATCTAAAGCCTGTTACGAAATTATTGTTGATTAGTTCTCTCATAAAACATTGAAAATAAATCTACATTGGGGATACGTATATTTACTAAGATTAAAAAGGTATGAATAAAAAGGAAACTTAATTTTTAGAAAACCAGATAATAAAAATAAAAACTACGAGGAAACGCCCGTTTCTATTGATAAACAATTGTATTTAATATGACAGTGATCAGTGCTTATTATCTAATATTATTTCGAAACAGTCTTTCAAAAGTTTTTGCATATTTGAATTTGATAAATATAACTGCTATAAAAATATTATTTGTTGAACAGAAAACAACTTAGTTTTACTTAAATATTCAGATTTGAAAAAGCACATACAAGGAAATATGCTAATCTAATAATTTGTATTCGCATCAAAGTGTTTAGCTTGCCTTAGTGATTTAAGATAGACATTACGCCAAAAATTAAATAAAGGTTAATTTACTGTTAATTTTTTTTTCAAGCTTTACTGAACAATACGCATAGGAAATAACCGAAATATTTATATTGCCTCCAAGGTTATAAAGAGAAGCTATTTATGCAAGGCTTTTCATACATATAGTAGTGGCCAAAATTGTAGAAACCTTTTTGAAAAAGTGTATTTTTGAGTTTTGAACACTAATTTCTAGTTAAGTAATACCATAAAATTATATATCAATGGAAAGATAATTTAATTAAAAATGTAATTAAAAAAATGTGTTCAATAATTAATATTTTATCAAAAGTTACAGACAAATAAACAAAAAAATACAACTTTCTTCGGTTAAGGGGACGATGGACGTTAAAATTGAATTATTTTATTTTTAATCATAGATATATGAAATTTTGTCCATATATAGATTTCACCATAAGTATATAGAATACCTTAAGGAAATTTCCTAATCTTAATATAATTTTAAGATTTTTTAAACATTTTTAAATTTATAAACCAAATTTTAAAATGCTCCTTGCGTCTTAATTTTTAAGATATTTCCCCGATTTAGCATTTGGATCACTTAAAACTATATTACAAACAAATCTGTGTATCAGTTTTTTAATCCCCCGAATAGTTAATTTTTGAGAAATTTTTTTCTAAATTCTATTCCGATTTTCATCAAAATTTAGCATTTTAATAAGTTATAAATCAAATTTAATTATCTTAACGAAGTCTAATTATAAAATGCCTACACAGTTTCTTTGTAAACAGTATCAGGATTCATCCTTATCAATTTCATGAATTTTGAACCAAAATTAAGACGCATGGAGCATTTCAAAAATCTAAAGAACGTGTAAAATCTGTATTGAAAAAAAACATGTATAAAATTTACTAAAGCACCGAAAAATTCATTGTGTCCATAATTCAAACGCTTGCAACTATGCGAAAAATTATCGCAGCTGCATGAAGTTTTTCTCAAATGGTTCAGTACAAACTGAAGAATAATAATACACATAAAAATAAATTTAGATTTTTGGGGCGATTTTTGATCTAATAAAGGTCCACGGTCCCCTTAACATGAAGTAGCCTTCCTTTATTTGAATGTAGCAAAGGAGTATGAATGTTTAGAGAGCCAATCAAGTGCCATCCTGTTTTGGCAGTGTGTCAGTCATGTAACAGTAGTATTCAACTGTTGTTGTCATGTTTTGGAGCTGCAGGGAAGACATTTTTTATTGCTTTATGTAAGTGATTATAATGCTGTATGTAAAACATAAGAAAATTAAAGAAATTGTACAAAAAGTCGACTGATCACCTAGAAAGCGATGTAAAGTAGTACTATTAAGTGTACAAGATTACCGTTATGATTAAATTAGAAGGCAAATTTGTGGAAATGTAAGCGGTATAAGGAGATTACATTACTACAAAACCAATCTGCTAAATGTAAGAAAATGGGATTTCAAGTGATGATAGAAGGATTAAGGCTGTGCATAAGTGATAGACGAAAATCATCGGGATACATAGAAGGTGAAATGGCACAAACCAATGTGATGTTGAGTGCAAGGACTGTTATGTGCAGACTGCAAGGATTTCATTTAAATGCTAGAATTCAACGACAAAAGTCATTTTTAACTATCCAGCAAAGTTGAAAATATTACACTGGGCTAAAACGCATTTTACCTGGACCGCGGAAAAATGGGACAGAGTTATTTGGTCTGACGAGATCAAGATCCACCTATTTGGTAGATATGGCATAAAATACATAAGGAGAAGAATTGAAGATTTTCATCCTAACACACACCACGAAACCTCCAGTCAGTGTTATGATATGGGGTTGTATGCCATCAAAACGTTGTGGGCAAAAATTGTGTAATTAATGGGATTATGAACACCCCAAAATATATAAATGAAATACTTCAATCTCAACTGAAGTTTTCCACACATGATCGTTTTCAAGATAATGAAGCATTTATATTTCAACAGGATATTCCAGTGTTGTAGTGGCCCCGGAATAGCCTAGATCTTAACTCAATTGAAAATCTATGGAGCATACTAAAGAAACTTAATGCACAGAAGCAACCCACCAATAAAATCTAATCAATAGAGCAATAATTCAATCTGAATATCACATTATAACAGCTTCATGTTAAAGACTTGATTCACTCCACGGGAAACGTTGTAAGGCCATAATTATGTAAGAGTAAAGTTTACCCAAGTAAGTATTAACTGACATTGTGATAATTTTTGTATATCTCATTTTTTTCGATATGTTTCACTTTTCTTTTTTGTAACTGCTGTTTTAATAAATATTTTTTCATAAAATTTATTGCCTTTCGTTCTTGATTAATGGATATTCTTTCCATGGGTTTACAATTTTATGGCATTGTATAAAGAGAAAGTGGTATTATGAACCATCAAACTTGAAATATACAGCTTTTCAAAATTGTTTCCACAAGTTCGGCCACCAGTGTAACACACGCTATTCTGTGCTTTTATTATTTTACAAAAATACATATGAAATCTATAACTATAATAAAGAAGGATGTTTGCGGGTTTGTGTGTTGTGTGTTTGCGCGCTATGTTCTGAAGAGACCACTGCACGCAGAGCTACAAAATTTGGTGGGAAAGTATCTCTATACATGTAGTTTTGCACCTCGAAGCTCGAATTTTTTAATAAATTTTCTTTTTAATTTAAATTTTATGCGATTTTTAACGTTTTTTCATGTTTTGCTGCAATTTTTACGCATTAGTAACAGGAATCCGGTTCCAATCTTTTAGCCCAATATAGTAAATTTTATCCTCTTTTCAAAAAAGTTTATTCAGAATTCGTACAGCAATTTTTGAAAATTTGGCGATTTTTTCCTTCGACATTAAGAAATTTTTCTCCGAATGCTTGATTGGTTCGTTGATTGCTTCCATTTCGAAATCAGTTACGTTCAGAATTGTCACTTTTTTCGTCTTTTTAGCTTGGAGAGAGTTGATAATTCTTTACAGATAAAAAGTCATGATTTTAAAAGTGAAGGGTGGGTTATTAATTATCCCAATTTGAATTATTGACTAGATTTTTTAAATTTTATTTTAGCCCAGTATAGTAAATGTTGTCCTCTTTTCAATAAAGTTTATGCAGAATTCGTACAGCGCTGTTTGAATTTTTGGCGGATTATTTCCTTCTACACTAAGATATTTTTCCCAGAATGCTTGATTGGTTCGTTAGTTACTTCCATTTCAGCCTCAGTTATGCTCATAACCGTCATTTCCACCCTCTTTTTAACTTTGAGAGAGTTGATAATTCTTTACAGATAAAAAAAAATCATGATTTTAAAAGTGATGAGCGGGTTATTAATTATCCCAATTTGGATTTTTTGACTAGATTTTTTAAATTTCATTTTGTATGCGTTTTTTTTATCTTTTTAACACTTTCCAACCTAGTTGAAAAGTGTTTATGACTTCGGTTTGTCTGCCGTCTGCCATCTGTCCGTGCTCTGACTCCCGTAAATATGCTCAGATTGCTCTGCAATTTTTATATGTTATTGTCGTGATCTATAGCATGTTCTTTATTTCAACTGAAGTGTGTAGCACTTATAGTTTTTTTACAGGGACACTCAAAAGAATTCCGTTACATTACGGTCAATGGGGGAAAATCATTTGCGGTTTATTTTAATGATGTTACACAATTTCAAACACATTGTAATTCATATATATCACTAAGGTGTATTACAAGAACCTTAATATGGAATAGGGTGTGCATAGCACTTATAGTTACTTTACAGGGACAGTCAAAAGAATGTCATTACATTACGTCTATGGAGAAAAATCGACTGCGGTTTATTTAAATAATGTTTCACTATTTTAAACGATTTGAAATTTATATATATCACTAAGGTGCATTACAAGAGGCTTACTACGGAATATTGTGTGTATAGCAGTCATCGTTCATTTACAGGGACACACAAAATAATTCTCTACTGTCTGTTAACAATAATTAATGGAAGTGCGTTTTAAGTTGCTGAACGCGATTTTAAATTAAACTCACTTTTTGTCTATTACCTGGTGTGTATAAATTCTGTAGATCATATACAGGGCAGCACAAAAGTTCGCGAACACATTTCCGTTTATTGACAGAAACTCCAGAAGGTGTATTTTAAACTGTGCTACGCGTTTCCTAACTAAACTAAAATTTAGCATCCTATGTAGTATATATACAAATCTACAGATCATGTACAGGGCTGAATAAAAGTATTCGGATATTTTTCCTAATATTGTAAATGTTGGAAATTCCTGAAATTACGTTTTTAAATATGTTATGCGCTTTCCAAATTGTCTACTTAGATGTTATCTTTCAGCTTATTAAACGCTAATGATTTGTAAAATTATTTTGGAAGCGTTGGAAAGTGTTACATAATCTATGCATGACGCATGATTTTTCGTTCTTTTTGCATGTTTTGCAGTGTTTTTTGTTTCAAATGACATCATAAATCGTCCATTGAAAGTCAAAGACCGTCCGGGCAATTGTGATGGGCAGATGAAACGGTCATTAACTGATTGCAATTCAAACAGCGATTACTGAATTTTTCGCGATTTGTTTTATGTGATTTTTAGAGTTTTTTCATGTACGTAACGTCAGAAATTTGCAACGATAATTTACTGTATTTGTATATCAGAACAAAAAAAAGAAAAAAAAAGTCATTTTGTTTCTGTTTTAAAAGTTAATGTTAATTCCTAATTTTTTAAGGTCGTTGTTTTAATTCTGAGGGGAGAGGGGTGTGTTTCGTTGTAATTTAAATATTTCGTTAATACTCAGATCGAAACTCTCTCCTTCCCTCTTGCCTCCAAAATCAGAACTTTTTTGTTATTAGTCCGATTCAAACGAAACCTTTTCTAACATTCTTCTCAGGTACTAGTTAAACTTCGGTATCATTTTTTCAGCACTTTGTTACCACTCTTTCTGAACATTAATTACCAGGGAGGGTAATTTTATCGATTTCTATGGGCCCAATTTCAACGAGAATTAGTTCATTCCACTTAACATGAACTAATTAAGATATAAAAAACTATTTAAGATACAGATTTGGCATCCCATGACAGTAGGAAGTGGAACTAAAAGATTTTGCAGGTTTGCTATACGGTGTAGTAGGCAGAAGCCACATGTGCCGGAGTTTTATTTAGAACAGAGTATGCCCCCTAGCGGTGGAAAGTGGAACTAAAAAATTTTGCTTTTAAAATTGGTCCTATTCAAACAAGGGGTCCGATTTCAACGTGAATTGATTCATTCCACTTAACATGAACTAGTTAAGATATAGATAACTAATTAAGACAGATTTGGTGCACCCTGATGGTGAAAAGTGGAACTAGAAGATTTTCAGTGCATGCACAACACGTCTTCATTACGGTGCCATAAGCAGTGCCAGCGGAGACACGTGCTGGAATTTAGTTCAGAAAGAGGTTTGTTTAGAACAGAGAGCACTTCCTGGCGGTGCAAAATTTAACTAAAAGATTTTGTCTTTAATCTTGTCCGATTCAAACGAAATTTTTTCTAACATTCTTCCGAGGTCTCCCAGATACTAAATAAACTTCGGTATCATTCTTTCAGCCTTTGTTTACTACCATTTATGAATGTTAATCTCCAGATGTATCCGAGATGTATTTACTCGGGTTCTATGGACACGATTTCAACGGGAATTGGTTCTTCAACTTAACATGAACTAATTAAGATATAGCTAATATAGTTAAGACATAGATTTGGTACGCCCCCGCGATAGAAAGTCGAAGTAAGAGGTTTTCCGTGCGTGCACACAACGCCTTCTACACGGTGCCGTAAACAGCGGGAACGAGTGCCAGATTTTCGTTCGGAAAGAGGTTCATTTAGAACAGAATGCTCCACCTTGTAGTGGAAACTGGAACTAAAAGATTTTGAAGCGTGTGCGCAGCACGCCTGCTATACGCGGTACCGTATCTAGCGGGGACACATGTCGTAAATTTGTTTAGAACAGAATGCACACCCTGGCGTTGGAACTAAAATATTTTCCTGCGCGTGCGCCGAAAATGGCTTATTTTTATTGAAACCGCTAAAGAAAGTTACCGCCTTGATAATCCAGACAACAAAATATTCTTATTTTTACACATCTTCGAGTATTAAGAAAAGTATTGGAGGTACTGTTTCGAAACTGTTTCACAGTCTGTACGTTGTTTATTTTTCTGATTTCCAAAATGCAAATTTTGTGAAAATCCGACGGTAACTTTTTTGTAAAATTTTGACCAAAAACTGACTCGCTTTGAATCAAATAATCCAGAGATTTGAGGGGGTAGTATTGAATTTATTTCCGCTTTGGGGTCCATCTCTCTATTTAATTTCCGAAAGACAAAGAGTTACCCAGTTACCAGAGGAACGGTTTCGTGCAACGAATTTTAGAGTGATTTCACATATCGTATTAATTTTTGACGGGACCGGGCAACGCTAGGCGGATCAGCTAGCAAGAAAATAAATTTGGGTACTTCCAAGCGGCTGAAAGCTTTGAAATTGTCACGTGTGATAAACATGACACTACGCTTCCTTTTGTATATTTTATAGGGTATATGATCTGTTTTTTTATTTTTTATTTAAAAAAGCAAGGAGTGAAGAATCATAAGATTATTAAGTTTATTAAACGCAGGAAGAACAGAGAAAAGGGGTTACAATCTTCACAAATTAATTGCTATTATAAAAAGGCAAAATTCTGTCAACTTATATATAAAATAACTTTCATTTATGATGTTATAAAATAATAATAATTGTTAGTAAAAGTGAGAAACTGTTCCATCCTTAAGAACATTCTTTCATTTTCAAATCTGTTTGATTGCCAAGGGAAAAGTAGTGAATCAATCCGTTGGATGTGGCCACCACACGGAACCTCATTTTGAGCACTTTGAACCCAAAAGGAGAATGTGCTTACTTAGACAATTTTCCGTTGTTCTGCAAAGACTGAAAAACATTTATACATATACACTTTTTGCTTTCGTACTGTTAGCTGCATTTTAAGCGGAAGTAATTTTCTTCGGAAGCTTTTGAAACGCTACGATAATTTAAAATGTAAATATTTAAATATGTTAAATATCTAATCATATATTTTTCATTTGTAGAAGTATAATAAACAGATTAAAATCTGTTTTATTCAAGTATTTGAAATCTGTTTCTGAAGATTTAATGCATCAGTAATTAAGCTGATAACAGAAAACAAATTTACATTTCGATCTAACACATAGCATTATATTCAATGACCATCGCGGACTGATTTTCAGGTAAGAAAAATTTTTCTACCTATATATAAATTTTCAAATTGATTATATAATATTCTTGAGAAATATATCTATAAAATTACTGGGGTTAAAATTAGAACTCAGCAGCCTTCAATATATTTTATAATAGATTATGAGAACGAGTGTGAGTATAGCCCAAATTTAGAATATATTAATAAATAAATAAATAAAACAGTCAATCATTGATAATTTAATAATGCATGTGTATATATAAAAAAAAAACAAGAAGATAAAAAGTGCACAGAAATAATGTGTAGTTCATAACGAAACAAAAACAAAAGGATATATTGTTTTTTGTCAGAACTATAAACTTTTCTTCAACAATTAAATATGACCGCTAGCAAAGAAATAGCACTTATTGAAAAATTAAATGACAATAACTACAGTAATTAGAGTTTTAAAATGGAAATGCTCCTGTTGAAGGATGATTTATTTAACGTTGTTTCGGCCGAACCTACAAATTCACCCGCTGCTGACTGGGATAAAAAAGTTGTAAAGGCCAGGTCAATAATCAATCTTTGTATTGATGATAATCAAATTATTCATGTGAAACATATAGACACTGCTAAGGCAGTCTGGGACGCACTGAAATCAGTCCATATGAGATCAAGTCTCTCATCTAAATTATTCCACCTGAGAAAGGTATATTGTCAAAAATTAAGTGAAGGTGGGGATATGAACGCTCACATAAACAGTGTACTGTCACTAAAAGATAAACTTTTTGCAGTCGGTGGAGAAATTGCTGGAACGCATATATGTGCGTTGTTATTGTGCTCTCTGCCACATTCGTATGACCCACTGGTCACGGCTTTAGAGGCACGGTCCGATAACGATTTAACGCTGGGATTCATAAAAAACGAATTGATAGATGAGTACAGACACAGGTGCGAAAATCGCGATACTAGTTCCAACTCGCGTGATTCTGCATACAAAGTCATACATAAAAACACAAGAAATAAAAAGTTCTGTAGCCACTGTAAATGCGAGAACCATTATAAATCAGAATGTTTTTACCTCAAAAACAAAACATCAAACAACTTCCAAAGAAATTATGGTAATAAACATAAATTCAACAATAATGCCAATACCTTTAGGAATAATTCTGGTTATCACATAAACAATCAGAACAACTCGAAAGACGCATCAAGTTTTAGTTTTGAGAGTAAAGCCAATACGACAAACGTTTCGAATGATTCACCCCCTCCTACTTCTTCAGGAGATGCATCAGATAACCGCTCCGCACAAATCTATCATTGAAATGAATCACCCCTTATCAACGAAGCTCAGGCACTAAATATAAATAAATTCATCGTAGAATCAGGCTGTACTAGACATGTTGCCTTCGCGAGAGAGAATTTTGAGAATTTCAAATCCAGTAATTTCGGTAGCATAATGAAACGGAAAAAGACAATTCATATGGTCTTGGTGATATAACATTAAATACTGATTCAACAAATCAGGTCACACTAAAAGACGTCCTGTATTGCCGTGAACTGCAATGTAACGTATTATCCGTCAAAAGTGCTACTGGAAATAACTTTAAAGTTATCTTTGATAAAGAAGCTTGCAGCTTTGTGAAAAACAAAAACACGGTCTTAAAAACAAAATTAAGCAATAATTCGTACGAAATCGAATTCAAGGACGAATATGGGTATACCATTCAAACCCAGGCATCATGTTCCAACCCAAATTGTATAACTATTTGGCATAGGCGCCTTGGACATAAAAACTATGGCTCCATTAAATGTCTAGTAAATCAAAACCTCGCGGAAGGGATAAATTTAAGTGAATGCAAATATGACATTATATGCACTAAGTGCTTTGAAGGAAAACTTACAAAATTACCCTATCCTAAAAAGGCTTCAAATAGGTCAACGGAAATTTTGTCGTTGATTCACAGCAACATCTGTGGTCCGATGAAGACAGAAAGCTTCACAGGGAAAAAATACTTCATCACTTTTATAGATGATTATAGCAGATTCACTATGATCCATTTGCTCTAGCATAAGGGAGAAGCCCTGGCAAAATTTAAGGAATTCGTCGCACTTACCAAAAATAAATTTTGAAAGCAAGTTAAAGCGTTTAGTGCAGATAACGCAGGAGAATACCTCGGTGATGACTTTGCAAATTTCTTAACCCTTAACGGGATTGAGCGCCAGCTCAGTGTAGCATTTTGTTCGCCACAGAACGGTGTTGCCCAAAGGGAAAATCGAACACTAGTCGAAATGGCACGTACCATGCTTTCCGACGCCAACATACCAAAATGTTTCTGGGGCGAAGCAATTCTCACCGCAAATTATCTCACCAACTGTCTGCCCACAAAAGCAAACAATAATACAACACCATTCGAACTGTGGAACAATAAGAAACCAAATCTATCGCATATAAAAATTTTCGGATGTAAGGCTTACGCCTACGTAGAAAAGGTAAAGAGAGGAATATTTGACGATAACGCCGTTGAAGGCACTTTCTTGGGGTATGACAATAGAAGCAAGGGATACCGTATCCACATCGGTAATAACAGAGTAATAATATCCCGGACCGTCAAATTTCTAGAACATGGAGTAAACGAAACTAATCCCGACGAAAACAATGGTCAGACCCCTCTAGACAACATTAAAATAGATCTAAACGGTGACGAACAAGACCATGTCGAAGTTCATCAACAGGTCCCCATAGATCCTAGAAGGTCACTAAGACACAATAGAGGAGTACCTCCGGACCGATTGGGAATTAGCGCAAATGTTTGCCAAGTCGATGAACCGAAATCCTGGAAAGACATACTAAATATCGAAGACGATAAAGTTAAAAACAGATGGTTAGAGGCGACTAGAGAGGAGATGAACTCCTTAAAGCAGAAAAAAACGTGGGTACTGGTGAAACCAACTCCCGGAAAACGCGTAATCGGATGCAGATGGACCTTTAAGACAAAATGTAACGCTCAGAGAGAGATAGAAAGGTAAAAGGCCAGGCTCGTAGCCAAAGGCTACTCACAAAAATTCGGAAGCGACTATGACGAAACCTTTGCCCCTGTCGTGGCACATACTACAATAAGAACCCTTCTATGCCGCAGTATAAAAAAGTCTCGATATCACTCATTTTGACGTCAAAACCGCCTTTCTTCACGGAAACTTCGAAGAGGAAGTACTAATGACTCTACCCGAAGGGTACACAGTAAAAGGTGAAGAAGACAAATTATGTAGCTTAAATAAATCTATTTATGGCCTGACGCAGGCCACCAGAGCATGGCATATTAAAATCACCAAATCACTAAAAACTTTAGGTTTTGAAGAATGCGCATCTGATCAATGTCTATTTAAACGAAAGAAAAACGAGAATATATCTTATATCATTGTGTATGTCGATGACATACTAGTTGCAGCAAATGAAAAAGATACGGCGGATATACATAAAGAATTATCACGAGAATACGAGATAAAAAGTTTAGGAAGTGTCTCGCGGTATCTAGAAATCAATATCAAACGATTAAATGACGGAAGTCTTATGTTAGATCAGGAAAACAAGTTACAGGGAATAGTTGAAAAATTCCATTTAACAGAATCTAAGCCTACCTATACTCCAATGAGTACAATTTTAACCTAGATCCAAACGACAAACTGCTAAGTGACAATACACGTTATAGGCAAGCAGTAGGGGCTTTGTTGTACATTGCAAACCTAACAAGACCAGACATATCCGAAACTGTCAATATTTTAGGAAGACGTAATGAGAAACCTAGAGAGGTGGATTGGAAAGCAATTGAAAAGGTAAAAAGATATCTAAAAACCACCAAACAATTAAAAATTATCATTGACAAAAGTCAACCCCCAATATTTTCAGAATTCTGTGACTCTTACGGGGCCAGTGACAAATCAGACAGGAAATCAACCAGCGGTAGTGCATTTAAAATTGGAAACAATTTGTGGTCCTGGTTTTCAAAGAAACAAACATGCGTCGCGTTGTCTTCCACCGAAGCAGAGTACGTCTCGGCTTCCAGCGCCGGACAAGAAGTGCAGTGGTTATTAACTCTTTTAGAGGACCTTGAGTTACCACAAACTCTGCCCTTCGTTGTCTACGAAGACAACATCTCTTGTATAAAGTTATCGAAGAATGATAGACATCAATCGCGAATAAAACATATTGATGTGAAACATCATAATATTCGACACATGAAAGAAAGTGGGATTATAGCTCTACAGTACTGTCCCTCAAAGTAAATGGTAGCAGACATCTTCACAAAACCGTTGCCACACAGCAGTTCGAGTTCCTAAGCTCAAAACTGCAATTGCTGCCATCACCACTTTCCAATCAAAAGTAGGGCTGTTAGTGAAGGTGAGAAACTGTTCCATCCTTAAGAACATTCTTTCATTTTCCAATCTGTTTGATTGCCAAGTGAAAAGTAGTGAATCAATCCGCTAGATGTCGCCACCACACGGAACCTTATTTTGAACACTTTGCACCCAAAAGGAGAATGCGCTTACTTAGACAATTTTCCGTTGTTCTGCAAAGAGTGAAAAACTTTTATACATATACACTTTTTGCTTTCGTATTGTTGGCTGCATTTTAAGCAGAAGTAATTTTCTTCGGAAGCTTTTGAAACGCTCCGATAATTTAAAATGTAAATATTTAAATATGTTAAATATTTAATCATCTTTTTTTCATTTGTAGAAGTATAATAAACATATTAAAATTTGTTTTATTCAATTATTTGAAATCTATTTCTGAAGATTTAATGCATCAGTAATTAAGCTGATATTAAACTTTGTTATATTAGTTTGTTAGTTGGTTAGTTGGTTAGTTAGTTGTTTGATATTAAACTTTGTCTGATAACAGAAAACAAATTTACATTTCGATCTAACACATAGCATTATATTCAATGACCATCGCGGACTGATTTTTAGGTAAGAAGAATTTTTCTACCTATATATAAATTTTCAAATTGAATATATAATATTCTTGAGAAATATATCTATAAAATTACTGGGCTTAAAATTAGAACTCAGCAGCCTTCAATATATTTTATAATAGATTATGAGAACGAGTGTGAGTATAGCCCAAATTTAGAATATATTAATAAATAAATAAATAAAACAGTCAATAATTGATAATTTGATAATGCATGTGTATATTTAAAATAAACAAGAAGATAAAAAGTGCACAGAAATAATGTGCTTAAAATTAGAACTCAGCAGCCTTCAATATATTTTATAACAGTAATAATAATAATAATAAAATCCCTTACGAATTAAACCACAAAAAAAAAATATTTTCTGTGATAGATAGTAACAAACATGCCTTACAGATTCATATGGGTTACGCTATAAGAAAATCGGATACTAGTCAATCTTCGATTAACTATCTTATCAGGTACAAAGTCCTTTGTAAATGCTTCAATGTCACTTTAGCATTTCAAAAAAATAATAATAATAAAAATAAAATTAAATACAAAAACACCTTTAAACTTATCTGCCATAATTTTTTTAAACTATTTATTAACTTAAATAAGTCTCATTTATTTCTCATGATTATTAAACTACATTTGATATGGATATATTTATATCAGTATAGCCATTGTTAATGTATATTTATCGCTATCTGAATGTAGAACACGAAACAGATATCAGTTCACAACAATTTCTATTATAAAGATAGCACTACCTGCTATAAGCAACTATAGCTTATTACAGAACATTATATTTGTTAATTATATAAGTTTACAACGAAATATATACATATATAATTTTAAATACAGAAAATAAATTCCATAGCAAACATTACTATTATGCAAATATAAATAAACTTTTTAACACTACCTTATCATTCATGAAGAACATTGAATTTGACTATTCATGTTACTAATTCCATCATGCGAAAGGTATTCACTAGCTTCTACACTAGTGCCTATTCATTTCGTACTTCAAATGTTATTAACGAAACTAAAATATTCCATTATGGAATTTCTCTGGAATGTAAACTAGAAAATATTTATTTTTGACTGTTAATACTTTCATACAGTTGTGAACTGTCATCTACGAGTTACAAAAATGTATCTGAAAAAAGTCTTAGAACCGTCGTTTATATTTACGAGTATTTCGTAACACTAATCAGATATTTCAAATTAGCTCTGTATCTATCATGTATATTTAATAAGTTTTAAGTTATAAATTGTCGCATTTGAAAGTTACAAAAAATAAATAAATAAATAAATAAAGCACTAGTCGAGTGCTCAAAAACATACTTTTTTCACAGTCGAGTGCTTGTAAAAAGAAATATATCATTAAAAACATTTTGGGTACCGCATCCCCTCAGAGGTGGTGACACCGACATAAAATATAGCCTATATCAGAGCAGAAACTATGACCATAAATTTGCTACCATTACATTTAAAATTGATTCGGTAGTTTCACAGATTCCATAGAAATTGTAATTTAGAATTCTTTTCCCTCATGTCATCCTTTTAAATTTCATTTTTTTAGAAAATGTTCTTAGAGAGCATTTACATTTTTTGAATAACTACCTACCATGCAAATTTGAAATTTCTAGCCCCAGTATCACAAAAATTGCAATTTTAGAAGACACCGACATAAAATATAGCCTCTGTTACAGCAGGTACTATCACCATCAATTTGCCACCATTATGTTTGAAATCAGTCCGGTAGTTCCAGAGATACCATGCCAAATTTCAAGTTTCTAGACCCTTCAGTATCACAAAAATCGTAATTTTAGAACTTTTTTCTCTCCTGCACCCCCTGTGTGTAGTGGCGCCGACAAAAGATGTAGCCTATGTTGGAGATGGGACTTTCATAATCAATTTGCTACCATAACCTTTGAAATCGGTTCGGTTGTTTCAGGGATTACACCCTACAAACAAACGGTTCGGTAGTTTCAGGGATTACACCCTACAAACAAACGGTTCGGTAGTTTCAGGGATTACACACTACAAACAAACAAAAATGAAAAAAAAAAAGTTACTTCTTTATAATAATAGTACACATAGATTTGAAATTATTCTGTTGCTATAGCTACGGATGTATTTTTAGAAGCTATCTCTTGTAGTGTTACAAATATGAATGTTTTGGCGCTTAAAACATCACCAAGTTATAGAAAATGTGCAATATCGAAACCGTACAGACCATCGCAACTTTATTTCAGCAAGCACGTTTTATTTCAAAATCACGGCATTTATGGAAATAATAATAATACACAATTACATAAATAATAATAAAAGAAAGAAGCCCGAAAATTGGTATTATTGACATTTTTCTAATCAAAATATCGGGTACATTTTTTTTCTTATCCAGTCGCAAATGATAAATCGTTAGTATTGTTTGATCTTAACAATGACGGATGTATTTTAAAAATTATCACTTAAATTATTAGTAATTTTGAGGTTTTGTCGCCAAAGACATCGCCAAATTCGAAAATATGCCATATTTCACGAATTATTGCACTTAGAGTACTTTATTATATGGTACCATTATTAATATATAATAAACCAATTATATGGTACCATTCGATTCAGCATGCAAAAATACATTAAAATATGTTATCATTTGACACATAACTATAATACCCGATTTTTAAGGAATTTTTGAAAACTTTGTTCCCTTTTTTACCTCCTTTAGGGGTGGAGTTTTTGAAAATCCCTTCTTAGTGCGCCTCTACATCCTAAGAAGTATTTTTCCTCCAAGTTTCGTGTTTGTAGGTTCAGTAGTTTGAGCTGCACGTTGATCATCTCCCCAGTCAGGACTTTCATTTATATATATAGATATAACATTTAGAGATTATTTATTTGAAAATCGCCACAGTGCATTTATTATTATTATTTTTTCATTTTATATAATATTTAGCTTGAATAACCTAAACAAATTTAGGAAATCGATGGAAGACCATAAAAATTTATGTAGCTGAAACTCACATGTACAAACACATTCCAAACATAAACTAAGTAAATATTACTATAAATGTAATGCAAAAAAAAAAAAAAAAGATAGAACAAAATATTCACCAATTTTCAATTAGAAAGGCACAGCGCTTCGAAAATACTTACTAATAAATTGCCTTAAAATATCGAAATTATGTCCTATTCAGCTAATTTAATCTACAGCCTTAATAAGCTAAACTAATAATTTAGAAGAAATTGTAACAAAATTCTCATTTGTATAATTGTGTAAAAAGCGGAGAAAATTTAATTAGATTTTGGTTGTTAAAAAATTCGTAAGTAAGGCCATTTCATCAGTTTTTCGTTTTTATAAATTTCTCATTTCTAATGTAATTTTTTGATAAAATATCACCAGAATACTAATTTTTGCTGCAGAAAAATGAATTACAAAATTAAATTATGTTATAACGAGTATTTTAAATTTAAACCATGTATTTAAAATAAGATATATGCCATTTGCATGTTTTTTTTTTTTTTTTTTTTTTTTCAGTACAAATAAATAAATAAATAAATAGCTAAATTAATCGTTTATCTTCGGGATATTCAAAAATATTTATTTAAAAAGGGTAATAACATTAACAGGATGCGTATTGTTTTATCCCAATTTTTTAATAGAAATGTTCTTGTGTTTAAATCTCTGGAAATATTACAAATTCTACCTTTAAGTGGGTTGTTTCCAAATTATGTGATTTAAATAGTAAATTGAAAAATTTTAAATGGAAATAATGGTGACATATTCCTTGAAAATTCACAATGTGCACGCATGTTGCTTTTAGAAAAATGTCATTTCAGGAATATTTTTTACTATGAGGATGTTTGTCCGGACCACCTTAAGAAAAAAGAAAACTTTATACTTACTCTTTAGTTAAAAAATGTTTTAGAGCTATCGGAATACACAGATTTCATTGCTTACATGATTTTATTCCATTATAAATCTAGGAATATTTTGCAAAATTAATATTGGGGAGAAATCTTTACAGACTGAATTCACAATTATGTTTCACTTTGCTAATTAGAATAAGAATGATTTAATTGGATTAAGACTGTGATAATTAAAATAAGAGTGCTCTTTTTGGCCTTTTAAGTACAAAAATAAATATTGTTCTACAGAGTAGTATCACTACATGGGGAAAAAATGTGCGTTACTTTTTATAATAGAGCAAACAAAAAAAAAAAAAAAATAAATAACTTTCTTTTTAGGCGTTTGAAGAAATTAAAAAATTAAAAAATACTGGAAGAAGTAAAGTTTATGTACAATTTGAACGGATAACCCTATAACTGTAGAAATATTGTCTACCTGTATTAAATTGATTATGTGCTATTACATGAGTGTGATTGCAAACACTGTAAAAAATCTGCGTTATGTTCCTGACGTTTACTGTGTAACATTCCTGGGTTTTCTCGGGTTATTTCTGCTGATCCGAAAAATCTGGTGTAACATCTTCCACAATGTTGTGTAACTTTTCGTATTACTTGAGGAAGCGGAATTTACTGATCAACTGTGAAACGTTCCATATGTTTTGTGTGTAACATTCCTTAGTTTTTTCAGGTATACTTTTGAACCTTTGTGTAACTTTTAAGAATTATTGTAAAAGAGTGATCGGCGATCTGTGTAAAGTTTCATATGTTTTGTGTGTAGCTGACTTGTATAAGTTTCCTGGCATTTCTTTGGTGAAATTCCTGGAAAAACCTGTGGCAGAAAGGTGCCACTGGTTTTCTCAGGAACTTTACACCAAATTTTTTGCAGTGAAGATACTGATAAGACGACCTCAGATCGAGTCCGTTCAATGTTATGAATTGTATTAACCCACGAACATTTTAACAGAAATTGATTTATAAAATCTTCAAATATGCGAAAGCAATATTACAGCTCCTTCCGCAAAGTTATGCTTAAAATTTACAAAATTTGCAATCTATTTTGCTACAATTACAAATGAATGGAACATAAGGAGTTCTAAGTTTTAAACCTTTACAATTCCTAAACTATTTGACCGAATGAGCTCCTGTTTGGTTTTCTAAGCTAAAGTTTACCGATAAGTTCAAAGAGGATATTATAATGAGGTGCTTGTAATGAAAGTTTCTGAGTTTGGTACAATTTCAGTAAGAAGACGAACCCCTAAACTTATATTTTTTAAAAGATAAATTGAAAGAAGACATTATTCCCAGTAGACTGGCTGTTTTATTTTTTGGGTGGAAATTTGGTGATTAAAATGTACGTTTTTATCTATTTACTTAATTATTTCTTTGGTCGACCGTTACTCTGAGTAATTTTTATTCTAATGTTTTGATTAATCTTAGTGGCATTTTGGCAAGATTGTGAATTCTGGCTTGTTAATCGTGTTGCCATTGTATTTGTGTGAAACTTAAATAGCTTAAGTAATATAATTTGCAACATAAAAGTAAC